>OX451736.1:1390034765-1390634765 GCA_948472305.1 Vicia faba | reverse complement strand
TACTCTGTTGGGGAGTCATCTCTTGATTGAAGAGACAAAATGAACTGCTATCTGGTCAAGATCAAGGCTTCACAATGACTTGTTGATGATAATAAGGCCGATAACTATCCGGTCATATTCCAGGCTTCACAGCGACTTACTAGGGAAATGTAATTAATCTGTTATCTAGTCGTACTCCAGGATTAGCAGTTTCTTAAACTGGAATGGAAATTAGAAAAATCTTAGTGTCGATTTAACTGAACCTGAGAAAGGTCTTTAATTAAATTTGACTGGAATGGAAATCAGGAGAATCTTAGGATCGATTCAACTGAACAAGACAAAAGTCTTAGAATATCTTTAACTGGAATAAGAATCAAAGAAATCTTAGTGTCGATCTGACTGAACCAGAGAAGGTCTTTAGTTAACTTTGACTGGAATGGAAATAAGAAAAATCTTAGGATCAATTCAACTGAACCATACAAAAGTCCTGGAATATCTTCGACTGGAATAGGAATCAGAGAGTTCTTAGTGTCGATCTCACTGAACCAGAGAAGGTCTTTAATTAACTTTGACTGGAATGGAAATCAGAACAATCTTAGGATCGATTCAAATGAACCAAACAAAAGTCTTGGAATATATTCAACTGGAATAGGAATCAAAGAGATCTTAGTGTCAATCTAACTGAACCAGAGAAGGTCTTTAATTAACTTTGAAAGGAATAGAAATCCGAAGAATATTAGGATCTATTCAACTGAACCAGACAAAAGTCTTGGAATATCTTCAACAAGAATATGAATAAGAGAGATCTTAATGTCGATCTGACTGAACCAGAGAAGGTCTTTAACTAACTTTGACTGGAATGGAAATCAGAAGAATCTTAGGATAGATTCAATTGAACCCGACAAAAGTCTTGGAATATCTTAAACTAGAATAGGAATAAGAGAGATCTTAGTGTCAATTTGACTGAACCAGAGAAGGTCTTGAATTAACTTTGGCTGGAATAAAAATTAGAAGAATCTTAGGAGCGATTCAACTGAACAGGACAAAAGTCTTGGAATATCTTCAACTAGAATAGGAATCAGAGAGATCTTAGTGTCAATTTGACTAAACCAGAGAAGGTCTTGAATCAACTTTGACTGGAATGGAAATCAGAAGAATCTTATGATCGATTCAACTGAACCAGACAAAAGTCTTGGAATATCTTCAACTCGAATAGGAATCTGAGAGATCTTAGTGTCGATCTGACAGAACCAGAGAAGTTCTTTATTTAACTTTGATTGGAATGGAAATCAAAAGAATCTTAGGATCGATTCAACTAAACCAGACAAAAGTCTTGAAATATCTTCAATTGGAATAGGAATCAGAGAGATCTTAGTGTTGATCTGAAAAAACCAGAGAAGGTCTTGAATTAACTTTGACAGAAATGGAAATCAGAAGAATCTTAGGATCGATTCAACTGAACCAGACAAAAGTCTTGGAATATCTTCAACAAGAATAAGAATAAGAGAAATCTTAGTGTCGATCTGACTGAACCAGAGAAGGTCTTTAATTAACTTTGACTGGAATGGAAATCAGAAGAATCTTAGGATCGATTCAATTGAACCAGACAAAAGTCTTGGAATATCTTCAACTGGAATAAGAATCAGAGAGATCTTAGTGTCGATCTGATTGAACCAGAGAAGGTCTTGAATTTACTTTGGCTGGAATGGAAATCAGAAGAATCTTAAGATCGATTCAACTAAACCAGACAAAAGTCTTGGAATATCTTCAACACGAATAGGATTCAATGAGATGTTAGTGTCAATCTGAATGAACCAGAGAAGGTCTTGAATTAACTTTGACTGGAATGGAAATCAGAAGAATCTTAGGATCGATTCAACTGAACCAGACAAAAGTCTTGGAATATATTCAATTGGAATAGGAATGATAGAGATCTTAGTGTCAATCTGATTTAACCAGAGAAGGTCTTTAATTAACTTTGACTGGAATGGAAATCAGAATAATCTTAGGATCGATTCCACTGAACCAGACAAAAGTCTTGGAATATCTTCAACTGGAATAGGAATCAGAGAGATCTTAGTGTCGATCTGATTGAACCAGAGAAGGTCTTGAATTAACTTTGGCTGGAATGGAAATCAGAAGAATCTTAAGATCGATTCAACTAAACCAGACAAAAGTCTTGGAATATCTTCAACACGAATAGGATTCAATGAGATGTTAGTGTCAATCTGAATGAACCAGAGAAGGTCTTGAATTAACTTTGACTGGAATGGAAATCAGAAGAATCTTAGGATCGATTCAACTGAACCAGACAAAAGTCTTGGAATATATTCAATTGGAATAGGAATGATAAAGATCTTAGTGTCAATCTGATTTAACCAGAGAAGGTCTTTAATTAACTTTGACTGGAATGGAAATCAGAATAATCTTAGGATCGATTCCACTGAACCAGACAAAAGTCTTGGAATATCTTCAACTGGAATAGGAATCAGAGAGATCTTAGTGTCGATCTGACTGAACCAGGGAAGGTCTTGAATTAACTTTGACTGGAATGGAAATTAAAAGAATCTTAGGATCGATATAATTGAACCAGACAAAAGACGTTGAATATCTTCAACTGGAATAGGAATCATAGAGATCTTAGTGTCGATCTGACAGAACCAGAGAAGGTCTGGAATTAACTTTTACTGGAATGGAAATTAGATGAATCTTAGGATCGATTAAACTGAACAAGAAAAAAGTCTTGGAATATCTTACACTGGAATATGAATCAGAGAGATCTTAGTGTCAATCCGAATGAACTAGATAAGGTCTTTAATTAACTTTGACTGGAATTGAAATCAGAAGAATCTTAGGATCGATTCAACTGAACTAGACAAAATCTTGGAATATCTTTAATTGGAATAGAAATCAGAGAGATCTTAGTGTCGATCTGACTGAACCAGAGAAGGTCTTGAATTAACTTTTTCTGGAATGGAAATTAGAAGAATCTTAGGATCATTTAAACTGAACAAGACAAAAGTCTTGGAATATCTTCAACTGGAATAGGAATCAGAGAGATCTTAGTGTCGATCTGACTGAACCAGAGAAGTTCTTCAATTATCTTTGAATGGAATGGAAATAAGAAGAATCTTAGGATCGATTCAACTGAACCATACAAAAGTCTTGGAATATCTTCAACTGTAATAGGAATCTGAGAGATCTTAGTGTCGATCTGACTGAACCAGAGAAGGTCTTGAATTATCTTTGACTGTAATGGAAATCAGAAAAATCTTAGGATCATTTAAACTGAACCAGACAAAAGTCTTGGAATATCTTCAACTGGAATAGGAATCAGAGAGATCTTAGTGTCGATCTGATTGAACCAGAGAAGGTCATGAATTAACTTTCACTGGATGGAAATCCGAAGAATCTTAGGAACGATTCAACTGGACCAGATAAAAGTCTTGGAATATCTTCAACTGGAGTAAGAATCAGAGAGATCTTAGAGTCGATCTGACTGAACTAGAGAAGGTCTTTATTTAACTTTGACTAGAATGGAAATCAGAAGAATCTTAGGATCGATTCAACTGAACCAGACAAAAGTTTTGGAATATCTTCAACAAGAATAAGAATAATAGAGTTCTTAGTGTCGATCTGACTGAACCAGAGAAGGTCTTTAATTAACTTTGAATGGAAAGGAAATCAGAAGAATCTTAAGATCGATTCAATTGAGCCAGACAAAAGTCTTGGAATATCTTCAACTGGAATAAGAATCAGAGAGATCTTAGTCTCGATCTGACTGAACCATAGAAGGTCTTTAATTAACTTTGACTGGAATGGAAATCAGAAGAATCTTAGGATACATTCAATTGAACCCGACAAAAGTCTTAGAATATCTTCAACTGGAATAGGAATAAGAGAGATCTTAGTGTCAATTTGACTGAACCAGAGAAGGTGTTGAATTAACTTTGGCTGGAATAGAAATTAGAAGAATCTTAGGAGCGATTCAACTGAATTGGACAAAAGTCTTGGAATATCTTCAACTAGAATAGGAATCAGAGAGATCTTAATGTCAATTTGACTAAACCAGAGAAGGTCTTGAATCAACTTTGACTGGAATGGAAATCAGAAGAATCTTATGATCGATGCAACTGAACCAGACAAAAGTCTTGGAATATCTTCAACTGGAATAGGAATCTGAGAGATCTTAGTGTCTATCTGACTGAACCAGAGAAGTTCTTTATTTAACTTTGATTGGAATGGAAATCAGAAGAATCTTAGGATCGATTCAACTAAACCAGACAAAAGTCTTGGAATATCTTCAATTGGAATAGGAATCAGAGAGATCTTAGTGTTGATCTGACAAAACCAGAGAAGGTCTTGAATTAACTTTGACAGGAATGGAAATCAGAAGAATCTTAGGATCGATTCAACTGAACCAGACAAAAGTCTTGGAATATCTTCAACAAGAATAAGAATAAGAGAAATCTTAGTGTCGATCTGACTGAACCAGAGAAGGTCTTTAATTAACTTTGACTGAAATGGAAATCAGAAGAATCTTAGGATCGATTCAATTGAACCAGACAAAAGTCTTGGAATATCTTCAACTGGAATAAGAATCAGAGAGATCTTAGTGTCGATCTGATTGAACCAGAGAAGGTCTTGAATTAACTTTGGCTGGAATGGAAATCAAAAGAATCTTAAGATCGATTCAACTAAAGCAGACAAAAGTCTTGGAATATCTTCAACACGAATAGGATTCAATGAGATGTTAGTGTCAATCTGAATGAACCAGAGAAGGTCTTGAATTAACTTTGACTGGAATGGAAATCAGAAGAATCTTAGGATCGATTCAACTGAACCAGACAAAAGTCTTGGAATATATTCAATTGGAATAGGAATGATAGAGATCTTAGTGTCAATCTGATTTAACCAGAGAAGGTCTTTAATTAACTTTGACTGGAATGGAAATCAGAATAATCTTAGGATCGATTCCACTGAACCAGACAAAAGTCTTGGAATATCTTCAACTGGAATAGGAATCAGAGAGATCTTAGTGTCGATCTGACTGAACCAGAGAAGGTCTTGAATTAACTTTGACTGGAATGGAAATTAAAAGAATCTTAGGATCAATACAATTGAACCAGACAAAAGACGTTGAATATCTTCAACTGGAATAGGAATCATAGAGATCTTAGTGTCGATTTGACAGAACCAGAGAAGGTCTGAAATTAACTTTTACTGGAATGGAAATTAGATGAATCTTAGGATCGATTAAACTGAACAAGACAAAAGTCTTGGAATATTCTACACTGGAATATGAATCAGAGAGATCTTAGTGTCAATCCGAATGAACTAGATAAGGTCTTTAATTAACTTTGACTGGAATTGAAATCAGAAGAATCTTAGGATCGATTCAACTGAACTAGACAAAATCTTGGAATATCTTTAATTGGAATAGAAATCAGAGAGATCTTAGTGTCGATCTGACTGAACCAGAGAAGGTCTTGAATTAACTTTGACTGGAATGGAAATTAGAAGAATCTTAGGATCATTTAAACTGAACAAGATAAAAGTCTTGGAATATCTTCAACTGGAATAGGAATCAGAGAGATCTTAGTGTCGATCTGATTGAACCAGAGAAGTTCTTCAATTATCTTTGAATGGAATGGAAATAAGAAGAATCTTAGGATCGATTCAACTGAACCATACAAAAGTCTTGGAATATCTTCAACTGGAATAGGAATCTGAGAGATCTTAGTGTCGATCTGACTGAACCAGAGAAGGTCTTGAATTATCTTTGACTGTAATGGAAATCAGAAAAATCTTAGGATCATTTAAACTGAACCAGACAAAAGTCTTGGAATATCTTCAACTGGAATAGGAATCAGAGAGATCTTAGTGTCAATCTGATTGAACCAGAGAAGGTCATGAATTAACTTTCACTGGATGGAAATCCGAAGAATCTTAGGAACGATTCAACTGGACCAGATAAAAGTCTTGGAATATCTTCAACTGGAGTAAGAATCAGAGAGATCTTAGAGTCGATCTGACTGAACTAGAGAAGGTCTTTATTTAACTTTGACTAGAATGGAAATCAGAAGAATCTTAGGATCGATTCAACTGAACCAGACAAAAGTCTTGGAATATCTTCAACAAGAATAAGAATAATAGAGTTCTTAGTGTCGATCTGACTGAACCAGAGAAGGTCTTTAATTAACTTTGAATGGAAAGGAAATCAGAAGAATCTTAAGATCGATTCAATTGAGCCAGACAAAAGTCTTGGAATATCTTCAACTGGAATAAGAATCAGAGAGATCTTAGTCTCGATCTGACTGAACCATAGAAGGTCTTTAATTAACTTTGACTGGAATGGAAATCAGAAGAATCTTAGGATACATTCAATTGAACCCGACAAAAGTCTTGGAATATCTTCAACTGGAATAGGAATAAGAGAGATCTTAGTGTCAATTTGACTGAACCAGAGAAGGTCTTGAATTAACTTTGGCTGGAATAGAAATTAGAAGAATCTTAGGAGCGATTCAACTGAACTGGACAAAAGTCTTGGAATATCTTCAACTAGAATAGGAATCAGAGAGATCTTAGTGTCAATTTGACTAAACCAGAGAAGGTCTTGAATCAACTTTGACTGGAATGGAAATCAGAAGAATCTTATGATCGATTCAACTGAACCAGACAAAAGTCTTGGAATATCTTCAACTGGAATAGGAATCTGAGAGATCTTAGTGTCGATCTGACTGAACCAGAGAAGTTCTTTATTTAACTTTGATTGGAATGGAAATCAGAAGAATCTTAGGATTGATTCAACTAAACCAGACAAAAGTCTTGGAATATCTTCAATTGGAATAGGAATCAGAGAGATCTTAGTGTTGATCTGACAAAACCAGAGAAGGTCTTGAATTAACTTTGACAGGAATGGAAATCAGAAGAATCTTAGGATCGATTCAACTGAACCAGACAAAAGTCTTGGAATATCTTCAACAAGAATAAGAATAAGAGAAATCTTAGTGTCGATCTGACTGAACCAGAGAAGGTCTTTAATTAACTTTGACTGGAATGGAAATAAGAAGAATCTTAGGATCGATTCAATTGAACCAGACAAAAGTCTTGTAATATTTTCAACTGGAATAAGAATCAGAGAGATCTTAGTGTCGATCTGATTGAACGAGAGAAGGTCTTGAATTAACTTTGGCTGGAATGGAAATCAGAAGAATCTTAAGTTCGATTCAACTAAACCAGACAAAAGTCTTGGAATATCTTCAACACGAATAGGATTCAGTGAGATGTTGGTGTCAATCTGAATGAACCAGAGAAGGTCTTGAATTAACTTTGACTGGAATGGAAATCAGAAGAATCTTAGGATCGATTCAACTGAACCAGACAAAAGTCTTGGAATATATTCAATTGGAATAGGAATGATAGAGATCTTAGTGTCGATCTGATTTAACCAGAGAAGGTCTTTAATTAACTTTGACTGGAATGGAAATCAGAATAATCTTAGGATCGATTCCACTGAACCAGACAAAAGTCTTGTAATATCTTCAACTGGAATAGGAATCAGAGAGATCTTAGTGTCGATCTGACTGAACCAGAGAAGGTATTGAATTAACTTTGACTGGAATGGAAATTAAAAGAATCTTAGGATCGATAAAATTGAACCAGACAAAAGACGTTGAATATCTTCAACTGGAATAGGAATCATAGAGATCTTAGTGTCGATCTGACAGAACCAGAGAAGGTCATGAATTAACTTTCACTGGAATGGAAATCAGAAGAATCTTAGGATCGATTCAATTGAACCATACAAAAGTCTTGGAATATCTTCAACTAGAATAAGAATCAGAGAGATCTTAGTTTCGATCTGACTGAACCAGAGAAGGTCTTGAATTAACTTTGACTGGAATGGAAATTAGAAGAATCTTAAGATCGATTAAACTGAACCAGAAAAAATTCTTGGAATATCTTCAACTGGAATAGGAATCAAAGAGATCTTAGTGTAAATATGACTGAACCAAAAAAGGTCTTGAATTAACTTTTACTAGAATGGAAATTAGATGAATCTTAGGATCGATTAAACTGAACAAGACAAAAGTCTTGGAATATCTTACATTGGAATATGAATCAGAGAGATCTTAATGTCAATCTGAATGAACTAGAGAAGGTCTTTAATTAACTTTGACTGGAATGGAAATCAGAAGAATCTTAGGATCGATTCAACTGAACTAGATAAAATCTTGGAATATCTTTAATTAGAATAGAAATCAGAGAGATCTTAGTGTCGATCTGACTGAACCAGAGAAGGTCTTGAATTAACTTTGACTGGAATGGAAATTATAAGAATCTTAGGATCATTTAAACTGAACCAGACAAAAGTCTTGGAATATCTTCAACTGGAATAGGAATCAGAGAGATCTTAGTGTCGATCTGACTGAACCAGAGAAGTTCTTTAATTATCTTTGAATGGAATGGAAATAAGAAGAATCTTAGGATCGATTCAACTGAACCATACAAAAGTCTTGGAATATCTTCAACTGGAATAGGAATCTGAGAGATCTTAGTATCGATCAGACTGAACCAGAGAAGGTCTTGAATTATCTTTGACTGGAATGGAAATTAGAAAAATCATAGAATCGATTCAACTGAACCAAACAAAAGTCTTGGAATATCTTCAACTAGAATAAGTATCAGAGGGATCTTAGTGTCGATCTGACAGAACCATAGAAGGTCTTTAATTAACTTTGACTTGAATGGAAATCCGAAGAATCTTAGGACCGATTCAACTGGACCAGATAAAAGTCTTGGAATATCTTCAACTGGAGTAAGAATCAGAGAGATCTTAGAGTCGATCTGACTGAACTAGAGAAGGTCTTTATTTAACTTTGACTAGAATGGAAATCAGAAGAATCTTAGGATCGATTCAACTGAACCAGACAAAAGTCTTGGAATATCTTCAACAAGAATAAGAATAATAGAGTTCTTAGTGTCGATCTGACTGAACCAGAGAAGGTCTTTAATTAACTTTGAATGGAAAGGAAATGAGAAGAATATTAGGATCAATTCAATTGAGCCAGACAAAAGTCTTGGAATATCTTCAACTGGAATAAGAATCAGAGAGATCTTAGTTTCGATCTGACTGAACCATAGAAGGTATTTAATTAACTTTGACTGGAATGGAAATCAGAAGAATCTTAAGATCGATTCAACTGAACCAGACAAAAGTCTTGGAATATCTTCATCTAGAATAGGAATCAGAGGGATCTTAGTGTCAATTTGACTGAAACAGAGAAGGTCTTGAATTAACTTTTACTGGAATGGAAATCATATGAATGTTAGGATCGATTCAACTGAACAAGACAAAAGTCTTGGAATATCTTCAACTGGAATATGAATAAGAGAGATATTTGTGTCGATCTGAATGAACTAGAGAAGGTCTTTAATTAACTTTGACTGGAATGGAAATCAAAAGAATATTAGGATCGATTCAACTGAACCAGACAAAAATCTTGGAATATCTTCAACAAGAATAAGAATAAGAGAGTTCTTAGTGTCGATCTGACTGAACCAGTGAAGGTCTTTAATTAACTTTGACTGGAATGGAAATTAGAAGAATCTTAGGAGCAATTCAACTGGACCAGACAATAGTCTCGGAATATCTTAAACAAGAATAAGAATAATAGAGTTCTTAGTGTCGATCTGACTGAACCAGAGAAGGTCTTTAATTAACTTTGAATGGAAAGGAAATCAGAAGAATCTTAGGATCGATTCAATTGAGCCAGACAAAAGTCTTGGAATATCTTCAACTGGAATAAGAATCAGAGAGATCTTAGTTTCGATCTGACTGAACCATAGAAGGTCTTTAATTAACTTTGACTGTAATGGAAATCAAAAGAATCTTAAGATCGATTAAATTGAACCAGACAAACGTCTCGGAATATCTTCAACTGGAATAGGAATCAGAGGGATCTTAGTGTCAATTTGACTGAACCAGAGAAGGTCTTGAATTAAATTTTACTGGAATGGAAATCAGATGAATGTAAGGATCGATTCAACTGAACAAGACAAAAGTCTTGGAATATCTTCAACTGGAATATGAATCAGAGAGATCTTTGGGTCGATCTGAATGAATGAGAGAAGGTCTTTAATTAACTTTGACTGGAATGGAAATCAAAAGAATATTAGGATAAATTCAACTGAACCAGACAAAAGTCTTGGAATATCTTCAACAAGAATAAGTATAAGAGAGTTCTTAGTGTCGATCTGACTGAACCAGGGAAGGTCTTTAATTAACTTTGAATGGAATGGAAATTAGAAGAATCTTAGGAGAAATTTAACTGGACCAGACAAAAGTCTTGGAATATCTTCAACTAGAATAGGAATTAGAGAGATCTTAGAGTCGATCTGACTTAACCAGTGAATGTCTTTAATTATCTTTGACTGGAATAGAAATAAGAAGAATCTTAGGATCGATTCAACTGAACCAGACAAAAGTCTTGGAATATCTTCAACTGGAATAGGAATCTAAGAGATCTTAGTGTCGGTCTGACTGAACCAGAGAAGGTCTTTAATTAACTTTGATTGGAATGGAAATCAGAAGAATCTTAAGATCGATTCAACTGAACCAGACAAAAGTCTTGGAATATCTTCAACTGGAACAGGAATCAGAGGGATCTTAGTGTCAATCTGACTGAACCGGAGAAGGTCTTTAATTATCTTTGGCTGGAATAGAAATTAGAAGAATCTTAGGAGCGATTCAACTGAACCAGACAAAAGTCTTGGAATATCTTCAACTGGAATAGGAAAAAGAGAGATCTTAGTGTCGATCTGATTGAACCAGAGAAGGTCTTGAATTAACTTTAACTGGAATGCAAATCAGAAGAATCTTAGGATCTATTCAACTGAACTACACAAAAATCTTGGAATATCTTCAATTGAAATAGGAATCAGAGAGATCTTAGTGTCGATCTGACTGAACCAGAGAAGTTCTTTATTTAACTTTGATTGGAATGGAAATCCGAAGAATCTTAGGATCGATTCAACTAAACCAGACAAAAGTCTTGGAATATCTTCAATTGGAATAGGAATAAGAGAGATCTTAGTGTTGATCTGACTAAACCAGAGAAGGTCTTGAATTAACTTTGACAGGAATGGAAATCAGAAGAATCTTAGGATCGATTCAACTGAACCAGACAAAAGTCTTGGAATATCTTCAACAAGAATAAGAATAAGAGAAATCTTAGTGTTGATCTGACCGAACCAAAGAAGGTCTTTAATTAACTTTGACTGGAATGGAAATCAGAAGAATCTTAGGATCGATTCAATTGAACCAGACAAAAGTCTTGGAATTTCTTCAACTGGAATAAGAATCAGAGAGATCTTAGTGTCGATATGATTGAACCAGAGAAGGTCTTGAATTAACTTTTGCTGGAATGGAAATCAGAAGAATCTTAAGATCGATTCAACTAAACCAGACAAAAGTCTTGGAATATCTTCAACACGAATAGGATTCAGAGAGATGTTAGTGTCAATCTGAATGAACCAGAGAAGGTCTTGAATTAACTTTGACTGGAATGGAAATCAGAAGAATCTTAGGATCGATTCAACTGAACTAGACAAAAGTCTTGGAATATATTAAATTGGAATAGGAATGATAGAGATCTTAGTGTCGATCTGATTTAACCAGAGAAGGTCTTTAATTAACTTTGACTGGAATGGAAATCAGAATAATCTTAGGATCGATTCAAGGGAACAAGACAAAAGTCTTGGAATATCTTCAACTGGAATAGGAATCAGAGAGATCTTAGTGTCGATCTGAATGAACCAGAGAAGGTCTTGAATTAACTTTGACTGGAATGGAAATTAAAAGAATCTTAGGATCGATACAACTGAACCAGACAAAAGACTTTGAATATCTTTAACTGGAATAAGAATCATAGAGACCTTAGTGTCGATCTGACAGAACCAGAGAAGGTCATGAATTAACTTTCACTGGAATGGAAATCAGAAGAATCTTAGGATCGATTCAATTGAACCAGACAAAAGTCTTGGAATATCTTCAACTGGAATAAGAAAAAGAGAGATCTTAGTGTCAATCTGAATGAACTAGAGAAGGTCTTTAATTAACTTTGACTGAAATGGAAATCAGAAGAATCTTAGGATGGATTCAACTGAACTAGACAAAATCTTGGAATATCTTTAATTGGAATAGAAATCAGAGAGATCTTAGTGTCGATCTGACTGAACCAAAGAAGGTCTTGAATTAACTTTGACTGGAATGGAAATTAGAAGAATCTTAGGATCATTTAAACTGAACCAGACAAAAGTCTTGGAATATCTTCAACTGGAATAGGAATCAGAGAGATCTTAGTGTCGATCTGACTGAACCAGAGAAGTTCTTTAATTATCTTTGACTGGAATGGAAATAAGAAGAATCTTAGGATCGATTCAACTGAACCATACAAAAGTCTTGGAATATCTTCAACTGGAATAGGAATCTGAGAGATCTTAGTGTCGATCTGACTGAACCAGAGAAGGTCTTGAATTATCTTTGATTGAAATGGAAATCAGATAAACTTAGGATCGATTCAACTGAACCAGACAACAGTCTTGGAATATCTTCAACTGGAATAGGAATCAGAGAGATCTTAGTGTCAATTTTACCGAACCAGAGAAGGTCTTGAATTAACTTTGACTAGAATGGAAATTAGAAGAATCTTAGGAGTGATTAAACTAAACCAGACAAAACTCTTGGAATATCTTCAACTGGAATAGGAATCAGAGAGATCTTAGTGTCGATTTTATTGAACCAGAGAAGGTCTTGAATTAACTTTGACTAGAATGGAAATTAGAAGAATCTTAGGAGTGATTCAACTTAACCAGACAAAATTCTTGGAATGTCTTCAACTGGAATAGGAATCAGAGAGATCTTAGTGTCGATCTTACTGAACCAGAGAAGGTCTTTAATTATCTTTGACTGGAATGGAAATAAGAAGAATCTTAGGATCTATTTAACTGAACCAGACAAAAGTCTTGGAATATCTTCAAATGGAATAGGAATTTGAGAGATCTTAGTGTCGATCTGACTGAACCAGAGAAGGTCTTTAATTAGATTTTACTAGAATGGAAATCCGAAAAATCTTGGGAACGATTCAACTGGACCAGATAAAAGTCTTGGAATATCTTCAACTGGAGTAAGAATCAGAGAGATCTTAGAGTCGATCTGACTGAACTAGAGAAGGTCTTTATTTAAATTTGACTAGAATGGAAATCAGAAGAATCTTAGGATCGATTCAACTGAACCAGATAAAAGTCTTGGAATATCTTCAACAAGAATAAGAATAATAGAGTTCTTAGTGTCGATCTGACTGAACCAGAGAAGGTCTTTAATTAACTTTGAATGGAAAGGAAATCAGAAGAATCTTAGGATCGATTCAATTGAACCAGACAAAAGTCTTGGAATATCTTCAACTGGAATAAGAATCAGAGAGATCTTAGTTTCGATCTGACTGAACCATAGAAGGTCTTTAATTAACTTTGACTGTTATGGAAATCAGAAGAATCTTAAGATCGATTCAACTAAACCAGACAAAAGTCTTGGAATATATTAAACACGAATAAGATTCAGAGAGATGTTAGTGTCAATCTGAATGAACTAGAGAAGGTCTTGAATTAACTTTGACTAGAATGGAAATCAGAAGAATCTTAGGATCGATTCAACTGAACCAGACAAAAGTCTTGGAATATATTCAATTGGAATAGGAATGATAGAGATCTTAGTGTCGATCTGATTTAACCAGAGAAGGTCTTTAATTAACTTTGATTGGAATGGAAATCAGAATAATCTTAGGATCGATTCCACTGAACCAGACAAAAGTCTTGGAATATCTTCAACTTGAATAGAAATCAGAGAGATCTTAGTGTCGATCTGACTAAACCAGAGAAGGTCTTGAATTAACTTTGACTGGAATGGAAATTAAAAGAATCTTAGGATCGATATAAATGAACCAGACAAAAGACTTTGAATATCTTCAACTGGAATAGGAATCATAGAGATCTTAGTGTCGATCTGACAGAACCAGAGAAGGTCATGAATTAACTTTGACTGGAATGGAAATTAGAAGAATCTTAAGATCGATTAAACTGAACCAGAAAAAATTCTTGGAATATCTTCAACTGGAATAGGAATAAGAGAGATCTTAGTGTAAATATGACTGAACTAAAAAAGGTCTTGAAATAACTTTTACTAGAATGGAAATTAGATGAATCTTAGGATCGATTAAACTGAACAAGACAAAAGTCTTGGAATATCTTACACTGGAATATGAATCAGAGAGATCTTAGTGTCAATCTGAATGAACTAGAGAAGGTCTTTAATTAACTTTGACTGGAATGGAAATCAGAAGAATCTTAGGATCGATTCAACTGAACTAGACAAAATCTTAGAATATCTTTAATTGGAATAGAAATCAGAGAGATCTTAGTGTCGATCTGACTGAACCAGAGAAGGTCTTGAATTAACTTTGACTGGAATGGAAATTAGAAGAATCTTAGGATCATTTAAACTGAACCAGACAAAAGTATTGGAATATCTTCAAGTGGAATAGGAATCAGAGAGATCTTAGTGTCGATCTGACTGAACTAGAGAAGTTCTTTAATTATCTTTGACTGGAATGGAAATAAGAAGAATCTTAGAATCGATTCAATTGAACCATACAAAAGTATTAGAATATCTTAAACTGGAATAGGAATCTGAGAGATCTTAGTGTCGATCTGACTGAACCTGAGAAGGTCTTGAATTATCTTTGACTGGAATGGAAATCAGAAAAATCTTAGGATCGATTCAACTGAACCAGACAAAAGTCTTGGAATATCTTCAACTGGAATAGGAATCAGAGAGATCTTAGTGTCAATTTTACTGAACCAGAGAAGGTCTTGAATTAACTTTGACTAGAATGGAAATTAGAAGAATCTTAGGAGTGATTCAACTTAACCAGACAAAACTCTTGGAATATCTTCAACTGGAATAGGAATAAGAGAGATCTTAGTGTCGATCTGACTGAACCATAGAAGGTCTTTAATTATCTTTGTGTGGAATGGAAATAAGAAGAACCTTAGGATCGATTCAACTGAACCAGAAAAAAGTCTTGGAATATCTTCAACTGGAATAGGAATCAGAGAGATCTTAGTGTCGATTTTATTGAACCAGAGAAGGTCTTGAATTAACTTTGACTAGAATGGAAATTAGAAGAATCTTAGGAGTGATTCAACTTAACCAGACAAAATTCTTGGAATGTATTCAACTGGAATAGGAATCAGAGAGATCTTAGGGTCGATCTGACTGAACCAGAGAAGGTCTTTAATTATATTTGACTGGAATGGAAATAAGAAGAATTTTAGGATCGATTCAACTGAACCATACAAAAGTCTTGGAATATCTTCAACTGGAATAGGAATCTGAGAGATCTTATTGTCGATCTGACTGAACCAGAGAAGGTCTTTAATTATCTTTGACTGGAATGGAAATAAGAAGAACCTTAGGATCGATTCAACTGAACCAGTCAAAAGTCTTGGAATATCTTCAACTGGAATCGGAATCAGAGAGATCTTAGTGTCGATTTTATTGAACCAGAGAAGGTATTGAATTATCTTTGACTAGAATGGAAATTAGAAGAATCTTAGGATTGATTAAACTTAACCAAACAAAATTCTTGGAATGTCTTCAACTGGAATAGGAATCAGAGAGATCTTAGTGTCGATCTGACTGAACCAGAGAAGGTCTTTAATAATATTTGACTTGAATGGAAATAAGAAGAATCTTAGGATCGATTTAACTAAACCATACAAAAGTCTTGGAATATCTTCAAATGGAATAGGAATCTGAGAGATCTTAGTGTCGATCTG
The DNA here is from genome assembly GCA_948472305.1 of Vicia faba. NCBI lineage: Eukaryota > Viridiplantae > Streptophyta > Magnoliopsida > Fabales > Fabaceae > Vicia > Vicia faba. The sequence continues at coordinate 1,390,618,886 of OX451736.1, read as the reverse complement.
ACTGAACCAGAGAAGGTCTTTAATTAACTTTTACTAGAATGGAAATCAGAAAAATCTTAGGATCGATTGAACTGAACCAGACAAAAGTCTTGGAATATATTCAACTAGAATAAGTATCAGAGTGATCTTAGTGTCGATCTGACAGAACCAGAGAAGGTCTTTAATTAACTTTGACTTGAATGGAAATCCGAAAAATCTTAGGAACGATTCAACTGGACCAGATAAAAGTCTTGGAATATCTTCAACTGGAGTAAGAATCGGAGAGATCTTAGAGTCGATCTGACTGAACTAGAGAAGGTCTTTATTTAACTTTGACTAGAATGGAAATCAGAAGAATCTTAGGATCGATTCAACTGAACCAGACAAAAGTCTTGGAATATCTTCAACAAGAATAAGAATAATAGAGTTCTTAGTGTCGATCTGACTGAACCAGAGAAGGTCTTTAATTAACTTTGAATGGAAAGGAAATCAGAAGAATCTTAGGATCAATTCAATTGAACCAGACAAAAGTCTTGGAATATATTCAACTGGAATAAGAATCAGAGAGATCTTAGTTTCGATCTGACTGAACCATAGAATGTCTTTAATTAACTTTGACTGCAATGGAAATCAGAAGAATATTAGGATCGATTCAACTGAACCAGAAAAAAGTCTTGGAATATCTTCAACAAGAATAAGAATAAGAGAGTTCTTAGTGTCGATCTGACTGAACCAGGGAAGGTCTTTAATTAACTTTGACTGTAATGGAAATCAGAAAATTTTTAGGATCGATTCAACTGAACCAGATAAAAGTCTTGGAATATCTTCAACTGGAATAGGAATCAGAGAGATCTTAGAGTTGATCTGACTGAACTAGAGAAGGTCTTTAATTAACTTTGACTAGAATGGAAATCAAATAAATCTTAGGATCGATTCAACTGAACCAGACAAATGTCTTGTTATATCTTTAACAAGAATAAGAATAAGAGAGTTCTTAGTGTTAATCTTATTGAGCCCGAGAAGGTCTTTAATTAACTTTGACTGGAATGGAAATAAGAAGAATATTAGGATCGATTCAACTGAACCATACAAAAGTCTTGGAATATCTTCAACTGGAATAGGAATCTAAGAGATCTTAGTGTCGGTCTGACTGAACCAGAGAAGGTCTTTAATTAACTTCGACTGGAATGGAAATCAGAAGAATCTTAAGATCGATTCAACTGAACCAGACAAAAGTCTTGGAATATCTTCAACTGGAATAGGAATCAGAGGGATCTTCTTGTCAATCTGACTGAACCGGAGAAGGTCTTGAATTAACTTTGACTGGAATGGAAATCAGAAGAGTCTTAGGATCGATTTAACTGAACCAGAGAAGGTCTTTAATTAGCTTTTACTTGAATGGAAATCAGAAAAATCATAGGATCGATTCAACTGAAACAGACAAAAGTCTTGGAATATATTCAACTAGAATAGGAATAAGAGAGATCTTAGTGTCGATCTGACTGAACAAGATAAGGTCTTTCATTATCTTTGACTGGAATGGAAATTCGAAGAATCTTAGGATCTATTCAATTGAACCCGAGAAAAGTCTTGGAATATCTTCAAATGGAATAGGAATCAGAGAGATCTTAGTGTCGATCTGACTGAACCAGAGAAGGTCTTGAATTAACTTTGACTGAAATGGAAATCAGAACAATTTTAGGATCTATTAAACTGAACTAGACAAAATTGTTGGAATAGCTTCAATTGAAATAGGAATCTGAGAGATCTTAGTGTCGATATGACTGAACTAGAGAAGGTCTTTAATTAACTTTGACGATAATGGAAATCAGAAAATTCTTAGGATCGATTCAACTGAACCAGACCAAAGTCTTGGAATATCTTCAACTGGAATAGGAATCAGAGAGATCTTAGAGTTGATCTGACTGAACTAGAGATGGTCTTTAATTAACTTTGACTAGAATAGAAATCAAAAAAATCTTAGGATCGATTCAACTGAACCAGACAAATGTCTTGGAATATCTTCAACAAGAATAAGAATAAGAGAGTTCTTAGTGCCGATCTGACTGAACCAGAGAAGGTCTTTAATTAACTTTGAATAGAAGGATATCACAAGAATCTTAGGATCGATTCAATTGAACCAAACAAAAGTCTTGGAATATCTTCAACTGGAATAAGAATCATATAGATCTTAGTTTCGATCTGACTGAACCAGAGAAGGTCTTGAATTAACTTTGACTGGAATGGAACTTAGAAGAATCTTAGGATCGATTCAACTGAACAAGACAAAATTCTTGGAATATCCTTAACTGGAATATGAATCAGAGAGATCTTAGTGTCGATTTGAATGAACTAGAGAAGGTCTTTAATTAACTTTGACTGGAATGGAAATCAGAAGAATCTTAGGATCGATTCAACTATACTAGACAAAAGTATTGGAATATCTTTAATTGGAATAGGAATCAGAGAGATCTTAGTGTCGATCTGACTAAACCAGAGAATGTCTTGAATTAACTTTGACTGTAATGGAAATCAGAAGAATCTTAGGATCGATTCAACTGAACTAGACAAATGTCTTGGAATATCTTCAATTGGAATAGGAATCTGAGAGATCTTAGTGTCGATATGACTGAACCAAAGAAGGTCTTTAATTAACTTTGACTGGAATGGAAATAAGAAAAGTCTTAGGATCGATTCAACTGAACCAGACAAAATTCTTGGAGTATCTTCAACTAGAATAGGAATCAGAGAGATCTTAGTGTCAATTTTACTGAACTAGAGAAGGTCTTGAATTAACTTTGACTAGAATGGAAATTAGAAGAATCTTAGGAGTGATTTAACTTAACCAGACAAAACTCTTGGAATATCTTCACCTGGAATACGAATAAGAGAGATCTTAGTGTCGATCTGACTAAACCAGAGAAGGTCTTTAATTAGCTTTTACTAGAATGGAAATCAGAAAAATCTTAGGATCGATTCAACTGAACTAGACAAAAGTTATGGAATATATTCAACTAGAATAAGTATCATAGGGATCTTAGTGTCGATATGACAGAACCAGAGAGGGTCTTTAATTAACATTGACTTGAATGGAAATCCGAAGAATTTTAGGAATGATTCAACTGGACCAGATAAAAGACTTGGAATATCTTCAACTGGAGTAAGAATCAGAGAGATTTTAGAGTTGATCTAACTGAACTAGAGAAGGTCTTTATTTAACTTTGACTAGAATGGAAATCAGAAGAATCTTTGGATCGATTCAACTGAACCAGAAAAAAGTCTTGGAATATCTTCAACTAGAATAGGAATCAGAGGGATCTTAGTGTCAATTTGACTGAACCAGAGAAGGTCTTGAATTAACTTTTACAGGAATGGAAATCAGATGAATCTTAGGATCGATTCAACTGAACAAGACAAAAGTCTTGGAATATCTTCAATTGGAATATAAATCAGAGAGATCTTTGTGTCGATCTGAATGAACTAGAGAAGGTCTTTAATTAACTTTGACTAGAATGGAAATCAGAAGAATATTAGGATCGATTCAACTGAACCAGACAAAAGTCTTGGAATATCTTCAACAAGAATAAGAATAAGAGAGTTCTTAGTGTCGATCTGACTGAACCAGGGAAGGTCTTTAATTAACTTTGACTGTAATGGAAATCAGAAAATTTTTAGGATCGATTCAACTGAACCAGATAAAAGTCTTGGAATATCTTAAACTGGAATAGGAATCAGAGAGATCTTAGAGTTGATCTGACTGAACTAGAGAAGGTCTTTAATTAACTTTGACTAGAATGGAAATCAAAAAAATCTTAGGATCGATTCAACTGAACCAGACAAATGTCTTGGTATATCTTTAACAAGAATAAGAATAAGAGAGTTCTTAGTGTCAATCTTATTGAGCCCGAGAAGGTCTTTAATTAACTTTGACTGGAATGGAAATAAGAAGAATATTAGGATCGATTCAACTGAACCATACAAAAGTCTTGGAATATCTTCAACTGGAATAGGAATCTAAGAGATCTTAGTGTCGGTCTTACTGAACCAGAGAAGGTCTTTAATTAACTTCGACTGGAATGGAAATCAGAAGAATCTTAAGATCGATTCAACTGAACCAGACAAAAGTCTTGGAATATCTTCAACTGGAATAGGAATCAGAGGGATCTTCTTGTCAATCTGACTGAACCGGAGAAGGTCTTGAATTAACTTTGACTGGAATGGAAATCAGAAGAGTCTTAGGATCGATTTAACTGAACAAGAGAAGGTCTTTAATTAGCTTTTACTTGAATGGAAATCATAAAAATCATAGGATCGATTCAACTGAAACAGACAAAAGTCTTGGAATATATTCAACTAGAATAGGAATAAGAGAGATCTTAGTGTCGATCTGACTGAACAAGATAAGGTCTTTCATTATCTTTGACTGGAATGGAAATTCGAAGAATCTTAGGATCTATTCAATTGAACCCGAGAAAAGTCTTGGAATATCTTCAACTGGAATAGGAATCAGAGAGATCTTAGTGTCGATCTGACTGAACCAGAGAAGGTCTTGAATTAACTTTGACTGAAATGGAAATCAGAACAATTTTAGGATCTATTAAACTGAACTAGACAAAATTGTTGGAATAGCTTCAATTGAAATAGGAATCTGAGAGATCTTAGTGTCGATATGACTGAACTAGAGAAGGTCTTTAATTAACTTTGACGATAATGGAAATCAGAAAATTCTTAGGATCGATTCAACTGAACCAGACCAAAGTCTTGGAATATCTTCAACTGGAATAGGAATCAGAGAGATCTTAGAGTTGATCTGACTGAACTAGAGATGGTCTTTAATTAACTTTGACTAGAATGGAAATCAAAAAAATCTTAGGATCGATTCAACTGAACCAGACAAATGTCTTGGAATATCTTCAACAAGAATAAGAATAAGAGAGTTCTTAGTGTCGATCTGACTGAACCAGAGAAGGTCTTTAATTAACTTTGAATAGAAGGATATCACAAGAATCTTTGGATCGATTCAATTGAACCAAACAAAAGTCTTGGAATATCTTCAACTGGAATAAGAATCATATAGATCTTAGTTTCGATCTGACTGAACCAGAGAAGGTCTTGAATTAACTTTGACTGGAATGGAACTTAGAAGAATCTTAGGATCGATTCAACTGAACAAGACAAAATTCTTGGAATATCCTTAACTGGAATATGAATCAGAGAGATCTTAGTGTCGATTTGAATGAACTAGAGAAGGTCTTTAATTAACTTTGACTGGAATGGAAATCAGAAGAATCTTAGGATCGATTCAACTATACTAGACAAAAGTATTGGAATATCTTTAATTGGAATAGGAATCAGAGAGATCTTAGTGTCGATCTGACTAAACCAGAGAATGTCTTGAATTAACTTTGACTGTAATGGAAATCAGAAGAATCTTAGGATCGATTCAACTGAACTAGACAAATGTCTTTGAATATCTTCAATTGGAGTAGGAATCTGAGAGATCTTAGTGTCGATATGACTGAACCAAAGAAGGTCTTTAATTAACTTTGACTGGAATGGAAATAAGAAAAGTCTTAGGATCGATTCAACTGAACCAGACAAAATTCTTGGAATATCTTCAACTAGAATAGGAATCAGAGAGATCTTAGTGTCAATTTTACTGAACTAGAGAAGGTCTTGAATTAACTTTGACTAGAATGGAAATTAGAAGAATCTTAGGAGTGATTTAACTTAACCAGACAAAACTCTTGGAATATCTTCACCTGGAATACGAATAAGAGAGATCTTAGTGTCGATCTGACTAAACCAGAGAAGGTCTTTAATTAGCTTTTACTAGAATGGAAATCAGAAAAATCTTAGGATCGATTCAACTGAACTAGACAAAAGTTATGGAATATATTCAACTAGAATAAGTATCATAGGGATCTTAGTGTCGATATGACAGAACCAGAGAGGGTCTTTAATTAACATTGACTTGAATGGAAATCCGAAGAATTTTAGGAATGATTCAACTGGACCAGATAAAAGACTTGGAATATCTTCAACTGGAGTAAGAATAAGAGAGATTTTAGAGTTGATCTGACTGAACTAGAGAAGGTCTTTATTTAACTTTGACTAGAATGGAAATCAGAAGAATCTTTGGATCGATTCAACTGAACCAGAAAAAAGTCTTGGAATATCTTCAACTAGAATAGGAATCAGAGGGATCTTAGTGTCAATTTGACTGAACCAGAGAAGGTCTTGAATTAACTTTTACAGGAATGGAAATCAGATGAATCTTAGGATCGATTCAACTGAACAAGACAAAAGTCTTGGAATATCTTCAATTGGAATATGAATCAGAGAGATCTTTGTGTCGATCTGAATGAACTAGAGAAGGTCTTTAATTAACTTTGACTAGAATGGAAATCAGAAGAATATTAGGATCGATTCAACTGAACCAAACAAAAGTCTTGGAATATCTTCAACAAGAATAAGAATAAGAGAGTTCTTAGTGTCGATCTGACTGAACCAGGGAAGGTCTTTAATTAACTTTGACTGTAATGGAAATCAAAAAATTTTTAGGATCGATTCAACTAAACCAGATAAAAGTCTTGGAATATCTTCAACTGGAATAGGAATCAGAGAGATCTTAGAGTTGATCTGACTGAACTAGAGAATGTCTTTAATTAACTTTGACTAGAATGGAAATCAAAAAAATCTTAGGATCGATTCAACTGAACCAGACAAATGTCTTGGTATATCTTTAACAAGAATAAGAATAAGAGAGTTCTTAGTGTCAATCTTATTGAGCCCGAGAAGGTCTTTAATTAACTTTGACTGGAATGGAAATAAGAAGAATATTAGGATCGATTCAACTGAACCATACAAAAGTCTTGGAATATCTTCAACTGGAATAGGAATCTAAGAGATCTTAGTGTCGATCTGACTGAACCAGAGAAGGTCTTTAATTAACTTCGACTGGAATGGATATCAGAAGAATCTTAAGATCGATTCAACTGAACCAGACAAAAGTCTTGGAATATCTTCAACTGGAATAGGAATCAGAGGGATCTTCTTGTCAATCTGACTGAACCGGAGAAGGTCTTGAATTAACTTTGACTAGAATGGAAATCAGAAGAGTCTTAGGATCGATTTAACTGAACCAGAGAAGGTCTTTAAATAGCTTTTACTTGAATGGAAATCAGAAAAATCATAGGATCGATTCAACTGAAACAGACAAAAGTCTTGGAATATATTCAACTAGAATAGGAATAAGAGAGATCTTAGTGTCGATCTGACTGAACCAGATAAGGTCTTTCATTATCTTTGACTGGAATGGAAATTCGAAGAATCTTAGGATCTATTAAATTGAACCCGACAAAAGTCTTGGAATATCTTCAACTGGAATAGGAATCAGAGAGATCTTAGTGTCGATCTGACTGAACCAGAGAAGGTCTTGAATTAACTTTGACTGAAATGGAAATCAGAACAATTTTAGGATCTATTAAACTGAACTAGACAAAATTGTTGGAATAGCTTCAATTGAAATAGGAATCTGAGAGATCTTAGTGTCGATATGACTGAACTAGAGAAGGTCTTTAATTAACTTTGACGATAATGGAAATCAGAAAATTCTTAGGATCGATTCAACTGAACCAGACCAAAGTCTTGGAATATCTTCAACTGGAATAGGAATCAGAGAGATCTTAGAGTTGATCTGACTGAACTAGAGAAGGTCTTTAATTAACTTTCACTAGAATGGAAATCAAAAAAATCTTAGGATCGATTCAACTGAACCAGACAAATGTCTTGGAATATCTTCAACAAGAATAAGAATAAGAGAGTTCTTAGTGTCGATCTGACTGAACCAGAGAAGGTCTTTAATTAACTTTGAATAGAAGGATATCACAAGAATCTTAGGATCGATTCAATTGAACCAAACAAAAGTCTTGGAATATCTTCAACTGGAATAAGAATCATATAGATCTTAGTTTCGATCTGACTGAACCAGAGAAGGTCTTGAATTATCTTTGACTGGAATGGAACTTAAAAAAATCTTAGGATCGATTCAACTGAACAAGACAAAATTCTTGGAATATCCTTAACTAGAATATGAATCAGAGAGATCTTAGTGTCGATTTGAATGAACTAGAGAAGGTCTTTAATTAATTTTGATTGGAATGGAAATCAGAAGAATCTTAGGATCGATTCAACTAAACTAGACAAAAGTATTGGAATATCTTTAATTGGAATAGGAATCAGAGAGATCTTAGTGTCGATCTGACTAAACCAGAGAATGTCTTGAATTAACTTTGACTGTAATGGAAATCAGAAGAATCTTAGGATCGATTCAACTGAACTAGACAAATGTCTTGGAATATCTTCAATTGGAATAGGAATCTGAGAGATCTTAGTGTCGATATGACTGAACCAAAGAAGGTCTTTAATTAACTTTGACTGGAATGGAAATAAGAAAAGTCTTAGGATCGATTCAACTGAACCAGACAAAATTCTTGGAATATCTTCAACTAGAATAGGAATCAGAGAGATCTTAGTGTCAATTTTACTGAACTAGAGAAGGTCTTGAATTAACTTTGACTAGAATGGAAATTGAAAGAATCTTAGGAGTGATTCAACTTAACCAGACAAAACTCTTGGAATATCTTCAACTGGAATAGGAATAAGAGAGATCTTAGTGTCGATCTGACTAAACCAGAGAAGGTCTTTAATTAGCTTTTACTAGAATGGAAATCAGAAAAATCTTAGGATCGATTCAACTGAACCAGACAAAAGTCTTGGAATATATTCAACTAGAATAAGTATCATAGGGATCTTAGTGTCGATATGACAGAACCAGAGAGGGTCTTTAATTAACATTGACTTGAATGGAAATCCGAAGAATTTTAGGAATGATTCAACTGGACCAGATAAAAGACTTGGAATATCTTCAACTGGAGTAAGAATTAGAGAGATTTTAGAGTTGATCTGACTGAACTAGAGAAGGTCTTTATTTAACTTTGACTAGAATGGAAATCAGAAGAATCTTAGGATCGATTCAACTGAACCAGAAAAAAGTCTTGGAATATCTTCAACTAGAATAGGAATCAGAGGGATCTTAGTGTCAATTTGACTGAACCAGAGAAGGTCTTGAATTAACTTTTACAGGAATGGAAATCAGATGAATCTTAGGATCGATTCAACTGAACAAGACAAAAGTCTTGGAATATCTTCAATTGGAATATGAATCAGAGAGATCTTTGTGTCGATCTGAATGAACTAGAGAAGGTCTTTAATTAACTTTGACTAGAATGGAAATCAGAAGAATATTAGGATCGATTCAACTGAACCAGACAAAAGTCTTGGAATATCTTCAACAAGAATAAGAATAAGAGAGTTCTTAGTGTCGATCTGACTGAACCAGGGAAGGTCTTTAATTTACTTTGACTGTAATGGAAATCAGAAAATTTTTAGGATCGATTCAACTGAACCAGATAAAAGTCTTGGAATATCTTCAACTGGAATAGGAATCAGAGAGATCTTAGAGTTGATCTGACTGAACTAGAGAAGGTCTTTAATTAACTTTGACTAGAATGGAAATCAAAAAAATCTTAGGATCGATTCAACTGAACCAGACAAATGTCTTGGTATATCTTTAACAAGAATAAGAATAAGAGAGTTCTTAGTGTCAATCTTATTGAGCCCGAGAAGGTCTTTAATTAACTTTGACTAGAATGGAAATAAGAAGAATATTAGGATCGTTTCAACTGAACCATACAAAAGTCTTGGAATATCTTCAACTGGAATAGGAATCTAAGAGATCTTAGTGTCGGTCTGACTGTACCAGAGAAGGTCTTTAATTAACTTCGACTGGAATGGAAATCAGAAGAATCTTAAGATCGATTCAACTGAACCAGACAAAAGTCTTGGAATATCTTCAACTGGAATAGGAATCAGAGGGATCTTCTTGTCAATCTGACTGAACCGGAGAAGGTCTTGAATTAACTTTGACTGGAATAGAAATCAGAAGAGTCTTAGGATCGATTTAACTGAACTAGACAAAATTCATGGAATATCTTCAATTGGAATATGATTCAGAGAGATCTTAGTGTCGATCTAACTGAACCAGAGAAGGTCTTTAATTAGCTTTTACTTGAATGGAAATCAGAAAAATCATAGGATCGATTCAACTGAAACAGACAAAAGTCTTGGAATATATTCAACTATAATAGGAATAAGAGTGATCTTAGTGTCGATCTGACTGAACCAGATAAAGTCTTTCATTATCTTTGACTGGAATGGAAATTCGAAGAATCTTAGGATCTATTCAATTGAATCAGACAAAAGTCTTGGAATATCTTCAACTGGAATAGGAATCAGAGAGATCTTAGTGTCGATCTGACTGAACCAGAGAAGGTCTTGAATTAACTTTGACTGAAATGGAAATCAGAACAATTTTAGGATCTATTCAACTGAACTAGACAAAATTGTTGGAATAGCTTCAATTGAAATAGGAATCAGAGAGATCGTAGTGTCGATATGACTCAACTAGAGAAGGTCTTTAATTAACTTTGACGATAATGGAAATCAGAAAATTCTTAGGATCGATTCAACTGAACCAGACAAAAGTCTTGGAATATCTTCAACTGGAATAGGAATAAGAGAGATCTTAGAGTTGATCTGACTGAACTAGAGAAGGTCTTTAATTAACTTTGACTAGAATGGAAATCAAAAAAATCTTAGGATCGATTCAACTGAACCAGACAAATGTCTTGGAATATCTTCAACAAGAATAAGAATAAGAGAGTTCTTAGTGTCGATCTGACTGAACCAGAGAAGGTCTTTAATTAACTTTGAATGGAAGGATATCACAAGAATCTTAGGATCGATTCAATTGAACCAGACAAAAGTCTTGGAATATCTTCAACTGGAATAAGAATCATAGAGATCTTAGTTTCGATATGACTGAACCAGAGAAGCTCTTGAATTAACTTTGACTAGAATGGAACTTAGATGAATCTTAGGATCGATTCAACTGAACAAGACAAAAGTCTTGGAATATCCTTAACTGGAATATGAATCAGAGAGATCTTAGTGTCGATCTGAATGAACTAGAGAAGGTCTTTAATTAACTTTGACTGGAATGGAAATCAGAAGAATCTTAGGATCGATTCAACTAAACTAGACAAAAGTATTGGAATATCTTTAATTGGAATAGGAATCAGAGAGATCTTAGTGTCGATCTGACTGAACCAGAGAATATCTTGAATTAACTTTGACTGTAATGGAAATCAGAAGAATCTTAGGATCGATTCAACTGAACTAGACAAATGTCTTGGAATATCTTCAATTGGAATAGGAATCTGAGAGATCTTAGTGTCGATATGACTGAACCAAATAAGGTCTTTAATTAACATTGACTGGAATGGAAATAAGAAAAGTCTTAGGATCGATTCAACTGAACCAGACAAAAGTCTTGGAATATCTTCAACTAGAATAGGAATCAGAGAGATCATAGTGTCAATTTTACTGAACTAGAGAAGGTCTTGAATTAACTTTGACTAGAATGGAAATTAGAAGAATCTTAGGAGTGATTCAACTTAACCAGACAAAACTCTTGGAATATCTTCAACTGGAATAGGAATAAGAGAGATCTTAGTGTCGATCTGACTAAACCAGAGAAGATCTTTAATTAGCTTTTACTAGAATGGAAATCAGAAAAATCTTAGGATCGATTCAACTGAACCAGACAAAAGTCTTGGAATATATTCAACTAGAATAAGTATCAGAGGGATCTTAGTGTCGATATGACAGAACCAGAGAAGGTCTTTAATTAACTTTGACTTGAATGGAAATCCGAAGAATTTTAGGAATGATTCAACTGGACCAGATAAAAGACTTGGAATATCTTCAACTGGAGTAAGAATCAGAGAGATTTTAGAGTTGATCTGACTGAACTAGAGAAGGTCTTTATTTAACTTTGACTAGAATGGAAATCAGAAGAATCTTAGGATCGATTCAACTGAACCAGACAAAAGTCTTGGAATATCTTCAACTAGAATAGGAATCAGAGGGATCTTAGTGTCAATTTGACTGAACCAGAGAAGGTCTTGAATTAACTTTTACAGGAATGGAAATCAGATGAATCTTAGGATCGATTAAACTGAACAAGACAAAAGTCTTGGAATATCTTCAATTGGAATATGACTCAGAGAAATCTTTGTGTCGATCTGAATGAACTAGAGAAGGTCTTTAATTAACTTTGACTGGAATGGAAATCAGAAGAATATTAGGCTCGATTCAACTGAACCAGACAAAAGTCTTGGAATATCTTTAACAAGAATAAGAATAAGAGAGTTCTTAGTGTCGATCTGACTGAACCAGGGAAGGTCTTTAATTAACTTTGACTGTAATGGAAATCAGAAAATTTTTAGGATCGATTCAACTGAACCAGATAAAAGTCTTGGAATAACTTCAACTGGAATAGGAATTAGAGAGATCTTAGAGTTGATCTGACTTAACTAGAGAAGGTCTTTAATTAACTTTGACTAGAATGGAAATCAAAAAAATCTTAGGATCGATTCAACTGAACCAGACAAATGTCTTGGAATATCTTTAACAAGAATAAGAATAAGAGAGTTCTTAGTGTCGATCTTATTGAACCCGAGAAGGTCTTTAATTAACTTTGACTGGAATGGAAATAAGAAGAATATTAGGATCGATTCAACTGAACCATACAAAAGTCTTGGAATATCTTCAACTGGAATAGGAATCTAAGAGATCTTAGTGTCAGTCTGACTGAACCAGAGAAGGTCTTTAATTAACTTCGACTGGAATGGAAATCAGAAGAATCTTAAGATCGATTCAACTGAATCAGACAAAAGTCTTGGAATATCTTCAACTGGAATAGGAATCAGAGGGATCTTCTTGTTAATCTGACTGAACCGGAGAAGGTCTTGAATTAATTTTGACTGGAATGGAAATCAGAAGAGTCTTAGGATCGATTTAACTGAACTAGACAAAATTCATGGAATATCTTCAATTGGAATAGGATTCAGAGAGATCTTAGTGTCGATCTAACTGAACCAGAGAAGGTCTTTAATTAGCTTTTACTTGAATGGAAATCAGAAAAATCAGAGGATCGATTCAACTGAAACAGACAAAAGTCTTGGAATATATTCAACTAGAATAGGAATAAGAGAGATCTTAGTGTCGATCTGACTGAACCAGATAAGGTCTTTCATTATCTTTGACTGGAATGGAAATTCGAAGAATCTTAGGATCTATTCAATTGAACCAGACAAAAGTCTTGGAATATCTTCAACTGGAATAGGAATCAGAGAGATCTTAGTATCGATCTGACTGAACCAGAGAAGGTCTTGAATTAACTTTGAATGAAATGGAAATCAGAACAATTTTAGGATCTATTCAACTGAACTAGACAAAATTGTTGGAATAGCTTCAATTGAAATAGGAATCAGAGAGATCTTAGTGTCGATATGACTGAACTAGAGAAGGTCTTTAATTAAGTTTGACGATAATGGAAATCAGAAAATTCTTAGGATCGATTCAACTGAACCAGACAAAAGTCTTGGAATATATTCAACTGGAATAGGAATCAGAGAGATCTTAGAGTTGATCTGACTGAACTAGAGAAGGTCTTTAATTAACTTTGACTAGAATGGAAATAAAAAAAATCTTAGGATCAATTCAACTGAACCAGACAAATGTCTTGGAATATCTTCAACAAGAATAAGAATAAGAGAGTTCTTAGTGTCGATCTGACTGAACCAGAGAAGGTCTTTAATTAACTTTGAATGGAAGGATATCACAAGAATCTTAGGATCGATTCAATTGAACCAGACAAAAGTCTTGGAATATCTTCAACTGGAATAAGAATCATGGAGATCTTAGTTTCGATCTGACTGAACCAGAGAAGGTCTTGAATTAACTTTGACTGGAATGGAACTTAGAAGAATCTTAGGATCGATTCAACTGAACAAGACAAAAGTCTTGGAATATCCTTAACTGGAATATGAATCAGAGAGATCTTAGTGTCGATCTGAATGAACTAGAGAAGGTCTTTAATTAACTTTGACTGGAATGGAAATCAGAAGAATCTTAGGATCGATTCAACTAAACTAGACAAAAGTATTGGAATATCATTAATTGGAATAGGAATCAGAGAGATCTTAGTTTCGATCTGACTGAACCAGAGAATGTCTTGAATTAACTTTGACTGTAATGGAAATCAGAAGAATCTTAGGATCGATTCAACTGAACTAGACAAATGTCTTGGAATATCTTCAATTGGAATAGGAATCTGAGAGATCTTAGTGTCGATATGACTGAACCAGAGAAGGTCTTTAATTAACTTTGACTGGAATGGAAATAAGAAAAGTCTTAGGATCGATTCAACTGAGCCAGACAAAAGTCTTGGAATATCTTCAACTATAATAGGAATCAGAGAGATCTTAGTCTCAATTTTACTGAACTAGAGAAGGTCTTGAATTAACTTTGACTAGAATGGAAATTAGAAGAATCTTAGGAGTGATTCAACTTAACAAGACAAAACTCTTTGAATATGTTCAACTGCAATAGGAATAAGTGAGATCTTAGTGTCGATCTGACTGAACCAGAGAAGGTCTTTAATTATCTTTTACTAGAATGGAAATCAGAAAAATCTTAGCATCGATTCAACTGAACCAGACAAAAGCCTTGGAATATATTCAACTAGAATAAGTATCAGAGGGATCTTAGTGTCGATCTGACAAAACCAGAGAAGGTATTTAATTAACTTTGACTTGAATGGAAATCCGAAGAAGTTTAGGAATGATTCAACTGGACCAGATAAAAGACTTGGAATATCATCAACTGGAGTAAGAATCAGAGAGATTTTAGAGTTGATCTGACTGAACTAGAGAAGGTCTTTATTTAACTTTGACTAGAATGGAAATCAAAAGAATCTTAGGATCGATTCGACTGAACTAGACAAAAGTCTTGGAATAGGAATCAGAGGGATCTTAGTGTCAATTTGACTGAACCAGAGAAGGTCTTGAATTATATTTTACAGGAATGGAAATCAGATTAATCTTAGGATCGATTCAACTGAACAAGACAAAAGTCTTGGAATATCTTCAATTGGAATAGGAATCTGAGAGATCTTAGTTTCGATCTGACTGAACCAGAGAATGTCTTGAATTAACTTTGACTGTAATGGAAATCAAAAGAATCTTAGGATCGATTCAACTGAACTAGACAAATGTCTTGGAATATCTTCAATTGGAATAGGAATCTGAGAGATCTTAGTGTCGATATGACTGAACCAGAGAAGGTCTTTAATTAACTTTGACTGGAATGGAAATAAGAAAAGTCTTAGGATCGATTCAACTGAACCAGACAAAAGTCTTGGAATATCTTCAACTATAATAGGAATCAGAGAGATCTTAGTGTCAATTTTACTGAACTAGAGAAGGTCTTGAATTAACTTTGACTAGAATGGAAATTAGAAGAATCTTAGGAGTGATTCAACTTAACCAGACAAAACTCTTGCAATATCTTCAACTGCAATAGGAATAAGAGAGATCTTAGTGTCGATCTGACTGAACCAAAGAAGGTATTTAATTTGCTTTTACTAGAATGGAAATCAGAAAAATCTTAGGATCGATTCAACTGAACCAGACAAAAGTCTTGGAATATATTCAACTAGAATAAGTATCAGAGGGATCTTAGTGTCGATGTGACAGAACCAGAGAAGGTCTTTAATTAACTTTGACTTGAATTGAAATCCGAAGAATTTTAGGAATGATTCAACTGGACCAGATAAAAGACTTGGAATATCTTCAACTGGAGTAAGAATCAGAGAGATGTTAGAGTTGATCTGACTGAACTAGAGAAGGTCTTTATTTAACTTTGACTAGAATGGAAATCAGAAGAATCTTAGGATCGATTCAACTGAACCAGACAAAAGTCTTGGAATATCTTCAACTGGAATAGGAATCAGAGGGATCTTAGTGTCAATTTGACTGAACCAGAGAAGGTCTTGAATTAACTTTTACAGGAATGGAAATCAGATGAATCTTAGGATCAATTCAACTGAACAAGACAAAAGTCTTGGAATATCTTCAATTGGAATATGAGTCAGAGAGATCTTAGTGTCGATCTGAATGAACTAGAGAAGGTCTTTAATTAACTTTGACTGGAATGGAAATCAGAAAAATCTTAGGATCGATTCAACTGAAACAGACAAAAGTCTTGGAATATATTAAACTAGAATAGGAATAAGAGAGATCTTAGTGTCGATCTGACTGAACCAAATAAGGTCTTTAATTATCTTTGACTGGAATGGAAATTCGAAGAATCTTAGGATCTATTCAATTGAACCAGACAAAAGTCTTGGAATATCTTCAAATGGAATAGGAATTAGAGAGATCTTAGTGTCGATCTGACTGGACCAGAGTAGGTCTTGAATTAACTTTGACTGAAATGGAAATCAGAACAATCTTAGGATCTATTCAACTGAACTAGACAAAATTCTTGGAATAGCTTCAATTGAAATAGGAATCAGAGTTATCTTAGTGTCGATATGACTGTACCAGAGAAGGTCTTTAATTAGCTTTGACTGTAATGGAAATCAGAAAATTCTTAGGATCGATTCAACTGAACCAGACAAAAGTCTTGGAATATCTTCAATTGGAATAGGAATCAGAGAGATCTTAGAGTTGATCTAACTGAACTAGAGAAGGTCTTTAATTAACTTTGAATAGAATGGAAATCAAAAAAATCTTAGGATCGATTCAACAGAACCATACAAATGTCTTGGAATATCTTCAACAAGAATAAGAATAAGAGAGTTGTTAGTGTCGATCTGACTGAACCAGAGAAGGTCTTTAATTAACTTTGAATGGAAGGATATCAAAAGAATCTTAGGATCGATTCAATTGAACCAGACAAAAGTCTTGGAATATCTTCAACTGGAATAAGAATCATGGAGATCTTAGTTTCGATCTGAATGAACTAGAGAAGGTCTTTAATTAACTTTGACTGGAATGGAAATCAGAAAAATCTTAGGATCGATTCAACTGAACTAGACAAATGTCTTGAAATATCTTCAATTGGAATAGGAATCTGAGAGTTCTTAGTGTCGATATGACTGAACCAGAGAAGGTCTTAAATTAACTTTGACTGGAATGGAAATAAGAAAAGTCTTAGGATCGATTCAACTGAACCAGACAAAAGTCTTGGAATATCTTCAACTATAATAGGAATCAGAGAGATCTTAGTGTCAATTTTACTGAACTAGAGAAGGTCTTGAATTAACTTTGACAAGAATGGAAATTAGAAGAATATTAGGAGTGATTCAACTTAACCAGACAAAACTCTTGGAATAGCTTCAATTGAAATAGGAATCAGAGTTATCTTAGTGTCGATATGACTGAACCAGAGAAGGTCTTTAATTAGCTTTGGCTGTAATGGAAATCAGAAAATTCTTAGGATTGATTCAACTGAACCAGACAAAAGTCTTGGAATATCTTCAATTGGAATAGGAATCAGAGAGATCTTAGAGTTGATCTAACTGAACTAGAGAAGGTCTTTAATTAACTTTGACTAGAATGGAAATCAAAAAAATCTTAGGATCGATTCAACTGAACCATACAAATGTCTTGGAATATCTTCAACAAGAATAAGAATAAGAGAGTTGTTAGTGTCGATCTGACTGAACCAGAGAAGGTCTTTAATTAACTTTGAATGGAAGGATATCACAAGAATCTTAGGATCGATTCAATTGAACCAGACAAAAGTCTTGGAATATCTTCAACTGGAATAAGAATCATGGAGATCTTAGATTCGATCTGACTGAACCAGAGAAGGTCTTGAATTAACTTTGACTGGAATGGAAATTAGAAGAATCTTAAGATCGATTCAACTGAACCAGAAAAAATTCTTAGAATATCTTCAACTGGAATAGGAATCAGAGAGATCTTAGTGTCAATCTGAATGATCCAGAGAAGGTCTTGAATTATCTTTTACTGGAATGGAAATCAGATGAATCTTAGGATCGATTCAACTGAACAAGACAAAAGTCTTGGAATATCCTTAACTGGAATATGAATCAGAGAGATCTTAGTGTCGATCTTAATGAACTAGAGAAGGTCTTTAATTAACTTTGACTGGAATGGAAATCAGAAGAATCTTAGGATCGATTCAACTAAACTAGACAAAAGTATTGGAATATCTTTAATTGGAATAGGAATCAGAGAGATCTTAGAGTTGATCTAACTGAACTAGAGAAGGTCTTTAATTAACTGTGACTAGAATGTAAATCAAAAAAATCTTAGGATCGATTCAACTGAACCCAACAAATGTCTTGGAATATCTTCAACAATAATAAGAATAAGAGAGTTCTTAGTGTCGATCTGAATGAACCAGAGAAGGTCTTTAATTAACTTTGAATGGAAGGATATCACAAGAATCTTAGGATCGATTCAATTGAACCAGACAAAAGTCTTGGAATATCTTCAACTGGAATAAGAATCATGGAGATCTTAGTTTCGATCTGACTGAACCAGAGAAGGTCTTGAATTAACTTTGACTGGAATGGAAATTAGAAGAATCTTAAGATCGATTCAACTGAACCAGACAAAATTCTTGGAATATCTTCAACTGGAATAGGAATCAGAGAGATCTTAGTGTCAATCTGAATGATCCAGAGAAGGATTTGAATTATCTTTTACTGGAATGGAAATCAGATGAATCTTAGGATCGATTCAACTGAACAAGACAAAAGTCGTGGAATATCCTTAACTGGAATAAGAATCAGAGAGATCTTAGTGTCGATCTAAATGAACTAAAGAAGGTCTTTAATTAACTTTGACTGGAATGGAAATCAGAAGAATCTTAGGATCGATTCAACTAAACTAGACAAAAGTGTTGGAATATCATTAATTGGAATAGGAATCAGAGAAATCTTAGTGTCGATCTGACTAAACCAGAGAATGTCTTGAATTAACTTTGACTGTAATGGAAATCAGAAGAATCTTAGGATCGATTCAACTGAACTAGACAAATGTCTTGGAATATCTTCAATTGGAATAGGAATCTCAGAGATCTTAGTGTCGATATGACTGAACCAGAGAAGGTCTTTAATTAACTTTGACTGGAATGGAAATAAGAAAAGGCTTAGGACCGATTCAACTGAACCAGACAAAAGTCTTGGAATATCTTCAACTGGAATAGGAATAAGAGAGATCTTAGTGTTGATCTGACTGAACCAGAGAAGGTCTTTAATTAGCTTTTACTAGAATGGAAATCAGAAAAATCTTAGGATCGATTCAACTGAACACGACAAAAGTCTTGGAATATATTCAACTAGAATAAGTATCAGAGGGATCTTAGTGTCGATCTGACAGAACCAGAGAAGGTCTTTAATTAACTTTGACTTGAATGGAAATCCGAAGAATTTTAGGAATGATTCAACCGGACCAGATAAAAGACTTGGAATATCTTCAACTGGAGTAAGAATCAGAGAGATTTTAGAGTTGATCTGACTGAACTAGAGAAGGTCTTTAATTTAACTTTGACTAGAATGGAAATCAGAAGAATCTTAGGATCGATTCAACTGAACCAGATAAAAGTCTTGGAATATCTTCAACTGGAATAGGAATCAGAGAGATCTTAGTGTCGATCTGAATGAACTAGAGAAGGTCTTTAATTAACTTTGACTGGAATGGAAATAAAAAAAATTATAGGATCGATTCAACTGAAACAAACAAAAGTCTTGGAATATATTAAACTAGAATAGGAATAAGAGAGATCTTAGTGTCGATCTGACTGAACCAAATAAGGTCTTTAATTATCTTTGACTGGAATGGAAATTCGAAGAATCTTAGGATCTATTCAATTGAACCAGACAAAAGTCTTGGTATATCTTTAACTGGAATAGGAATCAGAGAGATCTTAGTGTCGATCTGACTGAACCGGAGAAGGTCTTGAATTAACTTTGACTGAAATGGAAATCAGAACAATCTTAGGATCTATTCAACTGAACTAGACAAAATTCTTGGAATAGCTTCAATTGAAATAGGAATCAGAGTGATCTTAGTGTCGACATGACTGAACCAGAGAAGGTCTTTAATTATCTTTGACTGTAATGGAAATCAGAAAATTCTTAGGATCGATTCAACTGAACCAGACAAAAGTCTTGGAATATCTTCAATTGGAATAGGAATCAGAGAGATCTTAGAGTTGATCTAACTGAACTAGAGAAGGTCTTTAATTAACTTTGACTAGAATGGAAGTCAAAAAAATCCTAGGATCGATTCAACTGAACCATACAAATGTCTTGGAATATCTTCAACAAGAATAAGAATAAGAGAGTTGTTAGTGTCGATCTGACTGAACCAGAGAAGGTCTTTAATTAACTTTGAATGGAAGGATATCACAAGAATCTTAGGATCGATTCAATTGAACAAGACAAAAGTCTTGGAATATCTTCAACTGGAATAAGAATCATGGAGATCTTAGTTTCGATCTGACTGAACCAGAGAAGGTCTTGAATTAACTTTGACTGGAATGGAAATTAGAAGAATCTTAAGATCGATTCAACTGAACCAGACAAAATTCGTGGAATATCTTCAACTGGAATAGGAATCAGAGAGATCTTAGTGTCAATCTGAATGATCCAGAGAAGGTCTTGAATTATCTTTTACTGGAATGGAAATTAGATGAATCTTAGGATCGATTCAACTGAACAAGACAAAAGTCTTGGAATATCCTTAACTGGAATATGAATCAGAGAGATCTTAGTGTCGATCTGAATGAACTAGAGAAGGTCTTTAATTAACTTTGACTAGAATGGAAATCAGAAGAATCTTAGGATCGATTCAACTAAACTAGACAAAAGTATTGGAATATCTTTAATTGGAATAGGAATTAGAGTGATCTTAGAGTTGATCTAACTGAACTAGAGAAGGTATTTAATTAACTTTGACTAGAATGGAAATCAAAAAATCTTAGGATCGATTCAACTGAACCCGACAAATGTCTTGGAATATCTTCAATTGGAATAGGAATCTGAGAGATCTTAGTGTCGATATGACTGAACCAGAGAAGGTCTTTAATTAACTTTGACTGGAATGGAAATAAGAAAAGTCTTAAGATCGATTCAACTGAACCAGACAAAAGTCTTGGAATATCTTCAACTATAATAGGAATCAGAGAGATCTTAGTGTCAATTTTACTAAACTAGAGAAGGTCTTGAATTCACTTTGACTAGAATGGAAATTAGAAGAATCTTAGGAGTGATTCAACTTAACCAGACAAAACTCTTGGAATATCTTCAACTGGAATAGGAATAAGAGAGATCTTAATGTCGATCTGACTGAACCAGAGAAGGTCTTTAATTAGCTTTTACTAGAATGGAAATCAGAAAAATCTTAGGATCGATTCAACTGAACCCGACAAAAGTCTTGGAATATATACAACTAGAATAAGTATCAGAGGGATCTTAGTGTCGATCTGACAGAACCAGAGAAGGTCTTTAATTAACTTTGACTTGAATGGAAATCCGAAGAATTTTAGGAATGATTCAACTGGACAAGATAAAAGACTTGGAATATCTTCAACTGGAGTAAGAATCAGAGAGATTTTAGAGTTGATCTGACTGAACTAGAGAAGGTCTTTATTTAACTTTGACTAGAATGGAAATCAGAAGAATCTTAGGATCGATTCAACTGAACCAGACAAAAGTCTTGGAATATCTTCAACTGGAATAGGAATCAGAGGGATCTTAGTGTCAATTTGACTGAACGAGAGAAGGTCTTGAATTAACTTTTACAGGAATGGAAATCAGATGAATCTTAGGATCGATTCAACTGAACAAGACAAAAGTCTTGGAATATCTTCAATTGGAATATGAATCAGAGAGATCTTAGTGTCGATCTGAATGAACTAGAGAAGGTCTTTAATTAACTTTGACTGGAATGGAAATCAGAAAAATCTTAGGATCGATTCAACTGAAACAGACAAAAGTCTTGGAATATATTAAACTAGAATAGGAATAAGAGAGATCTTAGTGTCGATCTGACTGAACCAAATAAGGTCTTTAATTATCTTTGACTGGAATGGAAATTCGAAGAATCTTAGGATCTATTCAATTGAACCAAACAAAAGTCTTGGAATATCTTCAACTGGAATAGGAATCAGAGAGATCTTAGTGTCGATCTGACTGAACCAGAGAAGGTCTTGAATTAACTTTGACTGAAATGGAAATCAGAACAATCTTAGGATCTATTCAACTGAACTAGACAAAATTCTTGGAATAGCTTCAATTGAAATAGGAATCAGAGTGATCTTAGTGTCGATCTGATTGAACCAGAGAAGTTCTTTAATTAACTTTGATTGTAATGGAAATCAGAAAACTCTTAGGATCGATTCAACTGAACCAGACAAAAGCCTTGGAATATCTTCAATTGGAATAGGAATCAGAGAGATCTTAGAGTTGATCTAACTGAACTAGAGAAGGTCTTTAATTAACTTTGACTAGAATGGAAATCAAAAAAATCTTAGGATCGATTCAACTGAACCATACAAATGTCTTGGAATATCTTCAACAAGAATAAGAATAAGAGAGTTGTTAGTGTCGATCTGACTGAACCAGAGAAGGTCTTTAATTAACTTTGAATGGAAGGATATCACAAGAATCTTTGGATCGATTCAATTGAACCAGACAAAAGTCTTGGAATATCTTCAACTAGAATAAGAATCATGGAGATCTTAGTTTCGATCTGACTGAACCAGAGAAGGTCTTGAATTAACTTTGACTGGAATGTATATTAGAAGAATCTTAAGATCGATTCAACTGAACCAGACAAAACTCTTGGAATATCTTCAACTGGAATAGGAATCAGAGAGATCTTAGTGTCAATCTGAATGATCCAGAGAAGGACTTGAATTATATTTTACTGGAATGGAAATCAGATGAATCTTAGGATCGATTCAACTGAACAAGACAAAAGTCTTGGAATATCCTTAACTGGAATATGAATCAGAAAGATCTTAGTGTCGATCTGAATGAACTAGAGAAGGTCTTTAATTAACTTTGACTGGAATGGAAATCAGAAGAATCTTAGGATCGATTCAACTAAACTAGACAAAAGTATTGGAATATCTTTAATTGGAATAGGAATCAGAGAGATCTTAGAGTTGATCTAACTGAACTAGAGAATGTCTTTAATTAACTTTGACTAGAATGGAAATCAAAAAAATCTTAGGATCGATTCAACTGAACCAGACAAATGTCTTGGAATATCTTCAACAAGAATAAGAATAAGAGAGTTCTTAGTGTCGATTTGACTGAACCAGAGAAGGTCTTTAATTAACTTTGAATGGAAGGATATCACAAGAATCTTAGGATCGATTCAATTGAACCAGACAAAAGTCTTGGAATATCTTCAACTGGAATAAGAATCATGGAGATCTTAGTTTCGATCTGACTGAACCAGAGAAGGTCTTGAATTAACTTTGACTGGAATGTATATTAGAAGAATCTTAAGATCGATTCAACTGAACCAGACAAAACTCTTGGAATATCTTCAACTGGAATAGGAATCAGAGAGATCTTAGTGTCAATCTGAATGATCCAGAGAAGGTCTTGAATTATCTTTTACTGGAATGGAAATCAGATGAATCTTAGGATCGATTCAACTGAACAAGACAAAAGTCTTGGAATATCCTTAACTTGAATAAGAATCAAAGAGATCTTAGTGTCGATCTGAATGAACTAGAGAAGGTCTTTAATTAACTTTGACTGGAATGGAAATCAGAAGAATCTTAGGATCGATTCAACTAAACTAGACAAAAGTATTGGAATATCATTAATTGGAATAGGAATCAGAGAGATCTTAGTGTCAATCTGACTGAACCAGAGAATGTCTTGAATTAACTTTGACTGTAATGGAAATCAGAAGAATCTTAGGATCGATTCAACTGAACCAGACAAAAGTCTCGGAATATCTTCAACTATAATAGGAATCAGAGAGATCTTAGTGTCAATTTTACTGAACTAGAGAAGGTCTTGAATTAACTTTGACTAGAATGGAAATTAGAAGAATCTTAGGAGTGATTCAACTTAACCAGACAAAACTCTTGGAATATCTTCAACTGGAATAGGAATAAGAGAGATCTTAGTGTCGATCTGACTGAACCAGAGAAGATCTTTAATTAGCTTTTACTAGAATGGAAATCAGAAAAATCTTAGGATCGATTCAACTGAACCAGACAAAAGTCTTGGAATATATTCAACTAGAATAAGTATCAGAGGGATCTTAGTGTCGATCTGACAGAACCAGAGAAGGTTTTTAATTAACTTTGACTTGAATGGAAATCCGAAGAATTTTAGGAATGATTCAACTGGACCAGATAAAAGACTTGGAATATCTTCAACTGGAGTAAGAATAAGAGAGATTTTAGAGTTGATCTGACTGAACTAGAGAAGGTCTTTATTTAACTTTGACTAGAATGGAAATCAGAAGAATCTTAGGATCGATTCAACTGAACCAGACAAAAGTCTTGGAATATCTTCAACTGGAATAGGAATCAGAGGGATCTTACTGTCAATTTGACTGAACCAGAGAAGGTCTTGAATTAACTTTTACAGGAATGGAAATCAGATGAATCTTAGGATCGATTCAACTGAACAAGACAAAAGTCTTGGAATATCTTCCATAGGAATATGAATCAGAGAGATCTTTCTGTCGATCTGAATGAACTAGAGAAGTACTTTAATTAACTTTGACTGGAATGGAAATCAGAAGAATATTAGGATCGATTCAACTGAACCAGACAAAAGTCTTGGAATATCTTCAACAAGAATAAGAATAAGAGAGTTCTTAGTGTCGATCTGACTGAACCAGGGAAGGTCTTTAATTAACTTTGACTGTAATGGAAATCAGAAAATTTTTAGGATCGATTCAACTGAACCAAACAAAAGTCTTGGAATATCTTCAACTGGAATAGGAATCAGAGAGATCTTAGAGTTGATCTAACTGAACTAGAGAAGGTCTTTAATTAACTTTGACTGGAATGGAAATAAGAAAAGTCTTAGGATCGATTCAACTGAACCAGACAAAAGTCTTGGAATATCTTCAACTATAATAGGAATCAGAGAGATCTTAGTGTCAATTTTACTGAACTAGAGAAGGTCTTGAAATAACTTTGACTAGAATGGAAATTAGAAGAATCTTAGGAGTGATTCAACTTAACCAGACAAAACTCTTGGAATATCTTCAACTGGAATAGGAATAAGAGAGATCTTAGTGTCGATCTGACTGAACCAGAGAAGGTCTTTAATTAGCTTTTACTAGAATGGAAATCAGAAAAATCTTAGGATCGATTCAACTGAACCAGACAAAAGTCTTGGAATATATTCAACTAGAATAAGTATCAGAGGGATCTCAGTGTCGATCTGACAGAACCAGAGAAGGTCTTTAATTAACTTTGACTTTAATGGAAATCCGAAGAATTTTAGGAATGATTCAACTGGACCAGATAAAATACTTAGAATATCTTCAACTGGAGTAAGAATCAGAGAGATTTTAGAGTTGATCTGACTGAACTAGAGAAGGTCTTTATTTAACTTTGACTAGAATGGAAATCAGAAGAATCTTAGGATCGATTCAACTGAACCAGACAAAAGTCTTGGAATATCTTCAACTGGAAAAGGAATCAGAGGGATCTTAGTGTCAATTTGACTGAACGAGAGAAGGTCTTGAATTAACTTTTACAGGAATGGAAATAAGATGAATCTTAGGATCGATTCAACTGAACAAGACAAAAGTCTTGGAATATCTTCAATTGGAATATGAATCAGAGAGATCTTAGTGTCGATCTGAATGAACTAGAGAAGGTCTTTAATTAACTTTGACTAGAATGGAAATCAGAAAAATCTTAGGATCGATTCAACTGAAACAGACAAAAGTCTTGGAATATATTAAACTAGAATAGGAATAAGAGAGATCTTAGTGTCGATCTGACTGAACCAAATAAGGTCTTTAATTATCTTTGACTGGAATGGAAATTCGAAGAATCTTAGGATCTATTCAATTGAACCAAACAAAAGTCTTGGAATATCTTCAACTGGAATAGGAATCAGAGAGATCTTAGTGTCGATCTTACTGAACCAGAGAAGGTCTTGAATTAACTTTGACTGAAATGGAAATCAGAACAATCTTAGGATCTATTCAACTGAACTAGACAAAATTCTTGGAATAGCTTCAATTGAAATAGGAATCAGAGTGATCTTAGTGTCGATCTGATTGAACCAGAGAAGTTCTTTAATTAACTTTGACTGTAATGGAAATCAGAAAATTCTTAGGATCGATTCAACTGAACCAGACAAAAGCCTTGGAATATCTTCAATTGGAATAGGAATCAGAGAGATCTTAGAGTTGATCTAACTGAACTAGAGAAGGTCTTTAATTAACTTTGACTAGAATGGAAATCAAAAAAATCTTAGGATCGATTCAGCTGAACCATACAAATGTCTTGGAATATCTTCAACAAGAATAAGAATAAGAGAGTTGTTAGTGTCGATCTGACTGAACCAGAGAAGGTCTTTAATTAACTTTGAGTGGAAGTATATCACAAGAATCTTAGGATCGATTCAATTGAACCAGACAAAAGTCTTGGAATAAGAATCATGGAGATCTTAGTTTCGATCTGACTGAACCAGAGAAGGTCTTGAATTAACTTTGACTGGAATGGAAATCAGAAGAATCTTAGGATCGATTCAACTGAACCAGACAAAAGTCTTGGAATATCTTCAACTGGAATAGGAATCAGAGGGATCTTAGTGTCAATTTGACTGAACCAGAGAAGGTCTTGAATTAACTTTTACAGGAATGGAAATCAGATGAATCTTAGGATCAATTCAACTGAACAAGACAAAAGTCTTGGAATATCTTCAATTGGAATATGAGTCAGAGAGATCTTAGTGTCGATCTGAATGAACTAGAGAAGGTCTTTAATTAACTTTGACTGGAATGGAAATCAGAAAAATCTTAGGATCGATTCAACTGAAACAGACAAAAGTCTTGGAATATATTAAACTAGAATAGGAATAAGAGAGATCTTAGTGTCGATCTGACTGAACCAAATAAGGTCTTTAATTATCTTTGACTGGAATGGAAATTCGAAGAATCTTAGGATCTATTCAATTGAACCAGACAAAAGTCTTGGAATATCTTCAATTGGAATAGGAATCAGAGAGATCTTAGTGTCGATCTGACTGGACCAGAGTAGGTCTTGAATTAACTTTGACTGAAATGGAAATCAGAACAATCTTAGGATCTATTCAACTGAACTAGACAAAATTCTTGGAATAGCTTCAATTGAAATAGGAATCAGAGTTATCTTAGTGTCGATATGACTGAACCAGAGAAGGTCTTTAATTAGCTTTGACTGTAATGGAAATCAGAAAATTCTTAGGATCGATTCAACTGAACCAGACAAAAGTCTTGGAATATCTTCAATTGGAATAGGAATCAGAGAGATCTTAGAGTTGATCTAACTGAACTAGAGAAGGTCTTTAATTAACTTTGACTAGAATGGAAATCAAAAAAATCTTAGGATCGATTCAACAGAACCATACAAATGTCTTGGAATATCTTCAACAAGAATAAGAATAAGAGAGTTGTTAGTGTCGATCTGACTGAACCAGAGAAGGTCTTTAATTAACTTTGAATGGAAGGATATCAAAAGAATCTTAGGATCGATTCAATTGAACCAGACAAAAGTCTTGGAATATCTTCAACTGGAATAAGAATCATGGAGATCTTAGTTTCGATCTGAATGAACTAGAGAAGGTCTTTAATTAACTTTGACTGGAATGGAAATCAGAAAAATCTTAGGATCGATTCAACTGAACTAGACAAATGTCTTGGAATATCTTCAATTGGAATAGGAATCTGAGAGTTCTTAGTGTCGATATGACTGAACCAGAGAAGGTCTTAAATTAACTTTGACTGGAATGGAAATAAGAAAAGTCTTAGGATCGATTCAACTGAACCAGACAAAAGTCTTGGAATATCTTCAACTATAATAGGAATCAGAGAGATCTTAGTGTCAATTTTACTGAACTAGAGAAGGTCTTGAATTAACTTTGACAAGAATGGAAATTAGAAGAATCTTAGGAGTGATTCAACTTAACCAGACAAAACTCTTGGAATAGCTTCAATTGAAATAGGAATCAGAGTTATCTTAGTGTCGATATGACTGAACCAGAGAAGGTCTTTAATTAGCTTTGGCTGTAATGGAAATCAGAAAATTCTTAGGATTGATTCAACTGAACCAGACAAAAGTCTTGGAATATCTTCAATTGGAATAGGAATCAGAGAGATCTTAGAGTTGATCTAACTGAACTAGAGAAGGTCTTTAATTAACTTTGACTAGAATGGAAATCAAAAAAATCTTAGGATCGATTCAACTGAACCATACAAATGTCTTGGAATATCTTCAACAAGAATAAGAATAAGAGAGTTGTTAGTGTCGATCTGACTGAACCAGAGAAGGTCTTTAATTAACTTTGAATGGAAGGATATCACAAGAATCTTAGGATCGATTCAATTGAACCAGACAAAAGTCTTGGAATATCTTCAACTGGAATAAGAATCATGGAGATCTTAGTTTCGATCTGACTGAACCAGAGAAGGTCTTGAATTAACTTTGACTGGAATGGAAATTAGAAGAATCTTAAGATCGATTCAACTGAACCAGACAAAATTCTTAGAATATCTTCAACTGGAATAGGAATCAGAGAGATCTTAGTGTCAATCTGAATGATCCAGAGAAGGTCTTGAATTATCTTTTACTGGAATGGAAATCAGATGAATCTTAGGATCGATTCAACTGAACAAGACAAAAGTCTTGGAATATCCTTAACTGGAATATGAATCAGAGAGATCTTAGTGTCGATCTGAATGAACTAGAGAAGGTCTTTAATTAACTTTGACTGGAATGGAAATCAGAAGAATCTTAGGATCGATTCAACTAAACTAGACAAAAGTATTGGAATATCTTTAATTGGAATAGGAATCAGAGAGATCTTAGAGTTGATCTAACTGAACTAGAGAAGGTCTTTAATTAACTTTGACTAGAATGGAAATCAAAAAAATCTTAGGATCAATTCAACTGAACCCAACAAATGTCTTGGAATATCTTCAACAATAATAAGAATAAGAGAGTTCTTAGTGTCGATCTGACTGAACCAGAGAAGGTCTTTAATTAACTTTGAATGGAAGGATATCACAAGAATCTTAGGATCGATTCAATTGAACCAGACAAAAGTCTTGGAATATCTTCAACTGGAATAAGAATCATGGAGATCTTAGTTTCGATCTGACTGAACCAGAGAAGGTCTTGAATTAACTTTGACTGGAATGGAAATTAGAAGAATCTTAAGATCGATTCAACTGAACCAGACAAAATTCTTGGAATATCTTCAACTGGAATAGGAATCAGAGAGATCTTAGTGTCAATCTGAATGATCCAGAGAAGGATTTGAATTATCTTTTACTGGAATGGAAATCAGATGAATCTTAGGATCGATTCAACTGAAAAAGACAAAAGTCGTGGAATATCCTTAACTGGAATAAGAATCAGAGAGATCTTAGTGTCGATCTAAATGAACTAAAGAAGGTCTTTAATTAACTTTGACTGGAATGGAAATCAGAAGAATCTTAGGATCGATTCAACTAAACTAGACAAAAGTGTTGGAATATCATTAATTGGAATAGGAATAAGAGAAATCTTAGTGTCGATCTGACTAAACCAGAGAATGTCTTGAATTAACTTTGACTGTAATGGAAATCAGAAGAATCTTAGGATCGATTCAACTGAACTAGACAAATGTCTTGGAATATCTTCAATTGGAATAGGAATCTGAGAGATCTTAGTGTCGATATGACTGAACCAGAGAAGGTCTTTAATTAACTTTGATTGGAATGGAAATAAGAAAAGTCTTAGGACCGATTCAACTGAACCAGACAAAAGTCTTGGAATATCTTCAACTGGAATAGGAATAAGAGAGATCTTAGTGTTGATCTGACTGAACCAGAGAAGGTCTTTAATTAGCTTTTACTAGAATGGAAATCAGAAAAATCTTAGGATCGATTCAACTGAACACGACAAAAGTCTTGGAATATATTCAACTAGAATAAGTATCAGAGGGATCTTAGTGTCGATCTGACAGAACCAGAGAAGGTCTTTAATTAACTTTGACTTGAATGGAAATCCGAAGAATTTTAGGAATGATTCAACCGGACCAGATAAAAGACATGGAATATCTTCAACTAGAGTAAGAATCAGAGAGATTTTAGAGTTGATCTGACTGAACTAGAGAAGGTCTTTAATTTAACTTTGACTAGAATGGAAATCAGAAGAATCTTAGGATCGATTCAACTGAACCAGACAAAAGTCTTGGAATATCTTCAACTGGAATAGGAATCAGAGGGATCTTAGTGTCAATTTGACTGAACCAGAGAAGGTCTTGAATTAACTTTTACAGGAATGGAAATCAGATGAATCTTAGGATCGATTCAACTGAACAAGAAAAAAGTCTTGGAATATCTTCAATTGGAATATGAATCAGAGAGATCTTAGTGTCGATCTGAATGAACTAGAGAAGGTCTTTAATTAACTTTGACTGGAATGGAAATAAAAAAAATTATAGGATCGATTCAACTGAAACAAACAAAAGTCTTGGAATATATTAAACTAGAATAGGAATAAGAGAGATCTTAGTGTCGATCTGACTGAACCAAATAAGGTCTTTAATTATCTTTGACTGGAATGGAAATTCGAAGAATCTTAGGATCTATTCAATTGAACCAGACAAAAGTCTTGGAATATCTTTAACTGGAATAGGAATCAGAGAGATCTTAGTGTCGATCTGACTGAACCGGAGAAGGTCTTGAATTAACTTTGACTGAAATGGAAATCAGAACAATCTTAGGATCTATTCAACTGAACTAGACAAAATTCTTGGAATAGCTTCAATTGAAATAGGAATCAGAGTGATCTTAGTGTCGATATGACTGAACCAGAGAAGGTCTTTAATTATCTTTGACTGTAATGGAAATCAGAAAATTCTTAGGATCGATTCAACTGAACCAGACAAAAGTCTTGGAATATCTTCAATTGGAATAGGAATCAGAGAGATCTTAGAGTTGATCTAACTGAACTAGAGAAGGTCTTTAATTAACTTTGACTAGAATGGAAGTCAAAAAAATCCTAGGATCGATTCAACTGAACCATACAAATGTCTTGGAATATCTTCAACAAGAATAAGAATAAGAGAGTTGTTAGTGTCGATCTGACTGAACCAGAGAAGGTCTTTAATTAACTTTGAATGGAAGGATATCACAAGAATCTTAGGATCGATTCAATTGAACAAGACAAAAGTCTTGGAATATCTTCAACTGGAATAAGAATCATGGAGATCTTAGTTTCGATCTGACTGAACCAGAGAAGGTCTTGAATTAACTTTGACTGGAATGGAAATTAGAAGAATCTTAAGATCGATTCAACTGAACCAGACAAAATTCGTGGAATATCTTCAACTGGAATAGGAATCAGAGAGATCTTAGTGTCAATCTGAATGATCCAGAGAAGGTCTTGAATTATCTTTTACTGGAATGGAAATTAGATGAATCTTAGGATCGATTCAACTGAACAAGACAAAAGTCTTGGAATATCCTTAACTGGAATATGAATCAGAGAGATCTTAGTGTCGATCTGAATGAACTAGAGAAGGTCTTTAATTAACTTTGACTGGAATGGAAATCAGAAGAATCTTAGGATCGATTCAACTAAACTAGACAAAAGTATTGGAATATCTTTAATTGGAATAGGAATCAGAGTGATCTTAGAGTTGATCTAACTGAACTAGAGAAGGTATTTAATTAACTTTGACTAGAATGGAAATCAAAAAATCTTAGGATCGATTCAACTGAACCCGACAAATGTCTTGGAATATCTTCAATTGGAATAGGAATCTGAGAGATCTTAGTGTCGATATGACTGAACCAGAGAAGGTCTTTAATTAACTTTGACTGGAATGGAAATAAGAAAAGTCTTAAGATTGATTCAACTGAACCAGACAAAAGTCTTGGAATATCTTCAACTATAATAGGAATCAGAGAGATCTTAGTGTCAATTTTACTGAACTAGAGAAGGTCTTGAATTCACTTTGACTAGAATGGAAATTAGAAGAATCTTAGGAGTGATTCAACTTAACCAGACAAAACTCTTGGAATATCTTCAACTGGAATAGGAATAAGAGAGATCTTAGTGTCGATCTGACTGAACCAGAGAAGGTCTTTAATTAGCTTTTACTAGAATGGAAATCAGAAAAATCTTAGGATCGATTCAACTGAACCCGACAAAAGTCTTGGAATATATACAACTAGAATAAGTATCAGAGGGATCTTAGTGTCGATCTGACAGAACCAGAGAAGGTCTTTAATTAACTTTGACTTGAATGGAAATCCGAAGAATTTTAGGAATGATTCAACTGGACAAGATAAAAGACTTGGAATATCTTCAACTGGAGTAAGAATCAGAGAGATTTTAGAGTTGATCTGACTGAACTAGAGAAGGTCTTTATTTAACTTTGACTAGAATGGAAATCAGAAGAATCTTAGGATCGATTCAACTGAACCAGACAAAAGTCTTGGAATATCTTCAACTGGAATAGGAATCAGAGGGATCTTAGTGTCAATTTGACTGAACGAGAGAAGGTCTTGAATTAACTTTTACAGGAATGGAAATCAGATGAATCTTAGGATCGATTCAACTGAACAAGACAAAAGTCTTGGAATATCTTCAATTGGAATATGAATCAGAGAGATCTTAGTGTCGATCTGAATGAACTAGAGAAGGTCTTTAATTAACTTTGACTGGAATGGAAATCAGAAAAATCTTAGGATCGATTCAACTGAAACAGACAAAAGTCTTGGAATATATTAAACTAGAATAGGAATAAGAGAGATCTTAGTGTCGATCTGACTGAACCAAATAAGGTCTTTAATTATCTTTGACTGGAATGGAAATTCGAAGAATCTTAGGATCTATTCAATTGAACCAAACAAAAGTCTTGGAATATCTTCAACTGGAATAGGAATCAGAGAGATCTTAGTGTCGATCTGACTGAACCAGAGAAGGTCTTGAATTAACTTTGACTAAAATGGAAATCAGAACAATCTTAGGATCTATTCAACTGAACTAGACAAAATTCTTGGAATAGCTTCAATTGAAATAGGAATCAGAGTGATCTTAGTGTCGATCTGATTGAACCAGAGAAGTTTTTTAATTAACTTTGATTGTAATGGAAATCAGAAAACTCTTAGGATCGATTCAACTGAACCAGACAAAAGCCTTGGAATATCTTCAATTGGAATAGGAATCAGAGAGATCTTAGAGTTGATCTAACTGAACTAGAGAAGGTCTTTAATTAACTTTGACTAGAATGGAAATCAAAAAAATCTTAGGATCGATTCAACTGAACCATACAAATGTCTTGGAATATCTTCAACAAGAATAAGAATAAGAGAGTTGTTAGTGTCGATCTGACTGAACCAGAGAAGGTCTTTAATTAACTTTGAATGGAAGGATATCACAAGAATCTTAGGATCGATTCAATTGAACCAGACAAAAGTCTTGGAATATCTTCAACTAGAATAAGAATCATGGAGATCTTAGTTTCGATCTGACTGAACCAGAGAAGGTCTTGAATTAACTTTGACTGGAATGGAAATTAGAAGAATCTTAAGATCGATTCAACTGAACCATACAAAATTCTTGGAATATCTTCAACTGGAATAGGAATCAGAGAGATCTTAGTGTCAATCTGAATGATCCAGAGAAGGACTTGAATTATATTTTACTGGAATGGAAATCAGATGAATCTTAGGATCGATTCAACTGAACAAGACAAAAGTCTTGGAATATCCTTAACTGGAATATGAATCAGAAAGATCTTAGTGTCGATCTGAATGAACTAGAGAAGGTCTTTAATTAACTTTGACTGGAATGGAAATCAGAAGAATCTTAGGATCGATTCAACTAAACTAGACAAAAGTATTGGAATATCTTTAATTGGAATAGGAATCAGAGAGATCTTAGAGTTGATCTAACTGAACTAGAGAAGGTCTTTAATTAACTTTGACTAGAATGGAAATCAAAAAAATCTTAGGATCGATTCAACTGAACCAGACAAATGTCTTGGAATATTTTCAACAAGGATAAAAAATAGAGAGTTCTTAGTGTCGATTTGACTGAACCAGAGAAGGTCTTTAATTAACTTTGAATGGAAGGATATCACAAGAATCTTAGGATCGATTTAATTGAACCAGACAAAAGTCTTGGAATATCTTCAACTGGAATAAGAATCATGGAGATCTTAGTTTCGATCTGACTGAACCAGAGAAGGTCTTGAATTAACTTTGACTGGAATGTATATTAGAAGAATCTTAAGATCGATTCAACTGAACTAGACAAAACTCTTGGAATATCTTCAACTGGAATAGGAATCAGAGAGATCTTAGTGTCAATCTGAATGATCCAGAGAAGGTCTTGAATTATCTTTTACTGGAATGGAAATCAGATGAATCTTAGGATCGATTCAACTGAACAAGACAAAAGTCTTGGAATATCCTTAACTTGAATAAGAATCAAAGAGATCTTAGTGTCGATCTGAATGAACTAGAGAAGGTCTTTAATTAACTTTGACTGGAATGGAAATCAGAAGAATCTTAGGATCGATTCAACTAAACTAGACAAAAGTATTGGAATATCATTAATTGGAATAGGAATCAGAGAGATCTTAGTGTCAATCTGACTGAACCAGAGAATGTCTTGAATTAACTTTGACTGTAATGGAAATCAGAAGAATCTTAGGATCGATTCAACTGAACCAGACAAAAGTCTTGGAATATCTTCAACTATAATAGGAATCAGAGAGATCTTAGTGTCAATTTTACTGAACTAGAGAAGGTCTTGAATTAACTTTGACTAGAATGGAAATTAGAAGAATCTTAGGAGTGATTCAACTTAACCAGACAAAACTCTTGGAATATCTTCAACTGGAATAGGAATAAGAGAGATCTTAGTGTCGATCTGACTGAACCAGAGAAGATCTTTAATTAGCTTTTACTAGAATGGAAATCAGAAAAATCTTAGGATCGATTCAACTGAACCAGACAAAAGTCTTGGAATATATTCAACTAGAATAAGTATCAGAGGGATCTTAGTGTCGATCTGACAGAACCAGAGAAGGTTTTTAATTAACTTTGACTTGAATGGAAATCCGAAGAATTTTAGGAATGATTCAACTGGACCAGATAAAAGACTTGGAATATCTTCAACTGGAGTAAGAATAAGAGAGATTTTAGAGTTGATCTGACTGAACTAGAGAAGGTCTTTATTTAACTTTGACTAGAATGGAAATCAGAAGAATCTTAGGATCGATTCAACTGAACCAGACAAAAGTCTTGGAATATCTTCAACTGGAATAGGAATCAGAGGGATCTTACTGTCAATTTGACTGAACCAGAGAAGGTCTTGAATTAACTTTTACAGGAATGGAAATCAGATGAATCTTAGGATCGATTCAACTGAACAAGACAAAAGTCTTGGAATATCTTCCATAGGAATATGAATCAGAGAGATCTTTCTGTCGATCTGAATGAACTAGAGAAGTACTTTAATTAACTTTGACTGGAATGGAAATCAGAAGAATATTAGGATCGATTCAACTGAACCAGACAAAAGTCTTGGAATATCTTCAACAAGAATAAGAATAAGAGAGTTCTTAGTGTCGATCTGACTGAACCAGGGAAGGTCTTTAATTAACTTTGACTGTAATGGAAATCAGAAAATTTTTAGGATCGATTCAACTGAACCAAACAAAAGTCTTGGAATATCTTCAACTGGAATAGGAATCAGAGAGATTTTAGAGTTGATCTGACTGAACTAGAGAAGGTCTTTAATTAACTTTGACTGGAATGGAAATAAGAAAAGTCTTAGGATCGATTCAACTGAACCAGACAAAAGTCTTGGAATATCTTCAACTATAATAGGAATCAGAGAGATCTTAGTGTCAATTTTACTGAACTAGAGAAGGTCTTGAAATAACTTTGACTAGAATGGAAATTAGAAGAATCTTAGGAGTGATTCAACTTAACCAGACAAAACTCTTGGAATATCTTCAACTGGAATAGGAATAAGAGAGATCTTAGTGTCGATCTGACTGAACCAGAGAAGGTCTTTAATTAGCTTTTACTAGAATGGAAATCAGAAAAATCTTAGGATCGATTCAACTGAACCAGACAAAAGTCTTGGAATATATTCAACTAGAATAAGTATCAGAGGGATCTTAGTGTCGATCTGACAGAACCAGAGAAGGTCTTTAATTAACTTTGACTTTAATGGAAATCCGAAGAATTTTAGGAATGATTCAACTGGACCAGATAAAATACTTAGAATATCTTCAACTGGAGTAAGAATCAGAGAGATTTTAGAGTTGATCTGACTGAACTAGAGAAGGTCTTTATTTAACTTTGACTAGAATGGAAATCAGAAGAATCTTAGGATCGATTCAACTGAACCAGACAAAAGTCTTGGAATATCTTCAACTGGAAAAGGAATCAGAGGGATCTTAGTGTCAATTTGACTGAACGAGAGAAGGTCTTGAATTAACTTTTACAGGAATGGAAATCAGATGAATCTTAGGATCGATTCAACTGAACAAGACAAAAGTCTTGGAATATCTTCAATTGGAATATGAATCAGAGAGATCTTAGTGTCGATCTGAATGAACTAGAGAAGGTCTTTAATTAACTTTGACTGGAATGGAAATCAGAAAAATCTTAGGATCGATTCAACTGAAACAGACAAAAGTCTTGGAATATATTAAACTAGAATAGGAATAAGAGAGATCTTAGTGTCGATCTGACTGAACCAAATAAGGTCTTTAATTATCTTTGACTGGAATGGAAATTCGAAGAATCTTAGGATCTATTCAATTGAACCAAACAAAAGTCTTGGAATATCTTCAACTGGAATAGGAATCAGAGAGATCTTAGTGTCGATCTGACTGAACCAGAGAAGGTCTTGAATTAACTTTGACTGAAATGGAAATCAGAACAATCTTAGGATCTATTCAACTGAACTAGACAAAATTCTTGGAATAGCTTCAATTGAAATAGGAATCAGAGTGATCTTAGTGTCGATCTGATTGAACCAGAGAAGTTCTCTAATTAACTTTGACTGTAATGGAAATCAGAAAATTCTTAGGATCGATTCAACTGAACCAGACAAAAGCCTTGGAATATCTTCAATTGGAATAGGAATCAGAGAGATCTTAGAGTTGATCTAACTTAACTAGAGAAGGTCTTTAATTAACTTTGACTAGAATGGAAATCAAAAAAATCTTAGGATCGATTCAGCTGAACCATACAAATGTCTTGGAATATCTTCAACAAGAATAAGAATAAGAGAGTTGTTAGTGTCGATCTGACTGAACCAGAGAAGGTCTTTAATTAACTTTGAGTGGAAGTATATCACAAGAATCTTAGGATCGATTCAATTGAACCAGACAAAAGTCTTGGAATAAGAATCATGGAGATCTTAGTTTCGATCTGACTGAACCAGAGAAGGTCTTGAATTAACTTTGACTGGAATGGAAATTAGAAGAATCTTAAGATCGATTCAATTGAACCAGACAAAATTCTTGGAATATCTTCAACTGGTATAGGAATCAGAGAGATCTTAGTGTCAATCTGAATGATCGAGAGAAGGTCTTGAATTATCTTTTACTGGAACGGAAATCAGATGAATCTTAGGATCGATTCAACTGAACAAGACAATAGTCTTAGAATATCCTTAACTTGAATATGAATCGGAGATATCTTAGTGTCGGTCTGAATGAACTAGAGAAGGTCTTTAATTAACTTTGACTGGAATGGAAATCAGAAGAATCTTAGGATCGATTCAACTAAACTAGACAAAAGTATTGGAATATCATTAATTGGAATAGGAATCAGAGAGATCTTAGTGTCGATCTGACTGAACCAAAGAATGTCTTGAATTAACTTTGACTGTAATGGAAATCAGAAGAATCTTAGGATCGATTCAACTGAACTAGACAAATGTCTTGGAATATCTTCAATTGGAATAGGAATATGAGAGATCTTAGTGTCGATATGACTGAACCAGAGAAGGTCTTTAATTAACTTTGACTGGAATGGAAATAAGAAAAGTCTTAGGATCGATTCAACTGAACCAGACAAAATTCTTGGAATATCTTCAACTATAATAGGAATCAGAGAGATCTTAGTGTCAATTTTACTGAACTAGAGAAGGTCTTGAATAAACTTTGACTAGAATGGAAATTAGAAGAATCTTATGAGTGATTCAACTTAACCAGACAAAACTCTTGGAATATCTTCAACTGGAATAGGAATAAGAGAGATCTTAGTGTCGATCTGACTGAACCAGAGAAGGTCTTTAATTAGCTTTTACTAGAATGGAAATCAGAAAAATATTAGGATCGATTCAACTGAACCAGAAAAATTCTTGGAATATATTCAACTAGAATAAGTATCAGAGGGATCTTAGTGTCGATCTGACAGAACCAGAGAAGGTCTTTAATTAACTTTGACTTGAATGGAAATCCGAAGAATTTTAGGAATGATTCAACTGGACCAGATAAAAGACTTGGAATATCTTCAACTGGAGCAAGAATCAGAGAGATTTTATAGTTGATCTGACTGAACTCGAGGAGGTCTTTATTTAACTTTGACTAGACTGGAAATCAGAAGTATCTTAGGATCGATTCAACTGAACCAGACAAAAGACTTGGAATATCTTCAACTGGAATAGGAATCAGAGGGATCTTAGTGTCAATTTGACTGAACCAGAGAAGGTCTTGAATTAACTTTTACAGGAACGGAAATCAGATGAATCTTAGGATCGATTCAACTGAACAAGACAAAAGTCTTGGAATATCTTCAAATGGAATATTAATCAGAGAGATCTTTGTGTCGATCTGAATGAACTAGAGAAGTTCTTTAATTAACTTTGACTGGAATGGAAATCAGAAGAATATTAGGATCGATTCAACTAAACCAGACAAAAGTCTTGGAATATCTTCAACAAGAATAAGAATAAGAGAGTTCTTAGTGTCGATCTGACTGAACCAGGGAAGGTCTTTAATTAACTTTGACTGTAATGGAAATCAGAAAATTTTTAGGATCGATTCAACTGAACCAAACAAAAGTCTTGGAATATCTTCAACTGGAATAGGAATCAGAGAGATTTTAGAGTTGATCTGACTGAACTAGAGAAGGTCTTTAATTAACTTTGACTGGAATGGAAATAAGAAAAGTCTTAGGATCGATTCAACTGAACCAGACAAAAGTCTTGGAATATCTTCAACTATAATAGGAATCAGAGAGATCTTAGTGTCAATTTTACTGAACTAGAGAAGGTCTTGAAATAAATTTGACTAGAATGGAAATTAGAAGAATCTTAGGAGTGATTCAACTTAACCAGACAAAACTCTTGGAATATCTTCAACTGGAATAGGAATAAGAGAGATCTTAGTGTCGATCTGACTGAACCAGAGAAGGTCTTTAATTAGCTTTTACTAGAATGGAAATCAGAAAAATCTTAGGATCGATTCAACTGAACCAGACAAAAGTCTTGGAATATATTCAACTAGAATAAGTATCAGAGGGATCTTAGTGTCGATCTGACAGAACCAGAGAAGGTCTTTAATTAACTTTGACTTTAATGGAAATCCGAAGAATTTTAGGAATGATTCAACTGGACCAGATAAAATACTTAGAATATCTTCAACTGGAGTAAGAATCAGAGAGATTTTAGAGTTGATCTGACTGAACTAGAGAAGGTCTTTATTTAACTTTGACTAGAATGGAAATCAGAAGAATCTTAGGATCGATTCAACTGAACCAGACAAAAGTCTTGGAATATCTTCAACTGGAAAAGGAATCAGAGGGATCTTAGTGTCAATTTGACTGAACGAGAGAAGGTCTTGAATTAACTTTTACAGGAATGGAAATCAGATGAATCTTAGGATCGATTCAACTGAACAAGACAAAAGTCTTGGAATATCTTCAATTGGAATATGAATCAGAGAGATCTTAGTGTCGATCTGAATGAACTAGAGAAGGTCTTTAATTAACTTTGACTGGAATGGAAATCAGAAAAATCTTAGGATCGATTCAACTGAAACAGACAAAAGTCTTGGAATATATTAAACTAGAATAGGAATAAGAGAGATCTTAGTGTCGATCTGACTGAACCAAATAAGGTCTTTAATTATCTTTGACTGGAATGGAAATTCGAAGAATCTTAGGATCTATTCAATTGAACCAAACAAAAGTCTTGGAATATCTTCAACTGGAATAGGAATCAGAGAGATCTTAGTGTCGATCTGACTGAACCAGAGAAGGTCTTGAATTAACTTTGACTGAAATGGAAATCAGAACAATCTTAGGATCTATTCAACTGAACTAGACAAAATTCTTGGAATAGCTTCAATTGAAATAGGAATCAGAGTGATCTTAGTGTCGATCTGATTGAACCAGAGAAGTTCTCTAATTAACTTTGACTGTAATGGAAATCAGAAAATTCTTAGGATCGATTCAACTGAACCAGACAAAAGCCTTGGAATATCTTCAATTGGAATAGGAATCAGAGAGATCTTAGAGTTGATCTAACTTAACTAGAGAAGGTCTTTAATTAACTTTGACTAGAATGGAAATCAAAAAAATCTTAGGATCGATTCAGCTGAACCATACAAATGTCTTGGAATATCTTCAACAAGAATAAGAATAAGAGAGTTGTTAGTGTCGATCTGACTGAACCAGAGAAGGTCTTTAATTAACTTTGAGTGGAAGTATATCACAAGAATCTTAGGATCGATTCAATTGAACCAGACAAAAGTCTTGGAATAAGAATCATGGAGATCTTAGTTTCGATCTGACTGAACCAGAGAAGGTCTTGAATTAACTTTGACTGGAATGGAAATTAGAAGAATCTTAAGATCGATTCAATTGAACCAGACAAAATTCTTGGAATATCTTCAACTGGTATAGGAATCAGAGAGATCTTAGTGTCAATCTGAATGATCGAGAGAAGGTCTTGAATTATCTTTTACTGGAACGGAAATCAGATGAATCTTAGGATCGATTCAACTGAACAAGACAATAGTCTTAGAATATCCTTAACTTGAATATGAATCGGAGATATCTTAGTGTCGGTCTGAATGAACTAGAGAAGGTCTTTAATTAACTTTGACTGGAATGGAAATCAGAAGAATCTTAGGATCGATTCAACTAAACTAGACAAAAGTATTGGAATATCATTAATTGGAATAGGAATCAGAGAGATCTTAGTGTCGATCTGACTGAACCAAAGAATGTCTTGAATTAACTTTGACTGTAATGGAAATCAGAAGAATCTTAGGATCGATTCAACTGAACTAGACAAATGTCTTGGAATATCTTCAATTGGAATAGGAATATGAGAGATCTTAGTGTCGATATGACTGAACCAGAGAAGGTCTTTAATTAACTTTGACTGGAATGGAAATAAGAAAAGTCTTAGGATCGATTCAACTGAACCAGACAAAATTCTTGGAATATCTTCAACTATAATAGGAATCAGAGAGATCTTAGTGTCAATTTTACTGAACTAGAGAAGGTCTTGAATAAACTTTGACTAGAATGGAAATTAGAAGAATCTTATGAGTGATTCAACTTAACCAGACAAAACTCTTGGAATATCTTCAACTGGAATAGGAATAAGAGAGATCTTAGTGTCGATCTGACTGAACCAGAGAAGGTCTTTAATTAGCTTTTACTAGAATGGAAATCAGAAAAATATTAGGATCGATTCAACTGAACCAGAAAAATTCTTGGAATATATTCAACTAGAATAAGTATCAGAGGGATCTTAGTGTCGATCTGACAGAACCAGAGAAGGTCTTTAATTAACTTTGACTTGAATGGAAATCCGAAGAATTTTAGGAATGATTCAACTGGACCAGATAAAAGACTTGGAATATCTTCAACTGGAGCAAGAATCAGAGAGATTTTATAGTTGATCTGACTGAACTCGAGGAGGTCTTTATTTAACTTTGACTAGACTGGAAATCAGAAGTATCTTAGGATCGATTCAACTGAACCAGACAAAAGACTTGGAATATCTTCAACTGGAATAGGAATCAGAGGGATCTTAGTGTCAATTTGACTGAACCAGAGAAGGTCTTGAATTAACTTTTACAGGAACGGAAATCAGATGAATCTTAGGATCGATTCAACTGAACAAGACAAAAGTCTTGGAATATCTTCAAATGGAATATTAATCAGAGAGATCTTTGTGTCGATCTGAATGAACTAGAGAAGTTCTTTAATTAACTTTGACTGGAATGGAAATCAGAAGAATATTAGGATCGATTCAACTGAACCAGACAAAAGTCTTGGAATATCTTCAACAAGAATAAGAATAAGAGAGTTCTTAGTGTCGATCTGACTGAACCAGCGAAGGTCTTTAATTAACTTTGACTGTAATAGAAATCAGAAAATTTTTAGGATCGATTCAACTGAACCAGACAAAAGTCTTGGAATATCTGCAACTTGAAAAAGAATCAGAGAGATCATAGAGTTGATCTGACTGAACTAGAGAAGGTCTTTAATTAACTTTGACTAGAATGGAAATCAAAAAAATCTTAGGATCGATTCAACTGAACCAGACAAATGTCTTGGAATATCTTTAACAAGAATAAGAATAAGAGAGTTCTTAGTGTCGATCTTACTGAATCAGAGAAGGTCTTTAATTAACTTTGACTGGAATTGAAATCAGAAAAATCTTAGGATCGATTCAACTGAACCAGACAAAAGTCTTGGAATATCTTCAACTAGAACAGGAATCAGAGACATCTTAGTGTCAAATTTACTGAACCAGAGAAGGTCTTAAATTAACTTTGACTAGAATGGAAATTAGAAGAATCTTAGGAGTGATTCAACTTAACCAGTCAAAACTCTTGGAATATCTTCAACTAGAATAGGAATCAGAGAGATCTTAGTGTCGATTTTACTGAACCAGAGAAGGTCTTGAATTAACTTTGACTAGAATGGAAATTAGAAGAATCTTAGGAGTGATTCAACTTAACCAGACAAAATTCTTGGAATGTCTTTAACTGGAATAGGAATCAGAGAGATCTTAGTGTCGATCTGACTAAACCAGAGAAGATCTTTAATTATCTTTGACTGGAATGGAAATAAGAAGAATCTTAGGATCGATTTAATTGAACCAGACAAAAGT
Source organism: Vicia faba (assembly GCA_948472305.1). NCBI lineage: Eukaryota > Viridiplantae > Streptophyta > Magnoliopsida > Fabales > Fabaceae > Vicia > Vicia faba. The sequence goes on along the minus strand of OX451736.1, from coordinate 1,390,575,524 downwards.
CTTGGAATATCTTCAACTGGAATAGGAATCAGAGAGATCTTAGTGTCGATCTGACTAAACCAGAGAAGGTCTTTAATTAGCTTTTACTAGAACGGAAATCAGAAAAATCTTAGGATCGATTTAACTGAACCAGACAAAAGTCTTGGAATATATTCAACTAGAATAAGTATCAGAAGGATCTTAGTGTCGATCTGACAGAACCAGAGAAGGTCTTTAATTAAATTTGACTTGAATGGAAATTAGAAGAATCTTAGGAGTAATTCAACTGGACCAGACAAAAGTCTTAGAATATCTTCAACTAGAATAGGAATTAGAGTGATCTTAGTGTCAATCTGACTGAACCGGAGAAGGTCTTGAATTAACTTTGACTGGAATGGAAATCATAAGAGTCTTAGGATCGATTTAACTGAACTAGACAAAATTCTTGGAATATCTTCAATTGGAATAGGATTTAGAGAGATCTTAGTGTCGATCTAACTGAACCAGAGAAGGTCTTTAATTAGCTTTTACTGGAATGGAAATCAGAAAAATCTTAGGATCGACTCAACTGAAACAGACAAAAGTCTTGGAATATATTCAACTAGAATAGGAATAAGAGAGATCTTAGTGTCGATCTGACCAAACCAGATAAGTTCTTTAATTATCTTTGACTGGAATGGAAATCCGAAGAATCTTAGGATCTATTCAACTGAACCATAAAAAAGTCTTGGAATATCTTCAACTGGTATAGGAATCAGAGAGATCTTAGTGTCGATCTGACTGAACCAGAGAAGGTCTTGAATTAACTTTGATTGGAATAGAAATCAAAAGAATCTTAGGATCGATTCAACTGAACTAGACAAAATTCTTGGAATATCTTCTATTGGAATAGGAATCAGAGAGATCTTAGTGTCGATATGACTGAACCAGAGAAGGTCTTTAATTAACTTTGATTGTAATGGAAATCAGAAAATTCTTAGGATCGATTCAACTGAACCAGACAAAAGTCTTGGAATATCTTCAACTGGAATAGGAATCAGAGAGATCTTAGAGTTGATCTAACTGAACTAGAGAAGGTTTTTAATTAACTTTGACTAGAATGGAAATCAAAAAAATCTTAGGATCGATTCAACTGAACCAGTCAAATGTCTTGGAATATCTTCAACAAGAATAAGAATAAGAGAGTTCTTAGTTTCGATCTGACTTAACCAGAGAAGGTCTTTAATTAACTTTGAATGCAAGGATATCCAAGAATCTTAGGATCGATTCAATTGAACCAGACAAAGTCTTGGAATATCTTCAAATGGAATAGGAATCAGAGAGATCTTAGTGTCAATTTTAATGAACCAGAGAAGGTCTTGAATTAACTTTGACTACAATGGAAATTAGAAGAATCTTAGGAGTGATTCAACTTAACCAGACAAAACTCTTGGAATATCTTCAACTGGAATAGGAATAAGAGAGATCTTAGTGTCGATCTGACTGAACCAGAGAAGGTCTTTAATTATCTTTGACTGGAATGGAAATAAGAAGAACCTTAGGATCGATTAAACTGAACCAGACAAAAGTCTTGGAATATGTTCAACTGGAATAGGAATCAGAGAGATCTTAGTGTCGATTTTACTGAACCAGAGAAGGTCTTGAATTAACTTTGACTAGAATGGAAATTAGAAGAATCTTAGGAGTGATTCAACTTAACCAGACAAAATTCTTGGAATGTCTTCAACTGGAATAGGAATCAGAGAGATCTTAGTGTCGATCTGACTGAACCAGAGAAGGTCTTTAATTATCTTTGACTGGAAAGGAAATAAGAAGAATCTTAGGATCGATTTAACTGAACCAGACAAAAGTCTTGGAATATCTTCAACTGGAATAGGAATATGAGAGATCTTAGTGTCGATATGACTGAACCAGAGAAGGTATTTAATTAGCTTTTACTAGAATGGAAATCAGAAAAATCGTAGGATCGATTGAACTGAACCAGACAAAAGTCTTGGAATATATTCAACTAGAATAAGTACCAGAGGGATCTTAGTGTCGATCTGACAGAACCAGAGAAGGTTATTAATTGACTTTGACTTGAATGGAAATCCAAAGAATCTTAGGAATGATTCAACTAGACCAGATAAAAGTCCTTGAATATCTTCAACTGGAGTAAGAATCAGAGAAATCTTAGTTTCGATCTGACTGAACCATATAAGGTCTTTAATTAACTTTGACTGGAATGGAAATCAGAAGAATCTTAAGATCGATTCAACTGAACCAGACAAAAGTCTTGGAATATCTTCAACTGGAATAGGAATCAGAGGGTTCTTAGTGTCAATTTGACTGAACCAGAGAAGGTCTTGAATTAACGTTTACTGGAATGGAAATCAGATGAATCTTAGGATCGATTCAACTGAACAAGACAAAAGTCTTGGAATATCTTCAATTGGAATATGAATCAGAGAGATCTTTGTGTCGATCTGAATGAACTAGAGAAGGTCTTTAATTAACTTTGACTGGAATGGAAATCAGAAGAATATTAAGTTTGATTCAACTGAACCAGACAAAAGTCTTGGAATATCTTCAACAAGAATAAGTATAAGAGAGTTCTTAGTGTCGATCTGACTGAACCAGGGAAGGTCTTTAATTAAATGTGACTGTAATAGAAATCAGAAAATTTTTAGGATCGATTCAACTGAACCAGACAAAAGTCTTGGAATATCTGCAATATGAAAAGGAATCAGAGAGATCTTAGAGTTGATCTGACTAAACTAGAGAAGGTCTTTAATTAACTTTGACTAGAATGGAAATCAAAAAAATCTTAGGATCGATTCAACTGAACCAGACAAATGTCTTGGAATATCTTTAACAAGAATAAGAATAAGAGAGTTCTTAGTGTCGATCTTACTGAACCAGAGAAGGTCTTTAATTAACTTTGACTGGAATGGAAATCAGAAAAATCTTAGGATCGATTCAACTTAACCAGACAAAAGTCTTGGAATATCTTCAACTAGAACAGGAATCAGAGACATCTTAGTGTCAAATTTACTGAACCAGAGAAGGTCTTAAATTAACTTTGACTAGAATGGAAATTAGAAGAATCTTAGGAGTGATTCAACTTAACCAGACAAAACTCTTGGAATATCTTCAACTAGAATAGGAATCAGAGAGATCTTAGTGTCGATTTTACTGAACCAGAGAAGGTCTTGAATTAACTTTGACTAGAATGGAAATTAGAAGAATCTTAGGAGTGATTCAACTTAACCAGACAAAATTCTTGGAATGTCTTTAACTGGAATAGGAATCAGAGAGATCTTAGTGTCGATCTGACTGAACCAGAGAAGATCTTTAATTATCTTTGACTGGAATGGAAATAAGAAGAATCTTAGGATCGATTTAACTGAACCAGACAAAAGTCTTGGAATATCTTCAACTGGAATAGGAATCAGAGAGATCTTAGTGTCGATCTGACTAAACCAGAGAAGGTCTTTAATTAGCTTTTACTAGAACGGAAATCAGAAAAATCTTAGGATCGATTTAACTGAACCAGACAAAAGTCTTGGAATATATTCAACTAGAATAAGTATCAGAAGGATCTTAGTGTCGATCTGACAGAACTAGAGAAGGTCTTTAATTAAATTTGACTTGAATGGAAATTAGAAGAATCTTAGGAGTAATTCAATTGGACCAGACAAAAGTCTTAGAATATCTTCAACTAGAATAGGAATTAGAGGGATCTTAGTGTCAATCTGACTGAACCGGAGAAGGTCTTGAATTAACTTTGACTGGAATGGAAATCATAAGAGTCTTAGGATCGATTTAACTGAACTAGACAAAATTCTTGGAATATCTTCAATTGGAATAGGATTTAGAGAGATCTTAGTGTCGATCTAACTGAACCAGAGAAGGTCTTTAATTAGCTTTTACTGGAATGGAAATCAGAAAAATCTTAGGATCGACTCAACTGAAACAGACAAAAGTCTTGGAATATATTCAACTAGAATAGGAATAAGAGAGATCTTAGTGTCGATCTGACCAAACCAGATAAGTTCTTTAATTATCTTTGACTGGAATGGAAATCCGAAGAATCTTAGGATCTATTCAACTGAACCATAAAAAAGTCTTGGAATATCTTCAACTGGTATAGGAATCAGAGAGATCTTAGTGTCGATCTGACTGAACCAGAGAAGGTCTTGAATTAACTTTGATTGGAATAGAAATCAAAAGAATCTTAGGATCGATTCAACTGAACTAGACAAAATTCTTGGAATATCTTCTATTGGAATAGGAATCAGAGAGATCTTAGTGTCGATATGACTGAACCAGAGAAGGTCTTTAATTAACTTTGATTGTAATGGAAATCAGAAAATTCTTAGGATCGATTCAACTGAACCAGACAAAAGTCTTGGAATATCTTCAACTGGAATAGGAATCAGAGAGATCTTAGAGTTGATCTAACTGAACTAGAGAAGGTTTTTAATTAACTTTGACTAGAATGGAAATCAAAAAAATCTTAGGATCGATTCAACTGAACCAGTCAAATGTCTTGGAATATCTTCAACAAGAATAAGAATAAGAGAGTTCTTAGTTTCGATCTGACTTAACCAGAGAAGGTCTTTAATTAACTTTGAATGCAAGGATATCCAAGAATCTTAGGATCGATTCAATTGAACCAGACAAAAGTCTTGGAATATCTTCAAATGGAATAGGAATCAGAGAGATCTTAGTGTCAATTTTAATGAACCAGAGAAGGTCTTGAATTAACTTTGACTACAATGGAAATTAGAAGAATCTTAGGAGTGATTCAACTTAACCAGACAAAACTCTTGGAATATCTTGAACTGGAATAGGAATAAGAGAGATCTTAGTGTCGATCTGACTGAACCAGAGAAGGTCTTTAATTATCTTTGATTGGAATGGAAATAAGAAGAACCTTAGGATCGATTCAACTGAACCAGACAAAAGTCTTGGAATATGTTCAACTGGAATAGGAATCAGAGAGATCTTAGTGTCGATTTTACTGAACCAGAGAAGGTCTTGAATTAACTTTGACTAGAATGGAAATTAGAAGAATCTTAGGAGTGATTCAACTTAACCAGACAAAATTCTTGGAATGTCTTCAACTAGAATAGGAATCAGAGAGATCTTAGTGTCGATCTGACTGAACCAGAGAAGGTCTTTAATTATCTTTGACTGGAAAGGAAATAAGAAGAATCTTAGGATCGATTTAACTGAACCAGACAAAAGTCTTGGAATATCTTCAACTGGAATAGGAATATGAGAGATCTTAGTGTCGATATGACTGAACCAGAGAAGGTATTTAATTAGCTTTTACTAGAATGGAAATCAGAAAAATCGTAGGATCGATTGAACTGAACCAGACAAAAGTCTTGGAATATATTCAACTAGAATAAGTACCAGAGGGATCTTAGTGTCGATCTGACAGAACCAGAGAAGGTTATTAATTGACTTTGACTTGAATGGAAATCCGAAGAATCTTAGGAATGATTCAACTAGACCAGATAAAAGTCCTTGAATATCTTCAACTGGAGTAAGAATCAGAGAGATCTTAGTTTCGATCTGACTGAACCATAGAAGGTCTTTAATTAACTTTGACTGGAATGGAAATCAGAAGAATCTTAAGATCGATTCAACTGAACCAGACAAAAGTCTTGAAATATCTTCAACTGGAATAGGAATCAGAGGGTTCTTAGTGTCAATTTGACTGAACCAGAGAAGGTCTTGAATTAACTTTTACTGGAATGGAAATCAGATGAATCTTAGGATCGATTCAACTGAACAAGACAAAAGTCTTGGAATATCTTCAATTGGAATATGAATCAGAGAGATCTTTGTGTCGATCTGAATGAACTAGAGAAGGTCTTTAATTAACTTTGACTGGAATGGAAATCAGAAGAATATTAAGTTTGATTCAACTGAACCAGACAAAAGTCTTGGAATATCTTCAACAAGAATAAGAATAAGAGAGTTCTTAGTGTCGATCTGACTGAACCAGGGAAGGTCTTCAATTAAATGTGACTGTAATAGAAATCAGAAAATTTTTAGGATCGATTCAACTGAACCAGACAAAAGTCTTGGAATATCTGCAACATGAAAAGGAATCAGAGAGATCTTAGAGTTGATCTGACTAAACTAGAGAAGGTCTTTAATTAACTTTGACTAGAATGGAAATCAAAAAAATCTTAGGATCGATTCAACTGAACCAGACAAATGTCTTGGAATATCTTTAACAAGAATAAGAATAAGAGAGTTCTTAGTGTCGATCTTACTGAACCAGAGAAGGTCTTTAATTAACTTTGACTGGAATGGAAATTAGAAAAATCTTAGGATCGATTCAACTTAACCAGACAAAAGTCTTGGAATATCTTCAACTAGAACAGGAATCAGAGACATCTTAGTGTCAAATTTACTGAACCAGAGAAGGTCTTAAATTAACTTTGACTAGAATGGAAATTAGAAGAATCTTAGGAGTGATTCAACTTAACCAGACAAAACTCTTGGAATATCTTCAACTAGAATAGGAATCAGAGAGATCTTAGTGTCGATTTTACTGAACTAGAGAAGGTCTTGAATTAACTTTGACTAGAATGGAAATTAGAAGAATCTTAGGAGTGATTCAACTTAACCAGACAAAATTCTTGGAATGTCTTTAACTGGAGTAGGAATCAGAGAGATCTTAGTGTCGATCCGACTGAACCATAGAATATCTTTAATTATCTTTGACTGGAATGGAAATAAGAAGAATCTTAAGATCGATTTAACTGAACCAGACAAAAGTCTTGGAATATCTTCAACTGGAATAGGAATCAGAGAGATCTTAGTGTCGATCTGACTAAACCAGAGAAGGTCTTTAATTAGCTTTTACTAGAACGGAAATCAGAAAAATCTTAGGATCGATTTAACTGAACCAGACAAAAGTCTTGGAATATATTCAACTAGAATAAGTATCAGAAGGATCTTAGTGTCGATCTGACAGAACCAGAGAAGGTCTTTAATTAAATTTGACTTGAATGGAAATTAGAAGAATCTTAGGAGCAATTCAACTGGACCAGACAAAAGTCTTAGAATATCTTCAACTAGAATGGGAATCAGAGGGATCTTAGTGCCAATCTGACTGAACCGGAGAAGGTCTTGAATTAACTTTGACTGGAATGGAAATCATAAGAGTCTTAGGATCGATTTAACTGAACTAGACAAAATTATTGTAATATCTTCAATTGGAATAGGATTTAGAGAGATCTTAGTGTCGATCTAACTGAACCATAGAAGGTCTTTAATTAGCTTTTACTGGAATGGAAATCAGAAAAATCTTAGGATCGATTCAACTGAAACAGACAAAAGTCTTGGAATATATTCAACTAGAATAGGAATTAGAGAGATCTTAGTGTCGATCTGACCAAACCAGATAAGGTCTTTAATTATCTTTGAATGGAATGGAAATCCGAAGAATCTTAGAATCTATTCAACTGAACCATAAAAAAGTCTTGGAATATCTTCAACTGGTATAGGAATCAGAGAGATCTTAGTGTCGATCTGACTGAACCAGAGAAGATCTTGAATTAACTTTGATTGGAATAGAAATCAGAAGAACCTTAGGATCGATTCAACTGAACTAGACAAAATTCTAGGAATATCTTATATTGGAATAGGAATCAGAGAGATCTTAGTGTCGAGATGACTGAACCAGAGAAGGTCTTTAATTAACTTTGATTGTAATGGAAATCAGAAAATTCTTAGGATCGATTCAACTGAACCAGACAAAAGTCTTGGAATATCTTCAACTGGAATAGGAATCAGAGAGATCTTAGAGTTGATCTAACTGAACTAGAGAAGGTTTTTAATTAACTTTGACTAGAATGGAAATCAAAAAAATCTTAGGATCGATTCAACTGAACCAGACAAATGTCTTGGAATATCTTCAACAAGAATAAGAATAAGAGAGTTCTTAGTTTCGATCTGACTTAACCATAGAAGGTCTTTAATTAACATTGAATGCAAGGATATCACAAGAATCTTAGGATCGATTCAATTGAACCAGACAAAAGTATTGGAATATCTTCAAATGGAATAGGAATCAAAGAGATCTTAGTGTCAATTTTAATGAACCAGAAAAGGTCTTGAATTAACTTTGACTACAATGGAAATTAGAAGAATCTTAGGAGTGATTCAACTTAACCAGACAAAAATCTTGGAATATCTTCAACTGGAATAGGAATAAGAGAGATCTTAGTGTCGATCTGACTGAACCAGAGAAGGTCTTTAATTATCTTTGACTGGAATGGAAACAAGAAGAACCTTAGGATCGATTCAACTGAACCAGACAAAAGTCTTGGAATATGTTCAACTGGAATAGGAATCAGAGAGATCTTAGTGTCGATTTTACTGAACCAGAGAAGGTCTTGAATTAGCTTTGACTAGAATGGAAATTAGAAGAATCTTAGGAGTGATTCAACTTAACCAGACAAAATTCTTGGAATGTCTTCAACTGGAATAGGAATCAGAGAGATCTTAGTGTCGATCTGACTGAACCAGAGAAGGTCTTTAATTATCTTTGACTGGAAAGGAAATAAGAAGAATCTTAGGATCGATTTAACTGAACCAGACAAAAGTCTTGGAATATCTTCAACTGGAATAGGAATCTGAGAGATCTTAGTGTCGATCTGACTGAACCAGAGAAGGTATTTAATTAGCTTTTACTAGAATGAAAATCAGAAAAATCGTAGGATCGATTGAACTGAACCAGACAAAAGTCTTGGAATATATTCAACTAGAATAAGTACCAGAGGGATCTTAGTGTCGATCTGACAGAACCAGAGAAGGTTATTAATTGACTTTGACTTGAATGGAAATCCGAAGAATCTTAGGAATGATTCAACTAGACCAGATAAAAGTCCTTGAATATCCTCAACTGGAGTAAGAATCAGAGAGATCTTAGTTTCGATCTGACTCAACCATAGAAGGTCTTTAATTAACTTTGACTGGAATGGAAATCAGAAGAATCTTAAGATCGTTTCAACTGAACCAGACAAAAGTCTTGGAATATCTTGAACTAGAATAGGAATCAGAGGGTTCTTAGTGTCAATTTGACTGAACCAGAGAAGGTCTTGAATTAACTTTTACTGGAATGGAAATCAGATGAATCTTAGGATCGATTCAACTGAACAAGACCAAAGTCTTGGAATATCTTCAACTGGAATATGAATCAGAGAGATCTTTGTGTCGATCTGAATGAACTAGAGAAAGTCTTTAATTAACTTTGATTGGAATGGAAATCAGAAGAATATTAGGATCGATTCAACTGAACCAGACAAAAGTCTTGGAATATCTTCAACAAGAATAAGAATAATAGAGTTCTTAGTGTCGATCTGACAGAACCAGAGAAGGTCTTTAATTATCTTTGAATGGAAAGGAAATCAGAAGAATCTTAGGATTGATTCAATTGAACCATACAAAAGTGTTGGAATATCTTCAACTGGAATAAGAATCAGAGAGATCTTAGTTTCGATCTGACTGAACCATATATGGTATTTAATTAACTTTGACTGTAATGGAAATCAGATGAATCTTAAGATCGATTCAACTGAACCAGACAAAAGTCTTGGAATATCTTCAACTGGAATAGGAATAAGAGGGATCTTAGTGTCATTTTGACTGAACCAGAGACGGTCTTGAATTAACTTTTACTGGAATTGAAATCAGACGAATCTTAGGATCGATTCAACTGAACAAGACAAAAGTCTTGGAATATCTTCAACTGGAATATGAATCAGAGATATCTTTGTGTCGATCTGAATGAACTAGAGATGGTATTTAATTAACTTTGACTGGAATGGAAATCAGAAGAATATTAGGATCGATTCAACTGAACCAGACAAAAGTCTTGGAATATCTTCAACAAGAATAAGAATAAGAGAGTTCTTAGTGTCGATCTGACTGAACCAGGGAAGGTCTTTAAATAACTTTGACTGTAATGGAAATCAGAAACTTCTTAGGATCGATTCAACTGAACCAGACAAAAGTCTTGGAATATCTTCAACTGGAATAGGAATCAGAGAGATCTTAGAGGTTATCTGACTGAACTAGAGAAGGTCTTTAATTAACTTTGACTAGAATGGAAATCAAAAAAATCTTAGGATCGATTCAACTGAACCAGACAAATGTCTTGGAATATCTTTAACAAGAATAAGAATAAGAGAGTTCTTAGTGTCGATCTGAGTGAACCAGAGAAGGTCTTTAATTAACTTTGACTGGAATGGAAATCAGAAAAATTTTAGGATCGATTCAACTGAACCAGAAAAAAGTCTTGGAATATCTTCAACTGGAACAGGAATCAGTGAGATCTTAGTGTCAAATTTACTGAACCAGAGAAGGTCTTAAATTAACTTTGACTAGAATGGAAATTAGAAGAATCTTAAGAGTGATTTAACTTAACCAGACAAAACTATTGGAATGTCTTTAACTGGAATAGGAATTAGAGAGATCTTAGTGTCGATCTGACTGAACCAAAGAAGGTCTTTAATTATCTTTGACTGGAATGGAAATAAGAAGAATCTTAGAATCAATTTAACTGAACCAGACAAAAGTCTTGGAATATCTTCAACTGGAATAGGAATCTGAGAGATATTAGTGTCGATCTGACTGAACCAGAGAAGGTCTTTAATTAGATTTTACTAGAATGGAAATCAGAAAAATCTTAGGATCGATTTAACTGAACCAGACAAAATTCTTGAAATATATTCAACTAGAATAAGTATAAGAGGGATCTTAGTGTCGATCTGACAGAACCAGAGAAGGTCTTTAATTAAATTTGACTTGAATGGAAATCAGAAAATTCTTAGGATCGATTCAACTGAACCAGACAAAAGTCTTGGAATATCTTCAACAAGAATAAGAATAAGAGAGTTCTTAGTGTCGATCTGACTGAACCAGAGAAGGTCTTTAATTAACTTTGACTGGAATGGAAATAAGAAAAATCTTAGGATCGATCCAACTGAACCAGACAAAAGTCTTGGAATATCTTCTACTGGAATAGGAATCAGAGAGATCTTAGTGTCAATTTTACTGAACCAGAGAAGGTCTTTAATTAACTTTGACTAGAATGGAAATTAGAAGAATCTTAGGAGTGATTCAACTTAACCAGACAAAACACTTGGAATGTCTTCAACTAGAATAGGAATCAGAGAGATCTTAGTGTCAATTTTACTGAACCAGAGAAGGTCTTGAATTAACTTTTACTGGAATGGAAATCAGATGAATCTTAGGATCGATTCAATTGAACAAGACAAAAGTCTTGGAATATCTTCAACTGGAATATGAATCAGAGAGATCTTTGTGTTGATCTGAATGAACTAGAGAAGGTCTTTAATTAAATTTGACTGGAATGAAAATTAGAAGAATATTAGGATCGATTCAACTGAACCAGATAAAAGTCTTGGAATATCTTCAACTGGACTAAGAATCAGAGAGTTCTTAGTGTCGATCTGACTGAACTAGAGAAGGTATTTATTTAACTTTGACTGTAATGGAAATCAGAAGAATCTTAGGATCGATTCAACTGAACCAGACAAAAGTCTTGGAATATCTTCAACAAGAATAAGAATAATAGAGTTCTTAGTGTCGATCTGACTGAACCATAAAAGGTATTTAATTAACTTTGACTGGAATGGAAATCAGAAGAATCTTAAGATCGATTCAACTGAACCAAACAAAAGTCTTGGAATATCTTCAACTGGAATAGGAATCAGAGAGATCTTAGTGTCGATCTGACTGAACCAGAGATTGTCTTTAATTAGCTTTTACTAGAATGGAAATCAGAAAAATCTTAGGATCGATTCAACTGAACCAGACAAAAGTCTTGGAATATATTCAACTAGAATAAGTATCAGAGGGATCTTAGTGTCGATCTAACAGAACCAGAGATGGTATTTAATTAAATTTGACTTGAATGGAAATCAGAAAATTCTTAGGATCGATTCACCTGAACCAGACAAAAGTCTTGGAATATCTTCAACTGGAATAGGAATCAGAGAGATCTTAGAGATGATCTGACTGAACTAGAGAAGGTATTTAATTAACTTTGACTAGAATGGAAATCAAAAAAATCATAGGATCAATTCAACTAAACCAGACAAATGTCTTGGAATATCTTCAACAAGAATAAGAATAAGAGAGTTCTTAGTGTCGATCTGACTGAACCAGAGAAGGTCTTTTATTAACTTTGACTGGAATGGAAATAAGAAAAATCTTAGGATCGATTCAACTGAACCAGACAAAAGTCTTGGAATATCTTCAACTGGAATAGGAATCAGAGAGATCTTAGTGTCAATTTTACTGAACCAGGGAAGGTCTTGAATTAACTTTGACTAGAATGGAAATTAGAAGAATCTTAGGCGTGATTCAACTTAACCAGACAAAACTCTTGGAATATCTTAAACTAGAATAGGAATCAGAGAGATCTTAGTGACAATTTTACTGAACCAGAGAAGGTCTTGAATTAACTTTTACTAGAATGGAAATCAGCTGAATCTTAGGATTGATTCAACTGAACAAGACAAAAGTCTTGGAATATCTTCAACTGGAATATGAATTAGAGAGATCCTTGTGTCGATTTGAATGAACTAGAGAAGGTCTTTAATTAACTTTGACTGTAATGGAAATCAGAAGAATATTAGGATCTATTCAACTGAACCAGATAAAAGTCTTGGAATATCTTCAACTGGACTAAGAATCAGAGAGTTCTTAGTGTCGATCTGACTGAAACATAGAAGGTCTTTAATTAACTTTGAATGGAAAGGAAATCAGAAGAATCTTAGGATCGATTCAACTGAACCAGACAAAAGTCTTGGAATATCTTCAACTGGAATAAGAATCAGAGAGATCTTAGTTTTGATCTGACTGAACCATAGGAGGTCTTTAATTAATTTTGACTGGAATGGAAATCAGAAGAATCTTAAGCTCGATTCAACTGAACCAGACAAAAGTCTTGGAATATCTTCAACTGGAATAGGAATCAGAGGGATCTTAGTGTCAATTTGACTGAAGCAGAGAAGGTCTTGAATTAACTTTTACTGGAATGGAAATCAGAAGAATCTTAAGATCGATTCAACTGAACCCGACAAAAGTCTTGGAATATCTTCAACAAGAATAAGAATAAGAGAGTTCTTAGTGTTGATCTGACTGAACCAGAGAAGGTCTTTAATTAACTTTGACTTGAATGGAAATTAGAAGAATCTTAGGAGCGATTCAACTGGACCAGACAAAAGTCTTGGAATATCTTCAACTAGAATAGGAATCAGAGAGATCTTAGAGTCGGTCTGACTTAACCAGAGAAGGTTTTTAATTATCTTTGACTGGAATGGAAATAAGAAGAATATTAGGATCGATTCAATTGAACCAGACAAAAGTCTTGGAATATCTTCAACTGGAATAGGAATCTAAGAGATCTTAGTGTCGATCTGACTGAACCAGAGAAGGTCTTTAATTAACTTTGACTGGAATGGAAATCCGAAGAATCTTAAGATCGATTCAACTGAACCAGACAAAAGTCTTGGAATATCTTCAACTGGAATAGGAATCAGAGGGATCTTAGTGTCAATTTGACTGAACTGGAGAAGATCTTGAATTAACTTTGACTGGAGTAGAAATCAGAAGAGTCTTAAGATCGATTTAACTGAACTAGACAAAATTCTTGGAATATCTTCAATTAGAATAGGAATCAGAGAGATCTTAGTGTGGATCTGACTGAACCAGAGAAGTTCTTTAATTAACTTTGACTGGAATGGAAATCAGAAAAATCTTAGGATCGATTCAACTGAACCAGACAAAAGTCTTGGAATATCTTCAACTGGAATAAGAATAAGGGAGATCTTAGTGTCGATCTAACTGAACCAGAGAAGGTCTTTAATTATATTTTATTGGAATGGAAATCAGAAAAATCTTAGGATCGATTCAAATGAACCAGACAAAAGTCTTGAAATATATTCAACTAGAATAGGAATAAGAGAGATCTTAGTGTCGATCTAACTGAACCAGATAAGGTCTTTAATTATCTTTGACTTGAATGGAAATCCGAAGAATCTTAGGATCTATTCAACTGGAATAGGAATCAGAGAGATCTTAGTGTCGATCTGACTTAACCAGAGAAGGTCTTGAATTAACATTGACTGGAATGGAAATTAGAAGAATCTTAGGATCGATTCAACTGAACTAGACAAAATTCATGGAATATCATCAACTGGAATATAAATCAGAGAGATCTTAGTGTAGATCTGAATGAACTAGAGAAGGTCTTTAATTAACTTTGACTGGAATGGAAATCAGAAGAATCTTAGGATCGATTCAACTGAACCAGACAAAAGTCTTGGAATATCTTTAACAAGAATAAGAATAAGAGAGTTCTTAGTGTCGCTCTGACTAAACCAGGGAATGTCTTTAATTAACTTTGACTGGAATGGAAATTAGAAGAATCTTAGGAGCGATTCAACTGGACCAGACAAAAGTCTTGGAATATCTTCAACTAGAATAGGAATCAGAGAGATCTTACTGTCGATCTGACTTAACCAGTGAAGGTCTTTAATTATCTTTGACTGGAATGGAAATAAGAAGAATATTAGGATTCATTCAACTGAACCAGACAAAAGTCTTGGAATATCTTCAACTGAAATAGGAATCTAAGATATATTAGTGTCGATCTAACTGAACCAAAGAAGGTCTTTAATTAACTTTGACTGGAATGGAAATCAGAAGAATCTTAAGATTGATTCAACTGAACCAGACAAAAGTCTTGGAATATCTTCAACTGGAATAGGAATCAGAGGGATCTTATTGTCAATCTGACTGAACCGGACAAGGTCTTGAATTAACTTTGACTGGAATGGAAATCAGAAGAGTCTTAGGATCGATTTAACTGAACTAGACAAAATTCTTGGAATATCTTCAATTAGAATAGGAATCAGAGAGATCTTAGTGTCGATCTGACTGAACCAGAGGAGGTCTTTAATTAACTTTGACTGTAATAGAAATCAGAAAAATATTAGGATAGATTCAACTGAACCAGACAAAAGTTTTGGAATATCTTCAACTGGAATATGAATAAGAGAGATCTTAGTGTCGATCTAACTGAACCAGAGAAGGTCTTTAATTAGCTTTTACTGGAATGGAAATCAGAAAAATCTTAGGATCGATTCAACTGAACCAGACAAAAGTCTTGGAATATCTTCAACTAGAATAGGAATAAGGGAGATCTTAGTGTCGATCTAACTGAACCAGAGAAGGTCTTTAATTAGCTTTTACTGGAATGGAAATCAGAAAAATCTTAGGATCGATTCAACTGAACCAGACAAAAGTCTTGGAATATCTTCAACTAGAATAGGAATAAGGGAGATCTTAGTGTCGATCTAACTGAACCAGAGAAGGTCTTTAATTAGCTTTTACTGGAATGGAAATCAGAAAAATCTTAGGATCGATTCAACTGAACCAGACAAAAGTCTTGGAATATATTCAACTAGAATAGGAATAAGAGAGATCTTAGTGTCGATCTAACTGAACCAGATAAGGTCTTTAATTATCTTTGACTGGAATGGAAATCCGAAGAATCTTAGGATCTATTCAACTAGAATAGGAATCAGAGAGATCTTAGTGTCAATCTGACTTAACCAGAGAAGGTCTTGAATTAACTTTGACTGGAATGGAAATTAGAAGAATCTTATGATCGATTCAACTGAACTAGACAAAATTCTTGAAATATCATCAACTGGAATATAAATCAGAGAGATCTTAGTGTCGATCTTAATGAACTAGAGAAGGTCTTTAATTAACTTTGACTGGAATGGAAATCAGAAGAATCTTAGGATCGATTCAACTGAACCAGACAAAAGTCTTGGAATATCTTCAACAAGAATAAGAATAAGAGAGTTCTTAGTGTCGATCTGACTGAACCAGGGAATGTCTTTAATTAACTTTGACTGGAATGGAAATTAGAAGAATCTTAGGAGCGATTCAACTGGACCAGACAAAAGTCATGGAATATCTTCAACTAGAATAGGAATCAGAGAGATCTTATAGTCGATCTGACTTAACCAGTGAAGGTCTTTAATTATCTTTGACTGGAATGGAAATAAGAAGAATATTAGGATCGATTCAACTGAACCAGACAAAAGCCTTGGAATATCTTCAACTGAAATAGGAATCTAAGATATCTTAGTGTCGATCTGACTGAACCAGAGAAAGTCTTTAATTAACTTTGACTGGAATGGAAATCAGAAGAATCTTAAGATCGATTCAACTGAACCAGACAAAAGTCTTGGAATATCTTCAACTGGAATTGGAATCAGAGGGATCTTATTGTCAATCTGACTGAACCGAACAAGGTCTTGAATTAACTTTGACTGGAATGGAAATCAGAAGAGTCTTAGGATCGATTTAACTGAACTAGAAAAAATTCTTGGAATATTTTCAATTAGAATAGGAATCAGAGAGATTTTAGTGTCGATCTGACTGAACCAGAGAAGGTCTTTAATTAACTTTGACTGTAATAGAAATCAGAAAAATATTAGGATCGATTCAACTAAACCAGAAAAAAGTCTTGGAATATCTTCAACTGGAATATGAATGAGAGAGATCTTAGTGTCGATATAACTGAACCAGAGAAGGTCTTTAATTAGCTTTTACTGGAATGGAAATCAGAAAAATCTTAGGATCGATTCAACTGAACCAGACAAAAGTCTTGGAATATCTTCAACTAGAATAAGAATAAGGGAGATCTTAGTGTCGATCTAACTGAACCAGAGAAGGTCTTTAATTAGATTTTACTGGAATGGAAATCAGAAAAATCTTAGGATCGATTCAACTGAACCAGACAAAAGTCTTGGAATATATTCAACTAGAATAGGAATAAGAGAGATCTTAGTGTCGATCTAACTGAACCAGATAAGGTCTTTAATTATCTTTGACTGGAATGGAAATCCGAAGAATCTTAGGATCTATTCAACTATAATAGGAATCAGAGAGATCTTAGTGTCGATCTGACATAACCAGAGAAGGTCTTGAATTAACTTTGACTGGAATGGAAATTAGAAGAATCTTAGGATCGATTCGACTGAACTAGACAAAATTCTTGGAATATCATCAACTGGAATATAAATCAGAGAGATCTTAGTGTCGATCTGAATGAACTAGAGAAGGTCTTTAATTAACTTTGACTGGAATGGAAATCAGAAGAATCTTAGGATTGATTCAACTGAACCAGACAAAAGTCTTGGAATATCTTAAACAAGAATAAGAATAAGAGAGTTCTTAGTATCGATCTGACTGAACCAGGGAATGTCTTTAATTAACTTTGAATGGAATGGAAATTAGAAGAATCTTAGGAGAGATTCAACTGGACCAGACAAAAGTCTTGGAATATCTTCAACTAGAATAGGAATCAGAGAGATCTTAGAGTCGATCTGACTTAACCCGTGAAGGTCTTTAATTATCTTTGACTGGAATGGAAATAAGAAGAATATTAGGATCGATTCAACTGAACCAGACAAAAGTCTTGGAATATCTTCAACTGAAATAGGAATCTAAGATATCTTAGTGTCGATCTGACTGAACCAGAGAAGGTCTTTAATTAACTTTGACTAGAATGGAAATCAGAAGAATCTTAAGATCGATTCAACTGAACCAGACAAAAGTCTTGGAATATCTTCAACTAGAATAGGAATAAGGGAGATCTTAGTGTCGATCTAACTGAACCAGAGAAGGTCTTTAATTAGCTTTTACTGGAATGGAAATCAGAAAAATCTTAGGATCGATTCAACTGAACCAGACAAAAGTCTTGGAATATATTCAACTAGAATAGGAATAAGAGAGATCTTAGTGTCGATCTAACTGAACAAGATAAGGTCTTTAATTATCTTTGACTGGAATGGAAATCCGAAGAATATTAGGATCTATTCAACTAGAATAGGAATCAGAGAGATCTTAGTGTTGATCTGACTTAACCAGAGAAGGTCTTGAATTAACTTTGACTGGAATGGAAATTAGAAGAATCTTAGGATCGATTCAACTGAACTAGACAAAATTCTTGGAATATCATCAATTGGAATATAAATCAGAGAGATCTTAGTGTCGATCTGAATGAACTAGAGAAGGTCTTTAATTAACTTTGACTGGAATGGAAATCAGAAGAATCTTAGGATTGATTCAACTGAACCAGACAAAAGTCTTGGAATATCTTCAACAAGAATAAGAATAAGAGAGTTCTTAGTATCGATCTGACTGAACCAGGGAATGTCTTTAATTAACTTTGACTGGAATGGAAATTAGAAGAATCTTAGGAGAGATTCAACTGGACCAGACAAAAGTCTTGGAATATCTTCAACTAGAATAGGAATCAGAGAGATCTTAGAGTCGATCTTACTTAACACGTGAAGGTCTTTAATTATCTTTGACTGGAATGGAAATAAGAAGAATATTTGGATCGATTCAACTGAACCAGACAAAAGTCTTGGAATATCTTCAACTGAAATAGGAATCTAAGATATCTTAGTGTCGATCTAACTGAACCAGAGAAGGTCTTTAATTAACTTTGACTGGAATGGAAATCAGAAGAATCTTAAGATCGATTCAACTGAACCAGACAAAAGTCTTGGAATATCTTCAACTGGAATAGGAATCAGAGGGATCTTATTGTCAATCTGACTGAACCGGACAAGGTCTTGAATTAACTTTGACTGGAATGGAAATCAGAAGACTCTTAAGATCGATTTAACTGAACTAGACAAAATTCTTGGAATATCTTCAATTAGAATAGGAATCAGAGAGATCTTAGTGTCGATCTGACTAAACCAGAGAAGGTCTTTAATTAACTTTGACTGTAATAGAAATTAGAAAAATATTAGGATCGATTCAACTGAACCAGAAAAAAGTCTTGGAATATCTTCAACTGGAATATGAATAAGAGAGATCTTAGTGTCGATCTAACTGAACCAGAGAAGGTCTTTAATTAGCTTTTACTGGAATGGAAATCAGAAAAATCTTAGGATCGATTCAACTGAACCAGACAAAAGGCTTGGAATATCTTTAACTAGAATAGGAATAAGGGAGATCTTAGTGTCGATCTAACTGAACCAGAGAAGGTCTTTAATTAGCTTTTACTGGAATGGAAATCAGAAAAATCTTAGGATCGATTCAACTGAACCAGACAAAAGTCTTGGAATATATTCAACTAGAATAGGAATAAGAGAGATCTTAGTGTCGATCTAACTGAACCAGATAAGGTCTTTAATTATCTTTGACTGGAATGGAAATCCGAAGAATCTTAGGATCTATTCAACTAGAATAGGAATCAGAGAGATCTTAGTGTCGATCTGACTTAACCAGAGAAGGTCTTGAATTAACTTTGACTGGAATGGAAATTAGAAGAATCTTAGGATCGATTCAACTGAACTAGACAAAATTCTTGGAATATCATAAACTGGAATATATATCAGAGAGATCTTAGTGTCGATCTGAATGAACTAGAGAAGGTCTTTAATTAACTTTGACTGGAATGGAAATCAGAAGAATCTTAGGATCGATTCAACTGAACCAGACAAAAGTCTTGGAATATCTTCAACAAGAATAAGAATAAGAGAGTTCTTAGTATCGATCTGACTGAACCAGGGAATGTCTTTAATTAACTTTGACTGGAATGGAAATTAGAAGAATCTTAGGAGAGATTCAACTGGACCAGACAAAAGTCTTGGAATATCTTCAACTAGAATAGGAATCAGAGAGATCTTAGAGTCGATATGACTTAACTCGTGAAGGTCTTTAATTATCTTTGACTGGAATGGAAATAAGAAGAATATTAGGACCGATTCAATTGAACCAGACAAAAGTCTTGGAATATCTTCAACTGAAATAGGAATCTAAGATATCTTAGTGTCGATCTGACTGAACCAGAGAAGGTCTTTAATTAACTTTGACTGGAATGCAAATCAGAAGAATCTTAAGATCGATTCAACTGAACCAGACAAAAGTCTTGGAATATCTTCAACTGGAATAGGAATCAGAGGGATCTTATTGTCAATCTGACTGAACCGGACAAGGTCTTGAATTAACTTTGACTGGAATGGAAATCAGAAGAGTCTTAGGATCGATTTAACTGAACTAGACAAAATTCTTGGAATATCTTCAATTAGAATAGGAATCAGAGAGATCTTAGTGTCGGTCTGACTGAACCAGAGAAGGTCTTTAATTAACTTTGACTGTAATAGAAATTAGAAAAATATTAGGATCGATTCAACTGAACCAGAAAAAAGTCTTGGAATATCTTCAACTGGAATATGAATAAGAGAGATCTTAGTGTCGATCTAACTGAACCAGAGAAGGTCTTTAATTAGATTTTACTGGAATGGAAATCAGAAAAATCTTAGGATCGATTCAACTGAACCAGACAAAAGGCTTGGAATATCTTCAACTAGAATAGGAATAAGGGAGATCTTAGTGTCGATCTAACTGAACCAGAGAAGGTATTTAATTAGCTTTTACTGGAATGGAAATCAGAAAAATCTTAGGATCGATTCAACTGAACCAGACAAAAGTCTTGGAATATATTCAACTAGAATAGGAATAAGAGAGATCTTAGTGTCGATCTAACTGAACCAGATAACGTCTTTAATTATCTTTGACTGGAATGGAAATCCGAAGAATCTTAGGATCTATTCAACTAGAATAGGAATCAGAGAGATCTTAGTGTCGATCTGACTTAACCAGAGAAGGTCTTGAATTAACTTTGACTGGAATGGAAATTAGAAGAATCTTAGGATCGATTCAACTGAACTAGACAAAATTCTTGGAATATCATAAACTGGAATATAAATCAGAGAGATCTTAGTGTCGATCTGAATGAACTAGAGAAGGTCTTTAATTAACTTTGACTGGAATGGAAATCAGAAGAATCTTAGGATCGATTCAACTGAACCAGACAAAAGTCTTGGAATATCTTCAACAAGAATAAGAATAAGAGAGTTCTTAGTGTCGATCTGACTGAACCAGGGAATGTATTTAATTAACTTTGACTGGAATGGAAATTAGAAGAATCTTAGGAGCGATTCAACTGGACCAGACAAAAGTCTTGGAATATCTTCAACTAGAATAGGAATCAGAGAGATCTTAGAGTCGATCTGACTTAAACAGTGAAGGTATTTAATTATCTTTGACTGGAATGGAAATAAGAAGAATATTAGGATCGATTCAACTGAACCAGACAAAAGTCTTGGAATATCTTCAACTGAAATAGGAATCTAAGATATCTTAGTGTCGATCTGACTGAACCAGAGAAGGTCTTTAATTAACTTTGACTGGAATGGAAATAAGAAGAATCTTAAGATCGATTCAACTGAACCAGACAAAAGTCTTGGAATATCTTCAACTGGAATAGGAATCAGAGGGATCTTATTGTCAATCTGACTGAACCGGACAAGGTCTTAAATTAACTTTGACTGGAATGGAAATCAGAAGAGTCTTAGGATCAATTTAACTGAACTAGACAAAATTCTTGGAATATCTTCAATTAGAATAGGAATCAGAGAGATCTTAGTGTCGATCTGACTGAACCAGAGAAGGTCTTTAATTAACTTTGACTGTAATAGAAATCAGAAAAATATTAGGATCGATTCAACTGAACCAGAAAAAAGTCTTGGAATATCTTCAACTGGAATATGAATAAGAGAGATCTTAGTGTCGATCTAACTGAACCAGAGAAGGTCTTTAATTAGCTTTTACTGGAATGGAAATCAGAAAAATCTTAGGATCGATTCAACTGAACCAGAAAAAAGTCTTGGAATATCTTCAACTAGAATAGGAATAAGGGAGATCTTAGTGTCGATCTAACTGAACCAGAGAAGGTCTTTAATTAGCTTTTACTGGAATGGAAATCAGAAAAATCTTAGGATCGATTCAACTGAACCAGACAAAAGTCTTGGAATATATTCAACTAGAATAGGAATAAGAGAGATCTTAGTGTCGATCTAACTGAACCAGATAAGGTATTTAATTATCTTTGACTGGAATGGAAATCCGAAGAATCTTAGGATCTATTCAACTAGAATAGGAATCAAAGAGATCTTAGTGTCGATCTGACTTAACCAGAGAAGGTCTTGAATTAACTTTGACTGGAATGGAAATTAGAAGAATCTTAGGATCGATTCAACTGAACTAGACAAAATTCTTGGAATATCATAAACTGGAATATAAATCAGAGAGATCTTAGTGTCGATCTGAATGAACTAGAGAAGGTCTTTAATTAACTTTGACTGGAATGGAAATCAGAAGAACTTAGGATCGATTCAACTGAACCAGACAAAAGTCTTGGAATATCTTCAAAAGAATAAGAATAAGAGAGTTCTTAGTGTCGATCTGACTGAACCAGGGAATGTCTTTAATTAGCTTTGACTGGAATGGAAATTAGAAGAATCTTAGGAGCGATTCAACTGGACCAGACAAAAGTCTTGGAATATCTTCAACTAGAATAGGAATCAGAGAGATCTTAGAGTCGATCTGACTTAAACAGTGAAGGTCTTTAATTATCTTTGACTGGAATGGAAATAAGAAGAATGTTAGGATCGATTCGACTGAACCAGACAAAAGTCTTGTAATATCTTCAACTGAAGTAGGAATCTAAGATATCTTAGTGTCGATCTGACTGAACCAGAGAAGGTCTTTAATTAACTTTGACTGGAATGGAAATCAGAAGAATCTTAAGATCGATTCAACTGAACCAGACAAAAGTCTTGGAATATCTTCAACTGGAATAGGAATCAGAGGGATCTTATTGTAAATCTGACTGAACCGGACAAGGTCTTGAATTAACTTTGACTGGAATGGAAATCAGAAGAGTCTTAGGATCGATTTAACTGAACTAGACAAAATTCTTGGAATATCTTCAATTAGAATAGGAATCAGAGAGATCTTAGTGTCGATCTGACTGAACCAGAGAAGGTCTTTAATTAACTTTGACTGTAATAGAAATTAGAAAAATATTAGGATAGATTCAACTAAACGAGACAAAAGTCTTGGAATATCTTCAACTGGAATATGAATAAGAGAGATCTTAGTGTCGATCTAACTGAACCAGAGAAGGTCTTTAATTAGCTTTTACAAGAATGGAAATCAGAAAAATCTTAGGATCGATTCAACTGAACCAGATAAAAGTCTTGGAATATATTCAACTAGAATAGGAATAAGAGAGATCTTAGTGTCGATCTGAATGAACCAGATAAGGTCTTTAATTATCTTTGACTAGAATGGAAATTCGAAGAATCTTAGGATCTATTCAACTGAACCAGACAAAAGTCTTGGAATATCTTCAACTGGAATAGGAATCAGAGAGATCTGAGTGTCGATCTGATTGAACTAGAGAAGGTCTTGAATTAACTTTGACTGGAATGGAAATCAGAACAATCTTAGGATTGATTCAACTGAACTAGACAAAATTCTTGGAATATCTTAAATTGGAATAGGAATCAGTGAGATATTAGTGACGATCTGACTTAACCAGAGAAGGTCTTTAATTAACTTTGACTGTAATGGAAATCAGAAAATTCTTAAGATCGATTCAACTGAACAAGACAAAAGTCTAGGAATATCTTCAACTGGAATAGGAATCAGAGAGATCTTAGAGTTGATATGACTGAACTAGAGAAGGTCTTTAATTAAATTTGACTAGAATGGAAATCAAAAAAATCTTAGGATCGATTCAATTGAACCAGACAAATGTCTTGGAATATCTTCAATTGGAATAAGAATAAGAGAGTTCTTAGTGTCGATCTGACTGAACCAGGGAATGTCTTTAATTAACTTTGACTGGAATGGAAATTAGAAGAATCTTAGGAGCGATTCAACTGGACCAGACAAAAGTCTTGGAATATCTTCAACTAGAATAGGAATCTGAGAGATCTTAGAGTCGATCTGACTTAAACAGTGAAGGTCTTTAATTATCTTTGACTGGAATGGAAATAAGAAGAATGTTAGGATCGATTCAACTGAACCAGACAAAAGTCTTGGAATATCTTCAACTGAAGTAGGAATCTAAGATATCTTAGTGTCGATCTGACTGAACCAGAGAAGGTCTTTAATTAACTTTGACTGGAATGGAAATCAGAAGAATCTTAAGATCGATTCAACTGAACCAGACAAAAGTCTTGGAATATCTTCAACTGGAATAGGAATCAGAGGGATCTTATTGTAAATCTGACTGAACCGGACAAGGTCTTGAATTAACTTTGACTGGAATGGAAATCAGAAGAGTCTTAGGATCGATTTAACTGAACTACACAAAATTCTTGGAATATCTTCAATTAGAATAGGAATCAGAGAGATCTTAGTGTCGATCTGACTGAACCAGAGAAGGTCTTTAATTAACTTTGACTGTAATAGAAATTAGAAAAATATTAGGATAGATTCAACTAAACGAGACAAAAGTCTTGGAATATCTTCAACTGGAATATGAATAAGAGAGATCTTAGTGTCGATCTAACTGAACCAGAGAAGGTCTTTAATTAGCTTTTACAGGAATGGAAATCAGAAAAATCTTAGGATCGATTCAACTGAACCAGACAAAAGTCTTGGAATATATTCAACTAGAATAGGAATAAGAGAGATCTTAGTGTCGATCTGAATGAACCAGATAAGGTCTTTAATTATCTTTGACTAGAATGGAAATTCGAAGAATCTTAGGATCTATTCAACTGAACCAGACAAAAGTCTTGGAATATCTTCAACTGGAATAGGAATCAGAGAGATCTGAGTGTCGATCTGATTGAACCAGAGAAGGTCTTGAATTAACTTTGACTGGAATGGAAATCAGAACAATCTTAGGATTGATTCAACTGAACTAGACAAAATTCTTGGAATATCTTAAATTGGAATAGGAATCAGAGAGATATTAGTGACGATCTGACTTAACCAGAGAAGGTCTTTAATTAACTTTGACTGTAATGGAAATCAGAAAATTCTTAAGATCGATTCAACTGAACAAGACAAAAGTCTAGGAATATCTTCAACTGGAATAGGAATCAGAGAGATCTTAGAGTTGATCTGACTGAACTAGAGAAGGTCTTTAATTAAGTTTGACTAGAATGGAAATCAAAAAAATCTTAGGATCGATTCAATTGAACCAGACAAATGTCTTGGAATATCTTCAACAAGAATAAGAATAAGAGAGTTCTTAGTGTCGATCTGACTGAACCAGAGAAGGTCTTTAATTAACTTTGAATGGAAGGAAATCACAAGAATCTTAGGATCGATTCAATTGAACCAGATAAAAGTCTTGGAATATCTTCAACTGGAATAAGAATCATGGAGATCTTAGTTTCGATCTGACTGAACCAGAGAAGGTCTTGAATTAACTTTGACTGAAATGGAAATCAGAATAATCTTAAGATCTATTCAATTGAACCAGACAAAAGTCTTGGAATATCTTCAATTGGAATAGGAATCAAAGAGATCTTAGTGTCAATCTGACTAAACTAGAGAAGGTCTTGAATTATCTTTTACTGGAATGGAAATCAGATGAATCTTAGGATCGATTCAACTGAACAAGACAAAAGTCTTGGAATATCCTTAACTGGAATATGAATCAGAGAGATCTTAGTGTCGATCTGAATGAACAAGAGAAGGTCTTTAATTAACTTTGACTGGAATGGAAATCAGAAGAATCTTAGGATCGATTCAACTGAACCAGACAAATGTCTTGGAATATCTTCAACTGGAATAGGAATCAGAGAGATCTTAGTGTCGATATGACTAAACCAGAGAAGGTCTTTAATTAACTTGGACTAGAATGGAAATCAGAAAAATCTTAGGATCGATACAACTGAACTAGACAAAAGTCTTGGAATATCTTAAATTGGAATAGGAATCAGAGAGATCTTAGTGTCGATATGACTGAACCAGAAAAGGTCTTTAATTAACTTTGACTGGAATGGAAATCAGAAAAATCTTAGGATCGATTCAACTTAACCAGACAAAATTATTGGAATGTCTTAAACTGGAATAGGAATCAGAGAGATGTTAGTGTCGTCTGACTGAACCAGAGAAGGTCTTTAATTATCTTTGACTGGAATGGAAATAATAAGAATCTTAGGATCGATTTAACTGAACCAGACAAAAGTCTTGGAATATCATCAACTGGAATAGGAATCTGAGAGATCTTAGTGTCGATCTGACTGAACCAGAGAAGGTGTTTAATTAGCTTTTACTATAATGGAAATAAGAAAAATCTTAGGGTCGATTCACCTGAACCAGACAAAAGTCTTGGAATATATTCAACTAGAATAAGTATCAGAGGGATCTTAGTGTCGATCTGACAGAACCAGAGAAGGTCTTTAATTAACTTTGACTTGAATGGATATCTGAAGAATCTTAGGAACGATTCAACTGAACCAGATAAAAGTCTTGGAATATCTTTAACTGGAGTAAGAATCATAGAGATCTTAGAGTCGATCTGACTGAACTAGAGAAGGTCTTTATTTAACTTTGAATGGAATGGAAATCATAAGAATATTAGGATCTATTCAACTGAACCAGACAAAAGTCTTTGAATATCTTCAACAAGAGTAAGAATAATAGAGTTCTTAGTGTCGATCTGACTGAAACAGAGAACGTCTTTAATTAACTTTGAATGGAAAGGAAATCAGAAGAATCTTAGGATCGATTTAATTAAACTAGACAAATGTCTTGGAATATCTTCAACTGGAAAAAGAATTATAGAGATCTTAGTTTCGATCTGACTGAACCATAGAAGGTCTTTAATTAACTTTGACTGGAATGTAAATCAGAAGAATCTTAAGATCGATTCAACTGAACCAGATAAAAGTCTTGGAATATCTTCAACTGGAATAGGAATCAGAGGGATCTTAGTGTCAATTTGACTGAACCAGAGAAGGTCTTGAATTAACTTTTACTGGAATGGAAATCTGATGAATCTTAGGATCGATTCAACTGAACAACACAAAAGTCTTGGAAATATCTTCAACTGGAATATGAATCAGAGAGATCTTTGTGTCGATCTGAATGAACTAGAGAAGGTCTTTAATTAACTTTGACTGGAATGGAAATCAGAAGAATCTTAGGATCGATTCAACTGAACCCGACAAAAGACTTGGAATATCTTCAATTGGAATAGGAATCAGAGAGATCTTAGTGACGATCTGACTGAACCAGAGAAGGTAATTAATTAACTTTGACTGTAATGGAAATCAGAAAATTCTTAGGATCGATTCAACTGAACCAGACAAAAGTCTTGGAACATCTTTAACTGGAATAGGAATAAGAGAGATCTTAGAGTTGATCTGACTGAACTAGAGAAGGTCTTTAATTAACTTTGACTAGAATGAAAATCAGAAAATTCTTAGGATCGATTCAACTGAACCAGACAAAAGTCTTGGAATAGGAATCAGAGAGATCTTAGAGTTGATCTGACTGAACTAGAGAAGGTCTTTAATTAAGTTTGACTAGAATGGAAATCAAAAAAATCTTAGGATCGATTCAATTGAACCAGACAAATGTCTTGGAATATCTTCAACAAGAATAAGAATAAGAGAGTTCTTAGTGTCGATCTGACTGAACCAGAGAAGGTCTTTAATTAACTTTGAATGGAAGGAAATCACAAGAATCTTAGGATCGATTCAATTGAACCAGACAAAAGTCTTAGAATATCTTCAACTGGAATAAGAATCATGGAGATCTTAGTTTCGATCTGATTGAACCAGAGAAGGTCTTGAATTAACTTTGACTGAAATGGAAATCAGAAGAATCTTAAGATCGATTCAACTGAACCAGACAAAAGTCTTGGAATATCTTCAATTGGAATAGGAATCAAAGAGATCTTAGTGTCAATCTGACTAAACTAGAGAAGGTCTTGAATTATCTTTTACTGGAATGGAAATCAGATGAATCTTAGGATCGATTCAACTGAACAAGACAAAAGTCTTGGAATATCCTTAACTGGAATATGAATCAGAGAGATCTTAGTGTCGATCTGAATGAACCAGAGAAGGTCTTTAATTAACTTTGACTGGAATGGAAATCAGAAGAATCTTAGGATCGATTCAACTGAACCAGACAAATGTCTTGGAATATCTTCAACTGGAATAGGAATCAGAGAGATCTTAGTGTCGATATGACTGAACCAGAGAAGGTCTTTAATTAACTTGGACTAGAATGGAAATCAGAAAAATCATAGGATCGATTCAACTGAACCAGACAAAAGTCTTGGAATATCTTAAATTGGAATAGGAAACAGAGAGATCTTAGTGTCGATATGACTGAACCAGAGAAGGTCTTTAATTAACTTTGACTGGAATGGAAATCAGAAAAATCTTAGGATCGATTCAACTTAACCAGACAAAATTCTTGGAATGTCTTCAACTGGAATAGGAATCAGAGAGATCTTAGTGTCGTCTGACTGAACCAGAGAAGGTCTTTAATTATCTTTGACTGAAATGGAAATAATAAGAATCTTAGGATCGATTTAACTGAACCAGACAAAAGTCTTGGAATATCTTCAACTGGAATAGGAATCTGAGAGATCTTAGTGTCGATCTGACTGAACCAGAGAAGGTGTTTAATTAGCTTTTACTAGAATGGAAATAAGAAAAATCTTAGGGTCGATTCACCTGAACCAGACAAAAGTCTTGGAATATATTCAACTAGAATAAGTATCAGATGGATCTTAGTGTCGACCTGACAGAACCAGAGAAGGTCTTTAATTAACTTTGACTTGAATGGAAATCTGAAGAATCTTAGGAACGATTCAACTGAACCAGATAAAAGTCTTGGAATATCTTTAACTGGAGTAAGAATCAGAGAGATCTTAGAGTCGATCTGACTGAACTAGAGAAGGTCTTTATTTAACTTTGAATGGAATGGAAATCATAAGAATATTATGATCTATTCAACTGAACCAGACAAAAGTCTTTGAATATCTTGAACAAGAGTAAGAATAATAGAGTTCTTAGTGTCGATCTGACTGAAACAGAGAACGTCTTTAATTAACTTTGAATGGAAAGGAAATCAGAAGAATCTTAGGATCGATTTAATTAAACTAGACAAAAGTCTTGGAATATCTTCAACTGGAAAAAGAATTATAGAGATCTTAGTTTCGATCTGACTGAACCATAGAAGGTTTAATTAACTTTGACTGGAATGTAAATCAGAAGAATCTTAAGATCGATTCAACTGAACCAGACAAAAGTCTTGGAATATCTTCAACTGGAATAGGAATCAGAGGGATCTTAGTGTCAATTTGACTGAACCAGAGAAGGTATTGAATTAACTTTTACTGGAATGGAAATCAGATGAATCTTAGGATCGATTCAACTGAACAACACAAAAGTCTTGGAAATATCTTCAACTGGAATATGAATCAGAGAGATCTTTGTGTCGATCTGAATGAACTAGAGAAGGTCTTTAATTAACTTTGACTGGAATGGAAATCAGAAGAATCTTAGGATCGATTCAACTGAACCCGACAAAAGTCTTGGAATATCTTCAATTGGAATAGGAATCAGAGAGATATTAGTGTCGATCTGACTGAACCAGAGAAGGTCTTTAATTAACTTTGACTGTAATGGAAATCAGAAAATTCTTAGGATCGATTCAACTAAACCAGACAAAATTCTTGGAATATCTTCAACATGAATATGAATCAGAGAGATCTTAGAGTTGATCTGACTGAACTAGAGAAGGTCTTTAATTAACTTTGACTAGAATGGAAATCAAAAAATCATAGGATCGATTCAATTGAACCAGAAAAATGTCTTGGAATATCTTCAACAAGAATAAGAATAAGAGAGTTCTTAGTGTCGATCTGACTGAACCAGAGAAGGTCTTTAATTAACTTTGAATGGAAGGAAATCACAAGAATCTTAGGATCGATTCAATTGAACCAGACAAAAGTCTTGGAATATCTTCAACTGGAATAAGAATCATGGAGATCTTAGTTTCGATCTTACTGAACCAGAGAAGGTCTTGAATTAACTTTGACTGAAATGGAAATCAGAAGAATCTTAAGATCGATTCAACTGAACCAGACAAAAGTCTTGGAATATCTTCAATTGGAATAGGAATCAGAGAGATCTTAGTGTCAATCTGACAAAACTAGAGAAGGTCTTGAATTATCTTTTACTGGAATGGAAATCAGATGAATCTTAGGATCGATTCAACTGAATAAGACAAAAGTCTTGGAATATCCTTAACTGGAATATGAATCAGAGAGATCTTAGTGTCGATCTGAATGAACCAGAGAAGGTCTTTATTTAACTTTTACTGGAATGGAAATCAGAAGAATCTTAGGATGGATTCAACTGAACCAGACAAATGTCTTGGAATATCTTCAACTGGAATAGGAGTGAGAGAGATCTTAGTGTCGATATGACTGAACCAGAGAAGGTCTTTAATTAACTTTGACTAGAATGGAAATCAGAAAAATCTTAGGATCGATTCAACTGAACCAGACAAAAGTGTTGGAATATCTTCAATTGGAATAGGAATCAGAGAGATCTTAGTGTCAATTTGACTGAACCAAAGAAGGTCTTGAATTAACTTTTACTGGAATGGAAATCAGATGAATCTTAGGATCGATTCAACTGAACAAGACAAAAGTCTTGGAATATCTTCAACTGGAATAGGAATCAGAGAGATCTTAGTGTCGATGTGACTGAACCAGAGAAGTTCTTTAATTATCTTTGACTGGAATGGAAATAATAAGAATCTTAGGATTGATTTAACTGAACTAGACAAAAGTCTTGGAATATCTTCAATTGGAATAGGAATCTGAGGGATCTTAGTGTCGATCTGACTGAACCAGAGAAGGTCTTTAATTAGCTTTTACTAGAATGGAAATAAGAAAAATCTTAGGATTGATTCACCTGAACCAGACAAAAGTCTTGGAATATATTCAACTAGAATAAGTATCAGAGTGATCTTAGTGTCAATCTGACAGAACCAGAGAAGGTCTTTAATTAACTTTGACTTGAATGGAAATCTGAAGAATCTTAGGAACGATTCAACAGAACCAGATAAAAGTCTTGGAATATCTTCAACTGGAGTAAGAATCAGAGAGATCTTAGAGTCGATCTGATTGAACTAGAGAAGTTCTTTATCTAACTTTGAATGGAATGGAAATCATAAGAATATTAGGATCTATTCAACTGAACCAGACAAAAGTCTTGGAATATCTTCAACAAGAATAAGAATAATATAGTTCTTAGTGTCGATCTGACTGAAATAGAGAAGGTCTTTAACTAACTTTGAATGGAAAGGAAATCAGAAGAATCTTAGGATCGATTTAATTGAACCAGACAAAA
The DNA here is from genome assembly GCA_948472305.1 of Vicia faba. Classification (NCBI taxonomy): domain Eukaryota; kingdom Viridiplantae; phylum Streptophyta; class Magnoliopsida; order Fabales; family Fabaceae; genus Vicia; species Vicia faba. Next base: position 1,390,544,202 of record OX451736.1, on the reverse strand, counting down.
GTCTTGGAATATCTTCAACTGGAATAAGAATCATAGAGATCTTAGTTATGATCTGACTGAACCAAAGAAGGTCTTTAATTAACTTTGACTGGAATGGAAATCAGAAGAATCTTAAGATCGATTCAACTGAACCAGACAAAAGTCTTGGAATATCTTCAACTGGAATAGGAATCAGAGAGATCTTAGTGTCGATCTGAATGAACTAGAGAAGGTCTTTAATTAACTTTGACTGGAATGGAAATCAGAAGAATCATTGGATCGATTCAACTGAACCCGACAAAAGTCTTGGAATATCTTCAATTGGAATAGGAATCAGAGAGATCTTAGTGCCGATCTGACTGAACCAGAGAAGGTCTTTAATTAACTTTGACTGTAATGGAAATCAGAAAATTCTTAGGGTCGATTCAACTGAACCAGACAAAAGTCTTGGAATTCTTTAACTGGAATAGGAATCAGAGAGATCTTAGAGTTGATCTGACTGAACTAGAGAAGCTCTTTAATTAACTTTGACTAGAATGGAATACAAAAAAATATTAGGATCGATTCAATTGAACCAGACAAATGTCTTGGAATATCTTCAACAAGAATAAGAATAAGAGAGTTCTTAGTGTCGATCTGACTGAACCAGAGAAGGTCTTTAATGAACTTTGAATGGAAGGAAATCACAAAAATCTTAGGATCGATTCAATTGAACCAGACAAAAGTCTTGGAATATCTTCAACTTGAATAAGAATCATGGAGATCTTAGTTTCGATCTGACTGAACCAGAGAAGGTCTTGAATTAACTTTGATTGGAATGGAAATCAGAAGAATCTTAAGATCGATTCAACTGAACAAGACAAAAGTCTTGGAATATCTTTAACTGGAATAGGAATCAGAGAGATCTTAGTGTCAATCTGACTGAACCAGAGAAGGTCTTGAATTATCTTTTACTTGAATGGAAATCAGGTGAATCTTAGGATCGATTCAACTGAACAAGACAAAAGTCTTAGAATATCCTTAACTGGAATATGAATCAGAGAGATCTTAGTGTCGATCTGAATGAACTAGAGAATGTCTTTAATTAAATTTGACTGGAATGGAAATAAGAAGAATCTTTGGATCGATTCAACTAAACTAGAAAAAAGTCTTGGAATATCTTTAATTGGAATAGGAATCAGAGAGATCTTAGTGTCGATCTGACTGAACCAGAGAATGTCTTGAATTAACTTTTACTGTAATGGAAATCAGAAGAATCTTAGGATCTATTCAACTAAACCACACAAATGTCTTGGAATATCTTCAATTGGAATAGGAATCAGAGAGATCTTAGTGTCGATATGACTGAACCAGAGAAGGTATTTAATTAACTTTGACTAGAATGGAAATCAGAAAAATCTTAGGATCGATTCAACTGAACCAAACAAAAGTCTTGGAATATCTTCAACTAGAATAGGAATCAGAGAGATCTTGGTGTCAATTTTACTGAACCAGAGAAGGTCTTGAATTAACTTTGACTAGAATGGAAATTAGAAGAATCTTAGGAGTGATTAAACTTAACCAGACAAAATTCTTGGAATGTCTTCAACTGGAATAGGAATCAGAGAGATCTTAGTGTCGATCTGACTGAACCAGAAAAGGTATTTAATTATCTTTGACTGGAATGGAAATAAGAAGAATATTAGGATCGATTTAACTGAACCAGATAAACGTTTTGGAATATCTTCAACTGGAATAGGAATCTGAGAGATCTTAGTGTCGATCTGACTGAACCAGAGAAGGTCTTTAATTAGCTTTTACTAGAATGGAAATTAGAAAAATCTTAGGATCGATTAAACTGAACCAGACAAAAGTATTGGAATATATTCAACTAGAATAAGTATCAGAGGGATCTTAGTGTCGATCTGACAGAACCAGAATAGGTCTTTAATTAACTTTGACTTGAATGGAAATCCGAAGAATCTTAGGAACGATTCAACTGAACCAGATAAAAGTCTTGGAATATCTTCAACTGGAGTAAGAATTAAAGAGATCTTAGATTCGATCTGACTGAACTAGATAAGGTCTTTATTTAACTTTGACTGGAATGGAAATCAGAAGAATCTTAGGATCGATTCAACTGAACCAGACAAAAGTCTTGGAATATCTTCAACAAGAATAAGAATAATAGAGTTCTTAGTGTCGATCTGACTGAACCAGAGAAGGTCCTTAATGAACTTTGAATGGAAAGGAAATCAAAGGAATATTAGGATCGATTCAATTGAACCAGACAAAAGTCTTGGAATATCTTCAACTGGAATAAGAATAAGAGAGATCTTAGGGTTGATCTGAATGAACTAGAGTAGGTCTTTAATTAACTTTGTCTGGAATGGAAATCAGAAGAATCTTAGGATCGATTCAACTGAACCCGACAAAAGTCTTGGAATATCTTCAACAAGAATAAGAATAAGAGGGTTCTTAGTGTCGATCTGACTGAACCAGAGAAGGTCTTTAATTAACTTTGACTGGAATGGAAATTAGAAGAATCTTAGGAGCGATTCAACTGGACCAGACAAAAGTCTTGGAATATCTTCAACTAGAATAGGAGTTAGAGAGATCTTCGAGTCGATCTGACTTAACCAGAGAAGGTCTTTAATTATCTTTGATTGGAATGGAAATAAGAAGAATATTAGGATCGATTCAACTGAACCAGACAGAAGTCTTGGAATATCTTCAACTGGAATAGGAATCTAAGAGATCTTAGTGTCGATCTGACTGAACTAGAGAAGGTCTTGAATTAACTTTGCCTGGAATGGAAATCAGAAGAGTCTTAGGATCGATTCAACTGAACCAGATAAAAGTCTTGGAATATCTTCAACTGGAATAGGAATCATAGAGATCTTAGTGTCGATCTGACTGAACCAGAGAAGGTCTTTAATTAACTTTGGGTTGGAATGGAAATCAGAAAAATCTTAGGATCGATTCAACTGAACCAGACAAAATTCTTGGTATATCTTCAACTGGAATATGAATCATAGAGATCTTAGTGTCGATCTAACTGAACCAGAGAAGGTCTTTAATCAGCTTTTACTGGAATGGAAATCAGACAAATCTTAGGATCGATTCAACTGAGCGAGACAAAAGTCTTGGAATATATTCAACTGGAATAGGAATAAGAGAGATCTTAGCGTCGATCTGAGTGAACCAGATAAGGTCTTAAATTATCTTTGACTGGAATGGAAATCCGAAGAATCTTAGGATCTATCCAACTGAACCAGACAAAAGTCTTGGAATATCTTCAACTGGAATAGGAATCAGAGAGATCTTAGTGTTGATCTGACTGAACCAGAGAAGGTCTTGAATTAACTTTGACTGGAATGGAAATCAGAAGAATCTTAGGATCGATTCAACTAAACTAGACAAAATTCTTGGAATATCTTCAACTGGAATAGGAATCAGAGAGATCTTAGTGTCGATCTGACTGAACCAGAGAAGGTCTTTAATTAACTTTGACTGTAATGGAAATCAGAAATTTCTTAGGATCGATTCAACTAAACCAGACAAATGTCTTGGAATATCTTCAACAAGAATAAGAATAAGAGAGTTCTTAGTGTCGATCTGACTGAACCAGAGAAGGTCTTTAATTAACTCTGAATGGAAGGAAATCAGAAGAATCTTAGGATCGATTCAATGGAACCAGACAAAAGTATTGGAATATCTTCTACTGGAATAAGAATTAGGGAGATCTTAGTTTCAATCTGACTGAACCAGAGAAGGTCTTGAATTAACTTTGACTGGAATGGAAATCAGAAGAATCTTAAGATCGATTCAACTGAACCAGACAAAAGGCTTGGAATATCTTCAACTGGAATAGGAATCAAAGGGATCTTAGTGTCAATTTGACTGAACAAGAGGAGGTATTGAATTAACTTTTACTGGAATGGAAATCAGATGAATTTTAGGATTGATTCAACTGAACAACACAAAAGTCTTGGAATATCTTCAACTGGAATATGAATCAGAGAGATCTTAGTGTTGATCTAAATGAACTAGAGAAGGTCTTTAATTAACTTTGACTGGAATGGAAATCAGAAGAATCTTAGGATCGATTCAACTGAACCCGACAAAAGTCTTGGAATATCTTCAACTAGAATAGGAATCTAAGAGATCTTAGTGTCGATCTGACTGAACCAGAGAAGGTCTTGAATTAACTTTGACTGGAATGGAAATTAGAAGAATCTTAGGAGCGATTCAACTGGACCAGACAAAAGTCTTGGAATATCTTCAACTAGAATAAGAATTAGAGATATCTTAGAGTCGATCTGACTTAACCAGAGAAGGTCTTTAATTATATTTGACTGGAATTGAAATAAGAAGAATATTAGGATCGACTCAAATGAAGCAGACAAAAGTCTTGGAATATCTTTAACTGGAATAGGAATCTAAGAGATCTTAGTGTCGATCTGACTGAACCAGAGAAGGTCTTTAATTAAATTTGACTAGAATGGAAATCAGAAGAATCTTAATATCGATTCAACTGAGCCAGATAAAAGTCTTGGAATATCTTCAACTGGAATAGGAATCAGAGGGATCTTAGTGTCAATCTGACTGAACCAAAGAAGGTCTGAATTAACTTTGACTGGAATGGATATCAGAAGAGTCTTAGGATCGATTTAACTGAACTAGACAAAATTATTGGAATATCTTCAATTGGAATAGGAAACAGAGAGATCTTAGTGTCGATCTGACTGAACCAGAGAAGGTCTTTAATTAACTTTGACTGGAATGGAAATCAGAAAAATCTTAGGATCGATTCAACTGAACCTGACAAAATTCTTCGTATATCTTCAACTGGAATAGGAATCAGAGAGATCTTAGTGTCGATCTAACTGAACCAGAGAAGGTCTTTAATTAGCTTTTACTGGAATGGAAATCAGAAAAATCTTAGGATCGATTCAACTGAGCGAGACAAAAGTCTTGGAATATATTATACTAGAATAGGAATAAGAGAGATCTTAGCGTCGATCTGAGTGAACCAGATAAGGTCTTAAATTATCTTTGACTGGAATGGAAATCGGAAGAATCTTAGGATCTATTTAACTGAACCAGACAAAAGTCTTGGAATATCTTCTACTGGAATAGGAATCAGAGAGATCTTAGTGTCGATCTGACTGAAGCAGAGAAGGTCTTGAATTAACTTTGACTGGAATGGAAATCAGAAGAATCTTCGGATCGATTCAACTGAACTAGACAAAATTCTTGGAATATCTTAAATTGGAATAGGAATCAAGGAGATCTTAGTGTCGATTTGACTGAACCAGAGAAGGTCTTTAATTAAGTTTGACTGTAATGGAATTCAGAAAATTCTTCGGATCGATTCAACTGAACCAGGCAAATGTCCTGGAATATCTTCAACTGGAATAGGAATCAGAGAGATCTTAGAGTTGATCTGACTGAACTAGAGAAGGTCTTTAATTAACTTTGACTGGAATGGAAATCAAAAAAATCTTAGGATCGATTCAACTGAACCTGACAAATATCTTGGAATATCTTCAACAAGAATAAGAATAAGAGAGTTCTTTGTGTCGATTTGAATGAACCAGAAAAGGTCTTTAATTAACTTTGAATGGAAGGAAATCAGAAGGATCTTAGGATCGATTCAATGGAACCAGACAAAAGTCTAGGAATGTCTTCAACTGGAATAAGAATCAGGGAGATCTTAGTTTCGATCTGACTGAACCAGAGGAGGTCTTGAATTAACTTTGACTGGAATGGAAATCAGAAGAATCTTAAGATCGTTTCAACTAAACCAGACAAAAGTCTCGGAATATCTTTAACTGGAATAGGAATCAGAGAGATCTTAGTGTCAATATGACTGAATCAGAGAAGGTCTTGAATTAACTTTTACTGGAATGGAAATCAGATGAATCTTAGGATCGACTCAACTGAACAAGACAAAAGTCTTAGAATATCTTCAACTGGAATATGAATCAGAGAGATCTTAGTGTCGATCTGAATGAACTAGAGATGGTCTTTAATTTAATTTGACTGGAATGGAAATCAGAAGAATCTTAGGATCGATTCAACTGAACTAGACAAAAGTCTTGGAATATATTCAGCTGGAATAGGAATCAGAGAGATCTTAGTGTCAATTTGAATGAACCAGAGAAGGTCTTGAATTAACTTTGACTAGAATGGAAATTAGAAGAATCTTAGGAGCGATTCAATTGGACCAGACAAAAGTCATGGAATATATTATACTGGAATAGGAATCAGAGAGATCTTATTGTCAATCTGACTTAACTAGAGAAGGTCTTTAATCATCTTTTACTGGAATGGAAATAAGAAGAATCATAGGATCGATTCAAATGAAGCAGACAAAAGTCTTGGAATATCTTCAACTGGAATAGGAATCTGAGAGATCTTAGTGTCGATCTGACTGAACTAGAGAAGGTCTTGAATTAACTTTGAATGGAATCGAAATCAGAAGAATCTTAGGATCGATTCAACTGAACTAGACAAAATTCTAAGAATATCTTCAATTGGAATAAGAACCAGAGATATCTTAGTGTCGATCTGACTGAACCAGAGAAGGTCTTTAATTAACTTTGACTGGAATGGAAATCAGAAGAATCTTAGGATCGATTCAACTTAACTACACAAAATTCTTGGAATATCTTCAATTGGAATAGGAATCAGAGAGATCTTAGTGTCGATCTGACTGAACCAGAGAAGGTCTTTAATTAACTTTAACTGTAATGGAAATCAGAAAATTCTTAGGATCGATTCAAGTGAACCAGAAAAAAGTCCTGGAATATCTTCAACTGGAATATGAATCAGAGAGATCTTAGAGTTGATCTGACTGAACTAGAGAAGGTTTTTAATTAACTTTGACTGGAATGGAAATCAGAAAAATCTTAGGATCGATTCAACTGAACCAGACAAATGTCTTTGAATATCTTCAACAAGAATAAGAATAAGAGAGTTCTTAGTGTCGATCTGACTGAACCAGAGAAGGTCTTTAATTAACTTTGAATGGAAGGAAATCAGAAGAATCTTAGGATCGATTCAATGGAACCATACAAAAGTCTAGGAATATCTTCAACTGGAATAAGAATCAGAGAGATCTTAGTTTCGATCTGACTGAACCAGAGAAGGTCTTGAATTAACTCTTTTTGGAATGGAAATCAGAAGAATCTTAAGATCGATTCAACTAAACCAGACAAAAGTTTAGGAATATCTTCAACTGGAATAGGAATCAGAGAGATCTTAGTGTCAATCTAACTGATCCAGAGAAGGTCTTGAATTTACATTTATTGGAATGGAAATCAGATGAATCTTAGGATCGATTCAACTGAACAAGACAAAAGTCTTGGAATATCTTCAACTGGAATATGAATCAGAGAGATTTTAGTGTCGATCTGAATGAACTAGAGAAGGTCTTTAATTAACTTTGACTGGAATGGAAATCAGAAGAATCTTAGGATCGATTCAACTGAACTAGACAAAAGTCTTGGAATATCTTCAACTGGAATATGAAATCTGAGAGATCTTAGTGTCGATCTGACTGAACCAGAGAAGGTCTCGAATTAACTTTGACTGGAATGGAAATTATAAGAATCTTAGGATCGATTCAACTGAACTAGACAAAATTCTTGGAATATCTTCAATTGCAATAGGAATCAGAGAGATCTTAGTGTCGATCTGACTGAACCAGAGAAGGTCTTTAATTAACTTTGACTAGAATGGAAATCAGAAAAATCTTAGGATCGATTCAACTGAACCAGACAAAAGTATTGGAATATATTCAACTAGAATAGGTATCGGAGGGATCTTAGTGTCGATCTGATGGAACCAGAGAAGGTCTTTAATTAACTTTGACTTGAATGGAAATCCGAAGAATCTTAGGATCGATTCAACTGAACCAGATAAAAGTCTTGGAATATCTTTAACTGGAGTAAAAATCAGAGAGATCTTAGTGTCGATTTGACTGAACTAGAGATGGTCTTTAATAAACTTTGACTGGAATGGAAATTAGAAGAATCTTAGGATCGATTCAACTGAACCAGACAAAAGTCTTGGAATATCTTCAACAAGAATAAGAATAAGAGAGTTCTTAGTGTCGATCTGACTGAACCAGAGAAGGTCTTTAATTAACTTTGAATGGAAGGAAATCAGAAGAATCTTAGGATCGATTCAATTGAACCAGACAAAAGTCTTGGAATATCTTCTACTGGAATAAGAATCGGAGAGATCTTAGTTTCGATCTGATTGAACCAGAGAAGGTCTTGAATTAACTTTGACTGGAATTGAAATCAGAAGATTCTTAAGATCGATTAAACTAAACCAGACAAAAGTCTTGGAATATCTTCAACTGGAATAGGAATCAGAGAGATCTTAGTGTCAATCTGACTGAATCAGAGAAGATCTTGAATTAACTTTTACTGGAATGGAAATCATATTAATCTTAGGATCGATTCAACTGAACCAGACAAAGGTCTTGGAATATATTCAACAGGAATAGGAATCAGAGAGATCTTAGTGTCAATCTGACTTAACTAGAGAAGGTCTTTAATTATCTTTGACTGGAATGGAAATAAGAAGAATCATAGGATCGATTCAAATGAAGCAGACAAAAGTCTTGGAATATCTTCAAATGGAATAGGATTCTGAGAGATCTTAGTCTCGATCTGACTGAACTAGAGAAGGTCTTGAAATAACTTTGAATGGAATCGAAATCAGAAGAATCTTAGGATCGATTCAACTGAACTAGACAAAACTCTAAGAATAACTTCAATTGGAATAAGAATAAGAGAGATCTTAGTGTCGATCTGACTGAACCAGAGAAGGTCTTTAATTATCTTTGACTGGAATGGAAATAAGAAGAATCATAGGATCGATTCAAATGAAGCAGACAAAAGTCTTGGAATATCTTCAACTGGAATAGGAATCTAAGAGATCTTAGTGGCGATCTGACTAAACTAGAGAAGGTCTTGAATTAACTTTGAATGGAATCAAAATCAGAAGAATCTTAGAATCGATTCAACTGAACTAGACAAAATTCTAAGAATATCTTCAATTGTAATAAGAATCAGAGAGATCTTAGTGTCGATCTAACTGAACTAGAGAAGGTCTTAAATTAACTTTGATAGGAAAGGAAATCAAAAAAATCTTAGGATCGATTAAACTTAACCAGACAAAAGTCTTGGAATATCTTCAACTGGAATAGGAATCAGAGAGATCTTAGTGTCGATCTGACTGAACCAAAGAAGGTCTTTAATTAACTTTTACTGGAATGGAAATCAGAAAAATCTTAGGATCGATTCAACTGAACCAGACAAAAGTCTTAGAATATATTCAACTAGAATATGTATTAGAGGGATCTTAGTGTCGATCTGACGGAACCAGAGAAGGTCTTTAATTAACTTTGACTGGAATGGAAATCCGAAGAATCTTAGGATCGATTAAACTAAACCGGATAAAAGTCTTGGAATAACTTCAACTGGAGTAAGAATCAGAGAGATCTTAGAGTCGATCTGACTGAACTAGAGAAGGTCTTTAATTAACTTTGACTAGAATGGAAATCATAAGAATATTAGGATCGATTCAACTGAACCAGAAAAAATTCTTGGAATATCTTCAACAAGAATAAGAATAAGAGAGATCTTAGTGTCGATCTGACTGAACCAGAGAAGGTCTTTAATTAACTTTGACTGGAATGGAAATCAGAAGAATCTTAGGATCAATTCAACTGAACATGACAAAATTCTTTGAATATCTTCAACTGGAATAAGAATCAGAGAGATCTTACTTTCGATCTGACTAAACCAGTTAAGGTCTTGAATTAACTTTGATTGGATTGGAAATTAGAAGAATCTTAAGATCGATTCAACTGAACCAGACAAAAGTCATGGAATATCTTCAACTGGAATAAGAATCAGAGGGATCTTAGTGTCGATCTAATTGAACCAGAGAAGGTCTTGAATTAACTTTGACTGGAATGGAAATCAGAAGAATCTTAAGATCGATTCAACTGAACCAGACAAAAGTCATGGAATATCTTCAACTGGAATGGGAATAAGAGAGATCTTAGTGTCAATCTAACTGAACAAGAGAAGGTCTTTAATTAACTTTGACTGGAATGGAAATCAGAATAATCTTAGGATCGATTAAACTAAACTAGACAAAAGTCTTGGAATATCTTCAACTGGAATAGGAATCAGAGAGATCTTAGTGTCGATCTGACTGAACCAGAGAAGGTCTTTAATTAACTTTTACTGGAATGGAAATCAGAAAAATCTTAGGTTCGATTCAACTAAACCAGACAAAAGTCATGGAATATATTAAACTAGAATATGTATCAGAGGGATCTTAGTGTCGATCTGACGGAACCAGAGAAGGTCTTTAATTAACTTTGACTGGAATGGAAATCCGAAGAATCTTAGGATCGATTCAAATGAACCAGATAAAAGTCTTGGAATATCTTCAACTGGAGTAAGAATCAGAGAGATCTTAGAGTCGATCTGACTGAACTAAAGAAGGTCTTTAATTAACTTTGACTGGAATGGAAATCAGAAGAATATTAGGATCAATTCCACTGAACAAGACAAAAGTATTGGAATATCTTCGACTGGAATATGAATCAGAGAGATCTTAGTGTCGATCTGAATGAACTAGAGATGGTCTTTAATTTAATTTGACTGGAATGGAAATCAGAAGAATCTTAGGATCGATTCAACTAAACTAGACAAAAGTCTTTGAATATATTCAACTTGAATAGGAATCAGAGAGATCTTAGTGTCAATTTGACTGAACCAGAGAAGGTCTTCAATTAACTTTGACTAGAATAAAAATTAGAATAATCTTAGGAGCGATTCAACTAGACCAGACAAAAGTCTTGGAATATCTTCAACTGGAATAGGAATCAGAGAGATCATAGTGTCGATCTGACTGAACCAGATAAGGTCTTTAATTATCTTTGACTGGAATGGAAATCCGAAGAATCTTAGGATCTATTTAACTGAACCAGAAAAAACTCTTGGAATATCTTCAACTAGAATAAGAATCAGAGAGATCTTAGTGTCGATCTGACTGAACCAGAGAAGGTCTTGAATTAACTTTGACTTGAATGAAAATCAGATGAATCTTAGGATCGACTCAACTGAACAAGACAAAAGTCGTGGAATATCTTCAACTGGAATATGAATCAGAGAGATCTTATTGTTGATCTGAATAAACCAGAGAATGTCTTTAATTTAATTTGACTGGAATGGAAATCAGAAGAATCTTAGGATCGATTCATTTGAACTAGACAAAAGTCTTGGAATATATTCAACTGGAATAGGAATCAGAGAGATCTTAGTGTCAATTTGACTAAACCAGAGAAGGTCTTGAATTAACTTTGACTGGAATGGAATTCAGAAGATTCATAAGATCGATTCAACTAAACCAGACAAAAGTCTTGGAATATCTTCAACTGGAATAGGAACCAGAGAGATCTTAGTGTCAATCTTACTGAATCAGAGAAGGTCTTGAATTAACTTTTACTGGAATGGAAATCAGATGAATCTTAGGATCGACTCAACTGATCAAGACAAAAGTCTTGGAATATCTTCAACTGGAATATGAATCAGAGAGATCTTAGTGTCAATCTGACTAAACCAGAGAAGGTCTAGAATTAACTTTGACTGGAATGGAAATCAGAAGAATCTTAAGATCGATTCAACTGAACTAGACAAAAGTCTTGGAATATATTCAACTGGAATAGGAATCAGAGAGATCTTAGTGTCAATTTGACTAAACCAGAGAAGGTCTTGAATTAACTTTGACTGGAATGGAAATTAGAAGAATCTAAGGAGCGATTCAACTGGACCAGACAAAAGTCTTGGAATATATTCAACTGGAATAGGAATCAGAGAGATCTTAGTGTTAATCTGAGTTAACTAGAGAAGGTCTTTAATTATCTTTGACTGGAATGGAAATAAGAAGAATCATAGGATCGATTCAACTTAACCAGACAAAAGTCTTGGAATATCTTCAACTGGAATAGGAATCAGAGAGATCTTAGTGTCGATCTGACTGAACCAAAGAAGGTCTTTAATTAACTTTTATTGGAATGGAAATCATAAAAATCTTAGGATCGATTCAACTGAACCAGACAAAAGTCATGGAATATATTCAACTAGAATATGTATCAGAGGGATCTTAGTGTCGATCTGACGGAACCAGAGAAGGTCTTTAATTAACTTTGACTGGAATGGAAATTCGAAGAATCTTAGGATCGATTAAACTAAACCAGATAAAAGTCTTGGAATATCTTCAACTGGAGTAAGAATCATAGAGATCTTAGAGTCGATCTGACTGAACTAGAGAAGGTCTTTAATTAACTTTGACTAGAATGGAAATCATAAGAATCTTAGGATCGATTCAACTAAACCAGAAAAAATTCTTGGAATATCTTTAACAAGAATAAGAATAAGAGAGATCTTAGTGTTGATCTGACTGAACCAGAGAAGGTTTTTAATTAACTTTGACTGGAATGGAAATCAGAAGAATCTTAGGATCGATTCAACTGAACATGACAAAATTCTTTGAATATCTTAAACTGGAATAAGAATCAGAGAGATCTTACTTTCGATCTGACTAAACCAGTGAAGGTCTTGAATTAACTTTGATTGGATTGGAAATTAGAAGAATCTTAAGATCGATTCAACTGAACCAGATAAAAGTCTTGGAATATCTTCAACTGGAATGGGAATAAGAGAGATCTTAGTGTCAATCTGACTGAACAAGAGAAGGTCTTTAATTAACTTTCACTGGAATGGAAATCAGAAGAATCTTACGATCGATTCAACTGAACTTGACAAAATACTAAGAATATCTTCAATTGGAATAAGAATCAGAGAGATCTTAGTATCGATATGACTGAACCAGAGAAGGTCTTTAATTAAATTTGATTGGAATGGAAATCAGAAAAATCTTAGGATCGATTAAACTAAACTAGACAAAAGTCTTGGAATATCATCAACTGGAATAGGAATCAGAGAGATCTTGGTGTCGATCTGACTGAACTGGAGAAGGTCTTTAATTAACTTTTACTGGAATGGAAATCAGAAAAATCTTAGGTTCGATTCAACTGAACTAGACAAAAGTCTTGGAATATATTAAAGTAGAATATGTATCAGAGGGATCTTAGTGTCGATCTGATGGAACCAGAGAAGGTCTTTAATTAACTTTGACTGGAATGGAAATCCGAATAATCTTAGGATCGATTCAAATGAACCAGATAAAAGTCTTGGAATATCTTCAACTGGAGTAAGAATCAGAGAGATCTTAGAGTCGATCTGACTGAACTAAAGAAGGTCTTTAATTAACTTTGACTGGAATGGAAATCAGAAGAATATTAGGATCGATTCCACTGAACAAGACAAAATTATTGGAATATCTTCAACTGGAATATGAATCAGAGAGATCTTAGTGTCGATCTGAATGAACTAGAGATGGTATTTAATTTAATTTGACTGGAATGGAAATCAGAAGAATCTTAGGATCGATTCAAGTAAACTAGACAAAAGTCTTTGAAAATATTCAACTGGAATAGGAATCAGAGAGATCTTAGTGTCAATTTGACTGAACCAGAGAAGGTCTTGAATTAACTTTGACTAGAATGGAAATTAGAAGAATCTTAGGAGCGATTCAACTAGACTAGACAAAAGTCTTGGAATATCTTCAACTGGAATAGGAATCAGAGAGATCTTATTGTCGATCTGACTGAACCAGATAAGGTATTTAATTATCTTTGACTGGAATGGAAATCCGAAGAATCTTACGATCTATTTAACTAAACCAGACAAAACTCTTGGAATATCTTCAACTGGAATAGGAATCAGAGAGATCTTAGTGTTGATCTGACTGAACCAGAGAAGGTCTTGAATTAACTTTGACTGGAATGAAAATCAGAAGAATCTTATGATCAATTCAACTGAACTAGACAAAATTCTTGGAATATCGTCAATTGGAATAGGAATCAGAGAGATCTTAGTGTCGATCTGACTGAACCAGAGAAGGTCTTTAATTAACTTTGAATGGAAGGAAATCAGAAGAATCTTAGGATCGATTCAATGGAACCATACAAAAGTCTAGGAATATCTTCAACTGGAATAAGAATCAGGGAGATCTTAGTTTCGATCTGACTGAACCAGAGAAGGTCTTGAATTAACTCTTTTTGGAATGGAAATCAGAAGAATCTTAAGATCGATTCAACTAAACCAGACAAAAGTTTTGGAATATCTTCAACTGGAATAGGAATCAGAGAGATCTTAGTGTCAATCTAACTGATCCAGAGAAGGTCTTGAGTTAACATTTATTGGAATGTGTGATCGGTGGATCTGGAACTGACTGTTTAACGCTGGTTCGCGAAATGTCGCGGAAGCAAGTGTCGCCACCGTCTTTTATTTTCTCCAAATGGAAAGGACAAAAGCACAGAAAAATTCCTTATAGAGATTGCTCTCGGTTCGGGAGGTAGATTTATAGAAAGGGAAGGTGTTAGCACCCTTTATATCCATGGTTATCCATGGGCTCTTAGATACTTGCTCATTTGTGTTTTCAAAATTGTTTGTTTGCTTTTCAAGGTGAGTGGGTTTGAAAAAAGTTTCTTTGAAAATTTCAGTTCGACTCTTGTATCAGTCCTCAAGAGTGTTTGAAAAATTGCTTTTGAAAGCTTTTTGAAAGGTGTCGGTGTGAAAAGAAGTTTCTGATTTGTTTTGAAATTAGAGCAAGTATCTACGAGTCGTCTACCTACCCTAAGGAATTCGTCTGTGTAAATGTCCTTAAAGTAGTGCCATCCCACCATTGAGAGGTAGGTAGCACCACCATTGGAGGTGTTCGGGTCAATTCGAGGGTTTGGGACAGTGTGGTCACCAGAGCGATAGGAAGACACCTTAGAAGCTACCCTCATGCCATGTTCATGGACATGAGGACTTACTAAAACGTCCTCTACTCGACGACCACGTTTCGAGGGGCAAGGCAACAGTGAGACGTACCCTAGGGGTGGTGTGTGAATTGTGTGTCTTTTTCAATTATATTTGTCTTGTTCATGCATTGGTGATCTACGCTTTGTTTTTACTTTTGGCATTTATTCTTTCATGCGAGTTATTAACAGTTAAAAGATGCAGAATTAAAAGTCCTACGCTATTACGAAGGCGCAGGTCTACATCGCCAAATTAATCCAAGACCCGATTTGAAATAAAATAAAATACAATGCGGACAGATAAATGTCCTAATTAATCTATTACAAGGCTTTGGGGTAATTACATGAAATTTATAAAAAGGAAATAAAATAAGCGCGCGAAATAGAATTATGATCGAATGCGAGGGCGTTGGACCCTTTTAAAGAAATTGAATTGAAATTATGAAATTAAATAAATTTAAATAAAAGAAAGAATTTTTTTTTTGAGTTTTTGTATTTATGGAGTTTAATGAGAAAATTAAATTGGAATTAAAAAAAGTTAATTAACCCTAGTTCTAAATTGTTTTTAATTTATTAAAAAATATTTTTTAATTTGACCTAATTTACATTAATTATTTACATGGCGTATTTATTTATAAAAAATAATTAATATTTAATAATGGTAAAAGAAAAGAAAAAGAATAAAGTATTTAAAACCCTAATTCTACATTTTTTAGTTTATTAAAAAACATTAAAATTAAACCTAGAATTAAAACTAAATTAATTGTTAAATTTATTTACAAAAATGATACTGAATTAAACATTAAAACATATTTTTATTTTTATAGTTTCTGATTTTTTTTGGTATTTTTATGAAAATTAATTTTGATGATTTAACTAAAATAAATAAAACAAATGATAGAAAAAATAAAAAGAATGAAAATAAAATGCAAACCAATGGGGGGTGTTGACCCCAATTTTGGAGGTAAATTGCCAGCAATTTGGCCCATTTGAGGAAGGCCCTCTTGACTTTTCTGGGATGTGTGTGGCATATTTGATTGATGCCCATGGTGGAGATCCTGTGTTGGCCCTTGGATTCATCTTCTGAGACGCGTGGCAAGCTCCAGCGCTGGATGCATGGTAGAATTCTGGGCGTGTACTGCATAGAATCACATTAAAACAAAATACATTGAAAAATATGGGGGACCTGGGAATCGAACCCAGGTCCCAAGGCTCGCCAACAATGCTTTCCACTAACTGAGCTGTTTAGCCACTTTGTAATAATAATGGATAACAATTAATATGATAAAAAATAAGGGTTAGTGATGTCCAACGAAAAAACGCGCTGGAAATTTGAATGGCCCTATCACGTTGAGACAACTCAGCGTCTCCTTCATGGTGGCTTCGTTTTACCTGCAAATATGAGATAGATAGCGGGGGTTTTAAACCCCCAAAATCTGAAACACCAAAAAATAGCGAATAGAACACCGTCGGTCATAAATTGAGCGCGACATGTGGCTTTGAATCGTCATGAGCTTCCGGTTTCAGTGGAATATGTCTTGTGTCTCAATTTTTCCAGAGGAACAAAGCCCTCTTTTAAAGTCTCTGCAACCCTAAAGGGCTCCCATGGCAAGTTTGCATATAGGCGATGAAAATTCAATTAAATAGTATCAATAGATTCAGAAGGTCCATGTTAGTATAAAACAACAATCAAAATGTATGAAAAATGTCTAGAAATTCAAACACGATTATGCATAAAGTTTGAAGAATTTTGACTTTATTCTACCACTTCTTGATGCGTAGGGACTGGAAAAGGATTCAGAAAGCTTCCTTGATGCCTTGGCAAGCTATTGGAATGATTACTTTGCTTTGAATTGCGCTAGAACTGTGTTTTCAGTTTTGAATTTTTGGACAAAAAATGCAAAGTTGGTATTTGGTTTCAGGCGCAGCTTCCAGGTTCTGAGCATTAGGTTTAGGTTTATATTTATGTGAGGAATGAATTAGGGTAGAAATTTCAACCAAAAACCTTTGCATTCAATGTTTTTGAGATTTGATTTCCATGGATCTTTTTCAATCTTTTCCATGCCCTTTTGATACCAATCATGGCCAAATCTCCCCAAATTTATTGAGCACGAAATCTTGGAGTTATGATAGACCTATTAGCTGCATAAAAAGATTTAAAATGCATGCTTGAGTACTTTTGTCATATTTTATTTAATTAAATGAATTAATGGTGATATAAATTCAAATAAATAATAAAAAATGGTGAAATAAATCCCATTTGGGTCAAATGGTCGTGCATAGCCTTTGGATAATGATTCTTGGAAGAAAATGTGGCCCATTAGCAATTTTGAGGCATTTGAAGCAATGTTGACTTTTCAAAATTCCCAAAAATTTCCCAACTTCCACAAGGCATATCTTGCTCAAGTTTTAAGCTTTGACATGTTCTTGGACATTTTGGAAAGGTCTTGAAGTCCTCTAACCAATTCCGTTGGTCCCATGTCATTTTTATTTACCAATATCAAGTTATGGTCTTTGACTTAAAGTGCCTTTTTGTTGACTTTTGAAAATGACCTATAATGTTGAGATTGATAACTTTTTGTGAGAGCATTTCTTGGACTTGAAGTGTGAGGAGGAGTTGTAGGAAATGTCATTCTCTTCAAAATGAGCTTTGGATGGAATTTTTCTGATAAACCATGTGGAAGTTATGCCTTGGTCAAGTTACAGTTGACTTTTTCAATTGTCCAAATATGGAAACTTTTGCATCTTGAGACTTTTTGAGCCATACCTTGAAAATCTTGATCAAGATTTGATCAAATGATGTTTGTGGCTTCAAAATAAGATATTGATCAAAAATTTGGACTTTTGACTGTCAAATGACCATTTTGCCCCTACAGTTGACTGTTGAGCAATTAGGGTTTTTGACTGTGCAATTTTGTGCTGTGAGTCTTGAAACTTAGCATATGGATGCTTGACCATGTATGTAGGCATGTGGGACTTGTTTGGACCCTTGGAAACTTCAACTTCTTTGCCAGAACCAAAACCCTAATTTTTTGACTGTTAGGAGGCCATTGAACTGTGCAACCCTTGGGAGATTTTGAATCTTTTTCTTGGCAAATCTTGAAGAATATGGGAGGGCAAATTTTGGGGTACAACAGTTGCCCCTGTTCAATCTTCTTAGATATGAGGATGTAGATTGGCTGGCGTGCCTTTCGTAATCCGAGGGTGGAAGATGATTGGACACTAGAGTGCCCAGAAATTTGCGCTCACATAGTAGTGTGATGGTGGGAATGGACTTATAGATGCCATTTGGAGATTGATGGATAGGAATATGGGCTTATAGATGCCATGTGGAGAGGTGACGGATAGGTGGATGGGCTTATAAATGCCATCTGGGTGTCGATCGTGTAAGAGATTCCTTAGCGAGAACTTGCGTACCTGAAAAAGAAGATGATTACCTGGCCTGTTACAGGAGTTGGTCTTCAAGCTCTTATGTAGATATGCCCTGACTGGTTACAGGAATTGGGTCTGGCGCTTAAAAAGGTTATGAATGAACCAGGGATGGTTACTACCTCAACGGGACGGTGAGAGAACCTTGGACGATTACTACTTCAACAGGGACGCTGAGAGAATCTTGGGCCGTTACTACCTCAACAGGAACGCTGAGAGAACCTTGGAGCAATTACTACCTCAGTAGGAATGCTGAGAGAATCTTGGGCGATTACTACCTCAACAGGAACGCTGAGAGAATCTTGGATGTCTTCTACTGGGATAAGAATCAAGGAGATCTTAGGGTCGATTCAACTGAACCGGACAAGGTCTTGAAATCTTCAACTGGATAAGAATCAGGGAGATCTTAGGGTCGATCTGACTGAACCAGAGAAGGCCTTTGACTGGATAAGAAACAGAAAAATCTTAGGGTCGATTTAACTGAACCGGACAAGGTCTTGAAACATAGCTGAGAATTCAACTGGATCTTTTCCTGAAAGGTAAAGGTCAGTCATATGCAATGCATGATATGGATCAAGCAATGATGTTCTCAACATAAATGAGATTTGTAAGATATGATGCATATATGCATGCTATAATGTATGGAAATGTGATGTTTATGAACATATGTTTTTGTCTGGGAAAATAGATCCTTGACGGGTGCCGGGAAGTCAACTCCTGGGCTGATGTTGAAGAAAAGAATATTTGTTTCCGCTGGGGAGGATAGTTACAAGAATACCGGTAGGAGAAGATAACTCTGTTGGGGATGATGATTGCAAGAATACCGGTCGGAGAAGATAACTCCGTTGGGGAATAAACTTGGAGAATAGATTACTCTGCGGGGAGTGAACTTTGTGGGGAAAGAGAAGTACTTTCTTGAGGTTGATGAGGATAACTCCGCTGGGGATACCGTTGTTGTGCTCTGCTGGAAGTTTTGATGAACTCCGCTGGGGATAAGAAGACATTACCGAGGACGGTCTTTTCGTGGCTTTTGGCTGAGGATAACCCAGTTATATCCTGGTAGGGAAATAACCTTTGAATAAGGCCGGGGGACGCGTTCGTGCTCTGCAGGGGAGAAGCTTCCAGAATCTACTGGGGATGAGCTTCCTGTTGAGGAGATGGATTGAACTTTCCTGGGGAAACTTCTGGACTGGACTCTCCTGGGGAAATTCTTGGGATGTAATTTTTGTAAGTTGAAAGAGGGAACCTATGTAGGGTTGCCTGATGATGAGCTCGTGTAAAACCGCATCTTGGAAAGAAGGAGACCTGTGTAGGGTTACTGATGACGAGTTCGTGAAAAACTTCATCTTTGGAAAGAGAGAACCTGTGTAGGGTTACTGATGACGAGTTCGTGTAAAACTTCATCTTTGGAAAGAGAGAACCTGTGTAGGGTTTCTTGATGGCGAGTTCGTGTAAAACTGCATTTGGAATTGAAGGAAACATGTGTAGGGTTTATTGATAATGAATCCGTATAAGACTTCTGGAGGAACCGGGGTAAGGTTACTTCGGGATAAGTTTGTGTAAAACTTCTTGATAAATCCGTGTAAGACTTTAGG
The DNA here is from genome assembly GCA_948472305.1 of Vicia faba. Classification (NCBI taxonomy): domain Eukaryota; kingdom Viridiplantae; phylum Streptophyta; class Magnoliopsida; order Fabales; family Fabaceae; genus Vicia; species Vicia faba. Next base: position 1,390,524,252 of record OX451736.1, on the reverse strand, counting down.
AGGAACCGGTGTAGGGTCACTTTGATGATAAGTCCGTGTAAGACTTCTGGAGGAACCGGGGTAAGGTTTCTTGAGATGGGTTCGTGTAAGACTTTATTTGAGAAGGAGAAGGAACCGGTGTAGGGTTATTTTGATGATAAGTCCGTGTAAGACTTCTGGAGGAACCGGGGTAAGGTTACCTTGAGATAGGTCCGTGTAAGACTTTTTCTGAAAGAAAAGGAACTGGTGTAGGGTTGCCCGATGGTGATCAAGTGGATGATTGTCCTGTTTGGTTTCGGATATTAACCCACGATCAGTGGTCCACTGATTTTTCTTGGCTTGTTACCAATGTTGATCTGGAATTTGTAAAGGTAGATGGTAATCATCTTTATATTGATCTTTCCTTGGTACCTTGGTTGATAGAGCAACTGGATCGCCTAGACGACTCATTATTGCCCCTGTTTCTGAGGTGAGGGGAGAAGATACCTTGTGGAGGTGCTGGATGACTGCCGATTGACAAATCTTCCTTTTGGTAGGAAAGTGACGAGATGCCGGGACATAATTGTACGCTTTTGATCCCTAACTTTTGCCTGGACTGCCCTTTCGGGTTTTCAGTCCACCGGGATACCCATTTTTGCCCAAGCCGCCTTTTCAGGTTTTCGACTTGCCGGGTGTACATATTTTTTCATTTCATCCCTTATTTTTGCCCGAACCTTTTTGGTTCGCCGGGAAGCCCTTATTTTTGCCTAGGTGTGTCAACCTAGCAGGTCTTTGATTTTGCGTAGCATTTTTCCGACTATGTCCATGCTCTCAGGATGCAGGGGGGTGCCCCTGTTGATAGTGTTGTGTTGCCCTGCTACCAGAAGATGTCTGATTAGGCAAGATTCGTTGCTGGAATGCCCCAAGTGACTCGGGCGGAGATTTGCCCCAAGCTGGTTGGCCTTGAGAGATTCCTCGAATCTTGACTGGACTGCCCCCCAGATGATAGACATTGATCATGCCATGCCCCTTGATTGGAAGTGTTTCTTCCACTTGAGGTGACCTCTTTATTGAGAAGACTTTCGTTCATCGGATATTCGTTGCGCAAAGTTCTCTACTATTCAAACAAATAATCATATGCAAACAATGTTATCTTAAGAATGCAAAGCTTATGTCTGTCTTGAAATTTTTTGAAAATGCATTTTTCAATAAAAGCAGGTGAGTTCTTTTTTGTAAACTGTGATGTCAACTCGTTATTTTACCGCAAGCCTTAAGGAGTCAGGATACCTTTTGTAGCAGTATGCTTTCGAACTAACCCATGCTTCAGCTAGGACTTTTAAGGGTTATATCGTGGCCTGGTTCTCGGTTTAAGAAACAAAGGATAAAGGCTCAAATTATTTGTACCCACCCACTCTTCGTGATGTTCTCCAAACCTAAGCTCAGTTGATCGTGCGTTAGACCTTGTTTGAGTCTTTGTACTGATGTTCCAATGATGGTTCAGATATTGATGATTTATTCTGAATAGGCAGTCATTTTTGTTTTTGTTGAGGGTTTGTATGACCTCTTTCTTTTGATTTCACTATCCCTAAATTTTTCCTGAACTGTTTCTTTTGTGATTACAGTCAGTGGGATGCCCCAGTTTTGTAAGTCTCCTTCATAGGTTTTGACTTAATGGGTTTTTATTTTTTGAGATATAGTGACTTCCTATCTTTATGATTATTCGGAATCATCACTGTCTTCTTTTTTTTGTAAGGACCTCTTAGGTGCCATTCGTTATGCACTTGGATCAACTGAGAGAACTACCCTGCCCCAGGTTATGATAAAGGGTTTTAATTTTCGAAAAGAAAAAAACTCCTACTTCTTTGGCTCAGAGGGGTTGACGAGGGATTATCTTCCTTATAACTCCAGTGTTTAGGGATTGAAACAATGCGTGTACCTCATCAGCGGGGTCTGTTCAAAAGCATACTGTAGATCGTGGTATCGTTTTCGTCATCCACCCTCAAGAGGCTTAGAATTATTAATCAAGAGTTGATCATCACAAAAATATGAAAGCAACTTTAAGTATAGTACGCATAATTAATTCAAGACAGACATGTGTAATGCATTCATGAAATAAAAGAGTTTAACATGACAATTGTTTGTTTGAACAAGAAATGAAAAATACAACTTGAATTCAAATGAACAAAAATCTCTCAATCCTAGCCATGTTTTGGCAAAGGAGCAGTGGTCACAATGGGAGTCTCAGCAGGCTCGAATTCGATCTCCTTAGCGTCGATCATATTCTGGATCTTATACTTCAGCACCCAACAGTCCTCAGTATCGTGCCCCGGGCTATCAGAATGATAAGCACACCTCACCTCTGGATTGTAGTTTGGAGAGGAGGTCTTGGGATTTGCAGGAGGATTGATCACCGCAATTAGGTTCATTTTCAACATGTGCTGCAATGCTTGTGACCATGGCATGTTGATGTTGGTGAACTGTCTTTTAGGCTCGTCCGGCCTTTGCTGATTTCCCTTTTGTGGTTGGAGGCGCGGTGCAGAACCAGAGATCATGACTGCCCCTGCATGTTGGTCACGACGACTCTTTTGACTGTATGCAGCATTAGATTCCTTCTTTCCCATGTAAGGCTTTTTGTGAGTATCAGAAGGTGTGGTCTCTTGAATCTTCCCGGTCTTGATACCGGCTTCAATTCTTTCCCCAGTCAGAATGAGGTCGGTAAACCCTACAGATGAATTACCAATGAGATGATTGAAGAACGGCCCTGATAGGGTCCCCAAGAACATATCAACGAGTTCCCGGTCAGTCAAAGGTGGTTGTACCCTCCCAGCAAGGTCTCTCCATCTCTGTGCATATTCTTTGAAACCTTCACCTGCACCTATAGACATTCCCTGAAGCTGAGTGCGCGTGGGAGTAAGGTCGGAATTGTACTGGTACTGCTTGTAGAATGTCGTGGCCAAATCCTCCCAGTCGCGGATGTTGGCTCCATTCAGTTGATAGAACCAGTCGAGTTGAGTTTCTGACAGACTGTCCTGAAAGAAGTGAATCCACAAATTCTTGTCAGTCGTGTAGGGCTGGATCCTCCTTATGTAAGACCTGAGATGCAACTTAGGACAGGATGCCCCGTCGTATTTTGTAAAAGCAGGTGCCTTGAATTTGTGCGGGATCACTACCCCAGAAGACAGACCTAGATCTTCGAAGTCCAGGCCGGGTACTTTTTGTATCTCCATGGCACTTAGCCGGTCTTCCAACTGTTTATACCTGTCCTCAGCTGGAGGGTACTGCTCATCATTGTAATCGGTCTCGTTGTCGGAGACCACTGGACTAGGAACCTCCCTTTCTTGGGGACTGTCTTTCCCAACAGATGGGGTAGTCTGCTCAACTTCATTTCGTGATCCATTCCCAGATTTGCGTCTCGGGTTGAACAACACCGTCCTCTTCTTCTTCTTCTTCGAGAGCAGAGTCTTCAGATCTTGTTGCCCCTGGGCCAAACTCATGATCAGTTCTTGGAATTGGGTGCTCTGAGCCTGAAGGGCCTTGATGGACTGCTCAGTTGATGATTCAGGATTCATGACGATCGGCTGAAATAAACAGCGAAGAAGGTAAGCGACCTGTCAAAAGGGTACCTGTTATGCAATGATGTGTATGTATGCATGCAATGTTTTCAAAGATCTCGCGGGGTAAACAAGAAAATCGTTAGCATTTGAATTTGTAACTTGATGAAAGGAACTTCACGTTGTTGAGAGTCCTTCTTCAAGAGTCAAGGCTCACCATATCGAGTGGGTCATAGCCCCTGACAACCTTGTCTAGAGGAAAATAAATCCCCTTTTGCCCCTTGCTAGACATCTTGATTCATCATGACCCGCATCACAAACCCTTAAGATCCTTGAAATGGATTAGTCCTTATGCAGGATGTATGCAATGGTATGATGGCATGCTATGCATGGAGTGATGTAAGTGAACCCTGTTATGAGTCCCAATTAAGGACTGTAAACAAAACCTGCAAGGAAACTCATGTGTCAGATAACAAGCATGCAAATAGTCAAGTTGGAAGGCACACAAGTCACACAAGACAACCCTTAGAGTTTAGGCCATCATGAAGTTTAGGGTACTACCCTCTTTCAGTTTGTTGGTTAAGACCTGTCCTATCAGAAGTAACCGGGTTCTAGAGGATCCCAATATCACTGACTACCCTCAATCGGTCATAACTCCAGCATCGCAATCTTTTCTTGTGGCCAGAACCATCACGAGAGTTTAGCCTCAATGGGCGTAGCATACTGCTACTGTTCTATTGGCCAAGTTGGGTCATTTAAGGTTCTAAGGTCGGTTGGTGCTTAATGACTCCTCAGAAGACCCATATTCTCCTCGTTGCGACACAAGGGATATCGGTACAGACCAAGGTGCCACACCAACGTAGCCACTGCTTCACCCATGTCGGTCTACGCCGGACAGGTCCCTCACAGCTTATGCTACCTAACAGGGTATCCCCAGATCCGGGTTAGGATCTATGTAACTCCGAAACAGCCCACAATGATAAAGCAAACAAGCACAACAATTGAAAACACAAGTGATCTTAGTCCTAAGGTACACCTCACTTTATAAGAATCTCCCCAGCAGAGTCGCTAGTTCTGTGATCGGTGGATCTAGAACTGACTGTTTAACGCTGGTTCGCGAAATTTCGCGGAAGCAAGAGTCGCCACCGTCTTTTATTTTCTCCAAATGGAAAGGACAAAAGCACAGAAAAATTCCTTATAGAGATTGCTCTCGGTTCGGGAGGTAGATTTATAGAAAGGGAAGGTGTTAGCACCCTTTCTATCCATGGTTATCCATGGGCTCTTAGATACTTGCTCATTTGTGTTTTCAAAATTGTTTGTTTGCTTTTCAAGGTGAGTGGGTTTGAAAAAAGTTTCTTTGAAAATTTCAGTTCGACTCTTGTATCAGTCCTCAAGAGTGTTTGAAAAATTGCTTTTGAAAGCTTTTTGAAAGGTGTCGGTGTGAAAATAAGTTTTTGATTTGTTTTGAAATTAGAGCAAGTATCTACGAGTCGTCTACCTACCCTAAGGAATTCGTCTGTGTAAATGTCCTTAAAGTAGTGCCATCCCACCATTGAGAGGTAGGTAGCACCACCGTTGGAGGTGTTCGGGTCAATTCGAGGGTTCGGGACAGTGTGGTCACCAGAGCGATACGAAGACACCTTAGAAGCTACCCTCATGCCATGTTCATGGACATGAGGACTTACTATAACGTCCTCTACTCGACGACCACGTTTCGAGGGGCAAGGCAACAGTGAGACGTACCCTAGGGGTGGTGTGTGAATTGTGTGTCGTTTTCAATTATATTTGTCTTGTTCATGCATTGGTGATCTACGCTTTGTTTTTACTTTTGGCATTCATTCTTTCATGCGAGTTATTAACAGTTAAAAGATGCGGAATTAAAAGTCCTACGCTATTACAAAGGCGCGGGTCTACATCGCCAAATTAATCCAAGACCCGATTTGAAATAAAATAAAATAAAATGCGGAAAGATAAATGTCCTAATTAATCTATTACAAGGCTTTGGGGTAATTACATGAAATTTATAAAAAGGAAACAAAATAAGCACGCGAAATAGAATTATGATCGAATGCGAGGGCGTTGGACCCTTTTAAAGAAATTGAATTGAAATTATGAAATTTATTAAATTTAAATAAAAGAAAGAATTTTTTTTTTGAGTTTTTGTATTTATGGAGTTTAATGAGAAAATTAAATTGGAATTAAAAAAGTTAATTAACCCTAGTTCTAAATTGTTTTTAATTTATTAAAAAATATTTTTTAATTTGACCTAATTTACATTAATTATTTACATGGCGTATTTATTTATAAAAAATAATTAATATTTAATAATGGTAAAAGAAAAGAAAAAGAATAAAGTATTTAAAACCCTAACTCTACATTTTTTAGTTTATTAAAAAACATTAAAATTAAACCTAGAATTAAAACTAAATTAATTTTTAAATTTATTTACAAAAATGTTAGTGAATTAAACATTAAAACATATTTTTATTTTTATAGTTTCTGATTTTTTTTGGTATTTTTATGAAAATTAATTTTGATGATTTAACTAAAATAAATAAAACAAATGATAGAAAAAATAAAAAGAATGAAAATAAAATGCAAACCAATGGGGGGTGTTGACCCCAATTTTGGAGGTAAATTGCCAGCAATTTGGCCCATTTGAGGAAGGCCCTCTTGACTTTTCTGGGATGTGTGTGGCACGTTTGACTGATGCCCATGGTGGAGATCCTGTGTTGGCCCTTGGATTCATCTTCTGAGATGCGTGGAAAGCTCCAGCGCTGGATGCATGGTAGAATTCTGGGCGAGTACTGCATAGAATCACATTAAAACAAAATACATTGAGAAATATGGGGGACCTGGGAATCGAACCCAGGTCCCAAGGCTCGCCAACAATGCTTTCCACCAACTGAGATGTTTAGCAACTTTGTAATAATAATGGATAACAATTAATATGATAAAAAATAAGGGTTAGTGATGTCCAACGAAAAAACGCGCTGGAAATTTGAATGGCCCTATAACGTTGAGACAACTCAGCGTCTCCTTCATGGTGGCTTCGTTTTACCTGCAAATATGAGATAGATAGCGGGGGTTTTAAACCCCCACAATCTGAAACACCAAAAAATAGCGAATAGAACACCGTCGGTCATAAATTGAGCGCGACATGTGGCTTTGAATCGTCATGAGCTTCCGGTTTCAGTGTTATATGTCTTGTGTCTCAATTTTTCCAGAGGAACAAAGCCCTCTTTTAAAGTCTCTGCAACCCTAAAGGGCTCCCATGGCAAGTTTGCATATAGGCGATGAAAATTCAATTAAATAGTATCAATAGATTCAGAAGGTCCATGTTAGTATAAAATAACAATCAAAATGTATGAAAAATGTCCAGAAATTCAAACACGATTATGCATAAAGTTTGAGGAATTTTTACTTTATTCTACCACTTCTTGATGCGTAGGGACTGGAAAAGGATTCAGAAAGCTTCCTTGATGCCTTGGCAAGCTATTGGAATGATTACTTTGCTTTGAATTGCGCTAGAACTGTGTTTTCAGTTTTGAATTTTTGGACAAAAAATGCAAAGTTGGTATTTGGTTTCAGGCGCAGCTTCCAGGTTCTGAGCATTAGGTTTAGGTTTATATTTATGTGAGGAATGAATTAGGGTAGAAATTTCAACCAAAAACCTTTGCATTCAATGTTTTTGAGATTTGATTTCCATGGATCTTTTTCAATCTTTTCCATGCCCTTTTGATACCAATCATGGCCAAATCTTCCCAAATTGAGTGAGCACGAAATCTTGGAGTTATGATAGACCTATTAGCTGCATAAAAAGATTTAAAATGCATGCTTGAGTACTTTTGTCATATTTTATTTAATTAAATGAATTAATGGTGATAGAAATTCAAATAAATAATAAAAAATGGTGAAATAAATCCCCTTTGGGTCAAATGGTCGTGCATAGCCTTTGGATGATGATTCTTGGAAGAAAATGTGGCCCATTAGCAATTTTGAGGCATTTGAAGCAAAGTTGACTTTTCAAAATTCCCAATAATTTCCCAACTTCCACAAGGCATATCTTGCTCAATTTTTAAGCTTTGATCATGTTATTGGACATTTTGGAAAGGTCTTGAAGTCCTCTAACCAATGCCTTTTGTCCCATGTCATTTTGATTTACCAATCTCAAGTTATGGTCTTTGACTTAAAGTGACATTTTGTTGACTTTTGAAAATGACCTATAATGTTGAGATTGATAACTTTTTGTGAGAGCATTTCTTGGACTTGAAGTGTGAAGAGGAGTTGTAGGAAATGTCATTCTATTCAAAATGAGCTTTGGATGGAATTTTTCTGATAAACCATGTGGAAGTTATGCCTTGGTGAAGTTACAGTTGACTTTTTCAACTATCCAAATATGCAAACTTTTGCATCTTGAGACTTTTTGAGCCATACCTTGAAAATCATGATCAAGATTTGATCAAATGATGTTTGTGGCTTCAAAATAAGATATTGATAAAAAAATTGGACTTTTGACTGTCAAATGACCATTTTGCCCCTGCAGTTGACTGTTAAGCAATTAGGGTTTTTGACTGTGCAATTTTGTGCTGTGAGTCTTGAAACTTAGCATATGGATGCTTGACCATGTATGTATCCATGTGGGACTTGTTTGGACCCTTGGAAACTTCAACTTCTTTGCCAGAACCAAAACCCTAGTTTTTTGACTGTTAGGATGCCATTGAACTTTGCAACCCTTGGGAGATTTTGAATCTTTTTCTTGGCAAATCTTGAAGAATATGGGAGGGCAAATTTTGGGGTACAACAGAATGGTAATCAGATGAATCTTAGGATCGATTCAACTGAACAAGACCAAAGTCTTGGAATATCTTCAACTGGAATATGAATCAGAGAGATCTTAGTGTCGAACTGAATGAACTAGAGAAGGTCTTTAATTAACTTTGACTGGAATGGAAATCAGAAGAATCTTATGATCGATTCAACTGAACTAGACAAAAGTCTTGGAATATCTTCAACTGGAATAGGAATCTGAGAGATCTTAGTGTCGATCTGACTGAACCAGAGAAGGTCTTTAATTAACTTTGACTGGAATGGAAATTATAAGAATCTTAGGATCGATTCAACTGAACTAGACAAAATTCTTGGAATATCTTCAATTGCAATAGGAATCAGAGAGATCTTAGTGTCGATCTGACTGAACCAGAGAAGGTCTTTAATTAACTTTGACTAGAATGGAAATCAGAAAAATCTTAGGATCGATTCAACTGAACCAGACAAAAGTATTGGAATATATTCAACTAGAATAGGTATCAGAGGGATGTTAGTGTCGATCTGACAGGACCAGAGAAGGTCTTTAATTAACTTTGACTTGAATGGAAATCCGAAGAATCTTAGGATCGATTCAACTAAACCAGATAAAAGTCTTGGAATATCTTCAACTAGAGTAAAAATCAGAGAGATCTTAGTGTCGATTTGAATGAACTAGAGAAGGTCTTTAATAAACTTTGACTGGAATGGAAATCAGAAGAATCTTAGGATCGATTCAACTGAACCAGACAAAAGTCTTGGAATATCTTTAACAAGAATAAGAATAAGAGAGTTATTAGTGTCGATCTGACTGAACCAGAGAAGGTCTTTAATTAACTTTGAATGGAAGGAAATCAGAAGAATATTAGGATCGATTCAATTGAACCAGAAAAAAGTCTTAGAATATCTTCAACTGGAATAAGAATCAGAGAGATCTTAGTTTCGATCTGATTGAACCAGAGAAGGTCTTGAATTAACTTTGACTGGAATGAAAATCAGAAGATTCTTAAGATCGATTCAACTAAACCAGACAAAAGTCTTGGAATATCTTCAACTGGAATTGGAATCAGAGAGATCTTAGTGTCAATCTGACTGAATCAGAGAAGGTCTTGAATTAAATTTTACTAGAATGGAAATCAGATGAATCATAGGATCGACTCAACTGAACAAGACAAAAGTCTTGGAATATCTTCAACTGGAATATGAATCAGAGAGATCTTAGTATCAATCTGAATAAACTAGAGATGGTCTTTAATTTAATTTGACTGGAATGGAAATCAGAAGAATCTTAGGATCGATTCAACTGAACTAGACAAAACTCTTGGAATATATTCAACTGGAATAGGAATCAGAGAGATCTTAGTGTCGATCTGACTGAACCAGAGAAGGTCTTTTATTAACTTTGACTGGAATGGAAATCAGAAGAATCTTAGGATCGATTCAACTGAACATGACAAAATTCTTTGAATATCTTCAACTGGAATAAGAATCAGAGATATCTTACTTTCGATCTGACTAAACCAGTGAAGGTCTTGAATTAACTTTGATTGGATTGGAAATTAGAAGAATCTTAAGATCGATTCAACTGAACCAGACAAAAGTCTTGGAATATCTTCAACTGGAATGGGAATAAGAGAGATCTTAGTGTCAATCTGAATGAACAAGAGAAGGTCTTTAATTAACTTTGACTGGAATGGAAATCAGAAGAATCTTAGGATCGATTCAACTGAACTTGACAAAATACTAAGAATATCTTCAATTGGAATAAGAATCAGAGAGATCTTAGTGTCGATATGACTGAACCAGAGAAGGTCTTTAATTAACTTTGATTGGAATGGAAATCAGAAAAATCTTAGGATCGATTAAACTAAACTAGACAAAAGTCTTGGAATATCTTCAACTGGAATAGGAATCAGAGAGATCTTAGTGTCGATCTGACTGAACCAGAGAAGGTCTTTAATTAACTTTTACTGGAATGGAAATCAGAAAAATCTTAGGTTCGATTCAACTGAACTAGACAAAAGTCTTGGAATATATTAAACTAGAATATGTATCAGAGGGATCTTAGTGTCGATCTGACGGAACCAGAGAAGGTCTTTAATTAACTTTGACTGGAATGGAAATCTGAATAATCTTAGGATCGATTCAAATAAACCAGATAAAAGTCTTGGAATATCTTCAACTGGAGTAAGAATCAGAGAGATCTTAGAGTCGATCTGACTGAACTAAAGAAGGTCTTTAATTAACTTTGACTGGAATGGAAATCAGAAGAATATTAGGATCGATTCCACTGAACAAGACAAAAGTATTGGAATATCTTCAACTGGAATATGAATCAGAGAGATCTTAGTGTCGATCTGAATGAACTAGAGATGGTCTTTAATTTAATTTGACTGGAATGGAAATCAGAAGAATCCTAGGATCGATTCAAGTAAACTAGACAAAAGTCTTTGAATATATTCAACTGGAATAGGAATCAGAGAGATCTTAGTGTCAATTTGACTGAACCAGAGAAGGTCTTGAATTAACTATGACTAGAATGGAAATTAGAAGAATCTTAGGAGCGATTCAACTAGACCAGACAAAAGTCTTGGAATATCTTCAACTGGAATAGGATTCAGAGAGATCGTAGTGTCGATCTGACTGAACCAGATAAGGTCTTTAATTATCTTTGACTGGAATGGAAATCCGAAGAATCTTAGGATCTATTTAACTGAACCAGACAAAACTCTTGGAATATCTTCAACTGGAATAGGAATGAGAGAGATCTTAGTGTCGATCTGACTGAACCAGAGAAGGTCTTGAATTAAATTTGACTGGAATGAAAATCAGTAGAATCTTAGGATCAATTCTACTGAACTAGACAAAATTCTTGGAATATCGTCAATTGGAATAGGAATCAGAGAGATCTTAGTGTCGATCTGACTGAACCAGAGAAGGTCTTTAATTAACTTTGACTGTAATGGAAATCAGAAAATTCTTAGGATCGATTCAACTGAAGCAGACAAAAGTCTTGGAATATCTTCAACTGGAATAGGAATCAGAGAGATCTTAGAGTTGATCTGACTGAACTAGAAAAGGTCTTTAATTAACTTTGACTAGAATGGAAATCAGAAAAATCTTACGATCGATTTAACTTAACCAGACAAATATCTTGGAATATCTTCAACAAGAATAAGAATAAGAGAGTTCTTAGTGTCGATCTTACTGAACTAGAGAAGGTCTTTAATGAACTTTGAATGGAAGGAAATCAGAAGAATCTTAGGATCAATTCAATGGAACAAGACAAAAGTCTTGGAATATCTTCAGCTGGAATAAGAATCAGGGAGTTCTTTGTTTCGATCTGGCTGAACCAGAGAAGGTCTTGAATTAACTTTGACTGGAATGGAAATCAGAAGAATCTTAAGATCGATTCAACTAAACTAGACAAAAGTTTTGGAATATCTTCAACTGGAATAAGAATTAGAGAGATCTTAGTGTCAATCTAACTGAACCAGAGAAGGTCTTGAATTAACATTTATTGGAATGGAAATCAGATGAATCTTAGGATCAATTCAACTGAACAAGACAAAAGTCTTGGAATATCTTCAACTAGAATATGAATCAGAGAGATCTTAGTGTCGATCTGAATGAACTAGAAAAGGTCTTTAATTAACTTTGACTGGAATAGAAATAAGAAGAATCTTAGGATCGATTCAACTGAACTAGACAAAAGTCTTGGAATATCTTCAACTGGAATAGGAATCTGAGATATCTTAGTGTTGATTTGACTGAACAAGAGAAGGTCTTGAATTAACTTTGATTGGAATGGAAATCAGAAGAATCTTAGGATCGATTCAACTGAACTAGACAAAATTCTTGGAATATCTTCAATTGCAATAGGAATCAGAGAGATCTTTGTGTCGATCTGACTGAACCATAGAAGGTCTTTAATTAAATTTGACTGGAATGGAAATCAGAAAAATCTTAGGATCGATTCAACTGAACTAGACAAAAGTCTTGGAATATCTTCAACTGGAATAGGAATCTGAGAGATCTTAGTGGCGATCTGACTGAACTGGAGAAGGTCTTGAATTAACTTTGAATGGAATCGAAATCAGAAGAATCTTAGGATCGATTTAACTGAACCAGACAAAATTCTTGGAATATCTTCAACAAGAATAAGAATAAGAGAGTTCTTAGTGTCGATCTGGCGGAACCAGAGAAGGTCTTTAATTAAATTTTAATGGAAGGAAATCATAAGAATCTTAGGATCGATTCAATTGATCCAGACAAAAGTCTTGGAATATCTTCAACTGGAATAAGAATCAGAGAGATCTTAGTTTCGATCTGATTGAACCAGAGAAGGTCTTGAATTAACTTTGACTGGAATGGAAATCAGAAGATTCTTAAGATCGATTCAACAAAACCAGACAAAAGTCTTGGAATATATTCAACTGGAAAAGGAATCAGAGAGATCTTAGTGTTAATTTGACTGAACCAGAGAAGGTCTTGAATTAACTTTGACTGGAATGGAAATTAGAAGAATCTTAGGAGCGATTCAACTGGATAAGACAAAAGTCTTGGAATATATTCAACAGGAATAGGAATCAAAGAGAACTTAGTGTCCATCTGACTTAACCAGAGAAGGTCTTTAATTATCTTTGACTGGAATGGAAATAAGAAGAATCATAGGATCGATTCAAATGAAGCAGACAAAAGTCTTGGAATATCTTCATCTGGAATAGGAATCTGAGAGATCTTAGTGTCGATCTGACTGAACTAGAGAAGGTCTTGAATTAACTTTGAATGGAATGGAAATCAGAAGAATCTTAGGATCGATTCAACTGAACTAGACAAAATTCTAAGAATATATTCAATTGGAACAAGAATCAGAGAGATCTTAGTGTCGATCTGACTGAACCAGAGAAGGTCTTTAATTAACTTTGACTGGAATGGAAATCAGAAAAATCTTAGGATCGATTCAACTGAACCAGACAAAAGTCTTAGAATATCTTGAACTGGAATAGGAATTAGAGAGATCTTAGTGTCGATCTGACTGAACTAGAGAAGGTCTTTAATTAGCTTTTACTGGAATGGAAATCCGAAGAATCTTAGGATCTATTTAACTGAACCAGACAAAAGTCTTGGAATATCTTCAACTGGAATAGGAATCAGAGAGATCTTAGTGTCGATCTGACTGAACCAGATAAGGTCTTTAATCATCTTTGACTGGAATGGAAATCCGAAGAATCTTAGGATCTACTCAACTGAACCAGACAAAAGTCTTGGAATATCTTTAACAGGAATAGTAATCAGATAGATCTTAGTGTCGATCTAACTGAACCAGAGAAGGTGTTGAATTAACTTGGACTGGAATGGAAATCAGAAGAATCTTAGGATCGATTCAACTGAAATATACAAAATTCTTGGAATATCTTCAATTGGAATAGTAATTATAGTGATCTTAGTGTCGATCTGACTGAACCAGAGAAGGTCTTTAATTAACTTTGTATGTAATGGAAATCAGAATATTCTTAGGATCGATTCAACTGAACCAGACAAAAGTCCTGGAATATCTTCAACTCGAATAGGAATCAGAGAGATCTTAGAGTTGCTCTGACTGAACTAGAGAAGGTCTTTAATTAACTTTGACTGGAATGGAAATCAGAAAAATCTTAAGATTGATTCAACTGAACCAGACAAATGTCTTGGAATCTCTTCAGCAAGAATAAGAATAAGAGAGTTCTTAGTGTCGATCTAACTGAACCAGAGAAGGTCTTTAATTAACTTTGAATGCAAGAAAATCAGAAGAATCTTAGGATCGATTCAATGGAACCAGACAAAAGTCTAGGAATATCTTTAACTACAATAAGAATCACAGAGATCTTAGTTTCAATCTGACTGAACCAGAGAAGGTCTTGAATTAACTTTGACTGGAATGGAAATCAGAAGAATCTTAAGATCGTTTCAACTAAACCAGACAAAAGTTTTGGAATATCTTCAACTGGAATAGGAATCAGAGAGATCTTAATGTTAATCTAACTGAACTAGAGAAGGTCTTGAATTAACATTTATTGGAATGGAAATCAGATGAATCTTAGGATCGATTCAACTGAACAAGACAAAAGTTTTGGAATATCTTCAACTGGAATATGAATCAGAGAGATCTCATTGTCGATCTGAATGAACTAAAGAAGGTCTTTAATTAACTTTGACTGGAATGGAAATCAGAAAAATCTTAGGATCGATTCAACTGAACTAGACAAAAGTCTTGGAATATCTTCAACTGGAATAGGAATCTGAGAGATCTTAGTGTCGATCTGACTGAACCAGAGAAGGTCTCGAATTAACTTTGACTGGAATGGAAATTAGAAGAATCTTAGGATCGATTCAACTGAACTAGACAAAATTCTTAGAATATCTTCAATTGCAATAGGAATCAGAGAGATCTTAGTGTCGATCTGACTGAACCAGAGAAGGTCTTTAATTAACTTTGATTAGAATGGAAATCAGAAAATCTTAGGATCGATTCAACTGAACTAGACAAAAGTATTGGAATATATTAAACTAGAATAGGTATCAGAAGGATATTAGTGTCGATCTAACGGAACCAGAGAAGGTCTTTAATTAACTTTGACTTGAATGGAAATCCGAAGAATCTTAGGATCGATTCAACTAAACCAGGTAAAAGTCGTGGAATATCTTAAACTTGAGTAAAAATCAGAGAGATCTTAGTGTCGATTTGACTGAACTAGAGAAGGTCTTTAATAAAATTTGACTGGAATGGAAATCAGTAGAATCTTAGGATTGATTTAACTGAACCAGACAAAAGTCTTGGAATATCTTCAACAAGAATAAGAATAAGAGAGTTCTTAGTGTCGATCTGACTGAACCAGAGAAGGTATTTAATTAACTTTGAATTGAAGGAAATCAGAAGTATCTTAGGATCGATTCAATTGAACCAGACAAAAGTCTTGGAATATCTTCAACTGGAATAAGAATCAGAGAGATCTTAGTTTCGATCTTATAGAACCAGAGAAGGTCTTGAATTAACTTTGATTGGAATGGAAATCAGAAGATTCTTAAGATCGATTCAACTAAACCAGACAAAATTCTTGGAATATCTTCAACTGGAATAGGAATCAGAGAGATCTTAGTGTCAATCTGACTGAATCAGAGAAGGTCTTGAATTAACTTTTACTGGAATGGAAATCAGATGAATCTTTGGATCAACTCAACTGAACAACACAAAAGTCTTGGAATATCTTCAATTGGAATATGAATCAGAGAGATCTTAGTATCGATCTGAATAAACTAGAGATGGTCTTTAATTTAATTTGACTGGAATGGAAATTAGAAGAATCTTAGGAGCGATTCAACTGGACAAGACAAAAGTCTTGGAAGATATTCAACTGGAATAGGAATCAGAGAGATCTTAGTGTCAATCTGATTTAACTAGAGAAGGTCTTTAATTATCTTTGACTGGAATGGAAATAAGAAGAATCATAGGATCGATTCAAATGAAGCAGACAAAAGTCTTGGAATATCTTCAACTGGAATAGGAATCTAAGAGATCTTAGTGTCGATCTGACTGAACTAGAGAAGGTCTTGAATTAACTTTGAATGGAATCGAAATCAGAAGAATCTTAGGATCGATTCTACTGAACTAGACAAAATTCTAAGAATATCTTCAATTGGAATAAGAATCAGAGAGATCTTAGTGTCGATCTGACTGAACTAGAGAAGGTCTTTAATTAACTTTGACTGGAATGGAAATAAGAAAAATCTTAGGATCGATTCAACTGAACCAGACAAATGTCTTGGAATATCTTCAGCAAGAATAAGAATAAGAGAGTTCTTAGTGTCGATCTAACTGAACCAAAGAAGGTCTTTAATTAACTTTGAATGCAAGGAAATCAGAAGAATCTTAGGATCAATTCAATGGAACCAGAAAAAAGTCTAGGAATATCTTTAACTGGAATAAGAATGAGGGAGATCTTAGTTTCGATCTGACTGAACCAGAGAAGGTCTTGAATTAACTTTGAATGGAATGGAAATCAGAAGAATCTTAAGATCATTTCAACTAAACCAGACAAAAGTTTTGGAATATCTTCAACTGGAATAGGAATCAGAGAGATCTTAGTGTCGATCTAACTGAACTAGAGAAGGTCTTGAATTAACATTTATTGGAATGGAAATCAGATGAATCTTAGGATCGATTCAACTGAACATGACAAAAGTCTTGGAATATCTTCAACTGGAATATGAATCAGAGATATCTCAATATCGATTTGAATGAACTAAAGAAGGTCTTTAATTAACTTTGACTGGAATGGAAATCATAAAAATCTTAGGATCGATTCAACTGAACTAGAAAAAAGTCTTGGAATATCTTCAACTGGAATAGGAATCTGAGAGATCTTAGTGTCGATCTGACTGAACCAGAGAAGGTCTCGAATTAACTTTGACTGGAATGGAAATTAGAAGAATCTTAGGATCGATTCAACTAAACTAGACAAAATTCTTGGAATATCTTCAATTGCAATAGGAATTAGAGAGATCTTAGTGTCGATCTGACTGAATCAGAGAAGGTCTTTAATTAACTTTGAATAGAATGGAAATCAGAAAAATCTTAGGATCGATTCAACTGAACCAGACAAAAGTATTGGAATATATTAAACTAGAATAGGTATCAGAGGGATCTTAGTGTCGATCTAACGGAACCAGATAAGGTCTTTAATTAACTTTAACTTGAATGGAAATCCGAAGAATCTTAGGATCGATTCAACTGAACCAGGTAAAAGTCTTGGAATATCTTCAACTTGAGTAAAAATCAGAGAGATCTTAGTGTCGATTTAACTGAACTAGAGAAGGTCTTTAATAAACTTTGACTGGAATGGAAATCAGAAGAATCTTAGGATCGATTCAACTGAACCAGACAAAAGTCTTGGAATATCTTCAACAAGAATAAGAATAAGAGAGTTCTTAGTGTCGATCTGACTGAACCAGAGAAGGTCTTTAATTAACTTTGAATGGAAGTAAATCAGAAGAATCTTAGGATCGATTCAATTGAACCAGACAAAAGTTTTGGAATATCTTCAACTAGAATAAGAATCGGAGAGATCTTAGTTTCGATCTGACTGAACCAGAGAATGTCTTGAATTAACTTTTACTGGAATGGATATCAGATGAATCTTAGGATCGACTCAACTGAACAAGACAAAAGTCTTGGAATATCTCAACTGGAATATGAATCATAGATATCTTAGTTTCGATCTGAATAAACTAGAGATGGTCTTTAATTTAATTTGACTGGAATGGAAATCAGAAGAATCTTAGGATCGATTCAACTGAACTAGACAAAACTCTTGGAATATATTCAACTGGAATAGGAATCAGAGAGATCTTAGTGTCAATTTGACTGAACCAGAGAAGGTCTTGAATTAACTTTGACTGGAATGGAAATTAGAAGAATCTTAGGAGCGATTCAACTGGACCAGACAAAAGTCTTGGAAGATATTCAACTGGAATAGGAATCAGAGAGATCTTAGTGTCAATCTGACTTAACTAGAGAAGGTCTTTAATTATCTTTGACTGGAATAGGAATCTAAGAGATCTTAGTGTCGATATGACTGAACTAGAGAAGGTCTTGAATTAACTTTGAATGGAATCGAAATCAAAAGAATCTTAGGATCGATTCAACTGAACTAGACAAAATTCTAAGAATATCTTCAATTGGAATAAGAATCAGAGAGATCTTAGTGTCGATCTGACTGAACCAGAGAAGGTCTTTAATTAACTTTGACTGGAATGGAAATTAGAAGAATCCTAGGATCGATTCAACTGAACTAGACAAAATTCTTGGAATATCTTTAATTGGAATAGGAATCAGAGAGATCTTAGTGTCGATCTGACTGAACTAGAGAAGGTCTTTAATTAACTTTGACTGTAATGGAAATCAGAAAATTTCTAGGATCGATTCAACTGAACCAGACAAAAGTCTTGGAATATCTTCAACTGGAATAGGAATCAGAGAGATCATAGAGTTGATCTGACTGAACTAGAGAAGGTCTTTAATTAACTTTGACTGGAATTGAAATCAGAAAAATCTTAGGATCGATTCAACTGAACCAGACAAATGTCTTGGAATATCTTCAACAAGAATAAGAATAAGAGAGTTCTTAGTGTCGATCTGACTGAACCAGAGAAGGTCTTTAATTAACTTTGAATGGAAGGAAATCAGAAGAATCTTAAGATCGATTCAATGGAACCAGACAAAAGTCTAGGAATATCTTCGACTGGAATAAGAATAATGGAGATCTTAGTTTCGATCTAACTGAACCAGAGAAGGTCTTGAATTAACTTTGAATGGAATGGAAATCAGAAGAATCTTAAGATCATTTCAACTAAACCAGACAAAAGTTTTGGAATATCTTCAACTGGAATAGGAATCATAGAGATCTTAGTGTCGATCTAACTGAACTAGAGAAGGTCTTGAATTAACATTTATTGGAATGGAAATCAGATGAATCTTAGGATCGATTCAACTGAACATGACAAAAGTCTTGGAATATCTTCAACTGGAATATGAATCAGAGATATCTCAATATCGATTTGAATGAACTAAAGAAGGTCTTTAATTAACTTTGACTGGAATGGAAATCATAAAAATCTTAGGATCGATTCAACTGAACTAGAAAAAAGTCTTGGAATATCTTCAACTGGAATAGGAATCTGAGAGATCTTAGTGTCGATCTGACTGAACCAGAGAAGGTCTCGAATTAACTTTGACTGGAATGGAAATTAGAAGAATCTTAGGATCGATTCAACTGAACTAGACAAAATTCTTGGAATATCTTCAATTGCAATAGGAATTAGAGAGATCTTAGTGTCGATCTGACTGAATCAGAGAAGGTCTTTAATTAACTTTGACTAGAATGGAAATCAGAAAAATCTTAGTATCGATTCAACTGAACCAGACAAAAGTATTGGAATATATTAAACTAGAATAGGTATCAGAGGGATCTTAGTGTCGATCTAACGGAACCAGATAAGGTCTTTAATTAACTTTAACTTGAATGGAAATCCGAAGAATCTTAGGATCGATTCAACTGAACCATGTAAAAGTCTTAGAATATCTTCAACTTGAGTAAAAATCAGAGAGATCTTAGTGTCGATTTGACTGAACTAGAGAAGGTCTTTAATAAACTTTGACTGGAATGGAAATCAGAAGAATCTTAGGATCGATTCAACTGAACCAGACAAAAGTCTTGGAATATCTTCAACAAGAATAAGAATAAGAGAGTTCTTAGTGTCGATCTGACTGAACCAGAGAAGGTCTTTAATTAACTTTGAATGGAAGTAAATCAGAAGAATCTTAGGATCGATTCAATTGAACCAGACAAAATTTTTGGAATATCTTCAACTAGAATAAGAATCGGAGAGATCTTAGTTTCGATCTGACTGAACCAGAGAATGTCTTGAATTAACTTTTACTGGAATGGATATCAGATGAATCTTAGGATCAACTCAACTGAACAAGACAAAAGTCTTGGAATATCTCAACTGGAATATGAATCAGAGATATCTTAGTGTCGATCTGAATAAACTAGAGATGGTCTTTAATTTAATTTGACTGGAATGGAAATCAGAAGAATCTTAGGATCGATTCAACTGAACTAGACAAAACTCTTGGAATATATTCAACTGGAATAGGAATCAGAGATATCTTAGTGTCAATTTGACTGAACCAGAGAAGGTCTTGAATTAACTTTGACTGGAATGGAAATTAGAAGAATCGTAGGAGCGATTCAACTGGACCAGACAAAAGTCTTGGAAGATATTCAACTGGAATAGGAATCAGAGAGATCTTAGTGTCAATCTGACTTAACTAGAGAAGGTCTTTAATTATCTTTGACTGGAATAGGAATCTAAGAGATCTTAGTGTCGATATGACTGAACTAGAGAAGGTCTTGAATTAACTTTGAATGGAATCGAAATCAGAAGAATCTTAGGATCGATTCAACTGAACTAGACAAAATTCTAAGAATATCTTCAATTGGAATAAGAATCAGAGAGATCTTAGTGTCGATCTGACTGAACCAGAGAAGGTCTTTAATTAACTTTGACTGGAATGGAAATTAGAAGAATCCTAGGATCGATTCAACTGAACTTGACAAAATTCTTGGAATATCTTTAATTGGAATAGGATTCAGAGAGATCTTAGTGTCGATCTGACCGAACTAGAGAAGGTCTTTAATTAACTTTGACTGTAATGCAAATCAGAAAATTCCTAGGATCGATTCAACTGAACCAGACAAAAGTCTTGGAATATCTTCAACTGGAATAGGAATCAGAGAGATCTTAGAGTTGATCTGAGTGAACTAGAGAAGGTCTTTAATTAACTTTGACTGGAATTGAAATCAGAAAAATCTTAGGATCGATTCAACTGAACCAGACAAATGTCTTGGAATATCTTCAACAAGAATAAGAATAAGAGAGTTCTTAGTGTCGATCTGACTGAACCAGAGAAGGTATTTAATTAACTTTGAATGGAAGGAAATCAGAAGAATCTTAAGATCGATTCAATGGAACCAGACAAAAGTCTAGGAATATCTTCAACTGGAATAAGAATCAGGGAGATCTTAGTTTCGATCTGACTGAACCAAAGAAGGTCTTGAATTAACTTTGATTGGAATGGAAATCAGAAGAATCATAAGATCGATTCAACTAACCCAGACAAAAGTTTTGGTATATCTTCAACTGGAATAGCAATCAGAGAGATCTTAGTGTCAATTTAACTGAACCAGAGAAGGTCTTGAATTAACATTTATTGGGATGGAAATCAGATGAATCTTAGTATCGATTCAACTGAACAAGACAAAAGTCTTGGAATATCTTCAACTTGAATATGAATCAGAGAGATCTTAATGTCGATTTAAATGAACTAAAGAAGGTCTTTAATTATATTTGACTGGAATGGAAATCAGAAAAATCTTAGGATCGATTCAACTGAACTAGAAAAAAGTCTTGGAATATTTTCAACTGGAATAGGAATCTGAGAGATCTTAGTGTCGATCTGACTGAACCATAGAAGGTCTCGAATTAACTTTGACTGGAATGGAAATTAGAAGAATCTTAGGATCGATTCAACTGAACTAGACAAAATTCTTGGAATATCTTCAATTGCAATAGGAATCAGAGAGATCTTAGTGTCGATCTGATTGAATTAGAGAAGGTCTTTATTTAACTTTGACTAGAATGGAAATCAGAAAAATCTTAGGATGGATTCAACTGAACCAGACAAAAGTATTGGAATTTATTCAACTAGAATAGGTATCAGAGGGATCTTAATGTCGATCTAACAGAACCAGAGAAGGTCTTTAATTAACTTTGACTTGAATGGAAATCCGAAGAATCTTAGGATCGATTCAACTGAACCAGGTAAAAGTCTTGGAATATCTTCAACTTGAGTAAAAATCAGAGAGATCTTAGTGTCGATTTTACTGAACTAGAGAAGGTCTTTAATAAACTTTGACTGGAATGGAAATCAGAAGAATCTTAGGATCGATTCAACTGAACCAGACAAAAGTCTTGGAATATCTTCAACAAGAATAAGAATAAGAGAGTTCTTAGTGTCGATCTGACTGAACCAGAGAAGGTCTTTAATTAACTTTGAATGGAAGGAAATCAGAAGAATCTTAGGATCGATTCAATTGAACCAGACAAAAGTTTTGGAATATCTTCAACTAGAATAAGAATCGGAGAGATCTTAGTTTCGATCTGACTGAACCAGAGAATGTCTTGAATTAACTTTTACTGGAATGGATATCAGATGAATCTTAGGATCGACTCAACTGAACAAGAGAAAAGTCTTGGAATATCTTCAACTGGAATATGAATCAGAGATATCTTAGTGTCGATCTGAATAAACTAGAGATGGTCTTTAATTTAATTTGACTGGAATGGAAATCAGAAGAATCTTAGGATCGATTCAACTGAACTAGACAAAACTCTTGGAATATATTCAACTGGAATAGGAATCAGAGAGATCTTAGTGTCAATTTGACTGAACCAGAGAAGGTCTTGAATTAACTTTGACTGGAATGGAAATTAGAAGAATCTTAGGAGCGATTGAACTGGACCAGACAAAAGTCTTGGAAGATATTCAACTAGAATAGCAATCAGAGAGATCTTAGTGTCAATCTGACTTAACTAGAGAAGGTCTTTAATTATCTTTGACTGGAATAGGAATCTAAGAGATCTTAGTGTCGATATGACTGAACTAGAGAAGGTCTTGAATTAACTTTGAATGGAATCGAAATCAGAAGAATCTTAGGATCAATTCAACTGAACTAGACAAAATTCTAAGAATATCTTCAATTGGAATAAGAATCAGAGAGATCTTAGTGTCGATCTGACTGAACCAGAGAAGGTCTTTAATTAACTTTGACTGGAATGGAAATTAGAAGAATCCTAGGATCGATTCAACTGAACTAGACAAAATTCTTGGAATATCTTTAATTGGAATAGGATTCAGAGAGATCTTAGTGTCGATCTGACTGAACTAGAGAAGGTCTTTAATTAACTTTGACTGTAATGGAAATCAGAAAATTCCTAGGATCGATTCAACTGAAGCAGACAAAAGTCTTGGAATATCTTCAACTGGAATAGGAATCAGAGAGATCTTAGAGTGGATCTGACTGAACTAGAGAAGGTCTTTAATTAACTTTGACTGGAATTGAAATCAGAAAAATCTTAGGATCGATTCAACTGAACCAGACAAATGTCTTGGAATATCTTCAACAAGAATAAGAATAAGAGAGTTCTTAGTGTCGATCTGACTGAACCAGAGAAGGTATTTAATTAACTTTGAATGGAAGGAAATCAGAAGAATCTTAAGATCGATTCAATGGAACCAGACAAAAGTCTAGGAATATCTTCAACTGGAATAAGAATCAGGGAGATCTTAGTTTCTATCTGACTGAACCAGAGAAGGTCTTGAATTAACTTTGATTGGAATGGAAATCAGAAGAATCATAAGATCGATTCAACTAACCCAGACAAAAGTTTTGGTATATCTTCAACTGGAATAGGAATCAGAGAGATCTTAGTGTCAATTTAACTGAACCAGAGAAGGTCTTGAATTAACATTTATTGGGATGGAAATCAGATGAATCTTAGAATCGATTCAACTGAACAAGACAAAAGTCTTGGAATATCTTCAACTTGAATATGAATCAGAGAGATCTTAGTGTCGATCTGAATGAACTAGAGAAGGTCTTTAATTAAATTTGACTGGAATGGAAATCAGAAAAATCTTAGGATCGATTCAACTGAACTAGAAAAAAGTCTTGGAATATCTTCAACTGGAATAGGAATCTGAGAGATCTTAGTGTCGATCTGACTGAACCAGAGAAGGTTTCGAATTAACTTTAACTAGAATGGAAATTAGAAGAATCTTAGGATCGATTCAACTGAACCAGATAAAAGTATTGGAATATCTTCAACTAGAATAGGTATCAGAGGGATCTTATTGTCGATCTGACGGAACCAGAGAAGGTCTTTATTTAACTTTGACTTGAATGGAAATCCGAAGAATCTTAGGATCGATTCAACTGAACCAGATAAAAGTCTTGGAATATCTTTAACTAGAGTAAAAACCAGAGAGATCTTAGTGTCGATTTGACTGAACTAGAGAAGGTCTTTAAAAAACTTTGACTAGAATGGAAATCAGAAGATTCTTAAGATCGATTCAACTAAACCAGACAAAAGTCTTGGAATATCTTCAACGGGAATAGGAATCTGAGAGTTCTTAGTGTCGATCTGACTGAACCAGAGAAGGTCTTTAATTAACTTTGAATGGAAGGAAATCAGAAGAATCTTAGGATCGATTCAATTGAACCAGACAAAAGTTTTGGAATATCTTCAACTAGAATAAGAATCGGAGAGATCTTAGTTTCGATCTGACTGAACCAGAGAATGTCTTGAATTAACTTTTACTGGAATGGATATCAGATGAATCTTAGGATCGACTCAACTGAACAAGAGAAAAGTCTTGGAATATCTTCAACTGGAATATGAATCAGAGATATCTTAGTGTCGATCTGAATAAACTAGAGATGGTCTTTAATTAACTTTGAATGGAATCGAAATCAGAAGAATCTTAGGATCGATTCAACTGAACTAGAAAAAATCCTAAGAATATCTTCAATTGGAATAAGAATCAGAGAGATCTTAGTGTTGGTATGACTGAACCAGAGAAGGTCTTTAATTAACTTTGACTGGAATGGAAATCAGAAAAATCTTAGGATCCATTAAACTAAACTAGACAAAAGTCTTGGAATATCTTCAACTGGAATAGGAATCAGAGAGATCTTAGTGTCAATATGACTGAACCAGAGAAGGTCTTTAATTAACTTTTACTAGAATGGAATTCAGAAAAATCATAGGTTCGATTCAACTGAACCAGACAAAAGTCTTGGAATATATTAAACTAGAATATGTATCAGAGGGATCTTAGTGTCGATCTGACGGAACCAGAGAAGGTCTTTAATTAACTTTGACTGGAATGGAAATCCGAAGAATCTTAGGATGGATTCAAATGAACCAGATAAAAGTCTTGGAATATCTTCAACTGGAGTAAGAATCAGAGAGATCTTAGAGTCGATCTGACTGAACTAGAGAGGGTCTTTAATTAACTTTGACTGGAATGGAAATCAGAAGAATATTAGGATCAATTCCACTGAACAAGACAAAAGTATTGGAATATCTTCAACTGGAATATGAATCAGAGAGATCTTTGTGTCGATCTGAATGAACTAGAGATGGTCTTTAATTTAATTTGACTGGAATGGAAATCAGAAGAATCTTAGGATCGATTAAACTGAAATAGACAAAAGTCTTTGAATATATTCAAAAGGAATAGGATTCAGAGAGATCTTAGTGTCAATTTGACTGAACCAGAGAAGGTCTTGAATTAACTTTGACTAGAATGGAAATTATAAGAATCTTAGGAGCGATTTAACTGGACCAGACAAAAGTCTTGGAATATCTTCAACTAGAATAGGAATCAGAGAGATCTTACTGTCGATCTGACTGAACTAGAGAAGGTCTTGAATTAACTTTGAATGGAATGGAAATAAAAAGAATCTTAGGATCGATTCAACTGAACTAGACAAAATTCTAAGAATATCTTTAATTGGAATAGGAATCAGAGAGATCTTAGTGTCAATCTGACGGAACCAGAGAAGGTCTTTAATTAACTTTGACTGGAATGGAAATGCGAAGAATCTTAGGATCAATTAAACTAAACCAGATAAAAGTCTTGGAATATCTTCAACTGGAGTAAGAATCAGAGAGATCTTAGAGTCGATCTGACTGAACTAGAGAAGGTCTTTAATTAACTTTGACTAGAATGGAAATCAGAAGAATCTTCGGATCGATTCAATTGAACCAGAAAAAAGTCTTGGAATATCTTTAACAAGAATAAGAATAAGAGAGATCTTAGTGTCGATCTGACTGAACCAGAGAAGGTCTTTAATTAACTTTGACTGGAATGGAAATCAGAAGAATCTTAGGATCGATTCAATTGAACATGACAAAAGTCTTTGAATATCTTCAACTGGAATAAGAATCAGAGAGATCTTACTTTCGATCTGACTAAACCAGTGAAGGTCTTGAATTAACTTTGATTGGATTGGAAATCAGAAGAATCTTAAGATCGATTCAACTGAACCAGACAAAAGTCATGGAATATCTTCAACGGGAATAAGAATCAGAGGGATCTTAGTGTTGATCTGATTGAACCAGAGAAGGTCTTGAATTAACTTTGACTGGAATGGAAATCAGAAGAATCTTAAGATCAATTCAACTGAACCAGACAAAAGTCTTAGAATATCTTCAAATGGAATGGGAATCAGAGAGATCTTAGTGTCAATCTGACTGAACAAGAGAAGGTCTTTAATTAACTTTGACTGGAATGGAAATCAGAAGAATCTTAGGATCGATTCAACTGAACTAGACAAAATCCTAAGAATATATTAAATTGGAATAAGAATCAGAGAGATCTTAGTGTCGATATGACTGAACCAGAGAAGGTCTTTAATTAACTTTGACTGGAATGGAAATCAGAAAAATCTTAGGATCGATTAAACTATACTAGACAAAAGTCTTGGAATATCTTCAACTGGAATAGGAATCAGAGAGATCTTAGTGTCGATCTGACTGATCCAGAGAAGGTCTTTAATTAAGTTTTACTGGAATGGAAATCAGAAAAATCTTAGGATCGATTCAACTAAACCAGACAAAAGTCTTGGAATATATTAAACTAGAATATGTATCAGAGGGATCTTAGTGTCGATCTGACGGAACCAGAGAAGGTCTTTAGTTAACTTTGACTAGAATGGAAATCCGAAGAATCTTAGGATCGATTCAAATGAACCAGATAAAAGTCTTGGAATATCTTCAACTGGAGTAAGAATCAGAGAGATCTTAGAGTCGATCTGACTGAACTACAGAAGGCCTTTAATTAACTTTGACTGGAATGGAAATCAAAAGAATATTAGGATCGATTCCACTGAACAAGACAAAAGTATTGGAATATCTTCAACTGGATTATGAATCAGAGAGATCTTAGTGTCGATCTGAATGAACTAGAGATGGTCTTTAATTTAATTTGACTGGAATGGAAATCAGAAGAATCTTAGGATCGATTCAACTGAAGTAGACAAAAGTATTTGAATATATTCAACTGGAATAGGAATCAGAGAGATCTTAGTGTCAATTTGACTGAACCAGAGAAGGTCTTGAATTAACTTTGACTACAATGGAAATTAGAAGAATATTAGGAGCGATTAGACTGGACTAGACAAAAGTCTTGGAATATCTTCTACTGGAATACGAATCATAGAGATTGTAGTGTCGATCTGACTTAACCAGAGAAGGTCTTTAATTATATTTGACTGGAATGGAAATAAGAAGAATCATAAGATCGATTCAACTGAAGCAGACAAAAGCCTTGGAATATCTTCAACTGGAATAGAAATCTGAGAGATCTTAGTGTTGATCTGACTGAACTAGAGAAGGTCTTGAATTAACTTTGAATGGAATGGAAATCAAAAGAATCTTAGGATCGATTCAACTGAACTAGACAAAATTCTAAGAATATCTTTAATTGGAAAAAGAATCAGAGAGATCTTAGTGTCGATCTGACTGAACCAGAGAAGGTCTTTAATTAACTTTGACTGGAATGGAAATCAGAAAAATCTTAGGATTGATTCAACTAAACCAGACTAAAGTCTTGGAATATCTCCAATTGGAACAGGAATCAGAGAGATCTTAGTGTCGATCTGACTAAATCAAAGAAGGTCTTTAATTAACTTTTACTGGATTGGAAATCAGAAAAATCTTAGGATCGATTCAACTGAACCAGACAAAAGTCTTGAAATATATTCAACTAGAATATGTATCAGATGGATCTTAGTGTCGATCTAACGGAACCAGAGAAGGTCTTTAATTAACTTTGACTGGAATGGAAATCCGAAGAATCTTAGGATTGATTCAACTGAACTAGATAAATGTCTTGGAATATCTTCAAATGGGGTAAGAATCAGAGAGATCTTAGAGTCGATCTGACTGAACTAGATGAGTTATTTAATTAACTTTGACTGGAATGGAAATCAGAAGAATCTTAGGATCGATTCAACTGAACCAGAAAAAAGTCTTGGAATATCTTCAGCAAGAATAAGAATACGAGAGATCTTAGTCTCGATCTGACTTAACCAGAGAAGGTCTTTAATTAACTTTGACTGGAATGGAAATCAGAAGAGTCTTAGGATCGATTCAATTAAACATGACAAAAGTCTTGGAATATCTTCAACTGGAATAAGAAACAGAGGGATCTTAGTGTCGATCTGACAGAACCAGAGAAGGTCTTTAATTAACTTTGACTGGAATTGAAATTAGAAGAATCTTAGGAGCGATTCAACTAGACCAGACAAAAGTCTTGGAATATCTTCAACTGGTATAGGAATCAGAGAGATATTAGTGTCGATCTGACTTAACCAGAGAAGGTCTTTAATTATATCTGACTGGAATGGAAATAAGAAGAATCATAGGATCGATTCAACTGAAGCAGACAAAAGCCTTGGAATATCTTCAACTGGAATAGAAATCTGAGAGATCTTAGTGTCGATCTGACTGAACTAGAGAAGGTCTTGAATTAACTTTGAATGGAATGGAAATCAGAAGAATCTTAGGATTGATTCAACTAAACCAGACAAAATTCTTAGAGTATCTTCAATTGGAATAGGAATCAGAGAGGTCTTAGTGTCGATCTGACTGAATCAGAGATGGTCTTTAATTAACTTTGACCGGAATGGAAATCAGAAAAATCTTATGATCGATTCAACTGAACCAGACAAAAGTCTTGGAATATATTCAACTAGAATATGTATCAGAGGGATCTTAGTGTCGATTTGACGGAACCAGAGAAGGTATTTAATTAACTTTGACTGGAATGGAAATCCGAAGAATCTTAGGATCGATTCAACTGAACCAGATAAAAGTCTTGGAATTTCTTCAACTGGAGTAAGAATCAGAGAGATCTTAGGGTCGATCTGACTGAACTAGTTGAGGTATTTAATTAACTTTGACTGGAATGCAAATCAGAAGAATCTTAGGATCGATTCAACTGAACAAGAAAAAAGTCTTGGAATATCTTCAACTAGAATATGAATCAGAGAGATCTTAGTGTCGATCTGAATGAACTAGAGATGGTCTTTAATTTAATTTGATTGTAATGGAAATCATAAGAATCTTAGGATCGATTCAACTGAACCAGACAAAAGTCATGGAATATCTTCAACTGGAATAAGAATCAGAGGGATCTTAGTGTCGATCTGATTGAACCAGAGAAGGTCTTGAATTAACTTTTACTGGAATGGAAATCAGAAGAATCTTAAGATCGATTAAACTGAACCAGACAAAAGTCTTGGAATATCTTCAACTGGAATGGGAATCAGAGATATCTTAGTGTCAATCTGACTGAACAAGAGAAGGTCTTTAATTAACTTTGACTGGAATGGAAATCAGAAGAATCTTAGGATCGACTCAACTGAACTAGACAAAATCCTAAGAATATATTCAATTGGAATAAGAATCAGAGAGATCTTAGTATCGATATGACTAAACCAGTGAAGGTCTTTAATTAACTTTGACTGGAATGGAAATCAGAAAAATCTTAGGATCGATTAAACTAAACTAGATAAAAGTCTTGGAATATCTTCAACTGGAATAGGAATCAGAGAGATCTTAGTGTCGATCTGACTGAACCAGAGAAGGTCTTTAATTAACTTTTACTAGAATGGAAATCAGAAAAATCTTAGGATCAATTCAACTGAACCAGACAAAAGTCTTGGAATATATTAAACTAGAATATGTATCAGAGGGATCTTAGTGTCGATCTGACGGAACCAGAGAAGGTCTTTCATTAACTTTGACTAGAATGGAAATCCGAAGAATCTTAGGATCGATTCAAATGAACCAGATAAAAGTCTTGGAATATCTTCAACTGGAGTAAGAATCAGAGAGATCTTAGAGTCGATCTGACTGAACTAGAGAAGGTATTTAATTAACTTTGACTGGAATGGAAATCGGAAGAATCTTAGGATCGATTCAACTGAACCAGACAAAAGTATTGGAATATCTTCAACAAGAATATGAATCAGAAAGATCTTAGTGTCGATCTGACTGAACCCGAGAAGGTCTTTAATTAACTTTGACTGGAATGGAAATCAGAAAAATCTTAGGATCGATTCAACTGAAATAGACAAAAGTCGTGGAATATATTCAACTGGAATAGGAATCAGAGAGATCTTACTTTCGATCTGACTAAACCAGAGAAGATCTTGAATTAACTTTGATTGGATTGCAAATCAGAAGAATCTTAAGATCTATTCAACTGAACCAGACAAAAGTCTTGGAATATCTTCAATTGGAATAGGAATCAGAGAGATCTTAGTGTCAATCTGACTGAACCAGAGAAGGTCTTGAATTAACTTTTACTAGAATGGAAAGCAGATGAATCTTAGGATCGATTAAACTAAACAAGACAAAAGTCTTCGAATATCTTTAATTGGAATAGGAATCAGAGAGATCTTAGTGTCGATCTAACTGAACCAAAGAAGGTCTTGAATTAACTTTGACTAGAATGGAAATTAGAAGAATCTTAGGATCGATTCAACTAAATAGACAAAAGTCTTAGAATATCTTCAATTGGAATAGGAATCAGAAAGATCTTAGTGTCGATCTGACTGAACCTGAGAAGGTCTTTGATTAATTTTGAGTGGAATGGAAATCAGAAAAATCTTAAGATCGATTCAACTAAACCAGATAAAAGTCTTGGAATATCTTCAACTGGAATAGGAATCAGAGAGATCTTATTGTAAATCTGACTGAAACAGAGAAGGTCTTTAATTATCTTTGACAGGAATGGAAATCAGAAAAATCTTAGGATCGATTCAACTGAAATAGACAAAAGTCTTGGAATATCTTCAACTGGAATAGGAATTTAAGAAATCTTAGTGTCGATCTGACGGAACCGGAGAATGTCCTTAATTAACTTGGACTGGAATGGAAATCAGAAGAATCTTAGGATCAGAGAGATATTAGTGTTGATCTGACTGAACCAGAGAAGGTCTTGAACTAAATTTGACTGGAATGAAAATTAGAAGAATCTTAAGATCGATTCAACCGAACCAGACAAAAGTCTTGGAATATCTTCAACTGGAATAGGAATAAGAGAGATCTTGTTGTCGATCTGACTGAACTAGAGAAGGTCTGGAATTACATTTGACTGGAATGTAAATCAGAAGAATCTTAGGATCGATATATCTTAACCAGAAAAATGTATTGGAATATCTTCAACTGGAATAGGAATTAGAGAGATCTTAGTGTCGATCTGACTGAACCAGAGAAGGTCTTAAATTAACTTTGACTAGAATGGAAATAAGAAGAATATTAGGATTGATTCAACTGAACCCGACAAAAGTCTTGGAATATCTTCAACAAGAATAAGAATAAGAGAGTTCTTAGTGACGATCTGACTGAACCAGAGAAGGTATTTAATTAACTTTTACTGGAATGGAAATTAGAAGAATCTTAGGAGCGATTCAATTGGACCAGACAAAAGTCTTGGAATATCTTCAACTAGAATTGGAATCAGAGAGATCTTAGAGTCGATATGACTTAACCAGAGAAGGTCTTTAATTATCTTTGACTAGAATGGAAATAAGAAGAATATTAGGATCGATTCAACTGAACCAGACAAAAGCCTTGGAATATCTTCAACTTGAATAGGAATCTGAGAGATCTTAGTGTCAATCTCACTTAATCAGAAAAGGTCTTTAATTAACTTTGACTGGAATGGAAATCAGAAGAATCTTAGGATCGATATAACTAAACCAGACAAAAGTATTGGAATATATTCAACTAGAATAGGAATCAAAGAGATCTTAGTGTCGATCTGACTGAACCAGAGAAGTTCTTGAATTAACTTTGACTGGAATGGAAATCAAAAGAATCTTAGGATCTATTCCACTGAACCATACAAAAGTCTTGGAATATCTTCAAATGGAATAGGAATCAGAGAGATCTTAGTGTCGATCTGACTGAACCAGAGAAGGTCTTGACATAACTTTGACTGGAATGGAAATCAGATGAATCTTAGGATCGATGCAACTGAAACAGACAAAAGTCATGGAACATCTTCAACTGCAATAAGAATAAGAGAGATCTTAGTGTCAATCTGATTGAACTAGAGAAGGTCTTGAATTAACTTTGACTGGAATGGAAATCAGAAGAATCTTAAGATCGATTCAACTAAACCAGATAAAAGTCTTGGAATATCTTCAACTGGAATAGGAATCAGAGAGATCTTAGTGTCAATCTGACTGAACCAGAGAAGGTCTTAAATTAACTTTGACTAGAATGGAAATCAGATGATTCTTAGGATTGATTCAACTGAACCAAACAAAATTCCTTGAATATGTTAAACTGGAATAGGAATCAGAAAGATCTTAGTGTCGATTTGACTGAACCAGAGAAGGTCTTTATTAACTTTGACTGGAATGTAAATTATAAGAATCTTAGGAGCGATTCAACTGAACCAGGAAAAAGTATTGGAATACCTTTAATTGGAATAGGAATCAGAGAGATCTTAGTGTCGATCTGACTGAACTATAGAAGGTCTTTAATTATCTTTGACTGGATTAGAAATCAGAAGAATCTTAGGATCGATTCAACTGAAACAGACAAAAGTCTTGGAATATCTTCAACTAGAATAGGAATCTAAGAGATCTTAGTGTCGATCTGAATGAAACAAAGAAAGTTTTTAATTAACTTTGACTGGAATGGAAATCAGAAGAATCTTAGGATCGATTCAACTGAACTAGACAAAATCCTAAGAATATAATCAATTGGAATAAGAATCAGAGAGATCTTAGTATCGATATGACTAAACCAGAGAAGGTCTTTAATTAACTTTGACTAGAATGGAAATCAAAAAAATCTTAGGATCGATTAAACTAAACTAGATAAAAGTCTCGGAATATCTTCAACTTGAATAGGAATCAGAGAGATCTTAGTGTCGATCTGACTGAACCAGAGAAGGTCTTTAATTAACTTTTACTAGAATGGAAATCAGAAAAATCTTAGGATCAATTCAACTGAACCAGACAAAAGTCTTGGAATATATTAAACTAGAATATGTATCAGAGGGATCTTAGTGTCGATCTGACGGAACCAGAGAAGGTCTTTAATTAACTTTGACTGGAATGGAAATCCGAAGAATCTTAGGATCGATTCAAATGAACCAGATAAAAGTCTTGGAATATCTTCAACTGGAGTAAGAATCAGAGAGATCTTAGAGTCGATCTGACTGAACTAGAGTAGGTATTTAATTAACTTTGACTGGAATGGAAATCAGAAGAATCTTAGGATCGATTCAACTAAACAAGAAAAAAGTCTTGGAATATCTTCAACAAGAATATGAATCAGAGAGATCTTAGTGTCGATCTGACTGAACCCGAGAAGGTCTTTAATTAACTTTGACTGGAATGGAAATCAGAAAAATCTTAGGATCGATTCAACTGAAATAGACAAAAGTCGTGGAATATATTCAACTGGAATAGGAATCAGAGAGATCTTACTTTCGATCTGACTAAACCAGAGAAGATCTTGAATTAACTTTGATTGGATTGGAAATCAGAAGAATCTTAAGATCTATTCAACTGAACCAGACAAAAGTCTTGGAATATCTTCAATTGGAATAGGAATCAGAGAGATCTTAGTGTCAATCTGACTGAACCAGAGAAGGTCTTGAATTAACTTTTACTGGAATGGAAATTAGATGAATCTTAGGATCGATTAAACTAAACAAGACAAAAGTCTTCGAATATCTTTAATTGGAATAGGAATCAGAGAGATCTTAGTGTCGATCTGACTGAACCAAATAAGGTCTTGAATTAACTTTGACTAGAATGGAAATTAGAAGAATCTTAGGATCGATTCAACTAAACAGACAAAAGTCTTAGAATATCTTCAATTGGAATAGGAATCAGAAATATCTTAGTGTCGATCTGACTGAACCTGAGAAGGTCTTTGATTAATTTTGACTGGAATGGAAATTAGAAAAATCTTAAGATCGATTCAACTGAACCAGATAAAAGTCTTGGAATATCTTCAACTGCTATAGGAATCAGAGAGATCTTAGTGTAGATCTGACTGAAACAGAGAAGGTCTTTAATTATCTTTGACAGGAATGGAAATCAGAAAAATCTTAGGATCGATTCAACTAAAATAGACAAAAGTCTTGGAATATCTTCAACTGGAATAAGAATTTAAGAAATCTTAGTGTCGATCTGACGGAACCGGAGAATGTCCTTAATTAACTTGGACTGGAATGGAAATCAGAAGAATCTTAGGATCAGAGAGATATTAGTGTCGATCTGACTGAACCAGAGAAGGTCTTGAACTAACTTTGACTGGAATGAAAATTAGAAGAATCTTAAGATCGATTCAACCGAACCAGACAAAAGTCTTGGAATATCTTCAACTGGAATAGGAATAAGAGAGATCTTGTTGTCGATCTGACTGAACTAGAGAAGGTCTTGAATTAAACTTGACTGGAATGTAAATCAGAAGAATCTTAGGATCGATATATCTGAACCAGAAAAATGTCTTGTAATATCTTCAACTGGAATAGGAATTAGAGAGATCTTAGTGTCGATCTGACTGAACCAGAGAAGGTCTTAAATTAACTTTGACTAGAATGGAAATCAGAAGAATATTAGGATTGATTCAACTGAACCCGACAAAAGTCTTGGAATATCTTCAACTAGAATAGGAATCAGAGAGATCTTAGAGTCGATCTGACTTAACCAGAGAAGGTCTTTAATTATCTTTGACTAGAATGGAAATAAGAAGAATATTCGGATCGATTCAACTGAACCAGACAAAAGCCTTGGAATATCTTCAACTTGAATAGGAATCTGAGAGATCTTAGTGTCGATCTCACTTAATCAGAAAAGGTCTTTAATTAACTTTGACTGGAATGGAAATCAGAAGAATCTTAGGATCGATATAACTAAACCAGACAAAAGTATTGGAATATATTCAACTAGAATAGTAATCAAAGAGATCTTAGTGTCGATCTGACTGAACCAGAGAAGTTCTTGAATTAACTTTGACTGGAATGGAAATCAAAAGAATCTTAGGATCTATTCAACTGAACCAGACAAAAGTCTTGGAATATCTTCAAATGGAATAGGAATCAGAGAGATCTTAGTGTCGATCTGACTGAACTAGAGAAGGTCTTGACATAACTTTGACTGGAATGGAAATCAGATGAATCTTAGGATCGATTCAACTGAACCAGACAAAATTCCTTGAATATGTTAAACTGGAATAGGAATCAGAAAGATCTTAGTGTCGATTTGACTGAACCAGAGAAGGTCTTTATTAACTTTGACTGGAATGTAAATTATAAGAATCTTAGGAGCGATTCAACTGAACCAGGAAAAAGTATTGGAATACCTTTAATTGGAATAGGAATCAGAGAGATCTTAGTGTCGATCTGACTGAACTATAGAAGGTCTTTAATTATCTTTGACTGGAATAGAAATCATAAGAATCTTAGGATCGATTGAACTTAAACAGACAAAAGTCTTGGAATATCTTCAACTAGAATAGGAATCTAAGAGATCTTAGTGTCGATCTGAATGAAACAAAGAAAGTTTTTAATTAACTTTGACTGGAATGGAAATCAGAAGAATCTTAGGATCGATTCAACTGAACCAGACAAAAGTCTTGAAATATCTTCAACTAGAATAGGAATCAGAGAGATCTTAGTGTCAATCTGACAAAACCAGAGAAGGTCTTAACTTAACTTTGACTAGAATGGAAATCAGAAGAATCTTGGGATTGATTCAACTGAACCAGACAAAAGTCTTGGAATATCTTCAACTGGAATAGGAATCAGAGAGATCTTAGTGTCGATCTGATTGAACCAGAGAAGGTCTTGAATTAACTTGGACTGGAATGGAAATCAGAAGAATCTTAGGATCGATTCAACTTAACCAGACAAAAGTATTGGAATATCTTCAACTAGAATAGGAATTAGAGTGATCTTAGTGTCGATCTGACTGAACCAAAGAAGGTCTTGATTAACTTTGACTGGAATGGAAATTATCAGAATCTTAGGAGCGATTTAACTAATCCAGGAAAAAGTATTGGAATATCTTCAACTGGAATAGGAATCAGAGAGATCTTACTGTCGATCTAACTGAACCAGAGAAGGTCTTGACATAACTTTGACTAGAATAGAAATCAGAAGAATCTTAGGATCGATTCAACTTAACCAGACAAAAGTCATGGAATATCTTCAACTGGAATAAGAATCAGAGAGATCTTAGTGTCGATCTGATTGAACCAGAGAAGGTCTTTAATTAACTTTGACTGGAATGGAAATCAGAAGAATCTTAAGAACGATTCAACTGA
The DNA here is from genome assembly GCA_948472305.1 of Vicia faba. Taxonomy (NCBI): domain Eukaryota; kingdom Viridiplantae; phylum Streptophyta; class Magnoliopsida; order Fabales; family Fabaceae; genus Vicia; species Vicia faba. The sequence continues at coordinate 1,390,487,899 of OX451736.1, read as the reverse complement.
ACCAGACAAAAGTCTTGGAATATCTTCAATTGGAATGGGAATCAGAGAGATCTTAGTGTCAATCTGACTGAACCAGAGAAGGTCTTGAATTAACTTTGACTGGAATGGAAATCAGATGATTCTTAGGATTGATTCAACTGAATCAAACAAAATTCTTGGAATATGTTAAACTGGAATAGGAATCAGAGAGATCTTAGTGTCGATTTGAGTAAACCAGAGAAGGTCTTGATTAACTTTGACTGGAATGGAAATTATAAGAATCTTAGGAGCGATTCAACTGAAGCAGGAAAAAGTATTGGAATTTCTTTAACTGGAATAGGAATCAGAGAGATCTTAGTGTCGATCTGACTGAACTAGAGAAGGTCTTTAATTATCTTTGACTGGAATAGAAATCAGAAGAATCTTAGGATCGATTCAACTTAAACAGACAAAAGTCTTCGAATATCTTCAACTGGAATAGGAATCTAAGAGATCTTAGTGTCGATCTGAATGAAACAAAGAAGGTTTTTAAATAACTTTGACTGGAATGGAAATCAGAAGAATCTTAGGATCGACTCAACTGAACCAGAAAAAAGTCTTGGAATATCTTCAACTAGAATAGGAATCAGAGAGATCTTAGTGTCAATTTGACAAAACTAGAGAAGGTCTTAAATTAACTTTGACTGGAATGGAAATTAGAAGAATCTTGGGATCGATTCAACTGAACCCGACAAAAGTCTTGGAATATCTTCAACTAGAATAGGAATCAGAGAGATCTTAGTGTCGATTTGATTGAACCAGAGAAGGTCTTGAATTAACTTTGACTGGAATGGAAATCAGAAGAATCATAAGATCGATTCAACTGAGCCAGACAAAAGTCTTGGAATATCTTCAACTGGAATGGGAATAAGAGAGATCTTAGTGTCAATCTGACTGACCTAGAGAAGGTCTTGAATTAACTTTGACTGGAATGTGTTGTACCCCAAATTTTTACCTAAGATACCATCTCCCATCTGCATCATTACATTGCAAGGGTTTTGACCTATTTTTATCAATTTTCAAAGCGGATTTTAAATCCATAACTTTTTCAAGTCGAGAGCTGTTTATTTTTTGAACGCTAAATTTATTAATCGATCAATGCTAAAACAATGTTTATTTGATTATTTATTATTCTGAATTTAAATAATTGAAACTATTTTCAGTTATTATATAAATTAAAGAAATATAAATAGTAAAGTAAATATTTGAAAAGAAGGTTATTAATTGATCAAACAATGTTTATTTAAATATTTATTATTCTAAGTTTAAATAATTGAAATTTTATTTTTAGTTATTATAATTTAGAAGAATTATAAATAATGAAGTAAATAATTGAAGAGAAGTTAATTGATCAATGATATTTATTTAATTATTTATCATTCTAAATTTAAATAATTGGAATGGATTTTCAGTTATTATATAATTTAAAGAATTATAAATGATAAAATAAATAATTGCAAAGAAGAAAAGAATTAATTGGTAAAATATTGGAGTTTTATTCATTTTATTCTAATTGTTACAATTGTTGTTTAAATACCGTATTTATTTACAACGTATTTACAATGATAATTTTTACAATGTTTAAAATGAAATAAAAGCTATCCTAATTTTTTTCCTAAGTTATAAATCTTCATCTTCTATCCAACACTTCTTTGATGATCATTTGATTTTACCTGCAAAAATTGAAAGAAAAAGTCAGAAAGGAATATATAATTAAAAGCAGACAATTAATTTAGCGTTCATCATTAAAAGCAAACGACTGGAATCAGTTTTTACCCTTTTTGAAAATCACGGGATTTCTCCCGGTTCACAAAAAGGGATGAATTTTGTTGATAAATATGAATGCACAAGTTAAAATTATGCACAAATTCAATATTTCAAAGTAAACTGCATAGTTCAAAACCAATTGCACAAATTCATTTTTTTGTCAAAACTGCATTGTCAAAAAGCATAGTTCAACAGCATATACAAATTCCAAGTCAAGTTACATAAAAGGCCAAGTCCAACGTAAACTACCCAAGGTATGGGAAGAGGCCAAAAACACAAGGCTCCATGTTGTACAATGCAGTTGACAAAGAGAAACATGTGCAGTTCAAAACCAAATATGCAAGCAAAAATATTTCTAATTCTCATCATTTTCCAGCTTTTACTTTTTCAGAACAAGTACATACAACATTTTAGTGTTTCAACTGTACTAAGGAGAGAGAAAAGAGTGTGGGTTTTACAGGTTTTGGCTTAGGCAGGAAAAGGGATAGAAACAAAACAGCAGCATCCAGTCAAGAAAAAGAAAGCATGAAAAAGGTTACCAAACAAACTGAATGTAGCAGTATAGAGTGCAGAAGTGTCAAAGGCCAAAAAATAGTAAAAGTATTCAGAACCTGAGCCATCAAACAATAAGCCAGCAAACTGTTATTATAACAACAACAAACCCCTTCAAAAAAGTGGAGAGAGTTCAACCTGTTTTCAAACCTTCAAAAACTAAAAACTGTCAAAAACAAATACAAGAAGCCAATTCTCAAAGTACCAAAAACAAACCTCAAGAACCTGCTATCTCAAAACAACAACCAATATGGCCTAAACCATAAAACCTGTTCAACCTGTTTTCAAGCTCAACCGATAAACCAGTATAGCCTCACCAAAACAACAACCAATATGGCCTAAACCATAAAACCTGTTCAACCTATTTCCATCAACCTGCATAAACAAGTATAGCCTCGCCAAAACAACAACCAATATAGCCTTTCAAACCATAACCTGTGGAAACCTGTAGAAGGCCTTAAGCCCTCAAGGCCACAAACCTGAAACCATAACCATTTCAAAGCCTAACCAGTAAACCCAAGCATAATGTCAAACCATTTCAAGTAAGGCCTAAACTTATACCAAGGCAACCAAACCCAAGCATACAGAAGCAAAGCAAAAGGAAGAAGAAGGAAAGCTAATCAAAACGAAAATGTTTCAACAATAGCATATTCAAGCATACAGAAAAAGCCTCAGAGTTATCCCATCATAGGCCAATGAAAAATGCAACTGAAGCACAGCAAAGAAGAAGAGAGAAAAAGTATTCGAAGGCAACAGTTAAGTAAAGCATCAAGCCCACAGAAAGAAGAAGGAAAAGAAGCGTGTAAGCAAAGCAAGGCAAAGGCAGAAGAAGAAAATATCACATAGGGTTTTCAACATCATCATCAAACCACAAATCAAAGGGACAAAGAAACGATATACCAGGACTCCAAGCCACCGCGTTCACTCCTCCGCCAGCAAGCCTCCGTAACGCCTCTCCCTCCTCCTCCATAAAGGTAGTTTTGCTTTTCTTTTTTTTTCCTTTTCACCATTTCAACAGAAACACCATGTAAAATAAAGTCGGAATCAAAAAATGAACACCAAATCATAAACATGCAAATCATGAAAAGCCTAATGCGTTAAAGGACGAGTCCTTCACCTCTACACCGTATCACTGAGCGACAGTTGGGGAAGAAGAGGCGTTGGTGGCTCGGGCAAGGTAAAGTCAGAGGCGGGCATGAGAGCAACAAAGAAGACCAGCGAAGAAGAACACGAGACGAAGAGCAGCGGCGCTGTAACCTTAACCCTAATCCACTCTTTTCCCAAACTAAAACAAAGTTGTTTAACCCTTAAGCAAAGTTATGAATGTATGGACCTTAACCCATCTCATATGCCTAAAAGCTCAACGATTTCCTTAAGGCACCCCCATCCCATTTCTGTTTTGGACCCCCCCTTGAAACCCCTTTGGCCCATGCATTGTTTATAATTTACCCCCCCCCCCCCCCTTTTGATTCTTGATACACCTCTTTCCATTTTATTTCTTTAGCCTCTTTTAGAATTTTTATTAAGTTAGTTAATTAGTAAGTTAACCAAATAGGAGATGTAATTTAATTAAACAATTTTAAATAATTTGACCATTTTTATTAAGTTTGACTTTAAGATTAATTTAGTAATTGTTAGTTTCCTTTTTTTAATTAGATTTAAGTTAATAACTTTTAAAGTTTTAATTTAGTTTAGAATTCTTTAATAATTCTTAAAATAATACTTATATTAATATTAAAAAACATATAAAAATAGAAACTTAAAAAATATTTTATTTTCCTTAATTAATTCCCTCGCCTTAATTAATATTAAATAAAAATACAAAAAATGCACGTTCACATCCTTTAGTTTATTTAATCATTGTTTTGGTTATATATCATTTAGCTATTTAAATCATTATCTATCTGATTTTCAGTTTGATTTATTTCATCTTTATTTGATTATTCCGTTTACGTCTAAATCCAAGGGAAAAAATGATTAAATTTGTTGACTTCATGTCCTCAAATCCAATCACGCGAATATCTTCATTTCATTAAAACTTAGGATAATTTTTCCCCAAATATTCAATCTTTTCAAAACTTATACCTTTTAAGTCAAAACTTCGATATTAGGTCGTCGTACCTTCAAAAAAACCCATTCGTACCCCTTTTCGGCCAAAACAATTTATTTTTTAATCAAACGAACATTTTAATAAACAGATATTTCAAAAGGTTCCTATAGAGTACTATAGATACATTGGGTGTTAATACCTTCCCACTGTATAACCAACCCCCGAACCATAGATCTCTTTTCAAAAACGCCTTGTATTTTTATTACTTTTAGAAAGTATTATTTTACATTGCATATTTAGGGTTTTATTTCGCTCTTTTCCCTTTTCCCTTGGAAATAATAAAGCACGGTGGCGACTCTTGCTTTTGTGAGACGAATTAATCAATAATTTGATCTCCGATTTACCCCGCTACATTTTTTATCGCTACAGAATTGGCGACTCTGCTGGGGACAGATTGACCTCTTGCTGGTCCATCCCTAAGTGGGTTAAACCTAGTTTGTTTTATCTATTTTATTATTATTTGATTTGTTTGATTATGTGTTTAAATTGGGGTTGTTTGGGTTTTTTGCAAAGGACGAATCCTATACTCGGATTAAGTTACACTTAAGGAATAGGACGGGCGGTACAGTCATGTTAACTTTGAGGGAGTAATCCCGAAGAAGGAGGCATGAGATCCCCCACTCAATGGAAGGCCCTCTTGAACATAATATTTGTTTACCGAGTAATCGGGAATACATTATTATTTTCGACATGGGAGCCAGAGAAATTGAGAACCGTAGAACCCTAACCCATCTTGGCCTTTTTAGGTGTAGCGCGGAGACTATAACGGAGTAATCTGGAAGTAGTTGTTACGCGATGCTACGCTCGGATGAGTTTCTCTTGAGAATATTGCTAATCATTGAGTAATCAAGATGTTGGAAATATCCGAAAGAGGAATGTGGACTCTGGGAACTCTTAGAACCTTGTCTTACAGGTGTGATTGAACCGTTAGTACATACCTTGGGGTGGGCTTTACCCTCGACTCCATGCTGAAACGTTGAACCTTTTAACCCCATGTTTGTGAACTTGTGTGTAACTGTTGCATTATCATTCATTCATGCATTCATCAACGTTTTTGCAAAAAAAAACTTCTTTTTCAAGGAACTTAGGAATGATTTTTGCAGACATCTCAGGTACTACTATTATGGAATTTGGAAGGAGAAACACTCGAAGTTTTAGTTTTAAGGAGCCCGAGATTGAAGAACTGAAGAGTTTAATTCCAAAGATCAAGAACCCGACGGATTTTCAGAAAAAGTATGGGTCCATTATACCTCTCATGAAGCGCAAGATGAAGGAAGGCATCCTTAATACGTTGGTCCAATTCTACGATCCTTTGTATCGATGTTTCACCTTTCCGGATTACCAGTTAATGCCCACCTTAGAAGAGTACTCCTACATACTTGGTTTGCCGATCACCGACTGTGTCCCTTTTTCTGGCTTAGAAGAGGAACCCAAATATCACGAGATAGCGACCATCACCCACTTGGAGAAGTCAGAGATAGAGGAGAGCATGACTACAAAAGGGGGAATCCGAGGCTTGTCTGCGCAGTTTTTGTTGAGGAAAGCTCGTCATTTCGCTGAGATAAAAGATACTATTGCCTTTGAAGACGTCTTTGCTTTGCTCGCTTATGGTCTATTCTTGTTCCCTAACGTTGATAATTTTGTGGATATCAACGCCATCAGAATTTTTTTTGATTGGAAATCCGGTCCCTACGCTGCTAGGAGATACCTATTACTTCATCCATCTTCGAAACTCTTATCAAGGAGGAATGATTATTTGTTGTGCACTGTTGTTGTATCAGTGGTATGTTTCTCATCTACCTAGGTCTGATGTTTTCTGGGATCTCGAGAAGGAGCCGCGATGGGCGCCAAAAATTATGGCTCTCACTCATTTCGACATTGATTGGTATAATCGAGCTTACTGTGATGTGAAGATCATCGATAGTTGTGGTGCTTTTCCTAACGTGCCTCTTCTTGGTACGAAAGGTGGAATTAACTATAACCTTGTTCTCGCGCGCCGTCAGTTTGGATACCCGATGAGGGACAAGCCAAACAACATCCATGTGAGTGGTTTCTTTCTACAAGAAGGGCAAGATCACCAGGCAGCTAAGAGGGAGATCGAAGGAGCTTGGCGCCACATCCATAAGAAAGGGAGAGACATGTTAGGACATAGGGGTGCTGTTTCTTTGGAGCCTTATCTACAATGGGTCCGTGCTAGGGCTTGTGCTCTCAAGATGCCCTATAAACTTGAGAAACCCTTATTCCCTACCGTTGCATCGTCATCTGTTGATATCCTTATCGAGAATATGGGAGAATACCAAGGAAATTTGGCTAGGATGAAGTCTGAGAGAGATGCTTGGAAAGAAAAGTATAATATGTCTGAATATGAGAATCGGGTCCTGACTCGACAGCTAAAGGAAAAGGAGGATTTGCTATTTATTCAAGACGGTTGGTTCATTGATCATGATGAGAAACTTCGTCAAAAGGATGCTTTACTGAAGAAGTATGTTAGTGAAAGGAAGAGAAAGAAGGAAGGTTCGGTAAGCGTTGCTCTTGTTTCTAATCCACAAAAGGAAATCATTGATCGACTGGTAGCTGAGAAGAAAGAGATGGAAGATTTTTATGAAGAGAAGATCAGGAAGCTCCGGTTACAGCTGGCATTTGGTCCTTCATCTGATGATTCTGAGTGATCTTTAGCTTTTAGTTTTATTTTGCTGATGTCATTTTGTAAAACTCTGTAAAAGGGCTTCATGTTCCGAACTTGTAATTTACTGCTTTTATTAAGGGCTTCATGTTCCGAAGTTGTAATTTACTGCTTTATTAAGGGCTTCATGTTCCGAAGTTGTAATTTACTGCTTTATTATGGGCTTCATGTTCCAAAGTTGTAGTTTACTGCTTTATTATTGGGTTGTTATCCCAAAGTTGTAATTTCTTGTTTTGTTATTCCAAGGTTGTAAGCTGTAATTTACCGCTTTTGATTAATGGATTGAGTTTTTGTTGTTCCAAATTCCTTTACCACTGATGTGTGCAAAATTATTGAAGTTCCTTGAAAAACTATTAAAATGAATCATCATTTGCATCACATATCATGCATCATTAAACATTCCACTTCACATATTTTCTAGAGTCTCATCCTCGTTTCTTTTTCCACTCTGATAGATTGTCAAGTTGTCTCATCGATTCGATACTCGAGCCAATCGTCAGAGGAAGATGGAAGATCTGGAACAGGAAAACCACGAGCTTCGTGAGGAGGTTTCTACCCTTCGTGTCGGTATGGAAAAGTTAACTGCGCTAGTGGAAAGTTTGATGGCTGCTCAGAATCAGCCATCAACTACAGCTGCTGAGATTCAGACTTCAACTACTGTGGTTTCCGAGATTGTCACCGTTCCAACATTTGTGACTCAAATCAACTCTCCGCTTCATCATCAGATGCCAAAAGGTTTTCCGTGGGGAATGCCTTACAACTTTGTGCCAGAGGGGTATCAGCCTGTTGTACAGCCTTTGTTTCAACCTACTTTGTCTCCTCCTCAACCAGAGACAACTGCCATGCCGCTGGTAATCCCGTCTGTGACACCTTTCTCGCAACCGGTGATGACAACTGTCGCTCCTGTGGTTCACTCCGTGCCATACTTGAATGAACCTACTTATCCTGCCGAGCCTGCTGAAAGTTTGGTTCTTTTTGATAGAATGGAAGAATTTCAAGACCAATTCCAAGAAATGCAGAGGGATCTCAGAGCGTTAAAGGGGAAGGATTTGTTTGGGAAGAACACTCATGACCTTTGTGTAGTTCCGAATGTCAAGATTCCAGCAAAATTCAAAGTTCCAGACTTTGAAAGATATAAGGGTGATTCGTGTCCTCGGAGTCACTTGACTATGTACGTGAGAAAGATGTCTACATATTCCGATGATCATGACTTGTTGATTCACTATTTTCAAGACAGTTTGACGGGTGCTGCTCTAAAGTGGTATATGGGTTTAGACAGTATTCGGATCCACAACTTCAACGATCTTAGCGAAGCTTTTGTCCACCAGTATAAGTACAACGTTGACATGGCACCGGACAGTGATCAACTCCGGGCGATTTCCCAGAGAGACAGAGAATCTTTTAAGGAATACGCCCATAGGTGGCGTGAAATTGCTGCTCAAATCTATCCTCCTCTTGAGGAGAAAGAGATGACGAAGATATTCTTGAAGACTTTAGGTTCCTTTTACTATGAAAGAATGATCCCCAACGCACCCAGTGACTTCACCGAAATGGTAAGCATGGGCATGCGGTTGGAGGAAGGGATTCGTGAAGGGCGTTTGGTTAAAGAAGGAAGTCCGTCTAGCAGTACCAAGAAGTTTGGAAGTGTTTTCCCGAAAAGAAAAGAACAGGATGTCAGCGCAATCTTCCCAGGGAGACCAAGGAGAGGTTACTCACATATTGCGGCAGTCACTCCGGCTGTCCGCCCAGCTTTGATGACCCCAGCTCATCAAACCCCACCAACTCAACAACGGCCATTTCAGCAGCAGCCTCGACAACAGGCTTATCCATTCAACAACCAGAACCGTTCACCAAGGAAGCCGCAATTCGATGCCATTCCTATGACTTATACTGAATTGTTCCCTGTTGTGATCGGTGGATCTGGAACTGACTGTTTAACGCTGGTTCGCGAAATGTCGTGGAAGCAAGAGTCGCCACCGTCTTTTATTTTCTCCAAATAGAAAGGACAAAAGTACAGAAAAATTCCTTATAGAGATTGCTCTCGGTTCGGGAGGTAGATTTATAGAAAGGGAAGGTGTTAGCACCCTTTCTATCCATGGTTATCCATGGGCTCTTAGATACTTGCTCATTTGTGTTTTCAAAGTTGGTTTGTTTGCTTTTCAACTGTGGGTTTTAAAAAGTTTCTTTGAAAATTTCAGTTCGACTCTTGTATCAGTCCTCAAGAGTGTTTGAAAAAATTGCTTTTGAAAGCTTTTTGAAAGGTGTCAGTGTGAAAAGTATTTTTGATTTGTTTTGAAATTAGAGCAAGTATCCATGAGTTCTCTACCTACCCTAAGGAATTCGTCTGTGTAAATGTCTTTAAAGTAGTGCCATCCCACCATTAAGAGGTAGGTAGCACCACCGTTGGAGGTGTTCGGGTCAATTCGAGAGTTCAGGACATGGTGATCACCAGAGCAATAGGAAGACACCTTAGAAGCTACCCTCATGCCATGTTCATGGACATGAGGACTTACTAAAACATCCTCTACTCGACGACCACCTTTCGAGGGGCAAGGCAACAATGAGGCGTACCCTAGGGGTGGTGTGTGATTTGCGTGTCAGGTTCATTTATGTTTATCTTGTTCATGCATTGGTGGTCTACGCGTTGATTTTATTATTGGCCATTCATTCTTTCATGCAAATTATTAACAGTTAAAAGGTGCGGAATTAAAAAAGTCCTACGCTATTACAAAGACGCGGGTCTACATCGCCAAATTAATCCCAGACCCGATTTGAATAAAATAAAGTGCGGAAAAATAAATATCCTAATTAATCTATTACATGGCTTTGGGATAATTATATGAAATTTATAAAAAGGAAATAAAATAAGCGCGAGAAATAGAATTATGATAGAATGCGAGGGCGTTGGACCCTTTTAAGGAAATTAAATTACAATTAATAAATTAATTAAGTTAAATAAAAGAAAGAGTTTTTTTGGAATTTTTGCATTTTATGGAGTTAGTAAGAAAATTAACGAAATTAAAACCCTAATTCTAAACTATTTCTAATTTATTAAAAAAAGATATTTAAATTTGACCTAATTTTAATTAATTATTTACATGGAAATTTATTTAAAAAATAAATAATTAATTATTAATAATGGTAAAAGAAAAGAAAAAGGATAAAAGTATTTAAAACCCTAATTCTACATTTTTTTGTTTATTAGAAAAGACATTAAAATTGAACCTAGAATTAAAAACTAAATTAATTAATAGAATTTATTTATAAAAACATTTAAATAAAATACTTATATTTTTTTGTCTTTCTGTTTTTTTTTTGTTATTTTTATATTAAAGAAAAATTAATTTAAAGAATTAAAATAAATAATGTAATTAAAATAAATAAGAGAGAAAAAAAATAAAAAGAGAAAAAATGCAAGCATGGGGGGTTTGTTGGCCCTTTTGGAGGTATCATTGTAGCAATCAGGCCCATGGAATGCTAGCCTTTGGTTGACTTTCTTGGCTTGTGTGTGGCACGTCTGACCTATGCACATGGTGGTCTCCAGATCAAGGCCATTGGATTGATGCTCTGAGACATGTAGCACGCTTGGATAGTGGATGTATGGTAGACTTCTGAAGGGAGCGCTACATGTAAACATGGAAAGAAAAATAATATGGAGAAAGGAGGGGACATGGGAATCGAACCCAGGTCCCAAGGCTTGCCAACAATGCTTTCCACCAACTGAGCTGCGTGTTCATTCATAAATATAATGAGATAAAATTATTATATGTGAAAAAGCACGCTTATTGGTAGAAACGAAAAAACGCGCTAACGCATTTGAATGATCCAACCAGGCTATGACAACTCATCTTCTTCCTTGTTTGTGCGTTTTGCCCTGAAAAAAAAACTAGATAGCGGGGGTTTTAAGCCCCCACAATCTGAAATACAAAAAAATAGCGAATTGGAATTAAACAAATATAAAAAAGGCGCGATGGATGTTTTAGATTCCTTGGAACGTCACGATTTCAATGGTATAAGTCTCATGGTATGATTTTACCATATGCAAAAGTCCCCAATTTAAGAGCTTTGAAAACCTAGAAAGCTTCCATGGTAGATTCATGTATAGGGCACGAAAACTTAATTGAATGGCATGGTTAGCTTCAGAATGATTGAATTAGTCCAAATCAACAAGAAAAATGCAATAATGATGCGCATAAATTGAAACACGAATATAAAAAATATTGAGAACAGGACTGCTTCGTGTTACCAATTCTCTGCGTTAGAGGTTGTGGTTTTGATTGGAATAGATCCCAGATGGCCTTGGGAGTACAATGGAATAGTTATCTTGCTTTGAAACGTACTAGAATGCAGTTTTCAGTTTTGAATTTTTGGACAAAAAATGCAAAGTTGTATTTGATGTGAGGCACAGCTTCCAAGTTCTTGTGACTAGGGTTATGATCAGCTTAAGTATGCCAATGGATTAGGGTAGAAATTTGAGCCAAGAGATCAATGTTTTGATGAATCCAATATTTGATCTTTAATGAAATATTTTCAAATCTTTTCCATGTGCTTTTGATACCAATCATGGCCAAACCTTTCCAAATTGGGTGTGCACGAATCTTGAGTAACCAATGAGGGCATATGCTGCATAAAAAGATTCAAACACATTTGTTTAGTATTTTTTTCATATTTTATTTAATTAAATGAATTAATGGTGATTAAAATTCAAATAAATAATAAAAAATGATGAAATAAATCCCCTTTGGGTCAAATGGTCGTGCATAGCCATTGGATAATGATTCTTGGAAGAAAATGTGGCCCATTAGCAATTTTGAGGCATTTGAAGCAAAGTTGACTTTTCAAAATTCCCAAAAATTTCCCAACTTCTACAAGGCATATCTTGCTCAATTTTTAAGATTTGATCATGTTCTTGGACATTTTGGAAAGGTCTTGAAGTCCTCTAACCAATGCCTTTTGTCCCATGTCATTTTGATTTACCAATCTCAAGTTATGGTCTTTGACTTAAAGTCCCTTTTTGTTGACTTTTGAAAGTGACCTATAATGTTGAAATTGATAACTTTTTGTGAGAGCATTTCTTGGACTTGATGTGTGAAGAGGAGTTGTAGGAAATGTCTTTCTCTTCAAAACTAGCTTTGGATGGAATTTTTCTGATAAACCATGTGGAAGTTATGCCTTGGTCAAGTTACAGTTGACTTTTTCAACTGTCCAAATATGGAAACTTTTGCATCTTGAGACTTTTTGAGCCATGCCTTGAGAATCATGATCAAGAATTGATCAAATGATGTTTGTGGCTTCAAAATGAGATGTTGACCAAAAATTTGAACTTTTGACTGTCAAATGACCATTTTGCCCCTTCAGTTGACTGTTGAGCAATTAGGGTTTTTGACTGTGCAATTTTGTGCTGTAAGTCTTGAAACTTGGCACATAGATGCTTGACCATGTTTGTAGGCATGTGGGACTTGTTTGGACCCTTGGAAACCTCAACTTCTTTGACAGAACCAAAACCCTAGTTTTTGACTGTTACGAGGCCTTTGAACTGTGCAACCCCTGGGGAGATTTTGAAGCTTTGACTTGGCAAATCTTGAAGAATATGGGAGGGAAAATTTTGGGGTACAACAGTTGCCCCTGTTCAATCTTCTTAGACCTGAGGATGTAGATTGGCTGACGTGCCTTTCGTAGTCCGAAGGTAGAAGATGATTGAACACTAGAGTGCCCAGAAATTTGCGCTCACATAGTAGTATGATGATGGGAATGGGCTTATAGATGCCATTTGGAGATTGATGGATAGGATGATGGGCTTATAGACGCCATGCTAAGAGATGATGGAAGGTGGATGGGCTTATAGATGCCATCTGGGTGTCGATCGCGTAAGAGATTCCTTAGCGAGAATTTGCGTACCTGAAAAAGAAAATGATTACCTGGCCTGTTACAGGAGCTGGTCTTCAAACTCTTTGTATAGATATGCCCTGACTGGTTACAGGAATTGAATTTGGAGCTTCAAAAGGTGATGAATGAACCATGGATGGTTACTACCTCAACGGGATGGTGAGAGAACCTTGGGTGATTACTACCTCAACAGGGACGCTGAGAGAACCTTGGACGATTACTACCTCAATAGGAACGATGAGAGAATCTTGGGGCGATTACTACCTTAACAGGAACGCTGAGAGAATCTTGGATGTCTTCTATTGGGATAAGAATCAAGGAGATCTTAGGGTCGATCTGACTGAACCGGAGAAGGCCTTAGACTGAATAAGAATCAGGAAAATCTTAGGGTCGATTTAACTGAACCGGACAAGGTCTTGGAATCTTCAACTGGATAAGAAACAGGGAGATCTTAGGGTCGATCTGACTGAACCAGAGAAGGCCTTTGACTGGATAAGAATCAGGAAAATCTTAGGGTCGATTTAACTGAACCGGACAAGGTCTTGAAATCTTCAACTGGATAAGAATCAGGGAGATCTTAGGGTCAATCTGACTGAACCAGAGAAGGCCTTTGACTGGATAAGCATCAGGAAAATCTTAGGGTCGATTTAACTGAACCGGACAAGGTCTTTGAATATCTTCAACTGTATAAGAATCAGGGAGATCTTAGGGTCGATCTGACTGAGCCAGAGAAGGCCTTTGACTGGATAAGAATCAGGGAAATCTTAGGGTCGATTTAACTGAACCGGACAAGGTCTTTGAATATCTTCAACTGGATAAGAATCAGGGAGATCTTATGGTCGATCTGACTGAACCAGAGAAGGCCTTTGACTGGATAAGAATCAGGAAAATCTTAGGGTCGATTTAACTGAACCAGACTAAAGTCTTGAAATATAGCTGAGAACTTAACTGGGTCCTTCCTGAAAGGTAAAGGTCAGTTATATCCAATGCATGATATGGATCAAGCAATGATGTTCTCAACATAAATGAGATTTGTAAGATATGATGCATATATGCATGCTATGATGTATGGAAATGTGATGTTTATGAACGTATGTTTTCGTCTTAGGAAAATAGATCCTTGACGGGTGCCGGGAAGTTAAATCCTGGGCTGATGTAGAGCTTCTGTTTCCACTGGGGAGTGATGGTTGCAAGAATGAGCCGGTAGGAGAAGATAACTCCGTTGGGGAATAAACTTGGCGAATAGAGCACTCTGCGGGGAGAAAATTACCCTAGCGATCTTGCTGGGGAGCAATACTCTGTGGGGAGAGAGATACTTTGCTGGGATGCTGATGGTAACTTCGCTGGGGATACCATTGTTATGCTGGAAGTGTTAATAGACTTTGCTGGGGATAGGAAGACTTCGTCGTGGACGATCTTTCCGTGGTTTTTGGCTGAGGATAACCCATTTATATCCTGGTAGGGAAATAACCTTTGAATAAAGCCGGGAGACGCGTTCGTGCTCTGTGGGGAATAAGCTTCCAGAATCTATTGGGGATAAGCTTCCTGCTGGGAAGATTTATTAAACATTCCTGGGGAAACTTTTTCAGATTGGACTGGGAAATGGCTCCACTTGATGTCCGATATTCCGCCGGGGAACAATCTTAGATCAAGATTGTCGGGGACGCTTGTTAGGAATGTTTGTACTCCACCGGGGAATGTTGAGATCTTCGGGGGATAATCCAACTTCCTTAAGGCTGACAGTAAGCTAACTCTGCTTGGGGAGAGTGTTGCTGATTTGCTGGAGGTATTGTGCCTTCTCTGCTCGGGGGGATTAAGATATCTGGTTATGTTCTTCTGCTGAACTTACCTTGGTACCTTGGTGGATGGAACAATTAGATCGCTTAGATCACTCTTTATTGCCCCTTTTTCTAATGTTACCTGTAATTAATCCTTTGTTTCGTATGCGAATATTCATGAGTTAGCAAATTATTGTCAATGCATATATCACAAATTGAACCTTGGATGTTCTTCGCAAAACAAAACAGAAAAGAAAAAACAAATGGCAATTTGAGATGAAAAGTGATTTTTGTATTGATTTTTGAATTGCCTGTAAATAGGCGTTTATGTACAAGAGGCTGACGTCCTAGTAAGAGAACGCCGCCGAACAAAAAGTTTATACCAATTTGTACAAAAGAAAATAAAACAACAGTGTGAAAAGAATGATCCATTGGGTTTCAACTCTGCTATCGCCTTTATGTCTTTGAGCGTCTCATCACTTGATGACCTAGTCGAGAATGAAGCTGATTGATCGATGCCGTTTGAACTTGATGCTGATACCGGATTCTGGATGCGAAGTGATCCAATGAGACATAGTATTACGCTTTATCCCTAACTTTTGCCTGGACCGCCCTTTCGGGTTTTCAGTCCACCGGGATACCCATTTTTGCCCAAGCCGCCTTTTCAGGTTTTCGACTTGCCGGGTGTACAGATTTTTTTCATTTCATCCCTTCATTTTGCCCGAACCCTTTTGGTTCGCCGGGAAGCCCTAATTTTTTCCTAGATATGTCAACCTAGCGGGTCTTTTTTCACGCGTAGTATCTTTTTACTATGTCTGCATTGGCAGGGTGAGGAAGCTCGTCACCATCCAGGTTGGTTAGAATCATGGCTCCTCCTGACAACACATGTTTAACCATAAATGGCCCTTCGTATGTAGGGGTCCATTTGCCCCTTGGATCACTCTGAGGAAGGATGATACGCTTGATTACCAAATCCCCAACTTGATATTCTTGTGGTCTGACCTTTTTGTTAAATGCCCTGATCATCCGTTTCTGATACGTCTGACCATGGCAGATAGCAGCAAGTCTTTTTTCATCAATAAGGTTTAGCTGATCAAGTCGTGTCTGGATCCAATCATCTTCACTCAGATATGCGTCCTTCATTATCCGGAGAGAGGGTATTTGCACCTCGATCGGTAAGACTGCCTCCATACCGTAGACCAAGGAGAAAGGAGTTGCCCTGGTTGACGTTCTTGCTGAGGTACGGTACCCATGTAGAGCGAACGATAACATCTCGTGCCAATCTTTATAAGTCACTGTCATCTTCTGCACGATTTTCTTAATGTTCTTATTGGCTGCTTCTACAGCCCCATTCATCTTCGGCCGGTAAGGAGAAGAGTTGTGGTGCTGTATCTTAAACTGCTCGCAGAGCTCAGTGATCATCTTGTTATTCAGATTGGTACCGTTGTCTGTAATGATTCTTTCAGGGACACCGTATCGACAAATCAGATTATGCCGAATGAACCGTGCCACAACAGTCTTGGTTACTGTAGCGTAGGAAGTTGCTTCAACCCACTTCGTAAAGTAATCAATTGCTACCAGGATGAAGCGATGCCCATTGGATGCCGTAGGTTTAATCTCACCGATCATATCTATGCCCCACATTGCAAAAGGCCAAGGCGCAGTCAGAACATTTAGAGGAACTGGAGGAACGTGCACCTTATCAGCATAAATCTGGCACTTGTGACATGTCCGAGAGTGTTGGTATCAGTCGGCTTCCATTGTGGACCAGAAATACCCTGCCCGAAGGATCTTCTTTGCCATAGTGTATCCACTGGAATATGTTCCGAAGGTACCTTCGTGTAGCTCTTCCATGATCCTTTCTGCTTCAGTCTTATCCACACAACGCAGTAAGGTCGAATCATGGTTTCTTTTGTACAGGATGCCGTTGCTGAGGAAGAACTTGGCTGCGAATCTTCTCAGAAATTTCTTATCGTTGACAGATGCACCTTCAGGGTATTCCTGGGCTTCCAAATATCTCTTCACCTCATGGTACCAAGGCTTCTCAGTCACCAATTCAGTCTCGAGATCACAATAGTATGCCGGTTCGTCCAGTTTCCAGATGATGATCCGGGGAGCCTCATTGTCCCATTTGACTTTGAACATGGAAGACATCGTAGCTAACGCGTCCGCCAACTGATTTTCTTCTCTCGGAAAGTGTTCAAAGGTTATCTATGTGAAGTGGGGGATCAATGTCAACACACATTCTTTGTAAGGAATAAGATTCGGATGTTTCATATCCCACTCTCCTTTGATCTGATTGATCACGAGAGCGGAATCTTCGAAGACACTCAGAAACTTGATCCTTAGGTCGATCGCAGCTTGGAGACCCATGATGCATGCCTCATACTCCGCCATGTTGTTGGTGCAGTTGAAACATAGCCGGGAAGTGAATGGAGTATGAGTGCCTTGCGGTGATATGATCACAGCGCCGATGCCGTTACCCAAAGCATTGGAGGCTCCGTCAAAGTGCATAGACCATCGGGATCCTTCCTCAGGTCCTTCATCTGGTCCAGGTACTTCACAATCAGTCACAATCATGATGCTCTCGTCTGGAAACTCGAAGTTCATTGACTGATAGTCGTCTACTGCCTGATGTGCCAAGTGATCTGCCAATACACTTCCTTTGATGGCTTTCTGGGTCGTGTATTGGATGTCGTATTCTGTCAAGATCATTTGCCATCTTGCTATTCTCCCAGACAGAGCAGGCTTTTCAAATATATACTTTATAGGATCCATCTTCGAGATCAACAAGGTAGTGTGAGTCAGCATATACTGTCTCAGCCGGAGAGCAGCCCATACCAAAGCGCAGCAAGTTTTCTCGAGAAGTGAGTATCGGGTCTCACAGTCGGTAAACTTTTTGCTAAGGTAATAAATGGCATGCTATTTTCTGACAGACTCGTCATGCTGCCCCAGCACACACCCCATTGAGTTGTCAAGTACTGTCAGGTACAGTATCATAGGTCTCCCTTCAACTGGTGGCATAAGAATTGGTGGTTCTTGGAGATACTCTTTGATTCTGTCAAAAGCGGCCTGACATTCATCATTCCAACGTACTACCTGATCTTTCTTCAGCAGCTTGAAGATTGGTTCACAAGTAGCAGTTAGATGCGAGATGAATCGAGCAATGTAATTCAGGCGTCCTAAAAAGCCTCTGACCTCTTTCTCTGTCTTAGGAACTGGCATCTCTTGAATGGCTTTAACCTTGGCAGGGTCCACTTGAATACTCTTGTCACTTACAACGAAGCCTAGCAACTTTCCAGATCTAACCCCGAAGGTGCACTTGTTCGGGTTCAACCTCAGCTTGTACAGTTTCAGACGGTCAAACAATTTCTGCAGATGATCAAGGTGTTCTTCCTCAGTTTGGGACCTTGCAATCATGTCGTCAACATACACCTCAACCTCATGATGGATCATGTCGTGAAATAAAGCAACCATGGCACGTTGGTAGGTTGCCCCAGCATTTTTCAACCCGAATGGCATGACCTTGTAGCAGAAGGTGCCCCACTGAGTAACAAAGGTAGTCTTTTCCATGTCTTCCGGAGCCATCTTGATTTGATTGTAACCTGAGAAACCATACATGAAAGAGAACACCTTGTGCTGAGCAGTATTGTCAACAAGGACATCAATGTGAGGTAGAGGGAAGTCATCCTTGGGGCTGGCCCTGTTCAGATCCCTGTAGTTGACACACATTCTGACCTTTCCATCTTTCTTTGGTACCGGCACCACATTGGCAACCCACTGAGGGTAAGAAGTCATTGCAAGGAACCTGGCATCAAACTGTTTCATAACCTCGGCTTTGATCTTCTCAGACATCTCTGGACGCATACGGCGGACCTTTTGCTTAACCGGAGGGCAGTCTTCCTTATTAGGCAAATGATGGACCACAATGTCAGTATCTAAACCAGGCATGTCTTCGTAGGACCAGGCAAAGATCTCCATGTAATCATGTAACATCTGAGTCAACCGTTGCTTCACGCTGAGCTCTAGGTTGGCACCAATCTTTACCTCCTTCCTGTCCGTCTCAGTACCCAGATTTATTGTTTCCACCGGCTCTTCATGTGGTTGAATTGCCCTCTCTTCCTGGAGTAACAGTCTTGCAAGCTCGCCAGGCACTTCGCAATCATCTTCACCTTCGTCTTCGGCTAAGTTGATCGGATTTTTGAAGTCATAACTGGCAGTAGCAGAGTCGTTACCAGTGAGATCCAGAGTGGATTGAAACTTGTATGAGTGAGTGTGTGTAAATACAGCTGTTTTGCAATATATAAAGAAAGGAAAGAAAGAAAGGGAGCATAAAATTTGAAATGCGAGAAAACGTCCAAGATCTTTATTCATGATATATGAGATGACAATTAATATACCCTCACAAATGAAGCCAACGGTGCCTCGGGTAAGACACCGGGCCATAGAGTTTTAATTGTTTATTACAAATAACAAAAACAAAGGAGTTTATTACTGCGTAACAAAAGTAACAGGTAGGTTGTCTTTTGCAATCCAATTGCTAGGTCCACTGTCAGTTGCCGGGTAAATCCAGCTGTCGAACTCAGCTTCTTCCACCTCATCTTCATCCCCAATAGCATTCACTCCATGGTTAGGCATGGGATCAGTCACCACATTGGGCTTCTCAGGTGCCTCAAACTGTACCTCTTTGGCATCAATAAGATCCGGCACTTTATTCCTTAAGGCCCAACAGTCATCAGTGGAATGCCCCGGGCTATCGGAGTGATAAGCACAGCGGGCATTTGGATTGTACTTGGGAGAAGCCGTATTCACAACCTTCGGGGCCTCTCTAACAGTCACCAAATTGGTGGATAGTAACTGCGGCAAGATTTGTGATAGGGTCATGCTTAGACGGGTAAACTCTCTTCTGGGTCTTTCAGCCCTTTGTGGATTAGTTTGCCGAGGAGCGGCAGCAGGCTTAGCAATCATCACCGCGTTGACAGATTGGCGGCGCTCTGGTTTGTCATGTCTCTTAGACCCATACACAACACTGGCCTCCTTCTTAAAGGGCTTCTTCTCTGAATTTGACGATGCACCCTTCTGAATTTTGCCAGACTTCATTCCAGCCTCTATTCTCTCTCCAGTCAGAATAAGATCAGTGAACCCGGCAGATGAGTTACCGATAAGATGATTGAAAAATGGCCCAGATAGGGTCCCCAAGAACATATCCACCAGCTCACGATCTATTAACGGAGGCTGCACCCTGCCAGCTAGGTCCCTCCACTTTTGTGCATATTCTTTAAAACCTTCGCTTGATCCTAGCGACATACCCTGGAGTTGGGTACGTGTAGGAGCAAGGTCGGCATTATATTGATACTGTTTGTAAAAAGCAGTAGCCAACTCCTCCCAATTACGAACTTTGGTCCCATCCAGCTGATAGAACCATTCGAGATGAGTCCCTAAAAGACTGTCTAGGAAGAAGTGGATCCACAAATTCTTGTCCACTATGTACGGTTGAATTTTCCGCACATAGGATCTGAGGTGTAGCTTGGGACAAGACGCCCCGTCATACTTGGTGAAAGATGGTGCCTTAAACTTGTGAGGAATAATCACACCAGTAGATAAGCCCAAGTCTTCGAAATCCAGCCCAGGCACTTGTTGGATCTCCATTGCATTCAGTCTGTCCTCCAACTGCTTGTATATGTCTTCAGCCGGAGGATACTGTTCCTCATTAAAGTCAGTCTCGTTGTCAGAGACTACCGGACTAGGACCTTTTCCCCCTTGGGGACTGCTCTTGCCTATAGAAGAACCAGCCTCTTCATTCTGCAGAGTGTTGCCAAACCTTCGGCCCGAGTTGAAAAGAACAGTTCTCTTCTTCTTCTTCTTCTCCTTCTTCAGGAGTAAAGCCTTCAGCTCTTCTTGGCCTTGAGCCAAACCCATGATCAGTTCCTGAAATTGCGCGTTCTGCGCCTGAAGAGCCTTGATAGACATCTCGGTTGATGATGAGTCAGGGTTCATGATGCTGAAATAAACAGCGAAGAACAGTAAGCAACCTGAAAAGAAGAAAACCTGCTATGCACATGATGAATGGAATGCATATGATTTATGTTTTCAAAGACAATCGGGAATCAACTTTGTAAACAAAAAGGAACACACTTCATTAGATTCAACTTTGAAACTTCAATTGTTCAACAGATTGCCCTTAGGCGTTACATAAAAGGAAATACTGAAAAGGGAAATAAAACTGCAAAAGAACATCCAGAGCTCCTTATTGATCCCATGGTCTCCTCTTCTCAGTACGGATGTAGTCATTCAGAGCTTGCTCATTCTCCAACTGCTTTGTCAGCTTCTGGATCTTCAATTCCTGCTCGTTGAACTTTTCCCGATACGAATCCCGTTCTTCTCGCAGTTGCGACCAAGACCTCTTTAATGTCTCACAATCAGTAGGTATCTGAGGAGGGAGGACAGTTGGAGGAACCCCATCTTTGTCAGGATACTCAAGAATGACGGGTCTGACAGCTTCGTATGGTATACCTAACTTCTGAGCACGGATGCGAACCCATTTGTAGTAGGCTTCCATAGGTAAAGAAGTCTTTGGTCCCAACTCTTGTGGGTCAGCTTTATGAACTCTGTCCCAAGCCTTGATGAACCTACGACGCAGCTCGTCACTATCCACCTGAAACTCAAAACTGATATGAGGCACCAACATCTCATGAGGCCCTGCTCTTCTGGCCCTTCCAAACTGACGGAGAGCTAGACATGGATTATAAGAGATTCCTCCTTGAGTACCAATCAAAGGAACATTAGGGTATTCTTCGCAACGATCAATAACAGCTATCTCATCCAAACCTCTTAAAGTCCAAATGATGTCCTTATCAGTGAGAGACATTAACCTGTGAGCCCAACCTCTTCCTTCTTGGTTCTTCAGTACGAACTTAGGGAGGTGCGAAATAAACCACCTCACCAACAAAGGGATACAGCACCATAGAGTTCCTCGTCTTCGGGCAGTACGAGCATAAATTTGTTGCAGGATGTCACCCAAGAGAGTGGGCACAGGATTCTGAGACACGAAGTTCCTTATCGCAGTGACATTGATGAAGTTGTCAGGATTAGGAAACAAGACTAGCCCATAGATTAAGAGAGCCAGGATGTCTTCATATGCCCTAAAGTCCAGGTCATTCCAGAAACTGTTAGCTTTACCAATCAGAAACTTGGCTAAGAAACCCTTAACTCCGCTTCTAGTCACCCAGTTGTCCATTACCTCTTGATGGGTCAAGGGAAGAGCTGCAGCAACCTCCTCAAGCCTAAGGATCTTTTCCCAACCAGTAAAGGGAGTCTGATCCAAGATAGGGATACCAAGCAAATCAGAGAACTCTTCCAGGGTAGGGACCAGCTGGAAGTCTTGAAAGGTGAAGCACTGGTACAGAGGGTCATAGAACTGGGTCAGGACACTCATCAACTGTTGATCCCGCTTTGCAGTGACTAAACTGAGAAGAGAACCATGCCTCTGGATGAAGGAAGTGGTATTTGGAATTCTGCTAACCAACTCTTCAAGCAACTCAGGTGGTTGAACAAAGTTGAACCGAATAGTATTCCTTCGCATAGGCATCATGATGTCCTACAAAACAGAGCAAAGGTGAAACCCTCTTGTCTTTGAAATGGTCAGTCCTTATGCAGGATGCATGCAATGCTCATGATGTTATGATGTTATGATAAAACACACCACAAATATTTACAAAGGCAAACATGTAAGGCACACAAGTCATACAAGGCAAGCCCTTAAAGTTTACGCCAGCATGAGGTCTAGGTATTACCCTCTTTCAGTTTGTTGGTTCATACCTGTCCTATCAATGTAACCGGGTTCTTAGAGGATCCCAATATCATTGACTACCCTCAATCGGTCATAACTCCAGCATCGCAATCTTTTCTTGCGGCCAGAACCATCACGAGAGTTTAGCCTCAATGGGCGTAGCATACTGCTACTGTTCTAATGGCCAAGTTGTGTCATTTAGGGTTCTAAGGTCTGTTGGTGCTTAATGACTCCTCAGAAGACCCATATTCTCCTCGTTGCGACACAAGGGATATCGGTACAGACCAAGGTGCCACACCAATGTAGCCACTGCTTCACCCATGTCGGTCTACACCGGACAGGTCCCTCACAGCTTATGCTACCTAAACAGGGTATCCCCAGATCCGGGTTAGGATCTATGTAACTCCCATGCAACCCACAATTTAAAGCAAACAAGTCAATACAATTGAAAACACAGTTATGAACTATCCTAAGGTACACCTCACTTTAAAGAATTCCCCAGCAGAGTCGCCAGTTCTGTGATCGGTGGATCTGGAACTGATTGTTTAACGCTGGTTCGCGAAATGTCGCGGAAGCAAGAGTCTCCACCGTCTTTTATTTTCTCCAAATGGAAAGGACAAAAGCACATAAAAATTCCTTATAGAGATTGCTCTCGGTTCGGGAGGTAGATTTATAGAAAGGGAAGGTGTTAGCACCCTTTCTATCCATGGTTATCCATGGGCTCTTAGATACTTGCTCATTTGTGTTTTCAAAATTGGTTTGTTTGCTTTTCAACTGTGGGTTTTAAAAAGTTTCTTTGAAAATTTTAGTTCGACTCTTGTATCAGTCCTCAAGAGTGTTTGAAAAAATTGCTTTTGAAAGCTTTTTGAAAGGTGTCGGTGTGAAAAGTATTTTTGATTTGTTTTGAAATTAGAGCAAGTATCCATGAGTTCTCTACCTACCCTAAGGAATTCGTCTGTGTAAATGTCTTTAAAGTAGTGCCATCCCACCATTAAGAGGTAGGTAGCACCACCGTTGGAGGTGTTCGGGTCAATTCGAGAGTTCGGGACATGGTGATCACCAGAGCAATAGGAAGACACCTTAGAAGCTACCCTCATGCCATGTTCATGGACATGAGGACTTACTAAAACATCCTCTACTCGACGACCACCTTTCGAGGGGCAAGGCAACAATGAGGCGTACCCTAGGGGTGGTGTGTGATTTGCGTGTCAGGTTCATTTATGTTTATCTTGTTCATGCATTGGTGGTCCACGCGTTGATTTTATTATTGGCCATTCATTCTTTCATGCAAATTATTGACAGTTAAAAGGTGCGGAATTAAAAAAGTCCTACGCTATTATAAAGGCGCGGGTCTACATCGCCAAATTAATCCCAGACCCGATTTGAATAAAATAAAGTGCGGAAAAATAAATATCCTAATTAATCTATTACATGGCTTTGGGATAATTATATGAAATTTATAAAAAGGAAATAAAATAAGCGCGAGAAATAGAATTATGATAGAATGCGGGGGCGTTGGACCCTTTTAAGGAAATTAAATTACAATTAATAAATTAATTAAGTTAAATAAAAGAAAGAGTTTTTTTGGAATTTTTGCATTTTATGGAGTTAGTAAGAAAATTAACGAAATTAAAACCCTAATTCTAAACTATTTCTAATTTATTAAAAAAAGATATTTAAATTTGACCTAATTTTAATTAATTATTTACATGGCAATTTATTTACAAAATAAATAATTAATTATTAATAATGGTAAAAGAAAAGAAAAAGGATAAAAGTATTTAAAACCCTAATTCTACATTTTTTGTTTATTAGAAAAGACATTAAAATTGAACCTAGAATTAAAAACTAAATTAATTAATAGAATTTATTTATAAAAACATTTAAATAAAATATACTTATATTTTTTTGTCTTTCTGTTTTCCAGGGCTTGCCAACAATGCTTTCCACCAACTGAGCTGCGTGTTCATTCATAAATATAATGAGATAAAATTATTATATGTGAAAAAGCACGCTTATTGGTAGAAACGAAAAAACGCGCTAAAGCATTTGAATGATCCAACCAGGCTATGAAAACTCATCTTCTTCCTCGTTTGTGCGTTTTTCCCTGGAAAAAAAACTAGATAGCGGGGGTTTTAAACCCCCACAATCTGAAATACAAGAAAATAGCGAATAGGAATTAAACAAATATAAAAAAGGCGCGATGGATGTTTTAGATTCCTTGGAACGTCACGATTTCAATGGTATAAGTCTCATGGTCTGATTTTACCATATGCAAAAGTCCCCAATTTAAGAGCTTTGAAAACCTAGAAAGCTTCCATGGTAGATTCATGTATAGGGCACGAAAACTTAATTGAATGGCATGGTTAGCTTCATAATGATTGAATTAGTCCAAATCAACAAGAAAAATGCAATAATGATGCGCATAAATTGAAACACGAATATAAAAAATATTGAGAACATGATTGCTTCGTGTTACCAATTCTCTGCGTTAGAGGTTGTGGTTTTGATTGGAATAGATCCCAGATGGCCTTGGGAGTACAATGGAATAGTTATCTTGCTTTGAAACGTACTAGAATGCAGTTTTCAGTTTTGAATTTTGGGACAAAAAATGCAAAGTTGTATTTGATGTGAGGCGCAGCTTCCAGGTTCTTGTGACTATGGTTATGATCAGCTTAAGTATGCCAATGGATTAGGGTAGAAATTTGAGCCAAGAGATCAATGTTTTGATGAATCCAATATTTGATCTTTAATGAAATATTTTCAAATCTTTTCCATGTGCTTTTGATACCAATCATGGCCAAACCTTTCCAAATTGGTTGTGCACGAATCTTGAGTAACCAATGAGGGCATATGCTGCATAAAAAGATTCAAACACATTTGTTTAGTATTTTTTCATATTTTATTTAATTAAATGAATTAATGGTGATTAAAATTCAAATAAATAATAAAAAATGATAAAATAAATCCCCTTTGGGTCAAATGGTCGTGCATAGCCTTTGGATAATGATTCTTGGAAGAAAATGTGGCCCATTAGCAATTTTGAGGCATTTGAAGCAAAGTTGACTTTTTAAAATTCCCAAAAATTGCCCAACTTCTACAAGGCATATCTTGCTCAATTTTTAATCTTTGATCATGTTCTTGGACATTTTGGAAAGGTCTTGAAGTCCTCTAACCAATGCCTTTTGTCCCATGTCATTTTGATTTACCAATCTCAAGTTATGGTTTTTGACTTAAAGTCCCTTTTTGTTGACTTTTGAAAGTGACCTATAATGTTGAAATTGATAACTTTTTGTGAGAGCATTTCTTGGACTTGAAGTGTGAAGAGGAGTTGTAGGAAATGTCTTTCTCTTCAAAACTAGCTTTGGATGGAATTTTTCTGATAAACCATGTGGAAGTTATGCCTTGGTCAAGTTACAGTTGACTTTTTCAACTGTCCAAATATGGAAACTTTTGCATCTTGAGACTTTTTGAGCCATGCCTTGAGAATCATGATCAAGAATTGATCAAATGATGTTTGTGGCTTCAAAATGAGATGTTGACCAAAAATTTGAACTTTTGACTGTCAAATGACCATTTTTCCCCTGCAGTTGACTGTTGAGCAATTAGGGTTTTTGACTGTGCAATTTTGTGCTATAAGTCTTGAAACTTGGCACATGGATGCTTGACCATGTTTGTAGGAATGTGGGACTTGTTTGGACCCTTGGAAACCTCAACTTCTTTGACAGAACCAAAACCCTAGTTTTTGACTGTTAGGAGGCCTTTGAACTGTGCAACCCCTGGGGAGATTTTGAAGCTTTGACTTGGCAAATCTTGAAGAATATGGGAGGGCAAATTTTGGGGTACAACACCTACTCTTATCAGAAAGAACCTCATAACGACAAAACCTCCTCCTGTCGCACCAAATAGTACTTCTCCGTGGTACAAGGCAGATCAGTTTTGTGAATATCATCAAGGGTCGTCGGGGCACAACCTTGAAAATTGTTTTGCTCTAAAGGCGGACGTGCAGAGGTTGATTAAGAATGGTATCTTGTCTTTCAAGGATGTTAACCCGAATGTTAGAGATAATCCTTTGCCTCGACATGGGGCGGCTTCAGTGAATATGGTGGAAGGTTGTCCGAGAAAGTTTCGAGTTTTTCAAGTTGAACACATAAGAGAGTCGTTGATCAGGTTACATCAGAGCTTAAGAAGACTTGCCTTTGTTAGGCATCAGCATGATTATGACGTTTGTGAATTTTGTTCAAGAGAGGTTGATTGCCCTATTGTGAAGGAGGATATTCAAAAGTTGTTAGACCAGAGAGTTATCACTATTACATATGACAGAGATCCGGAGGATGAAGTGAATGTTATAATACCACAATTCAATTTGCCTGAATCAGTAGAGATCATTTACGACAGTCAGACTGCACCTGCTGCTCCTTTGATCATTTATCCACCTGGTCCTGTGCCTTACAACTCAGACCAAGCTATACCATATAAGTATAATTCCACAATGATTGAGAATGGGGTAGAAGTCCCTATACCAACAAGGTCATCTTTTGTCAACATCGCTGATGTGAGTAGAGTTACGAGAAGTGGACGTGTCTTTGCAGTAGTACCTTTGAAGAGACTAGAAGTTCAAGTCAGGAGACCCATATCGGCAGAAATTCCAGCGAGAAATGTTGAACCAAGGGTTGAGATAGGCCGATCCATTGAACCTGTCCCTCATCCTGAGGATGACGAGATTCTGAAGCTCATCAAGAGAAGTGAATATAAGATTGTGGACCAACTATTGCAAACTCCTTCCAAGATTTCTTTGCTTGCTTTACTGAGAGATTCTGGTGCCCATAGAGAAGCTTTGATGAAAGTCTTGGACCAGGCATTCGTGGATCATGATGTGACGGTTGACCAATTTGATGGAATTGTGGGAAATATTACTTCGTGTAACAATCTTGGTTTCAGTGATGAAGAGCTTCCGGAGGAGGGAAGGAACCATAATATGGCTTTGCATATCTCAATAAGTTGTGGAAATGATACTTTATCAAGTGTGTTGGTAGATACAGGCTCGTCGTTAAATGTAATGCCCAAAACTACATTATCTCGACTCTCATATCAAGGTTCTCCCATGAGACCTAGTGGAGTAATTGTTAAAGCGTTTGATGGTTCTAGGAAGACTGTCATTGGTGAAGTGGATCTTCCTATAGTAATTGGTCCTCATACTTTTCAGATCACTTTTCAAGTAATGGATATTCGTGCCGCCTACAGTTTCCTATTGGGTCGTCCATGGATCCATGATGCAGGGGCAGTCACTTCCACGCTCCATCAAAGATTGAAGTTTGTAAGGCATGGAAAGCTGGTAATGATTGGTGGAGAGCAGGCTATGGTGGTAAGCCATTTGTCATCTTTCTCTTTTATTGATGCTGATGAGGATATTGGAACCCAATTCCAAGCTCTATCTGTTGCTAATAATGAAGTGAGGAAGCAAGGGACATCTATTTCTTCTTTTGAGTGCACGACGAGTGGTTGAAAGTGGTTCGGCTGAAGGTTGGGGCCAGGTGTTGACTTTGCCCGAGAACAAGTCTGGAGAAGGTCTTGGTTTTCATCCCGTGTCTGCAAGAGTCAAGTAGGAAGTAGTTACTCGTCCGATACAAGAGGTTTTCCGAAGCGCAGGTTTTATCCATCCGACTCCTCCTGAAGTTGATGCTATAATAGGAGACGATTCTGAAGAGGATTTACCCGATTTTGTAACGCATGGAGTGGTTTGCCAGAACTGGATTGTTGTCGATGTTCCTGTTGCGATGCAAATTTCTGAGTAATGTTTTGTTTTATTTTTGAAAAAAAAAAACTTTCGCTCTGCCCAAGGCGAAAAGTATTTGTGTCGGGCTATGATGAAAATAAATCCTTTTGCTTTGCCCAAGGCAAAAGAGAAAATGTCTGGGCTCTTTGTTTCAAGTATTTCCCTTCATGAATAAAAATGTTATTTTGTCCACTACTGTTTTATTTTTCACATTTTTCTGGGAAATAGTAATGAAAATTATTTGGTAGTAATAGGAAAATATAATAACTTTTTGTTTTATTTGTACAAATCGATTTCTAAAATAAAGCATAATCATATGTGCAGATTAATCCATGACTTAACCATTGAACACAATGATCCTATGCCCTCTCCCAACATTGAATTCCCTGTGTTCAGAGCCGAAGAAGAGGATAGTGAAGAGATTCCTGATGAAATTTCCCGTTTGCTTGAGCATGATGAAAAGACCATTCAGCCGTTTGAAGAACCTATAGAGATGATCAATTTGGGTGATGAAGAAGATAAGAAGGAAGTCAAGGTCGGATCATTGCTTATCCCAGAGGTCAAAGAGAAAATGTTGGAGCTTCTCAAAGAGTATGTTGATGTGTTTTCTTGGTCCTACCAAGATATGCCAGGTTTGGACAACAATATTGTGGAGCATCGTTTACCGTTGAGACCGGAATGTCCGCCGATTAAGCAAAAGTTGAGAAGGACTCGTCCCGATATGGCTGACAAGATCAAGGAAGAAGTTCAGAAACAGATTAATGCAGGTTTCCTTGTTACATCGGTCTATCCTCAATGGTTAGCCAATATAGTGCCTGTTGCTAAGAAGGATGGCAAAGTTCGAATGTGTGTAGACTATAGAGATCTGAATAAAGCTAGTCCAAAGGATGACTTCCCATTACCGCATATTGACGTATTGGTCGACAGTACCGCAAAGTTCAAAGTCTTTTCTTTCATGGATGGTTTCTCTGGTTACAATCAAATCAGGATGGCACCAGAAGATATGGAGAAGACAGCTTTCATTACACCTTGGGGAACATTTTGTTATCGGGTTATGCCGTTTGGTTTGAGGAATGTTGGTGCAACATACCAAAGGGCCATGACTGCTTTGTTCCATGACATGATGCATAAAGAGATAGAAGTGTATGTAGATGACATGATTGCCAAATCACAAACTGAAGAAGATCATTTGGAACATTTATTGAAGTTATTCCAGCGTTTGAGAAAGTATAAACTCCGTCTGAATCCCAACAAGTGCACTTTTGGTGTTCGTTCTGGAAGACTTCTGGGTTTCATTGTCATTCAGAAAGGTATTGAGGTAGATCCTGATAAAGTCAAAGCTATTCGGGAAATGCCTGCACCCAAGACGGAAAAACAAGTAAGAGGATTCCTTGGGAGACTGAACTATATTTCTAGATTTATATCTCATATGACTGCTACCTGTGGGCCGATTTTCAAGCTTCTCCGAAAGAACCAAGGATGTGTGTGGACAGAATATTGTCAGAGAGCTTTTGATAGCATCAAAGAATATTTGCTTGAACCTCCCATATTGATTCCTCCGGTGGAAGGAAGACCTATGATTATGTACCTGACTATATTGGAAGATTCCATGGGATGTGTGCTTGGTCAACAAGATGAGACTGGAAGAAAGGAACATGCCATATATTATCTGAGCAAGAAATTCACAGACTGTGAGTCTCGATACTCAATGCTTGAGAAAACCTGTTGTGCTTTAGCTTGGGCTGCTCGTCGTCTGCGCCAGTATATGATTAACCACACCACTTGGTTGATCTCCAAAATGGATCCGATCAAGTATATCTTTGAGAAGCCCGCCTTATCTGGAAGAATAGCCTGTTGGCAGATGTTGTTGTCCGAATATGACATTGAGTATCACACTCAGAAAGCAATCAAAGGGAGTATTTTAGCCGACCATTTGGCTCACCAACCAATTGATGATTATCAATCTATCAAGTTTGATTTCCCAGATGAAGATGTCATGTACTTGAAAGCTAAAGATTGTGAAGAGCCATTACCTGAAGAAGGACCTGATCCCGAATCCCATTGGGGTTTGATATTTGACGGAGCTGTGAACTCTTTTGGAAATGGAATTGGGGCAATCATCGTCACTCCACGAGGTACTCATATCCCGTTCACGGCGAGATTGAAGTTTGACTGCACGAACAACATGGCTGAGTATGAGGCATGTATTATGGGTCTCGAAGAAGCAGTGGAACTAAGGATTAAGATTCTTGATATTTATGGAGATTCGGAATTGGTAATTAATCAAATCAAAGGAGAATGGGAGACTCGTCATCCTGGTTTGATCCCTTACAGAGATTATGCTAGAAGATTGTTAACTTTCTTCAACAAAGTGGAATTACATCATATCCCTAGAGATGAAAACCAAATGGCTGATGCTTTAGCTACCTTGTCTTCAACGTTTCAAGTGAATGGTTGGAACGATGTGCCTACAATCAGAGTTATACGCCTCGACAGACCTGCTCATGTGTTCTCAGTAGAAGAGGTCACCGACGACAAACTGTGGTTCTATGACATTAAACGTGTTCTTCAAACTCAAGAGTACCCGCCTGGGGCATCCAATAAAGATAGGAAGACGTTGATAAGATTAGCAAGCAGTTTCTTCCTCAATGAAGAAGTTTTGTATAAGAGAAATTATGACATGGTCTTGCTCAGATGTGTAGACAGACGTGAAGCAGACATGTTGAGGCAAGAAGTACATGAAGGCTCCTTTGGCACTCATGCCAACGGACATGCAATGGCTAAAAAGATGTTGAGAGCTGGTTACTATTGGATGACAATGGAATCTGATTGCTGCAAATATGTGAAGAAATGTCATAAATGCCAGATTTATGCGGACAAGATGCATGTGCCACCGACCCTCCTCAACGTTATCTCTTCACCTTGGTCTTTCTCTATGTGGGGAATTGATATGATTGGAATGATTGAACCCAAAGCTTTAAATGGTCATCGTTTCATCTTGGTATCGATCGATTATTTTACTAAATGGGTGGAAGCAGCATCTTATGCTAATGTAACCAGACAGGTGGTAGTCAGATTTATCAAGAATCAAATCATTTGACGATACGGAATCCCGAGCAAGATCATCACTGATAATGGTTCGAATTTGAATAACAAGATGATGAGAGAGCTTTGTGAAGAGTTCAAGATCGAACATCATAATTCTTCTCCTTACAGACCGAAGATGAATGGGGATGTTGAAGCTGCTAACAAGAACATCAAAAAGATTGTCCAGAAGATGGTGGTAACTTATAAAGATTGGCATGAAATGCTTCCGTTTGCTCTGCATGGATACCGTACTTCAGTTCGAACTTCAACACGCGCAACCCCATTTTCCCTAGTTTATGACATGGAAGCAGTACTCCCCGTGGAGGTCGAGATTCCGTCTATGAGAGTGTTGATGGAAGCTAAACTTTCTGAGGCTGAATGGTGTCAAAGTAGATATGATCAGTTGAATTTAATCGAAGAAAAGAGATTGACAGCTTTGTGTCACGGTCAATTATATCAGCAGAGAATGAAGAAGGCTTTTGATAAGAAGGTTCGACCACGCGAGTTCAGAGAAGGTGATCTTGTACTCAAGAAGATATTATCTTTCCAACCTGATTCTAGGGGCAAGTGGGCTCCGAATTATGAAGGACCGTATGTCGTTAAGAAAGTTTTCTCTGGAGGTGCCTTGATTCTCACCAATATGGACGGTGAAGAGCTCCCACGCTCCATGAACACCGATGCAGTCAAGAAGTATTTCGCTTAGGTTTGAGTTGACAGTTCGCTAAGTTGAAAACCCGAAAGGGCGACTTAGGCAATCTTTTTGTCAGACCGGTCTTGGCATTTGAACACATTTTGGAAATTCGAAGTTGTTAGGGAGAATAGTGATCATTGTTTTTGTGTAACCCTTTCTTTCATGTACTATTTCCCAAACTTTTGTAAACCGTTGGAGTCGCGTTGTTAGCGAACTACCATCTTATTAATGAAATTTGAGCATTTACCCTTTGTGGGCAAAATTTTAATTTTTACGGAAATATTTGAAACAAAGTTATTTAAAGTATTCTTATTTTAAAAATGTGTCGTGAATAATGAGAGGAATCTTAACAGTTGTTCCAAGGATGGTCAAGCCATGAAATGCAAAGCAGTACAGTAATTTATCCTTGCATGATGAACATGTTTTATTTCAAAATCGTCATGAGGTGTTGGTTGTGTAAACTGGCGTTTCTCGCAGTACTAAGTTTGGTGACTCCCCAGTTGTTCCAGTTAAGTGTTGTTTTGGCTCCCTTTATTTGGGCGATTTATGAAGTGTGGTACGCTTTGTCTCATGCCAGTGGTCTATTGGTATTAGAAAATTGGATTTGAATACTTTTCTCCTCAGAAGACTTGAACCTTGTGGCGTGCTACGCTCCGACGTTGCTTTGGGGTTCCAGTTCCAGTTATTTTCCGTCTTTTTAAGATTGGCCGAGTATCTATTATGTCGTGACATCTTATTGTCTTCAAGATATTCCATCTGTTCGTTTTGTCAGCATAACATTCATTTATTCATTTACACTTATATCACGCATGCATATTCACATTTGCCGTTGATTTTGGGTTGTACTTAGTTTATTCAAACAGTGTACATGTTTCTTTCCAAGTAGAAGGTTAGCTTAGGCAGAAGATGTGCTTCCTTTCTAAATTCCCCAACTGAGTTAATCCTCGTGGATGATTTTTTTGATTTAGCCTACCTTGTCCATTTCTGGATAGGATGAATCCCCCAATTAAGTTACTTTCTCATTGGGTGGAGTCTTTGTTTGACTGTTTTTTCTCTGGTTTATTCCTGGAGGGAGTTGTTGCCTCTTGCATAGGCTATCTCATGACTTTTCCCAGTGAAGTCGCGACCTAGATGAATGGTGCATTTATTTTGCACCTTTAAATATGTGATCTCCTCGGGAAGGATTGATTCATGGTTCTCTTTGACGAAGATCTTATTCTCTGCCAATATCATCGCAATTTCCTTCTGAATTATTTTTGGAAAACGACAAGCGGCGGTCTCTTCATGAGCAACTTGTACGTTATAGACATCGTTAGAAAACGGCAAGCGGCGGTCTCTTCATGAGAAACTTGTGCGTTGTTATTATTTTTGGAAAACGACAAGCGGCGGTCTCTTCATGAGAAACTTGTGTGTTGTTATTATTTTTGGAAAACGACAAGCGGCGGTCTCTTCATGAGCAACTTGTACGTTATTATTTTGGAAAACGACAAGCGGCGGTCTCTTCATGAGCAACTTGTACGTTATTATTTTGGAAAACGGCAAGCGGCAGTCTCTTTATTTGAGCAACTTGTACGTTATTATTTTTCTGGAATACAGCAAGTGGCAGCTTCTTTATTTGAGCAGCTTGTATGTTATTGGTATTTTTTTGGAAAACAACAAGTGGCGGCTTCTTTATTTGAACAGCTTGTATGTTATTGACATCCCTGAACGACAGCAAGTGGAAGCTTCTTTATTTGAGCAGCTTGTATGTCATAGTATTTTTGGAAGACGGCAAGTGGCAGCTTCTTTATTTGAGCAGCTTGTGTATCTACCACCATATTATTATTTCAGCATTAATGAGTATGTCTCTAGAAATCTCGCAGAGAAGTTTGTTATGAATCTTTACCTTCAGAAGTCGGTAATCCGTCGCCAGCAAATTTGATACTCTCTGTCTATCTTTGACCTTGAGTTGTGAGCTCACCGATGTTCTTTTGGGTCAATAATTTGTTTTTATGGCCTATGCAAGATAGCTTCTTTGTTAGGGTCAGAGGTCGTATTCCCTCAATTTTATTCTCCGTCAAGAGTCTATTACTTGAAGTCGATAGTTTATTTCCCCAGTATTGTATAGTCCTTGTCCCTGTGTTTTGTTGGTGTTTGATTTCTCCAGCATTGTCTTGTTTCATACAATATCTTCCTCTGTGAATTCAATCACTGCATTCATATCAAACATAATGGCGGTATCTTAGGGCAAAAATTTGCGTATTATGTATTTAAGTACCTTCAATCTCGTCGAAACGAAGATTTGAATCTTCATATCTCCGGATAGAAGAAACTTAAATAGGGGCAGCTGTTGTACCCCAAATTTTGACCTAAGATACCATCTCCCATCTGCATCATTACATTGCAAGGGTTTTGACCTATTTTTATCAATTTTCAAAGAGGATTTTAAATCCATAACTTTTTCAAGTCGAGAGATGTTTATTTTTTGAACGCTAAATTTATTAATCGATCAATGCTAAAACAATGTTTATTTGATTATTTATTATTCTGAATTTAAATAATTGGAACTATTTTCAGTTATTATATAAATTAAAGAAATATAAATAGTAAAGTAAATATTTGAAAAGAAGGTTATTAATTGATCAAACAATGTTTATTTAATTATTTATTATTCTAAGTTTAAATAATTGAAATTTTATTTTCAGTTATTATAATTTAGAAGAATTATAAATAATGAAGTAAATAATTGAAGAGAAGTTAATTGATCAATGATATTTATTTAATTATTTATCATTCTAAATTTAAATAATTGGAATGGATTTTCAGTTATTATATAATTTAAAGAATTATAAATGATAAAATAAATAATTGCAAAGAAGAAAAGAATTAATTGGTAAAATATTGGAGTTTTATTCATTTTATTCTAATTGTTACAATTGTTGTTTAAATACCGTATTTATTTACAACGTATTTACAATGATAATTTTTACAATGTTTAAAATGAAATAAAAGCTATCCTAATTTTTTTCCTAAGTTCTAAATCTTCATCTTCTATCCAACACTTCTTTGATGCTCATTTGATTTTACCTGCAAAAATTGAAAGAAAAAGTCAAAAAGGAATATATAATTAAAAGCAGACAATTAATTTAGCGTTCATCATTAAAAGCAAACAGCTGGAATCAGTTTTTACTCTTTTTGCAAATCACGGGATTTCTCCCGGTTCACAAAAAGGGATGAATTTTGTTGATAAATATGAATGCACAAGTTAAAATTATGCACAAATTCAATATTTCAAAGTAAACTGCATAGTTCAAAACCAATTGCACAAATTCATTTTTTTGTCAAAACTGCATTGTCAAAAAGCATAGTTCAACAGCATATACAAATTCTAAGTCAAGTTACATAAAAGGCCAAGTCCAACGTAAACTACCCAAGGTATGGGAAGAGGCCAAAAACACAAGGCTCCATGCTGTACAATGCAGTTGACAAAGAGAAACATGTGCAGTTCAAAACCAAATATGCAAGCAAAAATATTTCTAATTCTCATCATTTTCCAGCTTTTACTTTTTCAGAACAAGTACATACAACATTTTAGTGTTTCAACTGTACTAAGGAGAGAGAAAAGAGTGTGGGTTTTACAGGTTTTGGCTTAGGCAGGAAAAGGGATAGAAACAAAACAGCAGCATCCAGTCAAGAAAAAGAAAGCATGAAAAAGGATACCAAACAAACTGAATGTAGCAGTATAGAGTGCAGAAGTGTCAAAGGCCAAAAAATAGTAAAAGTATTCAGAACCTGAGCCATCAAACAATAAGCCAGCAAACTGTTATTATAACAACAACAAACCCCTTCAAAAAAGTGGAGAGAGTTCAACCTGTTTTCAAACCTTCAAAAACTAAAAACTGTCAAAAACAAATACAAGAAGCCAATTCTCAAAGTACCAAAAACAAAACTTAAGAACCTGATATCTCAAAACAACAACCAATATAGCCTAAACCATAAAACCTGTTCAACCTGTTTCCAAGCTCAACCGATAAACCAGTATAGCCTCACCAAAACAACAACCAATATGGCCTAAACCATAAAACCTGTTCAACCTGTTTCCATCAACCTGTTTCCATCAACCTGCATAAACCAGTATAGCCTCACCAAAACAACAACCAATATAGCCTTTCAAACCATAACCTGTGGAAACCTGTAGAAGGCCTTAAGCCCTCAAGGCCACAAACCTGAAACCATAACCATTTCAAAGCCTAACCAGTAAACCCAAGCATACTGTCAAAACATTTCAAGTAAGGCCTAAACTTATACCAAGGCAACCAAACCCAAGCATACAGAAGCAAAGCAAAAGGAAGAAGAAGGAAAGCTAATCAAAACGAAAATGTTTCAACAATAGCATATTCAAGCATACAGAAAAAGCCTCAGAGTTATCCCATCATAGGCCAATGAAAAATGCAACTGAAGCACAGCAAAGAAGAAGAGAGAAAAAGTATTCGAAGGCACCAGTTAAGTAAAGCATCAAGCCCACATAAAGAAGAAGGAAAAGAAGCGTGTAAGCAAAGCAAGGCAAAGGCAGAAGAAGAAAATATCACATAGGGTTTTCAACATCATCATCAAACCACAAATCAAAGGGACAAAGAAACCATATACCAGGACTCCAAGCCACCGCGTTCACTCCTCCGCCAGCAAGCCTCCGTAACGCCTCTCCCTCCTCCTCCATAAAGGTAGCTTTGCTTTTCTTTTTTTTTTCCTTTTCACCATTTCAACAGAAACACCATGTAAAATAAAGTCAGAATCAAAAAATGAACACCAAATCATAAACATGCAAATCATGAAAAGCCTAATGCGTTAAAGGATGAGTCATTCACCTCTACATCGTATCACTGAGCGACACTTGGGGAAGAAGAGGTGTTGGTGGCTCGGGCAAGGGAAAGTCAAAGGCGGGCATGAGAGCAACGCAGGAGAGCAACGAAGAAGACGAGCAAAGAAGAACATGAGACGAAGAGCAGCGGCGCTGTAACCTTAACCCTAATCCACTCTTTTCCCAAACTAAAACAAAGTTGTTTAACCCTTAAGCAAAGTTATGAATGTATGGACCTTAACCCATCTCATATGCCTAAAAGCCCAACGATTTCCTTAAGGCACCCCCATCCCATTTCTGTTTTGGACCCCCCCTTGAAACCCCTTTGGCCCATGCATTGTTTATAATTTACCCCCTCCCCTTTTGATTCTTGATACACCTCTTTCCATTTTATTTCTTTAGCCTCTTTTAGAATTTTTATTAAGTTAATTAATTAGTAAGTTAACCAAATAGGAGATGTAATTTAATTAAACAATTTTAAATAATTTGACCATTTTTATTAAGTTTAACTTTAAGATTAATTTAGTAATTGTTAGTTTTCTTTTTTTAATTAGATTTAAGTTAATAACTTTTAAAGTTTTAATTTAGTTTAGAATTCTTTAATAATTCTTAAAATAATACTTATATTAATATTAAAAAACATATAAAAATAGAAACTTAAAAAATATTTTATTTTCCTTAATTAATTCCCTCGCCTTAATTAATATTAAATAAAAATACAAAAAATGCACGTTCACATCCTTTAGTTTATTTAATCATTGTTTTGGTTATATATCATTTAGCTATTTAAATCATTATCTATCTGATTTTCAGTTTGATTTATTTCATCTTTATTTGATCATTCCGTTTACGTCTAAATCCAAGGGAAAAAATGATTAAATTTGTTGACTTCATGTCCTCAAATCCAATCACGCGAATATCTTCATTTCATTAAAACTTAGGATAATTTTTCCCCAAATATTCAATCTTTTCAAAACTTATACCTTTTAAGTCAAAACTTCGATATTAGGTCGTCGTACCTTCAAAAAAACCCATCCGTACCCCTTTTCGGCCAAAACAATTTATTTTTTAATCAAACGAACATTTTAATAAACAGATATTTCAAAAGGTTCCTATAGAGTACTATAGATACATTGGGTGCTAATACCTTCCCAATGTATAACCAACCCCCGAACCATAGATCTCTTTTCAAAAACGCCTTGTATTTTTATTACTTTTAGAAAGTATTATTTTACATTGCATATTTAGGGTTTTATTTCGCTCTTTTCCCTTTTCCCTTGGAAATAATAAAGCGCGGTGGCGACTCTTGCTTTTGTGAGACGAATTAATCAATAATTCGATCTCCGATTTACCTCGCTACATTTTTTATCGCTACAGAATGGAAATCAGATGATTCTTAGGATTGATTCAACTGAACCAAACAAAATTCTTGGAACATGTTAAACTGGAATAGGAATCAGAGAGATCTTAGTGTCGATTTGACTAAACCAAAGAAGGTCTTGATTAACTTTGTGTGGAATGGAAATTATAAGAATCTTAGGAGCGATTCAACTAAACCAGGAAAAAGTATTGGAATATCTTCAACTGGAATAGGAATCAGATAGATCTTAGTGTCGATCTGACTGAACCAAAGAAGGTCTTGACATAACTTTGACTGGAATGGAAATCAAAAGAATCTTATGATCGATTCAACTTAACCAGATAAAAGTCATGGAATATCTTCAACTGGAATAAGAATCAGAGAGATCTTAGTGTCGATCGGATTGAACCAAAGAAGGTCTTGAATTAACTTTAGCTGGAATGGAAATCAGAAGAATCTTAAGATCGATTCAACTGAACCAGACAAAAGTCTTGGAATATCTTCAACTGGAATGGGAATCAGAGAGATCTTAGTGTCAATCTGACTGAACCAGAGAAGCTCTTGAATTAAATTTGACTGGAATGGAAATAAGATGATTCTTAGGATTGATTCAATTGAACCAAACAAAATTCTTGGAATATGTTAAACTAGAATAGGAATCAGAGAGATCTTAGTGTCGATTTGAGTGAACCAGAGAAGGTCTTGATTAACTTTGACTGGAATGGAAATTAGAAGAATCTTAGGAGCGATTCAACTGAACCAGGAAAAAGAATTGGAATATCTTTAACTGGAATATGAATCAGAGTGATCTTAGTGTTGATCTGACTGAACTAGAGAAGGTCTTTAATTATCTTTGTCTGGAATAGAAATCAGAAGAATCTTAGGATCGATTCAACTGAAATAGACAAAAGTCTTGGAATATCTTCAACTGGAATAGGAATCTAAGAGATCTTAGTGTAGATCTGAATGAAACAAAGAAGGTTTTTAATTAACTTTGACTGGAATGGAAATCAGAAGAATCTTAGGATCGATTCAACTGAACCCGACAAAAGTCTTGGAATATCTTCAACTACAATAGGAATCAGAGAGATCTTAGTGTCGATCTGACTGAACCAGAGAAGGTCTTGACATAACTTTGACTAGAATGGAAATCAGAAGAATCTTAGGATAGATTCAACTGAACCAGAAAAAAGTCATGGAATATCTTTAACTTGAATAAGAATCTGGGAGATCTTAGTGTCGATCTGATTGAACCAGAGAAGGTCTTGAATTAACTTTGACTGGAATGGAAATCAGAAGAATCTTAAGATCGATTAAACTGAACCAGACAAAAGTATTGGAATATCTTAAACTGTAATGGGAATCAGAGAGATCTTAGTGTCAATCTAACTGAACCAGATAAGGTCTTGAATTAACTTTGACTGGAATGGAAATCAGATGATTATTAGGATTGATTCAATTGAACCAAACAAAATTCTTGTAATATGTTAAACTGGAATAGGAATCAGAGAGATCTTAGTGTCTATTTGACTGAACCAGAGAAGGTATTGATTAACTTTGACTGGAATGGAAATTATAAGAATCTTAGAAGCGATTTAACTGAACCAAGAAAAAGTATTGGAATATCTTTAACTGGAAAAGGAATCAGAGAGATCTTAGTGTCGATCTGACTGAACTAGAGAATTTCTTTAATTATCTTTGACTGGAATAAAAATTAGATGAATCTTAGGATCGATTTAACTAAAACAGACAAAAGTCATGGAATATCTTCAACTGCAATAAGAATCAGAGAGATCTTAGTGTCAATCTGATTGAACCAGAGAAGGTCTTGAATTAACTTTGACTGGAATGGAAATTAGAAGAATCTTAAGATCGATTCAACTTAACCAGACAAAAGTCTTGGAATATCTTCAACTGGAATAAGAATCAGAGAGATCTTAGTGTCAATCTGACTGAACCAGAGAAGGTCTCGAATTAACTTTGACTAGAATGGAAATCAGATGATTCTTAGGATTGATTCAACTGAACCAAACAAAATTCCTTGAATATGTTAAACTGGAATAGGAATCAGAGAGATCTTAGTGTCGATTTGACTGAACCAGAGAAGGTCTTTATTAACTTTGACTGGAATGGAAATTATAAGAATCTTAGGAGCGATTCAACTGAACCAGGAAAAAGTATTGGAATACCTTTAACTGGAATAGGAATCAGAGAGATCTTAGTGTCGATCTGAATGAACTATAGAAGGTCTTTAATTATCTTTGACTGGAATGGAAATCAGAAGAATCTTAGGATCGATTCAACTTAACCAGATAAAAGTCTTGGAATATCTTCAACTAGAATAAGAATCAGAGAGATCTTAGTGTCGATCGGATTGAACCAGAGAAGGTCTTGAATTAACTTTAGCTGGAATGGAAATCAGAAGAATATTAAGATCGATTCAACTGAACCAGACAAAAGTCTTGGAATATCTTCAACTTGAATGGGAATCAGAGAGATCTTAGTGTCAATCTGACTGAACCAGAGAAGGTCTTGAATTAACTTTGACTGGAATGGAAATCAGATGATTCTTAGGATTGATTCAATTGAACAAAACAAAATTCTTGGAATATGTTAAACTGGAATAGGAATCAGAGAGATCTTAGTGTCGATTTGAGTGAACCAGAGAAGGTCTTGATTAACTTTGACTGGAATGGAATTTAGAAGAATCTTAGGAGCGATTCAACTGAACCAGGAAAAAGTATTGGAATATCTTTAACTGGAATATGAATCAGAGTGATCTTAGTGTTGATCTGACTGAACTAGAGAAGGTCTTTAATTATCTTTGACTGGAATAGAATTCAGAAGAATCTTAGAACCGATTCAACTGAAATAGACAAAAGACTTGGAATATCTTCAACTGGAATAGGAATCTAAGAGATCTTAGTGTCGATCTGAATGAAACAAAGAAGGTTTTTAATTAACTTTGAATGGAATGGAAATCAGAAGAATCTTAGGATTGATTCAACTGAACCCGACAAAAGTCTTGGAATATCTTCAACTACAATAGGAATCAGAGAGATCTTAGTGTCGATCTGACTGAACCAGAGAAGGTCTTGACATAACTTTGACTAGAATGGAAATCAGAAGAATCTTAGGATCGATTCAACTGAACAAGAAAAAAGTCATGGAATATCTTTAACTGGAATTAGAATCAGGGAGATCTTAGTGTCGATTTGATTGAACCAGAGAAGGTCTTGAATTAACTTTGACTAGAATGGAAATCAGAAGAATCATAAGATCGATTCAACTGAACCAGATAAAAGTCTTGGAATATCTTCAACTGGAATGGGAATAAGAGAGATCTTAGTGTCAATCTGACTGACCTAGAGAAGGTCTTGAATTAACTTAGACTGGAATGGAAATCAGATGATTCTTAGGATTGATTCAAACAACCAAACAAAATTCTTGGAACATGTTAAACTGGAATAGGAATCAGAGAGATCTTAGTGTCAATTTGACTGAACCAAAGAAGGTCTTGATTAACTTTGTGTGGCATGAAAATTATAAGAATATTAGGAGCGATTCAACTAAACCAGGAAAAAGTATTGGAATATCTTCAACTGGAATAGGAATCAGAGAGATCTTAGTGTCGATCTGACTGAACCAGAGAAGGTCTTGACATAACTTTGACTGGAATGGAAATCAGAAGAATCTTAGGATCGATTCAACTTAACCAGATAAAAGTCATGGAATATCTTCAACTGGAATAAGAATCAGAGAGATCTTAGTGTCAATCAGATTGAACCAGAGAAGGTCTTGAATTAACTTTAGCTGGAATGGAAATCAGAAGAATCTTAAGATCGATTCAACTGAACCGTACAAAAGTCTTGGAATATCTTCAACTGCAATGGGAATCAGAGAGATCTTATTGTCAATCTGACTGAACCCGAGAAGGTCTTGAATTAAATTTGACTAGAATGGAAATAAGATGATTCTTAGGATTGATTAGATTGAACCAAACAAAATTCTTGGAATATGTTAAACTGGAATAAGAATCAGAGAGATCTTAGTGTCGATTTGAGTGAACCAGAGAAGGTCTTGATTAACTTTGACTAGAATGGAAATTAGAAGATTCTTAGGAGCTATTCAACTGAACCAGGAAAAAGTATTGGAATATCTTTAACTGGAATATGAATCAGAGTGATCTTAGTGTTGATCTGACTGAACTAGATAAGGTCTTTAATTATCTTTGACTGGAATAGAAATCAGAAGAATCTTAGGATCGATTCAACTGAAACAGACAAAAGTCTTGGAATATCTTCAACTGGAATAGGAATCTAAGAGATCTTAGTGTCGATATGAATGAAACAAAGAAGGTTCGTAATTAACTTTGACTGGAATGGAATTCAGAAGAATCTTAGGATCGATTCAACTGAACCCGACAAAAGTCTTGGAATATCTTCAACTACAATAGGAACCAGAGAGATCTTAGTGTTGATCTGACTGAACCAGAGAAGGTCTTGACATAACTTTGACTAGAATGGAAATCAGAAGAATCTTAGGATCGATTCAACCGAACCAGACAAAAGTCATGGAATATCTTTAATTGGAATAAGAATCAGGGAGATCTTAGTGTCGATCTGATTGAACCAGAGAAGGTCTTGAATTAACTTTGACTGGAATGGAAATCAGAAGAATCTTAAGATCGATTCAACTGAACCAGATAAAAGTCTTTGAATATCTTCAACTGGAATGGGAATAAGAGAGATCTTAGTGTCAATCTGACTGACCTAGAGAAGGTCTTGAATTAACTTTGACTGGAATGGAAATCAGATGATTCTTAGGATTGATTCAACTGAACCAAACAAAATTCTTGGAACATGTTAAACTGGAATAGGAATCAGAGAGATCTTAGTGTCGATTTGACTGAACCAAAGAAGGTCTTGATTAACTTTGTGTGGAATGGAAATTATAAGAATCTTAGGAGCGATTCAACTAAACCAAGAAAAATTATTGGAATATCTTCAACTGGAATAGGAATCAGAGAGATCTTAGTGTCGATCTGACTGAACCAAAGAAGGTCTTGACATAACTTTGACTGGAATGGAAATCAGAAGAATCTTAGGATCGATTCAACTTAATCAGATAAAAGTCATGGAATATCTTCAACTGGAATAAGAATCAGAGAGATCTTAGTGTCGATCGGATTGAACCAGAGAAGGTATTGAATTAACTTTAGCTGGAATGGAAATCAGAAGAATCTTAAGATCGATTCAACTGATCCAGACAAAAGTCATGGAATATCTTCAACTGGAATGGGAATCAGAGAGATCTTAGTGTCAATCTGACTGAACCAGAGAAGGTCTTGAATTAA
Organism: Vicia faba; assembly: GCA_948472305.1. Taxonomy (NCBI): domain Eukaryota; kingdom Viridiplantae; phylum Streptophyta; class Magnoliopsida; order Fabales; family Fabaceae; genus Vicia; species Vicia faba. Next base: position 1,390,444,209 of record OX451736.1, on the reverse strand, counting down.
ATTTGACTGGAATGGAAATAAGATGATTCTTAGGATTTATTCAATTGAACCAAACAAAATTCTTGGAATATGTTAAACTGGAATAGGAATCAGAGAGATCTTAGTGTCGATTTGAGTGAACCAGAGAAGGTCTTGATTAAGTTTGACTGGAATGGAAATTAGAAGAATCTTAGGAGCGATTCAACTGAACCAGGAAAAAGTATTGGAATATCTTTAACTGGAATATGAATCAAAGTGATCTTAGTGTTGATCTGACTGAACTAGAGAAGGTCTTTAATTATCTTTGACTGGAATAGAAATCAGAAGAATCTTAGGATCGATTCAACTGAAATAGACAAAAGTCTTGGAATATCTTCAACTGGAATAGGAATCTAAGAGATCTTAGTGTCGATCTGAATGAAACAAAGAAGGTTTTTAATTAACTTTGACTGGAATGGAAATCAGAAGAATCTTAGGATCGATTCAACTGAACCCGACAAAAGTCTTGGAATATCTTCAACTACAATAGGAATCAGAGAGATCCTATTGTCGATCTGACTGAACCAGAGAAGGTCTTGACATAACTTTGACTAGAATGGAAATCAGAAGAATCTTAGGATCGATTCAACTGAACAAGAAAAAAGTCATGGAATATCTTTAACTGGAATAAGAATCAGGGAGATCTTAGTGTCGATCTGATTGAACCAGAGAAGGTCTTAAATTAACTTTGAGTAGAATGGAAATCAGAAGAATCTTAAGATCGATTAAACTGAACCAGACAAAAGTCTTGGAATATCTTCAACTGTAATGGGAATCAGAGAGATCTTAGTGTCAATCTAACTGACCAGAGAAGGTCTTGAATTAACTTTTACTGGAATGGAAATCAGATGATTATTAGGATTGGTTTAATTGAACCAAACAAAATTCTTGGAATATGTTAAACTGGAATAGGAATCAGAGAGATCTTAGTGTCTATTTGACTGAACCAGAGAAGGTATTGATTAACTTTGACTGGAATGGAAATTAGAAGAATCTTAGAAGCGATTCAACTGAACCAAGAAAAAGCATTGGAATATCTTTAACTGGAATAGGAATCAGAGAGATCTTAGTGTCGATCTGACTGAACTGGAGAATTTCTTTAATTATCTTTGACTGGAATAGAAATCATATGAATCTTAGGATCGATTCAACTGAAACAGACAAAAGTCTTGGAATATCTTCAACTGGAATAAGAATCAGAGAGATCTTAGTGTCGATCTGATTGAACCAGAGAAGGTCTTGAATTAACTTTGACTGGAATTGAAATCAGAAGAATCTTAAGATCGATTCAACTGAACCAGACAAAAGTCTTGGAATATCTTCAACTGTAATAGGAATCAGAGAGATCTTAGTGTCAATCTGACTGAACCAGAGAAGGTCTTGAATTAACTTTGACTGGAATGGAAATCGGATGATTCTTAGGATTGATTCAACTGAACCAAACAAAATTCTTGGAATATGTTAAACTGGAATAGGAATTAGAGAGATCTTAGTGTCGATTTGACTGAACCAAAGAAGGTCTTGATTAACTTTGTGTGGAATGGGAATTATAAGAATCTTAGGAGAGATTCAACTAAACCAGGAAAAAGTATTGGAATATCTTCAACTGGAATAGGAATCAGAGAGATCTTAGTGTCGATCTGACTGAACCAGAGAAGGTCTTGACATAACTTTGACTGGAATGCAAATCAGAAGAATCTTAGGATCGATTCAACTTAACCAGATAAAAGTCATGGAATATCTTCAACTGGAATAAGAATCAGAGAGATCTTAGTGTCGATCGGATTGAACCAGAGAAGGTCTTGAATTAACTTTAGCTGGAATGGAAATCAGAAGAATCTTAAGATCGATTCAACTGAACAAGACTAAAGTCTTGGAATATCTTCAGCTGGAATAGGAATCAGAGAGATCTTAGTGTCAATCTGACTGAACTAGAGAAGGTCTTGAATTAACTTGACTGGAATGGAAATCAGATGATTCTTAGGATTGATTCAATTGAACCAAACAAAATTCTTGGAATATGTTAAACTGGAATAGGAATCAGAGAGATCTTAGAGTCGATTTGAGTGATCCAGAGAAGGTCTTCATTAACTTTGACTGGAATGGAAATTAGAAGAATCTTAGGAGCGATTCAACTGAACCAGGAAAAAGTATTGGAATATCTTTAATTGGAATATGAATCAGAGTGATCTTAGTGTTGATCTGACTGAACTAGAGAAGGTCTTTAATTATCTTTCACTGGAATAGAAATCAGAAGAATCTTAGGATCGATTCAACTGAAACATACAAAAGTCTTGGAATATCTTCAACTGGAATAGGAATCTAAGAGATCTTAGTGTCGATATGAATGAAACAAAGAAGGTTCTTAATTAACTTTGACTGGAATTGAAATCAGAAGAATCTTAGGATCGATTCAACTGAACCTGACAAAAGTCTTGGAATATCTTCAAATACAATAGGAATCAGAGAGATCTTAGTGTCGATCTGACTGAACCAGAGAAGGTCTTGACATAACTTTGACTAGATTGGAAATCATAAGAATCTTAGGATCGATTCATCCGAACCAGACAAAAGTCATGAAATATCTTTAACTGGAATAAGAATCAGGGAGATCTTAGTGTCGATCTGATTGAACCTGAGAAGGTATTGAATTAACTTTGATTGGATTGGAAATCAGAAGAATCTTAAGATCGATTCAACTGAACCAGACAAAATACTTGGAATATCTTCAACTGTAATGGGAATCAGAGAGATCTTAGTGTCAATCTGACTGAACAAGAGAAGGTCTTGAAATTAACTTTGACTGGAATGGAAATCAGATGATTCTTAGGATTGATTCAACTGAACCAAACAAAATTCTTGGAATATGTTAAACAGGAATAGGAATCAGATAGATCTTAGTGTCGATTTGATTGAACCAGAAAAGGTATTAATTAACTTTGATTGGAATGGAAATTAGAAGAATCTTAGAAGCGATTCAACTGAACCAAGAAAAAGCATTGGAATATATTTAACTGGAATAGGAATCAGAGAGATCTTAATGTCGATCTGACTGAACTAGAGAATGTCTTTAATTATCTTTGACTGGAATAGAAATCAGATGAATCTTAGGATCGATTCAACTGAAATAGACAAACGTCTTGGAATATCTTCAATTGGAATAAGAATGAGAGAGATCTTAGTGTCGATCTGATTGAACCAGAGAAGGTCTTGAATTAACTTTGATTGGAATGGAAATCAGAAGAATCTTAAGATCGATTCAACTAAACCAGACAAAAGTCTTGGAATATCTTCAACTGGAATGGGAATCAGAGAGATCTTAGTTTCAATCTGACTGAACCAGAGAAGGTCTTGAATTAACTTTGACTGGAATGGAAATCAAATGATTCTTAGGATTGATTCAACTGAACCAAACAAAATTCTTGGAATATGTTAAATTGGAATAGTAATCAGAGAGATCTTAGTGTCGATTTGAGTGAACCAGAGAAGGTCTTGATTAACTTTGACTGGAATGGAAATTAGAAGAATCTTAGGAGCGATTCAACTGAACAAGGAAAAAGTATTGGAATATCTTTAACTGGAATATGAATCAGAGAGATCTTAGTGTTGATCTTACTGAACTAGAGAAGGTCTTTAATTATCTTTGACCGGAATAGAAATCAGAAGAATCTTAGGATCGATTCAACTGAAACAGACAAAAGTCTTGGAATATCTTCAACTGTAATAGGAATCTAAGAGATCTTAGTGCCGATCTTAATGAAACAAAGAAGGTTTTTAATTAACTTTGACTGGAATGGAAATCAGAAGAATATTAGGATCGATTCAAATGAACCAGACAAAAGTCTTGGAATATCTTCAACTGGAATACGAATTAGAGAGATCTTAGTATCGATCTGACAGAACCAGAGAAGGTCTTAAATTAACTTTGACTGGAATGGAAATCAAAAGAATCTTGGGATCGATTCAACTGAACCAGACAAAAGTCTTGGAATATCTTCAATTGGAATAGGAATCAGAGAGATCTTAGTGTCGATCTGATTGAACCATAGAAGGTCTTGAAATAACTTTGACTGGAATGGAAATCAGAAGAATCTTAAGATCGATTCAACTGAACTAGACAAAAGTCTTTGAATATCTTCAACTGGAATGGGAATCAGAGAGATCTTAGTGTCAATCTGACTTAACCAGAGAAGGTCTTGAATTAACTTTGACTGGAATGGAAATTAGATGATTCTTAGGATTGATTCAACTGAACTAAACAAAATTCTTGGAATATGTTAAACTGGAATAGGAATCAGAGAGATCTTAGTGTCGATTTGACTGAACCAAAGAAGGTCTTGATTAACTTTGACTGGAATGGAAATTATAAGAATCTTAGGAGCGATTCAACTAAACCAGGAAAAAGTATTGGAATATCTTCAACTGGAATATGAATCAGAGAGATCTTAGTGTTGATCTTACTGAACTAGAGAAGGTCTTTAATTATCTTTGACCGGAATAGAAATCAGAAGAATCTTAGGATCGATTCAACTGAAACAGACAAAAGTCTTGGAATATCTTCAACTGTAATAGGAATCTAAGAGATCTTAGTGTCGATCTTAATGAAACAAAGAAGGTTTTTAATTAACTTTGACTGGAATGGAAATCAGAAGAATATTAGGATCGATTCAAAGGAACCAGACAAAAGTCTTGGAATATCTTCAACTGGAATACGAATTAGAGAGATCTTAGTGTCGATCTGACAGAACCAGAGAAGGTCTTAAATTAACTTTGACTGGAATGGAAATCAAAAGAATCTTGGGATCAATTCAACTTAACCAGACAAAAGTCATGGAATATCTTCAACTGGTATAGGAATCAGAGAGATCTTAGTGTCGATCTGACTTAACCATAGAAGGTCTTTAATCATCTTTGACTGGAATGGAAATCAGAAGAATCTTAGGATCGATTCAACTGAACCAGACAAAAGTCTTGGAATATCTTCAACTGGAATAGGAATCAGAGAGATCTTAGTGTCGATCTGATTGAACCAGAGAAGGTCTTGAATTAACTTTGACTGGAATGGAAATCAGAAGAATACTAAGATCGATTCAACTGAACTAGACAAAAGTCTTGGAATATCTTCAACTGGAATGGGAATTAGAGAGATCTAAATGTCAATCTGACTGAACCAGAGAAGGTCTTGAATTACCTTTGACTGGAATAGAAATCAAATGATTCTTAGGATTGATTCAACTGAACCAAACAAAATTCTTGGAATATGTTAAACTGGAATAGGAATCAGAGAGATCTTAGTATCGATTTGACTGAACCACAGAAGATCTTGATTAACTTTGACTGGAATGGAAATTATAAGAATCTTAGAAGCGATTCAACTGAACCAAGAAAAAGTATTGGAATATCTTTAACTGGAATAGGAATCATAGAGATCTTAGTGTCGATTTGACTTAACTAGAGAAGGTCTTTAATTATCTTTGACTGGAATAGAAATCAGAAGAATCTTAGGATCGATTCAACTGAAAAAGACAAAAGTCTTGGAATACCTTCAACTGAAATAGGAATCTAAGAGATCTTAGTGTCGATCTGAATGAAACAAAGAAGGTCTTCAATCATCTTTGACTAGAATAGAAATCAGAAGAATCTTAGGATTGATTCAACTGAAACAGACAAAAGTCTTGGAATATCTTCAACTGGAATAGGAATCTAAGAGATCTTAGTGTCGATCTTACTTAATCAAAGAAGGTCTTTAATTAACTTTGACTGGAATGGAAATCAGAAGAATCTTGGGATCGATTCAACTGAACCAGACAAAAGTCTTGGAATATCTTTAACTGGAATACGAATCAGAGAGATCTTAGTGTCGACCTGACAGAACTAGAGAAGGTCTTGAATTAACTTTGACTAGAATGGAAATCAGAAGAATCTTGGGATCGATTCAACTGAAACAGACAAAAGTCTTGGAATATCTTTAACTGGAATAGGAATCGGAGAGATCCTAGTGTCGATCTGACTGAACCAGAGAAGGTCTTTAATCATCTTTGACTAGAATGGAAATAATAAGAATCTTAGGATCGATTCAACTGAACAAGACAAAAGTCTTGGAATATCTTCAACTGGAATAGGAATCTGAGAGATCTTAGTGTCGATCTGACTTAACCAGAGAAGGTCTTTAATTAACTTTGACTGGAATGGAAATCATAAGAATCTTAGGAAAGATTCAACTGAACCAGACAAAAGTATTGGAATATCTTCAACTAGAATAGGAATCAGAGAGATCTTAGTGTCGTTCTGACTGAACCAGAGAAGTTCTTGAATTAACTTTGACTGGAATGGAAATCAGAAGAATCTTAGGATCTATTCAACTGAACCAGACAATAGTCTTGGAATATCTTCAACTGGAATTGGAATCAGAGAGATCTTAGTGTCGATCTGACTGAACCAGAGAAGTTCTTGAATTATCTTTGACTGGAATAGAAATCAGAAGAATCCTAGGATCGATTCAACTGAAACAGACAAAAGTCTTAGAATATCTTCAACTGGAATAGGAATCTAAGAGATCTTAGTGTCGATCTGAATGAAACAAAGAACTTTTTTAATTAACTTTTACTGGAATGGAAATCATAAGAATCTTAGGATCGATTCAACTAAACCAGACAAAAGTCTTAGAATATCTTCAACTGGAATAGGAATCAGAGAGATCTTAGTGTCGATTTGAGTGAATCAGAGAAGGTCTTGATTAACTTTGACTGGAATGGAAATCAGAAGAATCATAGGATCGATTCAACTGAACCAGACAAAGGTCTTGGAATATCTTCAACTGGAATACGAATCAGAGAGATCTTAGTGTCGATCTGACAGAACCAGAGAAGGTCTTGAATTAACTTTGACTTGAATGGAAATCATATGATTCTTAGGATTGATTCATCTGAACCAGAAAAAAGTCTTGGAATATCTTCAACTGGTATAGGAATCAAAGAGATCTTAGTGTCGACCTGACTTAACCATAGAAGGTCTTTAATCATCTTTGACTGGATTGGAAATAATAAGAATCTTAGGATCGATTCAACTGAACCAGACAAAAGTCTTGGAATATCTTCAACTAGAATAGGAATCTGAGAGATCTTAGTGTGGATCTGACTTAACCAGAGAAGGTCTTTAATTAACTTTGACTGTAATGGAAATAATAAGAATCTTAGGATCGATTCAACTGAACCAGACAAAAGTCTTGGAATATCTTCAACTAGAATAGGAAACAGAGAGATCTTAATGTCGATCTGACTGAACCAGAGAAGGTCTTTAATTAACTTTGACTAGAATGGAAATCATAAGAATCTTAGGATCGATTCAACTGAACCAGACAAAAGTCATGGAATATCTTCAACTGGAATAAGAATCAGAGAGATCTTAGTGTCGATCTGATTGAACCAGAGAAGGTCTTGAATTAACTTTGACTGGAATGGAAATCAGAAGAATACTAAGATCGATTCAACTGAACTAGACAAAAGTCTTGGAATATCTTCAACTGGAATGGGAATTAGAGAGATCTAAGTGTCAATCTGACTGAACCAGAGAAGGTCTTGAATTACCTTTGACTGGAATAGAAATCAAATGATTCTTAGGATTGATTCAACTGAACCAAACAAAATTCTTGGAATATGTTAAACTGGAATAGGAATCAGAGAGATCTTAGTATCGATTTGACTGAACCACAGAAGATCTTGATTAACTTTGACTGGAATGGAAATTATAAGAATCTTAGAAGCGATTCAACTGAACCAAGAAAAAGTATTGGAATATCTTTAACTGGAATAGGAATCATAGAGATCTTAGTGTCGATTTGACTTAACTAGAGAAGGTCTTCAATCATCTTTGACTAGAATAGAAATCAGAAGAATCATAGAATCGATTCAACAGAAACAGACAAAAGTCTTGGAATATCTTCAACTTGAATAGGAATCTAAGAGATCTTAGTGTCGATCTTACTTAATCAAAGAAGGTCTTTAATTAACTTTGACTGGAATGGAAATCAGAAGAATCTTGGGATCGATTCAACTGAACCAGACAAAAGTCTTGGAATATCTTTAACTGGAATACGAATCAGAGAGATCTTAGTGTCGACCTGACAGAACCAGAGAAGGTCTTGAATTAACTTTGACTAGAATGGAAATCAGAAGAATCTTGGGATCGATTCAACTGAACCAGACAAAAGTCTTGGAATATCTTTAACTGGAATAGGAATCGGAGAGATCTTAGTGTCGATCTGACTGAACCAGAGAAGGTATTTAATCATCTTTGACTGGAATGGAAATTAGAAGAATCTTAGAAGCGATTCAACTGAACAAGACAAAAGTCATGGAATATCTTCAACCGGAACAGGAATCAGAGAGATCTTAGTGTCGATCTGACTTAACTAGAGAAGGTCTTTAATTATCTTTGACTGGAATAGAAATCATAAGAATCTTAGGATCGATTCAACTGAACCAGACAAAAGTATTGGAATATCTTCAACTAGAATAGGAATCAGAGAGATCTTAGTGTCGTTCTAACTGAACCAGAGAAGTTCTTGAATTAACTTTGACTGGAATGGAAATCAGAAGAATCATAGGATCGATTCAACTGAACCAGACAAAGGTCTTGGAATATATTCAACTGGAATACGAATCAGAGAGATCTTAGTGTCGATCTGACAGAACCAGAGAAGGTCTTGAATTAACTTTGACTTGAATGGAAATCATATGATTCTTAGGATTGATTCATCTGAACCAGAAAAAAGTCTTGGAATATCTTCAACTGGTATAGGAATCAAAGAGATCTTAGTGTCGACCTGACTTAACCATAGAAGGTCTTTAATCATCTTTGACTGGAATGGAAATAATAAGAATCTTAGGATCGATTCAACTGAACCAGACAAAAGTCTTGGAATATCTTTAACTGGAATAGGAATCTGAGAGATCATAGTGTGGATCTGACTTAACCAGAGAAGGTCTTTAATTAACTTTGACTGTAATGGAAATAATAAGAATCTTAGGATCGATTCAACTGAACCAGACAAAAGTCTTGGAATATCTTCAACTAGAATAGGAATCAGAGAGATCTTAGTGTCGATCTGACTGAACCAGAGAAGGTCTTTAATTAACTTTGACTAGAATGGAAATCATAAGAATCTTAGGATCGATTCAACTGAACCAGACAAAAGTCATGGAATATCTTCAACTGGAATAAGAATCAGAGAGATCTTAGTGTCGATCTGATTGAACCAGAGAAGGTCTTGAATTAACTTTGACTGGAATGGAAATCAGAAGAATACTAAGATCGATTCAACTGAACTAGACAAAAGTCTTGGAATATCTTCAACTGGAATGGGAATTAGAGAGATCTAAGTGTCAATCTGACTGAACCAGAGAAGGTCTTGAATTACCTTTGACTGGAATAGAAATCAAATGATTCTTAGGATTGATTCAACTGAACCAAACAAAATTCTTGGAATATGTTAAACTGGAATAGGAATCAGAGAGATCTTAGTATCGATTTGACTGAACCACAGAAGATCTTGATTAACTTTGACTGGAATGGAAATTATAAGAATCTTATAAGCGATTCAACTGAACCAAGAAAAAGTATTGGAATATCTTTAACTGGAATAGGAATCATAGAGATCTTAGTGTCGATTTGACTTAACTAGAGAAGGTCTTCAATCATCTTTGACTAGAATAGAAATCAGAAGAATCTTAGGATCGATTCAACTGAAACAGACAAAAGTCTTGGAATATCTTCAACTTGAATAGGAATCTAAGAGTTCTTAGTGTCGATCTTACTTAATCAAAGAAGGTCTTTAATTAACTTTGACTGGAATGGAAATCAGAAGAATCTTGGGATCGATTCAACTGAACCAGACAAAAGTCTTGGAATATCTTTAACTGGAATACGAATCAGAGAGATCTTAGTGTCGACCTGACAGAACCAGAGAAGGTCTTGAATTAACTTTGACTAGAATGGAAATCAGAAGAATCTTGGGATCGATTCAACTGAACCAGACAAAAGTCTTGGAATATCTTTAACTGGAATAGGAATCGGAGAGATCTTAGTGTCGATCTGACTGAACCAGAGAAGGTCTTTAATCATCTTTGACTAGAATGGAAATAATAAGAATCTTAGGATCGATTCAACTGAACAAGACAAAAGTCATGGAATATCTTCAACTGGAATAGGAATCATAGAGATCTTAGTGTCGATTTGACTGAACTAGAGAAGATCTTGATTAACTTTGACTGGAATGGAAATTATAAGAATCTTAGAAGCGATTCAACTGAACCAAGAAAAATTATTGGAATATCTTTAACTGGAATAGGAATCATAGAGATCTTAGTGTCGATTTGACTTAACTAGAGAAGGTCTTCAATCATCTTTGACTGGAATAGAAATCAGAAGAATCTTAGGATCGATTCAACTGAAACAGACAAAAGTCTTGGAATATCTTCAACTGGAATAGGAATCTAAGAGATCTTAGTGTCGATCTTACTTAACCAGAGAAGGTCTTTAATTAACTTTGACTGGAATGGAAATCAGAAGAATCTTGGGATCGATTCAACTGAACCAGACAAAAGTCTTGGAATATCTTTAACTGGAATACGAATCAGAGAGATCTTAGTGTCGACCTGACAGAACCAGAGAAGGTCTTGAATTAACTTTGACTAGAATGGAAATCAGAAGAATCTTGGGATCGATTCAACTGAACCAGACAAAAGTCTTGGAATATCTTTAACTGGAATAGGAATCGGAGAGATCTTAGTGTCGATCTGACTGAACCAGAGAAGGTATTTAATCATCTTTGACTAGAATGGAAATAGTAAGAATCTTAGGATCGATTCAACTGAACAAGACAAAAGTCTTGGAATATCTTCAATTGGAATAGGAATCTGAGAGATCTTAGTGTCGATCTGACTTAACCAGAGAAGGTCTTTAATTAACTTTGACTGGAATGGAAATCATAAGAATCTTAGGATCGATTCAACTGATCCAGACAAAAGTATTGGAATATCTTCAACTAGAATAGGAATCAGAGAGATCTTAGTGTCGTTCTGACTGAACCAGAGAAGTTCTTGAATTATTTTTGACTGGAATGGAAATCAGAAGAATCTTAGGATCTATTCAACTGAACCAGACAATAGTCTTGGAATATCTTCAACTAGAATTGGAATCAGAGAGATCTTAGTGTCGATCTGACTGAACCAGAGAAGGTCTTGAATAAACTTTGATTGAATTAAAATCAGAAGAATCTTAAGATCGATTCAACTGAACCAGACAAAAGTCTTGGAATATCTTCAACTGGAATGGGAATCAGAGAGATTTTAGTGTCGATTTGACCGAACCAGTGAAGGTCTTGATTAACTATGACTCGAATGGAAATTAGAAGAATCTTAGAAGCGATTCAACTGAACCAAGAAAAAGTATTGGAATATCTTTAACCGGAATAGGAATCAGAGAGATCTTAGTGTCGATCTGACTTAACTAGAGAATGTCTTTAATTATCTTTGACTGGAATAGAAATCAGAAGAATCTTAGGATCGATTCAACTGAAACAGACAAAAGTCTTGGAATATCTTCAACTAGAATAGGAATCTAAGAGATCTTAGTGTCGATCTGAATGAAACAAAGAATTTTTGTAATTAACTTTAACTGGAATGGAAATCAGAAGAATCTTAGGATCGATTCATCTGAACCAGACAAAAGTCTTGGAATACGAATCAGAGAGATCTTAGTGTCGATCTGACAAAACTAGAGAAGGTTTCGAATTAACTTTGACTAGAATGGAAATCAGAAGAATCTTGGGATCGATTCAACTAAACCAGAAAAAAGTTTTGGAATATCTTCAATTGGTATAGGAATCAGAGAGATCTTAGTGTCGATCTGACTTAACCATAGAAGGTCTTTAATCATCTTTGACTGGAATGTAAATAATAAGAATCTTAGGATCGATTCAACTGAACCAGACAAAAGTCTTGGAATATCTTCAACTGGAATAGGAATCTGAGAGATCTTAGTGTCGATCTGACTTAACCAGAGAAGTTCTTTAATTAACTTTGACTTTAATGGAAATCATAAGAATCTTAGGATCGATTCAACTGAACCAGACAAAAGTATTGGAATATCTTCAACTAGAATAGGAATCAGAGAGATCTTAGTGTCGATCTGACTGAACCAGAGAAGTTCTTGAATTAACTTTGACTGGAATGGAAATCAGAAGAATCTTAGGATCTATTCAACTGAACCTGACAATAGTCTTGGAATATCTTCGACTGGAATAGGAATTAGAGAGATCTTAGTGTCGATCTAACTGAACCAGAGCAGGTCTTGACATAACTTTGACTGGAATGGAAATCAGAAGAATCTTAGGATCGATTCAACTGAACCAGACAAAAGTCATGGAATATCTTCAACTGGAATAAGAATTAGAGAGATCTTAGTGTCGATCTGATTGAACCAGAGAAGGTCTTGAATTAACTTTGACTGGAATGGAAATCAGAAGAATCTTAAGATCGATTCAATTAAACCTGACAAAAGTCTTAGAATATCTTCAACTGGAATGGGAATCCGAGAGATCTTAGTGTCAATCTGACTGAACCAGAGAAGGTTTTGAATAAACTTTGACTGGAATGGAAATCAGATAATTCTTAGGATTGATTCACCTGAACCAAACAAATTTCTTGGAATATGTTAACCTGGAATAGGAATCAGAGAGATCTTAGTGTCGATTTGACTGAACCAGTGAAGGTCTTGATTAACTATGACTGGAATTGAAATTAGAAGAATCTTAGAAGCGATTCAACTGAACCAAGAAAAAGTATTGGAATATCTTTAACCGAATAGGAATCAGAGAGATCTTAGTGTCGATCTGACTTAACTAGAGAAGGTCTTTAATTATCTTTGACTTGAATAGAAATCAGAAGAATCTTAGGATCGATTTAACTCAAACAGACAAAAGTCTTGGAATATCTTCAACTGGAATAAGAATCTAAGAGATCTTAGTGTCGATCTGAATGAAACAAAGATGTTTTTTAATTAACTTTGACTGGAATGGAAATCAGAAGAATCTTAGGATCGATTCAAATGAACCAGACAAAAGTCTTGGAATATCTTCAACTGGAATACGAATCAGAGAGATCTTAGTGTCGATCTGACAGAACTAGAGAAGGTTTCGAATTAACTTTGACTAGAATGGAAATCAGAGGAATCTTGGGATTGATTCAACTGAACCAGAAAAAAGTCATGGAATATCTTCAACTGGTATAGAAATCAGAGAGATCTTAGTGTCGATCTGACTTAACCATAGAAGGTCTTTAATCATCTTTGACTGGAATGGAAATAATAAGAATCTTAGGATCGATTTAACTGAAACAGACAAAAGTCTTGGAATATCTTCAACTGGAATAAGAATCTAAGAGATCTTAGTGTCGATCTGAATGAAACAAAGAAGTCTTTTAATTAACTTTGACTGGAATGGAAATCAGAAGAATCTTAGGATCGATTCAACTGAACCAGACAAAAGTCTTGGAATATCTTCAACTGGAATACGAATCAGAGAGATCTTAGTGTCAATCTGACAGAACTAGAGAAGGTTTCGAATTAACTTTGACTAGAATGGAAATCAGAGGAATCTTGGGATTGATTCAACTGAACCAGAAAAAAGTCATGGAATATCTTCAACTGGTATAGAAATCAGAGAGATCTTAGTGTCGATCTGACTTAACCATAGAAGGTCTTTAATCATCTTTGACCGGAATGGAAATAATAAGAATCTTAGGATCGATTCAACTAAACCAGACAAAAGTCTTGGAATATCTTCAACTGGAATAGGAATCTGAGAGATCATAGTGTCGATATGACTTAACCAGAGAAGGTCTTTAATTAACTTTGACTAGAATGGAAATCATAAGAATTTTAGGATCGATTCAACTGAACCAGACAAAAGTCATGGTATATCTTCAACTGGAATAAGAATCAGAGAGATCTTAGTGTCGATATGATTGAACCAGAGAAGGTCTTGAATTAACTTTGACTGGAATGGAAATCAGAAGAATACTAAGATCGATTCAACTAAACTAGACAAAAGTCTTGGAATATCTTCAACTGGAATGGGAATTAGAGAGATCTAAGTGTCAATTTGACTGAACCAGAGAAGGTCTTGAATTAACTTTGACTGGAATAGAAATAAAATGATTCTTAGGATTGATTCAACTGAACCAAACAAAATTCATGGAATATGTTAAACTGGAATAGGAATCAGAGAGATCTTAGTATCGATTTGACTGAACCAGAGAAGATCTTGATTAACTTTGACTGGAATGGAAATTATAAGAATCTTAGAAGCGATTCAACTGAACCAAGAAAAAGTATTGGAATATCTTTAACTGGAATAGGAATCATAGAGATCTTAGTGTCGATTTGACTTAACTTGAGAAGGTCTTCAATCATCTTTGATTGGAATAGAAATCAGAATAATCTTAGGATCGATTCAACTGAAACAGACAAAAGTCTTGGAATATCTTCAACTGGAATAGGAATCTAAGAGATCTTAGTGTCGATCTTACTTAACCAGAGAAGGTCTTAAATTAACTTTGACTGGAATGGAAATCAGAAGAATCTTGGGACCGATTCAACTGAACCAGACAAAAGTCTTGGAATATCTTTAACTGGAATACGAATCAGAAAGATATTAGTTTCGACCTGACAGAACCAGAGAAGGTCTTGAATTAACTTTGACTAGAATGGAAATCAGAAGAATCTTGGGATCGATTCAACTGAACCAGACAAAAGTCTTGGAATATCTTTAACTGAAATAGGAATCGGAGAGAACTTAGTGTCGATCTGACTGAACCAGAGAAGGTCTTTAATCATCTTTGACTAGAATGGAAATAGTAAGAATCTTAGGATCGATTCAACTGAACAAGACAAAAGTCTTTGAATATCTTTAACTGGAATAGGAATCTGAGAGATCTTAGTGTCGATCTGACTTAACCAGAGAAGGTCTTTAATTAACTTTGACTGGAATGGAAATCATAAGAATCTTAGGATCGATTCAACTGAACCAGACAAAAGTATTGGAATATCTTTAACTAGAATAGGAATCAGAGAGATCTTAGTGTCGTTCTGACTGAACCAGAGAAGTTCTTGAATTATCTTTGACTGGAATGGAAATCAGAAGAATCTTAGGATCTATTCAACTGAACCAAACAATAGTCTTGGAATATCTTCAACTAGAATTGGAATCAGAGAGATCTTAGTGTCGATCTGACTGAACCAGAGAAGGTCTTGACATACCTTTGACTGGAATGGAAATCAGAAGAATCTTAGGATCGATTCAACTGAACCAGACAAAAGTCTTGGAATACGAATCAGAGAGATCTTAGTGTCGATCTGACAGAACTAGAGAAGGTTTCGAATTAACTTTGACTAGAATGGAAATCAGAAGAATCTTGGGATCGATTCAACTAAACCAGAAAAAAGTTTTGGAATATCTTCAATTGGTATAGGAATCAGAGAGATCTTAGTGACGATCTGACTTAACCATAGAAGGTCTTTAATCATCTTTGACTGGAATGGAAATAATAAGAATCTTAGGATCGATTCAACTGAACCAGACAAAAGTCTTGGAATATCTTCAACTGGAATAGGAATTTGAGAGATCTTAGTGTCGATCTGACTTAACCAGAGAAGGTCTTTAATTAACTTTGACTTTAATGGAAATCATAAGAATCTTAGGATCGATTCAACTGAACCAGACAAAAGTATTGGAATATCTTCAACTAGAATAGGAATCAGAGAGATCTTAGTGTCGATCTGACTGAACCAGAGAAGTTCTTGAATTAACTTTGACTGGAATGGAAATCAGAAGAATCTTAGGATCTATTCAACTGAACCTGACAATAGTCTTGGAATATCTTCGACTGGAATAGGAATTTGAGAGATCTTAGTGTCGATCTAACTGAACCAGAGCAGGTCTTGACATTACTTTGACTGGAATGGAAATCAGAAGAATCTTAGGATCGATTCAACTGAACCAGACAAAAGTCATGGAATATCTTCAACTGGAATAAGAATTAGAGAGATCTTAGTGTTGATCTGATTGAACCAGAGAAGGTCTTGAATTAACTTTGACTGGAATGGAAATGAGAAGAATCTTAAGATCGATTCAATTAAACCATACAAAAGTCTTAAAATATCTTCAACTGGAATGGGAATCCGAGAGATCTTAGTGTCAATCTGACTGAACCAGAGAAGGTTTTGAATAAACTTTGACTGGAATGGAAATCAGATAATTCTTAGGATTGATTCACCTGAACCAAACAAATTTCTTGGAATATGTTAACCTGGAATAGGAATCAGAGAGATCTTAGTGTCGATTTGACTGAACCAGTGAAGGTCTTGATTAACTATGACTGAAATTGAAATTAGAAGAATCTTAGAAGCGATTCAACTGAACCAAGAAAAAGTATTGGAATATCTTTAACCGGAATAGGAATCAGAGTGATCTTAGTGTCGATCTGACTTAACTAGAGAAGGTCTTTAATTATCTTTGACTGGAATAGAAATCAGAAGAATCTTAGGATCGATTTAACTGAAACAGACAAAAGTCTTGGAATATCTTCAACTGGAATAAGAATCTAAGAGATCTTAGTGTCAATCTAAATGAAACAAAGAAGTTTTTTAATTAACTTTGACTGGAATGGAAATCAGAAGAATCTTAGGATCGATTCAACTGAACCAGACAAAAGTCTTGGAATATCTTCACTTGGAATACGAATCAGAGAGATCTTAGTGTCGATCTGACAGAACTAGAGAAGGTTTCGAATTAACTTTGACTAGAATGGAAATCAGAGGAATCTTGGGATTGATTCAACTGAACCAGAAAAAAGTCTTGGAATATCTTCAACTGGTATAGAAATCAGAGAGATCTTAGCGTCGATCTGACTTAACCATAGAAGGTCTTTAATTAACTTTGACTGGAATGGAAATCAGAAGAATCTTAGGATCGATTCAACTGAACAAGACAAAACTCTTGGAATATCTTCAACTTGAATACGTATCAGAGAGATCTTAGTGTCGATCTGACAAAACTAGAGAAGGTTTCGAATTAACTTTGACTAGAATGGAAATCAGAAGAATCTTGGGATCGATTAAACATAACCAGAAAAAAGTCTAGGAATATCTTCAACTGGTATAGGAATCAGAGAGATCTTAGTGTCGATCTGACTTAACCATAGAAGGTCTTTAATCATCTTTGACTGGAATGGAAATAATAAGAATCTTAGGATCGATTAAACTGAACCAGACAAAAGTCTTGGAATATCTTCAACTGGAATAGGAATCTGAGAGATCATAGTGTCGATCTGACTTAACCAGAGAAGGTCTTTAATTAACTTTGACTAGAATGGAAATCATAAGAATCTTAGGATCGATTCAACTGAACCAGCCAAAAGTCATGGAATATATTCAACTGGAATAAGAATCAGAGAGATCTTAGTGTCGATCTGATTGAACTAGAGAAGGTCTTGAATTAACTTTGACTGGAATGGAAATCAGAAGAATACTAAGATCGATTCAACTAAACTAGACAAAAGTCTTGGAATATCTTCAACTGGAATGGGAATTAGAGAGATCTAAGTGTCAATCTGACTGAACCAGAGAAGGTCTTGAATTAACTTTGACTGGAATAGAAATCAAATGATTCTTAGGATTGATTCAACTGAACCAAACAAAATTCTTGGAATATGTTAAAATGGAATAGGAATCAGAGAGATCTTAGTATCGATTTGACTGAACCAGAGAAGATCTTAATTAACTTTGACTGGAATGGAAATTATAAGAATCTTAGAAGCGATTCAACTGAACCAAGAAAAAGTATTGGAATATCTTTAACTGGAATAGGAATCATAGAGATCTTAGTGTCGATTTGACTTAACTAGAGAAGGTCTTCAATCATCTTTGACTGGAATAGAAATCAGAAGAATCTTAGGATCGATTCAACTGAAACAGACAAAAGTCTTGGAATATCTTCAACTGGAATAGGAATCTAAGAGATCTTAGTGTCGATCTTACTTAACCAGAGAAGGTCTTTAATTAACTTTGACTGGAATGGAAATCAGAAGAATCTTGGGATCGATTCAACTGAACCACACAAAAGTCTTGGAATATCTTTAAATGGAATACGAATCAGAGAGATCTTAGTGTCGACCTGACAGAACCAGAGAAGGTCTTGAATTAACTTTGACTAGAATGGAAATCAGAAGAATCTTGGGATCGATTCAACTGAACCAGACAAAAGTCTTGGAATATCTTTAACTAGAATAGGAATCGGAGAGATCTTAGTGTCGATCTGACTGAACCAGAGAAGGTCTTTAATCATCTTTGACTAGAATGGAAATAATAAGAATCTTAGGATCGATTCAACTGAACAAGACAAAAGTCTTGGAATATCTTCAACTGGAATAGGAATCTGAGAGATCTTAGTGTCGATCTGACTTAACCAGAGAAGGTCTTTAATTAACTTTGACTGGAATGGAAATCATAAGAATCTTAGGATCGATTCAACTGAACCAGACAAAAGTATTGGAATATCTTCAACTAGAATAGGAATCAGAGAGATCTTAGTGTCGTTCTGACTGAACCAGAGAAGTTCTTGAATTAACTTTGACTGGAATGGAAATCAGAAGAATCTTAGGATCTATTCAACTGAACCAGACAATAGTCTTGGAATATCTTCAACTGGAATTGGAATCAGAGAGATCTTAGTGTCGATCTGACTGAACCAGAGAAGGTCTTGACATAACTTTGACTGGAATGGAAATCAGAAGAATCTTAGGATCGATTCAACTGAACCAGACAAAAGTCATGGAATATCTTCAACTAGAATAAGAATCAGAGAGATCTTAGTGTCGATCTGACTGAACCAGAGAAGGTCTTGAATAAACTTTGACTGAATTAAAATCAGAAGAATCTTAAGATCGATTCAACTGAACCAGACAAAAGTCTTGGAATATCTTCAACTGGAATGGGAATCAGAGAGATCTTAGTGTCGATTTGACCGAACCAGTGAAGGTCTTGATTAACTATGACTCGAATGGAAATTAGAAGAATCTTAGAAGCGATTCCACTGAACCAAGAAAAAGTATTGGAATATCTTTAACCGGAATAGGAATCAGAGAGATCTTAGTGTCGATCTGACTTAACTAGAGAATGTCTTTAATTATCTTTGACTGGAATAGAAATCAGAAGAATCTTAGGATCGATTCAACTGAAACAGACAAAAGTCTTGGAATATCTTCAACTGGAATAGGAATCTAAGAGATCTTAGTGTCGATTTGAATGAAAAAAAGAATTTTTGTAATTAACTTTGACTGGAATGGAAATCAGAAGAATCTTAGAATCGATTCAACTGAACCAGACAAAAGTCTTGGAATATCTTCAACTGGAATACGAATCAGAGAGATCTTAGTGTCGATCTGACAAAACTAGAGAAGGTTTCGAATTAACTTTGACTAGAATGGAAATCAGAAGAATCTTGGGATCGATTCAACATAACCAGAAAAAAGTCTAGGAATATCTTCAACTGGTATTGGAATCAGAGAGATCTTAGTGTCGATCTGTCTTAAGCATAGAAGGTCTTTAATCATCTTTGACTGGAATGGAAATAATAAGAATCTTAGGATCGATTCAATTGAACCAGACAAAAGTCTTGGAATATCTTCAACTGGAATAGGAATCTGAGAGATCATAGTGTCGATCTAACTTAACCAGAGAAGGTCTTTAATTAACTTTGACTAGAATGGAAATCATAAGAATCTTAGGATCGATTCAACTGAACCAGACAAAAGTCATGGAATATCTTCAACTGGAATAAGAATCAGAAAGATCTTAGTGTCGATCTGATTGAACCAGAGAAGATCTTGAATTAACTTTGACTGGAATGGAAATCAGAAGAATACTAAGATCGATTCAACTAAACTAGACAAAAGTCTTGGAATATCTTCAACTGGAATGGGAATTAGAGAGATCTAAGTGTCAATCTGACTGAACCAGAGAAAGTCTTGAATTAACTTTGACTGGAATAGAAATCAAATGATTCTTAGGATTGATTCAACTGAACCCAACAAAATTCTTGGAATATGTTAAACTGGAATAGGAATCAAAGAGATCTTAGTATCGATTTGACTGAACCAGAGAAGATCTTGATTAACTTTGACTGGAATGGAAATTATAAGAATCTTAGAAGCGATTCAACTGAACCAAGAAAAAGTATTGGAATATATTTAACTGGAATAGGAATCATAGAGATCTTAGTGTCGATTTGACTTAACTAGAGAAGGTCTTCAATCATCTTTGACTGGAATAGAAATCAGAAGAATCTTAGGATCGATTCAACTGAAACAGACAAAAGTCTTGGAATATCTTCAACTGGAATAGGAATCTAATAAATCTTAGTGTCGATCTTACTTAACCAGAGAAGGTCTTGAATTAACTTTGACTAGAATGGAAATCAGAAGAATCTTGGGATCGATTCAACTGAACCAGACAAAAGTCTTGGAATATCTTTAACTGGAATAGGAATCGGAGAGATCTTAGTGTCGATCTGACTGAACCAGAGAAGGTCTTTAATCATCTTTGACTAGAATGGAAATAATAAGAATCTTAGGATCGATTCAACTGAACAAGACAAAAGTCTTGGAATATCTTCAACTGGAATAGGAATCTGAGAGATCTTAGTGTCGATCTGACTTAACCAGAGAAGGTCTTTAATTAACTTTGACTGGAATGGAAATCATAAGAATCTTAGGATCGATTTAACTGAACCAGACAAAAGTATTGGAATATCTTCAACTAGAATAGGAATCAGAGAGATCTTAGTGTCGTTCTGACTGAACCAGAGAAGTTCTTGAATTAACTTTGACTGGAATGGAAATCAGAAGAATCTTAGGATCTATTCAACTGAACCAGACAATAGTCTTGGAATATCTTCAACTGGAATTGGAATCAGAGAGATCTTAGTGTCGATCTGACTGAACCAGAGAAGGTCTTGACATAACTTTGACTGGAATGGAAATCAGAAGAATCTTAGGATCGATTCAACTAAACCAGACAAAAGTCATGGAATATCTTCAACTAGAATAAGAAACAGAGAGATCTTAGTGTCGATCTGACTGAACCAGAGAAGGTCTTGAATAAACTTTGACTGAATTAAAATCAGAAGAATCTTAAGATCGATTCAACTGAACCAGACAAAAGTCTTGGAATATCTTCAACAGGAATGGGAATCAGAGAGATCTTAGTGTCGATTTGACCGAACCAGTGAAGGTCTTGATTAACTATGACACGAATGGAAATTAGAAGAATCTTAGAAGCGATTCAACTGAACCAAGAAAAAGTATTGGAATATCTTTAACCGGAATAGGAATCAGAGAGATCTTAGTGTCGATCTGACTTAACTAGAGAATGTCTTTAATTATCTTTGACTGGAATAGAAATCAGAAGAATCTTAGGATCGATTCAACTGAAACAGACAAAAGTCTTGGAATATCTTCAACTGGAATAGGAATCTAAGAGATCTTAGTGTCGATCTGAATGAAACAAAGAATTTTTGTAATTAACTTTGACTGGAATGGAAATCAGAAGAATCTTAGGATCGATTCCACTGAACCAGACAAAAGTCTTGGAATATCTTCAACTGGAATACGAATCAGAGAGATCTTAGTGTCGATCTGACAGAACTAGAGAAGGTTTCGAATTAACTTTGACTAGAATGGAAATCAGAAGAATCTTGGGATCGATTCAACTAAACCAGAAAAAAGTCTTGGAATATCTTCAATTGGTATAGGAATCAGAGAGATCTTAGTGTCGATCTGACTTAACCATAGAAGGTCTTTAATCATCTTTGACTGGAATGGAAATAATAAGAATCTTAGGATCGATTCAACTGAACCAGACAAAAGTATTGGAATATCTTCAACTAGAATAGGAATCAAAGATATCTTAGTGTCGATCTGACTGAACCAGAGAAGTTCTTGAATTAACTTTGACTGGAATGGAAATCAGAAGAATCTTAGGATCTATTCAACTGAACCTGACAATAGTCTTGGAATATCTTCGACTGGAATAGGAATTAGAGAGATCTTAGTGTCGATCTAACTGAACCAGAGCAGGTCTTGACATAACTTTGACTGGAATGGAAATCAGAAGAATCTTAGGATCGATTCAACTGAACCAGACAAAAGTCATGGAATATCTTCAACTGGAATAAGAATTAGAGAGATCTTAGTGTCGATCTGATTGAACCAGGAAGGTCTTGAATTAACTTTGACTGGAATGGAAATCAGAAGAATCTTAAGATCGATTCAATTAAACCAGACAAAAGTCTTGGAATATCTTCAACTGGAATGGGAATCCGAGAGATCTTAGTGTCAATCTGACTGAACCTGAGAAGGTTTTTAATAAACTTTGACTGGAATGGAATTCAGATAATTCTTAGGATTGATTCACCTGAACCAAACAAATTTCTTGGAATATGTTAACCTGGAATAGGAATCAGAGAGATCTTAGTGTCGATTTGACTGAACCAGTGAAGGTCTTGTTTAACTATGACTGGAATTGAAATTAGAAGAATCTTAGAAGCGATTCAACTGAACCAAGAAAAAGTATTGGAATATCTTTAACCGGAATAGGAATTAGAGAGATCTTAGTGTCGATCTGACTTAACTAGAGAAGGTCTTTAATTATCTTTGATTGGAATAGAAATCAGAAGAATCTTAGGATCGATTTAACTCAAACAGACAAAAGTCTTGGAATATCTTCAACTGGAATAACAATCTAAGAGATCTTAGTGTCGATCTGAATGAAACAAAGAAGTTTTTTAATTAACTTTGACTGGAATGGAAATCAGAAGAATCTTAGGATCTATTCAACTGAACCTGACAATAGTCTTGGAATATCTTCGACTGGAATAGGAATTAGAGAGATCTTAGTGTCGATCTAACTGAACCAGAGCAGGTCTTGACATAACTTTGACTGGAATGGAAATCAGAAGAATCTTAGGATCGATTCAACTGAACCAGACAAAAGTCATGGAATATCTTCAACTGGAATAAGAATTAGAGAGATCTTAGTGTCGATCTGATTGAACCAGGAAGGTCTTGAATTAACTTTGACTGGAATGGAAATCAGAAGAATCTTAAGATCGATTCAATTAAACCAGACAAAAGTCTTGGAATATCTTCAACTGGAATGGGAATCCGAGAGATCTTAGTGTCAATCTGACTGAACCTGAGAAGGTTTTGAATAAACTTTGACTGGAATGGAATTCAGATAATTCTTAGGATTGATTCACCTGAACCAAACAAATTTCTTGGAATATGTTAACCTGGAATAGGAATCAGAGAGATCTTAGTGTCGATTTGACTGAACCAGTGAAGGTCTTGTTTAACTATGACTGGAATTGAAATTAGAAGAATCTTAGAAGCGATTCAACTGAACCAAGAAAAAGTATTGGAATATCTTTAACCGGAATAGGAATCAGAGAGATCTTAGTGTCGATCTGACTTAACTAGAGAAGGTCTTTAATTATCTTTGATTGGAATAGAAATCAGAAGAATCTTAGGATCGATTTAACTGAAACAGACAAAAGTCTTGGAATATCTTCAACTGGAATAACAATCTAAGAGATCTTAGTGTCGATCTGAATGAAACAAAGAAGTTTTTTAATTAACTTTGACTGGAATGGAAATCAGAAGAATCTTAGGATCGATTCAACTGAACCAGACAAATGTCTTGGAATATCTTCAACTGGAATACGAATCAGAGAGATCTTAGTTTCGATCTGACAGAACTAGAGAAGGTTTCGAATTAACTTTGACTAGAATGAAAATCAGAGGAATCTTGGGATCGATTCAATTGAACCAGAAAAAAGTCTTGGAATATCTTCAATTGGTATAAAAATCAGAGAGATCTTAGTGTCGATCTGACTTAACCATAGAAGGTCTTTAATCATATTTGACTGGAATGGAAATAATAAGAATCTTAGGATCGATTCAACTGAACCAGACAAAAGTCTTGGAATATCTTCAACTGGAATAGGAATCTGAGAGATCATAGTGTCGATTTGACTTAACCAGAGAAGGTCTTTAATTAACTTTGACTCGAATGGAAATCATAAGAATCTTAGGATCGATTCAACTGAACCAGACAAAAGTCTTGGAATATCTTCAACTGGAATAAGAATCAAAGAGATCTTAGTGTCTATCTGATTTAACCAGAGAAGGTCTTGAATTAACTTTGACTGGAATGGAAATTAGAAGAATACTAAGATCGATTCAACTGAACTAGACAAAAGTCTTGGAATATCTTCAACTGGAATGGGAATTAGAGAGATCTTAGTGTCAATCTGACTGAACCAGAGAAGGTCTTGAATTAACTTTGACTGGAATGGAAATCAGATGATTCTTAGGATTGATTCAACTGAACCAAACAAAATTCTTGGAATATGTTAAACTGGAATAGGAATCAGAGAGATCTTAGTATCGATTTGACAGAACCAGAGAAGGTCTTGATTAACTTTGACTGGAACGGAAATTATAAGAATCTTATAAGCGATTCAACTGAACCAAGAAAAAGTATTAGAATATCTTTAACTGGAATAGGAATCATAGAGATCTTAGTATCGATCTGACTTAACTAGAGAAGGTCTTCAATTATCTTTGACTGGAATAGAAATCAGAAGAATCTTAGGATCGATTCAACTGAAACAGACAAAAGTCTTGAAATATCTTCTACTGGAATAGGAAACTAAGAGATCTTAGTTTCGATCTGAATGAAAGAAAGAAGGTTTTTAATTAACTTTGACTGGAATACAAATCAGAAGAATCTTAGGATTGATTCAACGGAACCAGACAAAAGTCTTGGAATATCTTCAACTGGAATACGAATCAGAGAGATCTTAGTGTCCATCTAAAATAACCAGAGAAGATATTGAATTAACTTTGACTATAATGGAAATCAGAAGAATCTTGGGATCGATTCAACTGAACCAGAAAAAAGTCTTAGAATATCTTCAACTGGTATAGGAATCAAAGAGATATTAGTGTCGATCTGACTGAACCAGAGAACGTCTTTAATCATCTTTGACTGAAATGGAATTAATAATAATCTTAGGATCAATTCAACTGAACCAGACAAAAGTCTTGGAATATCTTCAACTGGAATAGGAATCTGAGAGATCTTAGTCTCGATCTGACTTAACCAAAGAAGGTCTTTAATTAACTTTGACTGGAATGGAAATCAGAAGAATCTTAGGATCGATTCAATTGAACCAGACAAAACTATTGGAATATCTTCAACTAGAATAGGAATCAGAGAGATCTTAGTGTCGATCTGATTGAACCAGAGAAGGTCTTCAATTAACTTTGACTGGAATGGAAATAAGAAGAATCTTGGGATTGATTCAACTGAACCAAACAAAATCCTTGGAATATGTTAAACTGGAATAGGAATCAGAGAGATCTTAGTGTCGATTTGAGGGAACCAGAGAAGGTCTTGATTAACTTTAACTAGAATGGAAATTAGATGAATCTTAGGAGCGATTCAACTGAACCAGGAAAAAGTATTGGAATATCTTTAACTGGAATAGGAATCAGAGAGATCTTAGTGTCGATCTGACTGAACCAGAGAAGGTCTTTAATCATCTTTGACTGGAATAGAAATAAGAAGAATCTTAGGATCGATTCAACTGAAACAAACAAAAGTCTTGGAATATATTCAACTGGAATAGGAATCTAAGAGATCTTAGTGTCGATCTGAATGAAACAAAGAAGGTTTTTAATCAACTTTGACTGGAATGGAAATCATAAGAATCTTAGGATCGATTCAACTGAACCAAACAAAAGTCTTGGAATATCTTCAACTACAATAGGAATCAGAGAGATCTTAGTGTCGATCTGACTGAACCAGAGAAGGTCTTGACATAACATTGAATGGAATGGAAATCAAAAAAATCTTAGGATCGATTCAACTGAACCAGACAAAAGTCATGGAATATATTCAACTAGAATAAGAATCAGAGAGATCTTAGTGTTGATCTAATTGAACCAGAGAAGGTCTTAAATTAACTTTGACTGGAATGGAAATCAGAAGAATCTTAAGATCAATTCAACTGAACCAGACAAAAGTCTTGGAATATCTTCAACTGGAATGGGAATCAAAGAGATCTTAGTGTCAATCTGACTAAACCAGAGAAGGTCTTGAATTAACTTTGACTGGAATGGAAATCAAATGATTCTTAGGATCGATTCAACTTAACCAGACAAAAGTATTGGAATATCTTCAACTGGAATAGTAATCAGAGAGATCTTAGTGTCGATCTGACTGAACCAGAGAAGGTCTTGACATAACTTTGACTGGAATGGAAATCAGAAGAATATTAGGATCGATTCAACTGAACCAGATAAAAGTCATGGAATATCTTCAAATAGAATAAAAATCAGAGAGATCTTAGTGTCGATCTGATTTAACTAGAGAAGGTCTTGAATTAACTTTGACTGGAATGGAAATCAGAAGAATCTTAAGATCGATTCAACTTAACCAGACAAAAGTCTTGGAATATCTTCAACTAGAATGGGAATCAGAGAGATCTTATAGTCAATCTGACTGAACCAAAGAAGGTCTTGAATTAACTTTGACTGGAATGGAAATCACAAGAATCTTAGGATCGATTCAACTGAACCAGACAAAAGTCTTGGAATATTTTCAACTACAATAGGAATCAGAGAGATCTTAGTGTCGATCTGACTGAACCAGAGAAGGTCTTTAATTATCTTTGACTGGAATAGAAATTAGAAGAATCTTAGGATTGATTCAATTGAAACAAACAAAAGTCTTGGAATATCTTCAACTGGAATAGGAATCTAAGAGATCTTAGTGTTGATCTGAATGAAACAAAGAAGGTTTTTAATCAACTTTGACTTGAATGGAAATCAGAAGAATCTTGGGATCGATTCAACTGAACCAGACAAAAGTCTTGGAATATCTTCAACTACAATAGGAATCAGAGAGATCTTTGTGTCGATCTGACTGAACTTGAGAAGGTCTTGACATAACTTTGACTGGAATGGAAATCAGAAGAATATTAGGATCGAATCAACTGAACCAAACAAAAGTCATGGAATATCTTCAATTGGAATAAGAATCAGAGAGATCTTAATGTCGATCTAATTGAACCATAGAAGGTATTGAATTAACTTTGACTGGAATGGAAATCAGAAGAATCTTAAGATCGATTCAACTGAACCTGACAAAAGTCTTGGAAATTCTTCAACTGGAATGGGAATCAGAGAGATCTTAGTGTCAATTTGACTAATCCAGAGAAGGTCTTGAATTAACATTGACTGGAATAGAAATCAGATGATTCTTAGGATCGATTCAACTGAACCAGACAAAAGTATTGGAATATCTTCAACTGGAATAGGAATCAAAGAGATCTTAGTATCGATCTGACTGAACCAGAGAAGGTCTTGACATAACTTTGACTGGAATGGAAATCAGAAGAATCTTAGGATCGATTGAACTGAACCAGACAAAAGTCTTGGAATATCTTCAACTACAATAGGAATCAGAGAGATCTTAGTGTCGATCTGACTGAACCAGAGAAGGTCTTGACATAACTTAGACTAGAATGGAAATCAGAAGAATCTTAGGATCGATTCAACCGAACCAGACAAAAGTCATGGAATAACTTTAACTGGAATAAGAATCAGGGAGATCTTAGTGTCGATCTGATTGAACTAGAGAAGGTCTTGAATTAACTTTGACTGGAATGGAAATCAGAAGAATCTTAAGATCGATTCAACTGAACCAGACAAAATTCTTGGAATATCTTCAACTGTAATGGGAATCAGAGAGATCTTAGTGTCAATCTGACTAAACCAGAGAAGGTCTTGAATTAACTTTTACTGGAATGGAAATCAGATGATTCTTAGGATTGATTCAACTGAACCAAACAAAATTCTTGGAATATGTTAAACTGGAATAGGAAGCAGAGAGATCTTAGTGTCGATTTGAGTGAACCAGAGAAGGTCTTGATTAACTTTGACTGGAAGTGAAATTAGAAGAATCTTAGGAGCAATTCAACAGAACTAGGAAAAAGTATTGGAATATCTTTAACTGGAATAGTAATCAGAGAGATCTTAGTGTCGATCTGACTGAACTAGAGAAGGTCTTTAATTATCTTTGACTGGAATAGAAATCAGAAGAATCTTAAGATCGATTCAATTGAAACAAACAAAAGTCTTGGAATATCTTCAATTGGAATAGGAATCTAAGAGATCTTAGTGTTGATCTGAATGAAACAAAGAAAGTTTTTAATCAACTTTGACTGGAATGGAAATCAGAAGAATCTTAGGATCGATTCAACTGAACCAGACAAAAGTCTTGGAATATCTTCAACTACAATAGGAATCAGAGAGATCTTAGTGTCGATCTGACTGAACTAGAGAAGGTCTTGACATAACTTAGACTAGAATGGAAATCAGAAGAATCTTAGGATCGATTCAACCGAACCAGACAAAAGTCTCGGAATATGTTTAACTGGAATAAGAATTAGGGAGATCTTAGTGTCGATCTGATTGAACCAGAGAAGGTCTTTAATCATCTTTGACTGGAATAGAAATCAGAAGAATCTTAGGATCGATTCAACTGAAACAGACATAAGTCTTGGAATATCTTCAACTATAATAGGAATCAGAGATATCTTAGTGTCGATCTGACTGAACCAGAGAAGGTTTTGACATAACTTTGACTGGAATAGAAATCAGAAGAATCTTAGGATCGATTCAACTGAACCAGACAAAAGTCTTGGAATATCTTCAACTGGTATGGGAATCAGAGAGTTCTTAGTGTCAATCTGACTGAACCAGAGAAGGTCTTGAAATAACTTTGACTGGAATGGAAATCAGATGATTCTTAGGATTGATTCAACTGAACCTAACAAAATTCTTGGAATATGTTAAACTGGAATAGGAATCAGAGAGATATTATTGTCGATTTGAGTGAACCAGAGAAGGTCAGGATTAACTTTTACTGGAATGGAAATTAGAAGAATCTTAGGAGCGATTCAACAGAACTAGGAAAAAGTATTGGAATATCTTTAACTGGAATAGGAATATGAGAGATCTTAGTGTCGATCTGACTGAACTAGAGAAGGTCTTTAATTATCTTTGACTGGAATAGAAATCAGAAGAATCTTAGGATCGATTCAATTGAAACAAACAAAAGTCTTGGAATATCTTCAACTGGAATAGGAATCTAAGAGATCTTAGTGTTGATCTGAATGAAACAAAGAATGTCTTTAATTAACTTTGACTGGAATGGAAATCAGAAGAATCTTAGGATCGATTCAACTGAACCAGACAAAAGTCTTGGAATATCTTCAACTACAATAGGAATCAGAGAGATCTTAGTGTCGATCTGACTGACCTAGAGAAGGTCTTGACTTAACTTAGACTAGAATGGAAATCAGAAGAATCTTAGGATCGATTCAACCGAACAAGACAAAAGTCATGGAATATATTTAACTGGAATAAGAATTAGGGAGATCTTAGTGTCGATCTGATTGAACCAGAGAAGGTCTTGAATTAACTTTGACTAGAATGGAAATCAGAAGAATCTTAAGATCGATTCAACTGAACCAGACAAAAGTCTTGGAATATCTTCAACTGTAATGGGAATCAGAGAGATCTTAGTGTCAATCTGACTGAACCAGAGAAGGTCTTGAATTAACTTTGACTGGAATGGAAATCAGATGATTCTTAGGATTGATTCAACTGAACCTAACAAAATTCTTGGAATATGTTAAACTGGAATAGGAATCAGAGAGATCTTATTGTCGATTTGAGTGAACCAGAGAAGGTCAGGATTAACTTTTACTGGAATGGAAATTAGAAGAATCTTAGGAGCGATTCAACAGAACTAGGAAAAAGTATTGCAATATCTTTAACTGGAATAGGAATCAGAGAGATCTTAGTGTCGATCTGACTGAACCAGAGAAGGTTTTGACATAACTTTGACTGGAATAGAAATCAGAATAATATTAGGATCGATTCAACTGAACCAGACAAAAGTCTTGGAATATCTTCAACTGGTATGGGAATCAGAGAGTTCTTAGTGTCAATCTGACTGAACCAGAGAAGGTCTTGAATTAACTTTGACTGGAATGGAAATCAGATGATTCTTAGGATTGATTCAACTGAACCTAACAAAATTCTTGGAATATGTTAAACTGGAATAGGAATCAGAGAGATCTTATTGTCGATTTGAGTGAACCAGAGAAGGTCAGGATTAACTTTTACTGGAATAGAAATTAGAAGAATCTTAGGAGCGATTCAACAGAACTAGGAAAAAGTATTGGAATATATTTAACTGGAATAGGAATCTGAGAGATCTTAGTGTCGATCTGACTGAACTAGAGAAGGTCTTTAATTATCTTTGACTGGAATAGAAATCAGAAGAATCTTAGGATCGATTCAATTGAAACAAACAAAAGTCTTGGAATATCTTCAACTGGAATAGGAATCTAAGAGATCTTAGTGTTGATCTGAATGAAACAAAGAATGTCTTTAATTAACTTTGACTGGAATGGAAATCAGAAGAATCTTAGGATCGATTCAACTGAACCAGACAAAAGTCTTGGAATATCTTCAACTACAATAGGAATCAGAGAGATCTTAGTGTCGATCTGACTGACCTAGAGAAGGTCTTGACTTAACTTAGACTAGAATGGAAATCAGAAGAATCTTAGGATCGATTCAACCGAACAAGACAAAAGTCATGGAATATATTTAACTGGAATAAGAATTAGGGAGATCTTAGTGTCGATCTGATTGAACCAGAGAAGGTCTTGAATTAACTTTGACTAGAATGGAAATCAGAAGAATCTTAAGATCGATTCAACTAAACCAGACAAAAGTCTTGGAATATCTTCAACTGTAATGGGAATCAGAGAGATCTTAGTGTCAATCTGACCAAACCAGAGAAGGTCTTGAATTAACTTTGACTGGAATGGAAATCAGATTATTCTTAGGATTGATTCAACTGAACCAAACAAAATTCTTGGAATATGTTAAACTGGAATAGGAAGCAGAGAGATCTTAGTTTCGATTGAGTGAACCAGAGAAGGTCTTGATTAACTTTGACTGGAAGTGAAATTAGAAGAATCTTAGGAGCGATTCAACTGAACCATGAAAAAGTATTGGAATATCTTTAACTAGAATAAGAATCAGAGAGATCTTAGTGTCGATCTGACTGAACTAGAGAAGGTCTTTAATCATCTTTGACTGGAATATAAATCAGAAGAATCTTAGGATCGATTCAACTGAAACAGACAAAAGTCTTGGAATATCTTCAACTAGAATAGGAATCAGAGAGATCTTAGTGTCGGTCTAACTGAACCAGAGAAGGTCTTGACATAACTTTGACTGGAATAGAAATCTGAAGAATCTTAGGATCGGTTCAACTGAACCAGACAAAAGTCATGGAATATCTTCAACTGGAATAAGAATCGGAGAGATCTTAGTGTCGATCTGATTGAACCAGAGAAGGTCTTGAATTAACTTTCACTGGAATGGAAATCAGAAGAATCTTAAGATCGATTCAACTGAACCAGAAAAAAGTCTTGGAATATCTTCAACTAGTATGGGAATCAGAGAGATCTTAGTGTCAATCTGACTGAACCAGAGAAGGTCTTGAATTAACTTTGACTGGATTGGAAATCATATGATTCATAGGACTGATTCAACTGAACCAAACAAAACTCTTGGAATATGTTAAATTGGAATAGGAATCAGAGAGATCTTATTGTCGATTTGAGTGAACCAGAGAAGGTCTTGATTAACTTTTACTTGAATGGAAATTAGAAGAATCTTAGGAGCGATTCAACAGAACTAGGAAAAAGTATTGGAATATCTTTAACTGGAATAGGACTCAGAGAGATCTTAGTGTCGATCTGACTGAACTAGAGAAGGTCTTTAATCATCTTTGACTGGAATAGAAATCAGAAGAATCTTAGGACCGATTCAATTGAAACAAACAAAAGTCTTGGAATATCTTCAACTGGAATAGGAATCTAAGAGATCTTAGTGTTGATCTGAATGAAACAAAGAAGGTTTTTAATCAACTTTGACTGGAATGGAAATCAGAAGAATCTTAGGATCGATTCAACTGAACCAGACAAAAGTCTTGGAATATCTTCAACTACAATAGGAATCAGAGAGATCTTAGTGTCGATCTGACTGAACTAGAGAAGGTCTTGAAATAACTTTGACTGGAATGGAAATCAGAAGAATCTTAGGATCGATTCAATTGAACCAGACAAAAGTCATGGAATATCTTCAACTGGAATAAGAATCAGAGCGATCTTAGTGTCGATCTAATTGAACCATAGAAGGTCTTGAATTAACTTTGACTGAAATGGAAATCAGAAGAATCTTAAGATCGATTCAACTGAACCAGACAAAATTCTTGGAATATCTTCAACTGGAATGGGAATCAGAGAGATCTTAGTGTCAATCTGACTAAACCAGAGAAGGTCTTGAATTAACATTGACCGGAATAGAAATCAGATGATTCTTAGGATCGATTCAACTGAACCAAACAAAAGTATTGGAATATCTTCAACTGGAATAGGAATCAGATAGATCTTAGTGTCGATCTGACTGAACCAGAGAAGGTCTTGACATAACTTTGACTGGAATGGAAATCAGAAGAATCTTAGGATTGATTGAACTGAACCAGACAATAGTCTTGGAATATATTCAACTACAATAGGAATCAGAGAGATCTTAGTGTCGATCTGAATGAACCAGAGAAGGTCTTGACATAACTTTAACTAGAATGGAAATTAGAAGAATCTTAGGATCGATTCAACCGAACCAGACAAAAGTCATGGAATATGTTTAACTGGAATAAGAATCAGGGAGATCTTAGTGTCGATCTGATTGAACCAGAGAAGGTCTTGAATTAACTTTGACTGGAATGGAAATCAGAAGAATCTTAAGATCGATTCAACTGAACCAGATAAAAGTCTTGGAATATCTTCAACTGTAATGGGAATCAGAGAGATCTTAGTGTCAATCTAACTTAACCAGAGAAGGTCTTGAATTAACTTTGACTGGAATGGAAATCAGATGATTCTTAGGATTGATTCAACTGAACCAAACAAAATTCTTGGAATATGTTAAACTGGAATAGGAAGCAGAGAGATCTTAGTGTCGATTTGAGTGAACCTGAGAAGGTCTTGATTAAATTTGACTGGAAGTGAAATTAGAAGAATCTTAGGAGTGATTCAACTGAACCAGGAAAAAGTATTGGAATATCTTTAACTGGAATAAGAATCAGAGAGATCTTAGTGTCTATCTGACTGAACTAGAGAAGGTCTTTAATCATCTTTGACTGGAATAGAAATCAGAAGAATCTTAGGATCGATTCAACTGAAACAGACAAAAGTCTTGGAATATCTTCAACTAGAATAGGAATCATAGAGATCTTAGTGTCTATCTAACTGAACCAGAGAAGGTTTTTAATTAACTTTGACTGGAATGGAAATCAGAAGAATCTTAGGATCGATTCAACTGAACCAGACAAAAGTCTTGGAATATCTTTAATTGCAATAGGAATCAGAGAGATTATAGTGTCGATCTGACTGAACCAGAGAAGGTCTTGAATTAACTTTGACTGGAATGGAAATTAGAAACATCTTGGGATCGATTGAACTGAACCAGACAAAAGTCTTGGAATATCTTCAACTGGAATAGGAATCAGAGAGATCTTAGTGTCAATCTAACTGAACCAGAGAAGGTCTTTAATTAACTTTGACTGGAATGGAAATCAGTAGAATCTTAGGATTGATTCAACTGAACCGGATAAAAGTCTTGGAATATCTTCAACTGCAATAGGAATCAGAGAGATCTTAGTGTCGATATGACTGATCCAGAGAAGGTCTTGACATAACTTTGACTGGAATGGAAATTAGAAGAATCTTAGGATCGATTCAACTGAACCAGACAAAAGTCATGGAATATCTTCAACTGGAATAGGAATCAGAGAGATCTTAGTGTCGATCTGACTGAACCAGAGAAGGTCTTTAATCATCTTTGACTAGAATGGAAATAAGAATAATCTTATGATCGATTCAACTGAACCGGACAAAAGTCTTGGAATATCTTCAACTGGAATAGGAATCTGAGAGATCTTAGTCTCGATTTGACTTAACCAGAGAAGGTCTTTAATTAACTTTGACTAGAATGTATATCAGAAGAATCTTAGGATCGATTCAACTGAACCAGACAAAAGTATTGGAATATGTTAGAACATAGTTTGATTCTACAACCCTTAATTAGAGTTTTGATGATAACAAAATACAAAGAATAAATAAATTGTAAGATTTATATATAAGACAAATATGCTTCTTAAAATTATGTTTTGTATATACAGAAGTTCTGATGGAATCAGCATCAGCATCAGAAGCATCAGAAGATCAGTAACATGTGCTACACGCTGAAGCTACCAAATCATTCGCTGAAGCTTGATGACCAGAATCTGTGCATAAACAATACACTCTGAATCTGATCAAAGATCTTTACCAAGTCATTAACATTATGAAGCGTTATCATAAGTTAAAGCAAAGAAGTCTTTGAAGCGTTATCATAAGTTAAAGCAAAGAACACTCTGAAGCGTTATCATAAGCAAAGAAGACTCTGAAGAGTTATTAAGTATTCAAAACAGAATTTAATGCTAACGGCTATCCTCAGACAAGATCTTCTCAAAAAGGAAAGTGCGTTATTATCATTAAAATGGATTTATGGACAACGTATCTCTGCCTTGCCTATTTAAACAAGTCTGTGTGAGAAAATACGCATGCATGCACTCACATAATTTGCCAATCCTTCAAAACCACACTTACTCAAACGCTTTAGCAAATTCAGTTTATTCCAAGCTTAAATTGTGTAACTATCACAGGTGTGATATATTGTTTTATTAGAAAACGTTAACACATCATTGTTCAAATTATTTGTAAAATATTTCCTTGAGATAAACCGGTTTGTGGTTATACTCAAGAAGGCTTTAACAGTTTTTAAAGTAGTTGTTGTAATCCTTTGAATATAGTGGATTAAGACCTCGTTGGAGAGAGGCGAAATCACCTTGACGGGTGGACTAGAGTAGTTTGAGATCAAACGAACCAAGATTAAAATACTGTGTTGTCTAAGAATTTGTTTTAAGTTTTACAATTCAACCCCCCCCCCTTCTTGTGTTTTTCACACCTTCAATTGGCATCAGAGCGCCTGGTTCTGAGCTTATAACACTTAACCGTATCAGTACAAGATCCAGCGTCAGAAAAACACAATGGCAGGACCAAGTCAAAACATCAGCAATGACAACAATGAAGAAAGAGACAGATTAAGTAGCAAACCTCTAGTCTTTGATGGAGAGAACTTTGACTACTGGAAAGACAGAATTGAGAGTTTCTTTTTGGCTCATGATGCTGATTTGTGGGTGTGATCGATGGATCTGGAACTGACTGTTTAACGCTGGTTTCACGAAATGTCGCGGAAGCAAGAGTCGCCACCGTCTTTTATTTTCTCCAACATGGAAAGGACAAAAGCACAGAAAAATTCCTTATGAGATTGTTTCTCGGTTCGGGAGGTAGATTTATAGAAAGGGAAGGTGTTAGCACCCTTTCTATCCATGGTTATCCATGGGCTCTTAGATTCTTGCTCATTGTGTTTTCAAAAGTGTTTGCTTTTCAATAGTGAGTGGGTTTGAAAAAGTTTCGTTTAAAATTTCAGTTCGACTCTTGTATCGGTCCTCAAGAGTGTTTGAAAACTTGTTTTGAAAGCTTTTTGAAAGTGTCGGTGTGAAAAGAAGTTTTTGATTTGTTTTGAATTAGAGCAAGTATCCATGAGTCATCTACCTACCCTAAGGAATTAGGCTGTGTAAATGTCCTTAAGGTAGTGCCATCCCACCATTGAGAGGTAGGTAGCACCACCGTTGGAGGTGTTCGGGTCAATTTGAGGGTTAGGGACAGTGTGGTCACCGGGCAATGGTAAGATACCTTAGAAGCTACCCTTATGCCATTGATCTTCTTATTCCGAGGCGACCGTTATTCGAGCCAACTAGATCAATGGAACATAAGGACTCACTAAGACGTCCTATACTCGACGACCACGTTTCGAGGGGCAAGGCAACAGTGAGGCGTACCCTAAGAGTGGTGTGTGAATTGTGTGTCACTTTCAGTTATTATTTGTCTTGTCATGCATTAGGTGAGTTACGCGTTGATTTTATTTGGGCATACATTCTTTCATGTGATTATTAACAGTTAGAGGTGCGGGGATAAAAATGCGGAAAGATAAAGGTCCTACGCTATTACAAGGCGCGGGTCTACATCGCCAAATTAAACAAAGACCCGATTTGAATAAATAAAATGCGGAAAGTAAATGTCCTAATTATCTATTACAAGGCTTTGGGGCAAATACATTACATTTAAAACAGGAATAAAAGTAAACGCGCGAAAAGAAATAAAAATCGAGAGTGCTAGGGCGTTGGACCCTTTAAGGAAATTAATTAAAATTAAAGGTTAATTAATGATTTAATGAGAAAAGGAAATTATTTTTTAGAGCTTTTGTATTTATGAAAAAAAAGAAGATTAATTGAAATTAGAAATTTAAATAAAAAAACCTAATTCTAGTTTGTCTTTAGTTATTAAAAAAATGTTTAAGTTTTCCCCTAATTTAATCCTAATTAATTAAATGGCATATTTATTTACAAAATTAATTAATAATAATAAGAAGGATAAAAAACTATTTATTAAAAAAAGGAATGAAAATGCTAACCTAATTTTTATGTTTTTTAGTCATTAAGAAAATATTAAAATTGAAAACCTAAATTAAACTTATTTGATTATTAAAATTTATTTACAAAATAATATTAAATAAAATATGTTTTTTAATTTTATGGTTTTTGATTTTTTTGTATTTTTTGTATGATAAAAATTATTTGGTGAATTAAAGGAAAACAATTAATTAAAAAAAGAATAAATAAAAGAAAAGAAAAGAGAGAAAGAAATGCAAACATAGGGGGTGATTGATCCAAATTGAGGAGGTTCATTTGCAGCAATTAAGCCCATTTGAATGAGGCCTTTTTTTGACTTTTCAGACTGGTGTGTGGAGCGTTGACCAATGCGTATGGTGGAACTCACGTGATAGCCTTTGGATTGACCCCTGGTGACATGTGGCGTGCCAAGGGATGGAGTTGTATGGTGGTCCTTTGATGAAGCACTGCACAGAATTATGTTAAAGAGAAAAATATTGAATAAAGTGGGGGGACCTGGGAATCGAACCCAGGTCCCAAGACTTACATATCATATTCCCAACCACTACACCATTCAACGCGTTTGTAATAATTCTGGATATTAAATATTATAACAAAAAATAAAGGTTAATGATATTCAACGAAAAAACGCGCTGGAAATTTGAATGTCCCAATTATGCTATGACACGCAGGCTTCTTCCTCGTTTTGTACCTGCAAACAAAAGTAAATAGCGGGGGTTTTAAACCCCCACTAAACAAGACCAGGAAAAATAGCGATTAAGCAATGAGCAATGATAAATTGGGCGCGAGGTGTGGGTTCAATCCGTCTTGTTGTCATGATTCCAATGGCGTTGGTCTTATGGTCCAATTTTTCCCCAGGAAAGAAACCCCAATTTCAAACCTCTGAAACCCTAGGCAGCTTCCATGGTGGATTCGTGTACGAGGCTTAAAAGATCAATCAAAGAATGCCAACAGCTTTAGAATGCTCATGTTAGTATAAATCAGTGCTTAAAACATATGGAAAAGGTATGCAAATCAAAACACGAATATGAAAATATTTGGGAACAGGGCAACGTGGTTCTACCAGTTCTGCACGTATGGAGGCTTGATTTTGATTGGGAAAGCTTCCTGGTAGTCTTGGAAAGCTTATGGAATGGTTCTTTTGCTTTTAAACACACTCTAGCTATGAAATCAGTTTTGAAGTTTTTTTGTGAAAAATGCAAATTTGTTTCTGAGTTTGGGCGCAGCTTAGGTTCTGTTCTTGTTTGTGATAGCTTGTATACATATTATGCAATGTGTTTTGATTAGAATTATGGCGCATAATGCCTTGCATTCATGCTTAAGATTTTACATAAACCTCCACTAACAAACTTTCCATCTTTGTATCAAAGTTTGAATTCTTGCTTGATTAGGCCTTGGTACAAATTTGGGATGTTGTATAATGGTGGTTCAAAGCTAATCAAAACCAAATATGTCCCTTAATTAACCTTTTTGATTTTTATTTGATTTTAAAGGATTTAAAATGAATTAAATCCAATAAAATCATATAAAAATGAAAAAATTAATTTTAAATTTTGAAATAAAATGTGGGACACGTGGGAAGCATGGCCAAGCTGATTCAAGTGGAAAAAGTGGGCCCCTTTTGTCAAAAAATGAAATTTCAAGGATAAATGATTTTGGCCATTTCACAAAAATTTCCCAACTTCTCCAATGCATATCTTGCTCAATTTTTAAGCTTTGATCATGTTCTTGGACATTTTAGAAAGGTCTTGAAGTCCTCTAACCAATGTCTTTCGTCCCATGTCATTTTGATTTACCAATCGCACGTTATGGTCTTTGACTTAAAGTCCCTTTTTGTTGACTTTTGAAAATGACCTATAATGTTGAAATTGATAACTTTTTGTGAGAGCATTTCTTGGACTTGGAGTGTGAAGATGAGTTGTAGGAAATGTCTTCCCCTTCAAGATGAGCATTGGATGGGATTTTTCTGATGAACCATGAAAAAGTTATGCCTTGGTCAAGTTACAGTTGACTTTTCAACTGTCCAAAAATAGAAACTTTTGACACCTTGATGATTTTTGAGCCATTCTTGTGAAATCATGGTCAACACTTGACCAAATGATGATTGTGACTTCAAAATGAGATGTTGACCAAAAATTTTGACTTTTGACTGCCAAAGACCCATTTTGCCCCCACAGTTGACTGTGGAGCAATTAGGGTTTTTGACTGTGCAACTTGACCTTGTGAGCCTTGAAACTTGGTATGTAGATGCTTGACAATGTGTATGAGCATATGGGACTTGATTGAGCCCTCGAAAACCTCAACTTCCTTGCATGAACCAAAACCCTAATTTTGCCTGGCTTAGGAGGATGCTTGACTGTGTAGCCCTTGAGTAAACTTTGAACCATTTAAGGTGATGCTTGGTAAAACTCTGAAGAATATGGGAGGGAAAATTTTGGGGTACAACAGTTGCCCCTATTCAATCTTCTTAGACCTGAGGATGTAGATTGGCTGACGTGCCTTTCGTAATCCGAAGGTGGAAGATGATTGAACACTAGAGTGCCCAGAAATTTGCGCTCACATGTTAGCAGTGTGATGATGGGAATGGGCTTACAGATGCCATTTGGAGGTTGATGGATAGGAATATGGGCTTATAGATGCCATGTTGAGAGGTGATGGATAGGTGGATGGGCTTATAGATGCCATCTGGGTGTCGATCGCGTAAGAGATTCCTTAGCGAGAATTTGCGTACCTGAAAAAAGAAAGATGATTATCTGACCTGTTACAGGAGTTGGTCTTCAAACTCTTTGTGCAGATGTGCCCTGACTGGATAAAGGAATCGAATCTTTAAAATCTTCAGACGTGCCCTGGCAGGATACAGGAATCGAGTCTGATACTGTAGTCGTCAACAGATATACCCTGTCAAGATACAGGAATCGGATCTTCGAACTCTTCAGACGTGCCCTGGCAGGATATAGGAATCGAGTTTGGTACTGTAGTCGTCAACAAATACACCCTGGCAAGATACAGGAATCGGATCTTCAAACTCTTCAGACGTGCCCTGGCAGAATACAGGAATCGAGTCTGGTACTGTAGTCGTCAACAGATACACCCTGGCAAGATACAGGAATCGGATCTTCGAACTCTTCAGACGTGCTCTGGCAGGATACAGGAATCGAGTCTGGTAATGTAGTCGTCAACAAATACTCCCTGGCAAGATACAGGAATCGGATCTTCGAACTCTTCAGACGTGCCCTGGCAGGATACAGGAATCGAGTCTGGTAATGTAGTCGTCAACAGATACTCCCTGGCAAGATACAGGAATCGGATCTTCGAACTCTTCAGACGTGCCCTGGCAAGATACAGGAATCGAGTCTGGTAATGTAGTCGTCAACAGATACACCCTGGCAAGATACAGGAATCGGATCTTCGAACTCTTCAGACGTGCCCTGGCAGGATACAGGAATCGAGTCTGGTAATGTAGTCGTCAACAGATTCACCCTGGCAAGATACAGGAATCGGATCTTCGAACTCTTTAGACGTGCCCTGGCAGGATACAGTAATCGAGTCTGGAGCTTCAAAAGGTGATGAATGAATCCGGGATGGTTACTACCTCAACGGGATGGTGAGAGAACCTTGGGCGATTACTACCTCAACAGTAACGATGAGAGAACCTGGGGCGATTACTACCTCGACAATAACGATGAGAGAATCTGGGGCGATTACTACCTCAACAGTAACGATGAGAGAATCTTGGATGTCTTCTACTGAGTCTTCATCAGGAAAATCTTTAGGAATCGATTTAACTGGATTAGAGAAGGCCTTTGACTGGATCGGCATCAGAAAAATCTTTAGGAGTCGATTTAACTGAACCAAGCAAGGTCTTGGAATCTTCAACTAGAATAAGAATCAGGGAGATCTTAGGGTCGATCTGACTGAACCAGAGAAGGCCTTTGACTGGATAAGAATCAGAAAAATCTTTAGGAGTCGATTTAACTGAACCAGGCAAGGTCTTGGAATCTTCAACTGGAATAAGAATCGGGGAGATCTTAGGGTCGATCTGACTGAATCAGAGAAGGCCTTTTGGCTGGATCGGCATCAGAAAAATCTTTAGGAGTCGATTTAACTGAACCAGACAAGGTCTTAGAATCTTCAACTGGAATAAGAATCAGGGAGATCTTAGGGTCGATCTGACTGAACCAGAGAAGGCCTTTGACTAGATAAGAATCAGAAAAATCTTTAGGAGTCGATTTAACTGAACCAGACTAAAGTCTTGGAATATAGCTGAGAACTTAACTGGATCTTTCCTGAAAGGTAAAGGTCAGTCATATGTAATGCATGATATGGATCAAGCAATGATGTTCTCAACATAAATGAGATTGTATGTTCATGATGCGTATATGCATGCTATAATGTATGGAAATGCGATGTTTATGAATGTATGTTTTTGTCTAGGAAAGTAAATCCTTGACGGGTTCCGGGAATTCACATCCTGGGCTGATGTTGGAGAATAGCGCTTTGTTGTTTCCACTGGGGATGATAGTTGCAAGAATACCGGTCGGAGAAGATAACTCCGTTGAGGAATAAACTTGGCGAATGGATTACTCTGCGGGGAGAAAATTATTCTAGCGATCTTGCTGGGGAACAATACTCTGTGGGAAGAGAGGTACGTTGTTGAGATGCTGATGGTAACTTCGCTGGGGATACCGTTGTTTTGTTGGAAGTGTTAATAGACCCCGCTGGGGATAAGAAGACTTCGCCGAGGATGATCTTTCCGTAGCTTTTGGCTGAGGATAACCCAGTTATATCCTGGTAGGGAAATAATCTTTACATAAAGTCGGGAGATGCGTTCGTGCTCTGCAGGGGGAAAGCTTCCAAAATCTACTGGGGATAAGCTTCCTGCCGGGGAGATGATTCAAACTTTCCTGGGGAAATCTTGATTGGACTCTCCTGGGGAAATTTTGAGATACATTGGGGAAGTGGCTCCGTTGAATGTCTGGTATACCGCCGGGGAACAATCTTAGACCAAGACTGCCGTGGATGCTTGTTAGGAATGTTATTTTTGTAAGTTAAAAGAGGGAACCTATGTAGGGTTGCCTGATGATGAGCTCGTGTAAAACCGCATCTTGGAAAGAAGGACACCTGTGTAGGGTTACTTTGAGGTTGAGCTCGTGTGAAGCTGCATCCTTGAAGAAAGGAAACCTGCGTAGGGTTTGTTGATGACGAGTCCGTGTAAAACTTCATCTTTGGAAAGAGAGAACCTGTGTAGGGTTTCTTGATGGCAAGTTCGTGTAAAACTGCATCTTTGGAGGGAGGAAACCTGTGTGGGGTTTATTGATAATGAATCCGTATAAGACTTCTGGAGGAACCGGGGTAAGGTTACTTCGGGATAAGTCCGTGTAAGACTTCTAGAGGAACCAGGGTAAGGTTTCTTTGGGATAAGTTCGTGCAAAGCTTCTTGATGAACCGGGGTAAGGTTATCTTAAGATGAGTCCGTGTGAGACTTCTGGAGGAACTGGGGTAAGGTTTCTTCGGGATAAGTTCGTGCAAAGCTTCTTGATGAACCGGGGTAAGGTCATCTTAAGATGAGTTCGTGTGAGACTTCTGGAGGAACCGGGGTAAGGTTACCTGGAGGTAAGTTCGTGTAAAACTTCTTGATGAACCGGGGTAAGGTTATCTTAAGATGAGTCCGTGTGAGACTTCTGGAGGAACCGGGGTAAGGTTACCTGGAGGTAAGTTCGTGTAAAACTTCTTGATGAACCGGGGTAAGGTTATCTTAAGATGAGTCCGTGTGAGACTTCTGGAGGAACCGGGGTAAGGTTACCTGGAGGTAAGTTCGTGTAAAACTTCTTGATGAACCGGGGTAAGGTTATCTTAAGATGAGTCCGTGTGAGACTTCTGGAGGAACCGGGGTAAGGTTACCTGGAGGTAAGTTCGTGTAAAACTTCTTGATGAACCGTGGTAAGGTTATCTTAAGATGAGTCCGTGTGAGACTTCTGGAGGAACCGGGGTAAGGTTACCTGGAGGTAATTTCGTGTAAAACTTCTTGATGAACCGTGGTAAGGTTATCTTAAGATGAGTCCGTGTGAGACTTCTGGAGGAACCAGGGTAAGGTTACCTGGAGGTAAGTTCGTGTAAAACTTTTTGATGAACCGGGGTAAGGTTTTCTTAAGATGAGTCCGTGTGAGACTTCTGGAGGAACCGGGGTAAGGTTACCTGGAGGTAAGTTCGTGTAAAACTTCTTGATGAACCGGGGTAAGGTTATCTTAAGATGAGTCCGTGTGAGACTTCTAGAGGAACCGGGGTAAGGTTACCTGGAGGTAAGTTCGTGTAAAACTTGAGATAAATCCGTGTAAGACTTTATTTGAGAAGGAGAAGGAACCGGTGTAGGGTTACCTGATGATACGTACGTGTAAAACTTCATCTGAAAGAAAAGGAACCGGTGTAGGGTTGCCTGAGGATGAGTCCGTGTAAGACTTTGTCTGAAAGTTGAGAAGGAACCGGTGTAGGGTTGCCTGAGGATGAGTCCGTGTAAGACTTTGTATGAAAGTTGAGAAGGAACCGGTGTAGGGTTGCCTGATGATGATCAAGTGGATGATTGTCCTGTTTGGTTTCAGATATTAACCCACGATTAGTCGTCTACTGATTTTTCTTAGCTTGTTACCAATGTTGATCTGGAATTTGTAAAGGTAGATGGTAATCATCTTTATATTGATCTTTCCTTGGTATTTTGGTTGACAGAGCCACTGGATCGCCTGGACGACTCATTATTGCCCCTGTTTCTGATGTAGGAGAAGAAGATACCTTGTGGAGGTGCTTGATAATTGCCGATTGACAAATCTTCTTCTTGGTAGGCAAGTGACGAGATGCCGGGACATAGTCGTACGCTTTGATCCCTAACTTTTGCCTGGACCGCCCTTTCGGGTTTTCAGTCCACCGGGATACCCATTTTTGCCCAAGCCGCCTTTTCAGGTTTTCGACTTGCCGGGTGTACAAATTTTTCTTTTTCATCCCTTATTTTGCCCGAACCCTTTTGGTTTGCCGGGAAGCCCTTATTTTTGCCTAGGTGTGTCAACCTAGCGGGTCTTTGATTACGCGTAGTATTTTTTCGACTATGTCCATGCTCTCAGGATGTAGGGGGTGCCCCTGTTGATAGTGTTGTGTTGCCCTGCTACCAGAAGATGTCTGATTAGGCAAGATTCGTTGCTGGAATGCCCCAAGTGACTCGGGCGGAGATTTGCCCCAAGCTGGTTGGCCTTGAGAGATTCCTCGAATCTTG
The DNA here is from genome assembly GCA_948472305.1 of Vicia faba. Lineage (NCBI taxonomy): Eukaryota > Viridiplantae > Streptophyta > Magnoliopsida > Fabales > Fabaceae > Vicia > Vicia faba. The sequence goes on along the minus strand of OX451736.1, from coordinate 1,390,400,021 downwards.
ACTGGACTGCCCTAGATGATGGACAATGATCATGCCATGCCCCTTGATTAGAGGTGCTTTTGTTCACTAGATACTCTTCGTGCGAATTTCTATGATGTTCAAACAAATAGTCATATGCAAGCAATGTTATATCAGGAATACAAAGCTTTATGTCTGTCTTGAAATTTTTGAAAATGCATTTTTCAATAAAAGCAAGTGAGTTTTTTTTTTGTAAACTGTGATGTCAACTCGTTATTTTACCGCAAGCCTTAAGGAGTCAGGATACCTTTGGTAACAGTATGCTTTCGAACTAACCCATGCTTCAGCTAGGACTTTTGAGGGTTAAAACGTGGCCTTGGTTCACGGTTTAACAAACAAAGGATAAAGGCTCAAATTATTTGTACCCACCCGCTCTTAGTGATGTTCTTCAAACCTAGGCTCAGTTGATCGTGTGTTAGACCTTGTTTGAGTCTTTGCCATGACGTTCCAATGATGGTTCAGATATTGATGATTTATTCTGAATAGGCAGTCATTTTTTTTTTGTTTTTGTTGAGGGTTTGTATGACCTCCTTCTTTTTGATTTTTCTATCCCTAAATTTTGCCTGAATTGTTTCTTTTGTGATTACAGTCAGCGGGATGCCCCAGTTTTGTAAGTCTCCTTCATAGGTTTTAACTTATTGGGTTTTTATTTTTGAGATATAATGACTGCCTATCCTTATGATTATTCGGACTCATCGTTGTCTTCTTTTTTTGTGTAAGGACCTCTTTGGTGCCATTTGTTATGCACTTGGATCAACTGAGAGAACTACCCTGCCCCAGGTTATGATAAAGGGTTTTAATTTTCGAAAAGAAAAAACTCCTACTTCTTTGGCTCAGAGGGGTTGACGAGGGATTATCTTCCTTATAACTCAAGTGTTTAGGGATTGAAACAATGCCTGCACCTCATCAGCGGGGTCTGTTCAAAAGCATACTGTAGTTTGCGGTATCATTTTCATCATCCTCCCTCAAGAGGCTTAGAATTATTAATCAAGAGTTGATCATCACAAAAAATGTGAAATCAGCTTTAAGTATAGTACGCATAATTAATTCAAGACAGACATGTGCAATGCATTCATGAAATAAAAGAGTTTAACATGACAATTGTTTGTTTGAACAAGAAAAGAAAAAAATAACTTGAATTCAAATGAACAAAAATCTTTCAATCCTAGCCATGTTTTGGCAAGGGAGCAGTGGTCATATTGGGAGTCTCAGCAGGCTCGAATTCGATCTCCTTAGCGTCGATCATATTCTGGATCTTGTACTTCAGCGCCCAACAGTCCTCGGTATCGTGCCCCGGGCTATCCGAATGATAAGCACACCTCGCTTCTGGGTGATAGTTTGGAGAGGAGGTCTTGGGATTTGTAGGAGGGTTGATCACCGCAATCAGATTCATTTCCAACATGTGCTGCAATGCTTGTGACAATGGCATGTTGATGTTGGTGAATTGTCTTTTAGGCTCGTCCGGGCTTCGCTGATTTCCCTTCTGTGGTTGGCGGCGTGGCGCAGAACCAGAGATCATGACTGCCCCTGCATGTTGGTTATGACGACTCTTTTGACTGTATGCAGCATTAGATTCCTTCTTTCCCATGTAAGGCTTTTTGTGAGTATCAGAAGGTGTGGCCTCTTGAATCTTCCCGGCCTTGATACCGGCTTCAATTCTTTCCCCAGTCAGAATGAGGTCGGTAAACCCTGCAGATGAATTTCCAATGAGATGATTGAAGAACGGCCCGGATAGGGTCCCCAAGAACATATCAACGAGTTCCCGGTCAGTCAAAGGTGGTTGTACCCTCCCAGCAAGGTCTCTCCATCTCTGCGCATATTCTTTGAAACCTTCTCCCGATCCTAACGACATACCCTGGAGTTGGGTACGTGTAGGAGCGAGGTCGGCATTATACTGATACTGCTTGTAAAAAGCAGTAGCCAACTCCTCCCAGTTACGAACCTTGGTTCCATCCAGCTGATAGAACCATTCGAGATGAGTCCCTGAAAGACTCTCCTGGAAGAAGTGGATCCACAAGTTCTTGTCCATAGTGTATGGTTGAATCTTCCGCACATAAGACCTGAGATGCAGCCTGGGACAGGATGCCCCATCATACTTAGCAAAAGAAGAAGCCTTGAATTTGTGTGGGATCACCACGCCAGAAGATAGACCCAGGTCTCCGAAATCCAACCCAGGCACTTGTTGAATTTCCATGGCATTCAGACGATCCTCTAGTTGCTTGTACCGGTCCTCAGCTGGAGGGTACTGCTCCTCATCAGTCTCGTTGTTGGAGACCACTGGACTAGGAACCTCTCTCCCTTGGGGACTATCTTTCCCAACAGAGGAAGTAGCTTGGTCAGCATCATTTTGTGATACATTTCCAGATTTGCGCATATGGTTAAACAACACAGTTCTCTTCTTCTTCTTCCTCAGGAGCAAAGTCTTCAAATCCTGCTGCCCCTGGGCTAGACTCTTAATCACCTCTTGGAATTGGGCATTCTGGGCCTGGAGGGCCTGGATGGATTGCTCAGTAGATGCTTCAGGATTCATGATGAGACTATTGCAATAAACATCACAGAAGGTAAGCAACCTGTAGAGAAAGGGTACCTGTTATGCAATGATATGTATGCTATGCATGCAATGTTTTCAAGGACCTCGCAGGGTAAACAAGAAACAATTGTCAGAATTTGAATCCGGTAGCTTGATTGAAGGAACTTCATGCTGTTGAGAGTTCTACTTCAAGGGTCAAAGGCTCACCATATCCAGTGGGTCATAGCCCCTGACAACCTTGGCTAGAGGAAAATAAATCCCCTTTGCCCCTTTCCAGACATGTTGGTTCATCATGACCTGCATCACAAGCCCTTGAGATCCTTGAAATGGGTTAGTCCTTATGCGGGATGCATGCAATGGTATGATGTTATGATGTTATGCTATGCGTGGAGTAGGTAAACCCTGTTATGAGTCCAGATTAAGGACTGTAAATAAAACCTGCAAGAAACTCAAGTGTCAGATGACAAGCATGCAAATAGTCAAGTTGGAAGGCACACAAGTCACACAAGAGAGCCCTTAGAGTTTAGGCCAGCATGGGGTCCGGGATACTACCCTCTTGAAGTTGGTGGGCTTAAAACCTGTCCTATCAGAAGTAACCGGGTTCTAAGGGTCCCAATATCATTGGATTGCTTTCATTGTTCATCGTTTCGATTTAGCCACTGAACTGGCGACCGAAATATTCCAGGAAAGCAACCCTCAATTGAGTGTAGTATCGAGTATCAACCAACCTCGGACTGCACCAAAGTCAGTTATCTCACTACCCTAAAGAGGCCAAGATGGTTCAATTAAGGTTCCTAAGGTCAGTTGATGCTTCACGAAACCACGCAGCGGCCCCGTACTCTCCTTGACTGAACTCAAGGGTTACCGGTACACACCAAAGTGCCACATCAACGTAGCAGACTGCTTCAACCGTGTCGGTATACCCCACACAATTCCCTCACAGCCTTGTTGCTACTTTCTAAGAAGGTATCCCCCAGATCCGGGTTAGGATCTATAGAACTCCCAAGACAGTACCCACAATAATAAAGCAAACAATTCAGACAATTGAAAACACAAGTATGAGCTATCCTAAGGTACACCTCACTTTAAGAATCCCCAACAGAGTCTCCAGTTCTGTGATCGGTGGATCTGAAACTGACTGTTTAACGCTGGTTTCGCGAAATGTCGCGGAAGCAAGAGTCGCCACCGTCTTTTATTTTCTCCAACATGGAAAGGACAAAAGCACAGAAAAATTCCTTATGAGATTGTTTCTCGGTTCGGGAGGTAGATTTATAAAAAGGGAAGGTGTTAGCACCCTTTCTATCCATGGTTATCCATGGGCTCTTAGATACTTGCTCATTGTGTTTTCAAAAGTGTTTGCTTTTCAATAGTGAGTGGGTTTGAAAATGTTTCATTTAAAATTTCAGTTCGACTCTTGTATCGGTCCTCAAGAGTGTTTGAAAAGTTGTTTTGAAAGCTTTTTGAAAGTGTCGGTGTGAAAAGAAGTTTTTGATTTGTTTTGAATTAGAGCAAGTATCCATGAGTCATCTACCTACCCTAAGGAATTAGGCTATGTAAATTTCTTTAAGGTAGTGCCATCCCACCATTGAGAGGTAGGTAGCACCACCGTTGGAGGTGTTCGGGTCAATTCGAGGGTTAGGGACAATGTGGTCACCGGGCAATGGTAAGATACCTTAGAAGCTACCCTTATGCCATTGATCTTCTTATTCCGAGGCGACCGTTCCGAGGCAACTTATTCGAGGCAACTAGATCAATGGAACATAAGGACTCACTAAGACGTCCTGTACTCGACGACCACGTTTCGAGGGGCAAGGCAACAGTGAGGCGTACCCTAAGAGTGGTGTGTGAATTGTGTGTCACTTTCAGTTATTATTTGTCTTGTCATGCATTAGGTGAGCTACGCGTTGATTTTATTTGAGCATACATTCTTTCATGTGATTATTAACAGTTAGAGGTGTGGGGATAAAAATGCGGAAAGATAAAGGTCCTACGCTATTACAAGGCGCGGGTCTACATCGCCAAATTAAACAAAGACCCGATTTGAATAAATAAAATGCGGAAAGTAAATGTCCTAATTATCTATTACAAGGCTTTGGGGAAAATACATTACATTTAAAAAAGGAATAAAAGTAAACGCGCGAAAAGAAATAAAAATCGAGAGTGCTAGGGCGTTGGACCCTTTAAGGAAATTAATTAAAATTAAAGGTTAATTAATGATTTAATGAGAAAAGGAAATTATTTTTTAGAGCTTTTGTATTTATGAAAAAAAAGAAGATTAATTGAAATTAGAAATTTAAATAAAAAAACCTAATTCTAGTTTGTCTTTAGTTATTAAAAAAATGTTTAAGTTTTCCCCTAAATTAATCCTAATTAATTAAATGGCATATTTATTTACAAAATTAATTAATAATAATAAAAAGGATAAAAAACTATTTATTAAAAAAAGGAATGAAAATGCTAAACCTAATTTTTATGTTTTTTAGTCATTAAGAAAATATTAAAATTGAAAACCTAAATTAAACTAATTTGATTATTAAAATTTATTTACAAAATAATATAAAATAAAACATATTTTTTGTTTTTATGATTTCTGATTTTTTTGTATTTTTTGTTTGATAAAAATTATTTGGTGAATTAAAGGAAAACAATTAATTAAAAAAAGAATAAATAAAAGAAAAGAAAAGAGAGAAAGAAATGCAAACATAGGGGGTGATTGATCCAAATTGAGGAGGTTCATTTGCAGCAATTAAGCCCATTTGAATGAGGCCTTTTTTTGACTTTTCAGACTGGTGTGTGGAGCGTTGACCAATGCGTATGGTGGAACTCACGTGATAGCCTTTGGATTGACCCCTGGTGACATGTGGTGTGCCAAGGGATGGAGTTGTATGGTGGTCCTTTGATGAAGCACTGCACAGAATTATGTTAAAGAGAAAAATATTGAATAAAGTGGGGGGACCTGGGAATCGAACCCAGGTCCCAGGACTTACATATCATATTCCCAACCACTACACCATTCAATGCGTTTGTAATAATTCTGGATATTAAATATTATAACAAAAAATAAAGGTTAATGATATTCAACGAAAAAACGCGCTGGAAATTTGAATGTCCCAATTATGCTATGACACGCAGGCTTCTTCCTCGTTTTGTACCTGCAAACAAAAGTAAATAGCGGGGGTTTTAAACCCCCACTAAACAAGACCAGGAAAAATAGCGATTAAGCAATGAGCAATGATAAATTGGGCGCGAGGTGTGGGTTCAATCCGTCTTGTTGTCACGATTCCAATGGCGTTGGTCTTATGGTCCAATTTTTCCCCAGGAAAGAAACCCCAATTTCAAACCTCTGAAACCCTAGGCAGCTTCCATGGTGGATTCGTGTATAAGGCTTAAAAGTTCAATCAAAGAATGCCAACAGCTTTAGAATGCTCATGTTAGTATAAATCAGTGCTTAAAACATATGGAAAAGGTATGCAAATCAAAACACGAATATGAAAATATTTGGGAACAGGGCAACGTGGTTCTACCAGTTCTGGATGTATGGAGGCTTGATTTTGATTGGGAAAGCTTCCTGGTAGTCTTGGCAAGCTTATGGAATGGTTCTTTTGCTTTTAAACACACTCTACCTATGAAATCAGTTTTGAAGTTTTTTTGTGAAAAATGCAAATTTGTTTGAGTTTGGGCGCAGCTTAGGTTCTGTTCTTGTTTGTGATAGCTTGTATACATATTATGCAATGTGTTTTGATTAGAATTATGGCCCATAATGACTTGCATTCATGCTTAAGATTTTCCATAAACCTCCATTAACAAACTTTCCATATTTGTATCAAAGTTTGAATTCTTGCTTGATTAGGCCTTGGTACGAATTTGGGATGTTGTATAATGGTGGTTCAAAGCTAATCAAAACCAAATATGTCTTTTAATTAACCTTTTTTATTTTTATTTGATTTTAAAGGATTTAAAATGAATTAAATCCAATAAAATCAAATAAAAATGAAAAAATTAATTTTAAATTTTGAAATAAAATGTGGGACACGTGGGAAGCATGGCCAAGCTGATTCAAGTGGAAAAAGTGGGCCCCTTTTGTCAAAAAATGAAATTTCAAGGATAAATGATTTTGGCCATTTCACAAAAATTTCCCAACTTCTCCAATGCATATCTTGCTTAATTTTTAAGCTTTGATCATGTTCTTTGACATTTTAGATAGGTATTGAAGTCCTCTAACCAATGTCTTTGGTCCCATGTGATTTTGATTTACCAATCTCAAGTTATGGTCTTTGACTTAAAGTCCCTTTTTGTTGACTTTTGAAAATGACCTATAATGTTGAAATTGATAACTTTTTGTGAGAGCATTTCTTGGACTTGGAGTGTGAATATGAGTTGTAGGAAATGTCTTCCCCTTCAAGATGAGATTTGGATGGGATTTTTCTGAAGAACCATGAAAAAGTTATGCCTTGGTCAAGTTATAGTTGACTTTTCAGCTGTCCAAAAATAGAAACTTTTGACACCTTGATGATTTTTGAGCCATTCTTGTGAAATCATGGTCAAGACTTGACCAAATGATGATTGTGGCTTCAAAATGAGATGTTGACCAAAAATTTTGACTTTTGACTGCCAAATGACCAATTTGCCCCCACAGTTGACTGTGGAGCAATTAGGGTTTTTGACTGTGCAACTTGACCTTGTGAGCCTTGAAACTTGGTATGTAGATGCTTGACAATGTGTTTGAGCATATGGGACTTGATTGAGCCCTTGAAAACCTCAACTTCCCTACAGGAATCAAAATCCTAATTTTGCCTGGCTTAGGAGGATGCTTGACTGTCTAGCCCTTGAGTAAACTTTGAACCATTTAAGGTGATGCTTGGTAAAACTCTGAAGAATATGAGAGGGCAAATTTTGGGGTACAACAGTGGGACATGGTGACTGATGGATACACGCACCCAGTGGATGGAAGTGGTCAGAAGATTGACAGGAAAATGATGTATGATCAACAAAAGCATGAGTTCAGAAATCATCACAAGGCCAGAACAATTCTTCTCAGCGCCATCTCTTATTCAGAATATGAGAAGATATCAAACAGAGACACTACAAATAATATGTTTGACTCTCTGAGAATGACGCATGAAGGCAACATTCAAGTCAAAGAAACCAAAGCCCTTGCACTCATTCAGAAGTATGAGGCATTCAAGATGGAAGAGAATGAATCAATAGAAACTATGTTTTCAAGATTTCAAATTCTTGTTGCTGGTCTATAAGTTCTTGACAAAGGGTATTCTACTATTGATCACGTTAAGAAGATCATCAGAAGCTTGCCAAAACAACAGAGGCCAATGGTCACAGCGCTTAAGCTAGCCAAGGATCTTAACAAAATCTCTCTGGAGGAACTTGTCAGCTCCCTCAGAAGTCACGAGATAGAGCTAGAAGCAGATGAACCTCAAAAGCAAGGTAAGCCATTAGCTTTAAAATCTAATAGAAAATCTGACTCCAAAGTTTTGCAGGCTGTGGAAGAAACCTATGATGGGTCCTCATCAGAAGAAGATGAACTGTCTCTCCTCTCCAGAAGGGTGAACCAATTGTGGAAGCAGAGGCAAAGGAAATTCAGGAATCCCAGAAGATCAGAAAATCAGAATGAATCTTTCTCCAAATACAGAAGGTCAGAATCCTCCTCTGGACACAGAAGATCTGAAGGTTCTTCAGGAAACAGAAAGCCAAACAATAAACACATCATCTGCTCTGAATGTAACGAGCAAGGGCACTACAAAAGTGATTGCCCAAAGCTTCAGAAGGAGAAGCCCAAAAAGAAGTTTGGCAAGGAAAAGAAGAAAAGTCTCATGGCTACATGGGATGATTCTGACACATCTGAAGCTGACTCAGAATCAGATGATGAAAGAGCAAACATAGCTCTCATGGAAAACATAACAGAAGACAGTGAAGCTTCTGAGTCAGAATCTGAATCAGATACAGAAGAGGTATTCCCTGACTTTACTATAAACTTTACTAAGGCTGAACTAGCTGAAAGCCTTAATGAAATTCTTGAAAGATATCAACAGATCAGAGTCAAATTCAGAAACCTGAAAAGGAATCTTGCTTCTGACTCTGATAAGACTGAGAGTCTCAAATTGGAGAATTTTGAGTTAAAAGATAAAATTTCAAAATTAGAAAACCAATTGCAAAACCCTCAGAAGGAAACAATCCTTGAAACTCCCAGCAATGCTGATGAAATCATCAAGGAGTATGATCACAGCTTTCATAAGTTTCTAGCTAAAAACATAGACAGAAGAAAAATGGCTTCAATGATCTATGGAGTTAGCAGAAATGGCAGAAAAGGGATAGGATATCAAGGTAAGGTACCTACACCAAAAAATTCCATGGACTTAGTTATAAAACGTACTCCACTTGATTCACACTTTATATATGGGCACACACATAACATAAAATATACAAGTAGTGATTACTCTGTCAAACCAAAATTCAACCAGAGTTTTGGTAAAACTAACAAATCAGGACCCAAGAAAATGTGGGTACCTAAGGATAAAATAATACATGTGGCAGATATCTTTAGTAGCAAAGCAAAAACACCAACCATGGTACCTGGACTCTGCCTACTCACGACACATAACGGGAAGAAGGCATATGTTCCAAAGCCTGGAACTTAAGCCTGGAGGCCATGTAGGCTTTGGAGGAAATCAGAGAGGAAAGATCATTGGCTCTGGAACAGTAGGTAATGGAAATCTTCCCTCTATAAGTAATGTTTTACTAGTTGATGGATTAATGCATAATCTGTTATCCATAAGTCAATTAAGTGATAACGGTTATGATATAATCTTCAATCAAAATTCATGCAAAGCTGTTAGTCAGAAAGATGGGACTATCCTATTTAATGGAAAGAGGAAAAACAACATTTATAAAATAAAACTTTCTGAACTAAAAAGTCAGAATGTAAAATGTCTACTGTCTATTAACAACGAGCAATGGATCTGGCACAGAAGATTGAGACATGTTAGTATGAGAAGAATATCTCAGATTAACAAACTCAATCTGGTCAGAGGACTTCCTAACCTGAAGTTCAATTCAGATGCTTTGTGTGAAGCATGTCAGAAAGGCAAGTTTGCAATACCAACTTTCAAATCCAAAAACGTTGTTTCAACCTCCAAGCCATTAGAACTTCTGCACATTGACTTATTTGGACCAGTTAAAACTGCTTCAGTCAGTGGCAAGAAGTATGGGTTAGTAATCGTAGATGACTATAGCATATGGACATGGGTAAAGTTCTTAAGGCACAAGGACGAGTCACACTCTGTGTTTGTTACCTTCTGCAACCTAGTTCAGAATGAAAAGGATCTTAGAATCGTCAAAGTCAGAAGTGATCATGGTGGAGAATTTGAAAACAAAGATTTTGAGTTATTCTCTAATGATAAAGGCATTCTGCATGATTTCTCTTGTCCTAGAACTCCCCAGCAAAATGGAGTTGTAGAACGAAAGAACAGAACATTGCAAGAAATGGCCAGAACCATGATCAACGGGACTAATGTTGCTAAGATCTTCTGGGCAGAGGAAATAAACACAGCGTGTTACATTCAGAATAGAATCTCCATAAGACCTATTTTGGAAAAGACTCCATATGAATTGTGGAAGAACAGAAAACCCAACATTTCCTATTTTCACCCATTTGGATGTACATGTTTTATTCTGAATACAAAAAATTATTTGAACAAGTTTGACTCTAAAGCACAAATGTGTATTATGTTAGGATATTCTGAACGCTCAAGAGGGTACAGAGTATACAATACAGAAACACAGATTGTGGAAGAGTCAATCAGTGTTCGTTTTGATGATAAGCTTGACTCTCAAAAGTCAAAGCAGAATGAATTCCTTGCAGGTATGGAAGTTGAAATCACAGGTACTGAAGACAAGTCATCAGAAGCTCTCAACAGAGACACTCCCTCAACATCAGAAAAAGTCACTGCAAGCAATCCATCACTTTCTGTTGATCAACTCCAGAAAAGACCATCCAGAAGCAGCATGGATCACCCAGAAGAAACAATCTTAGGAAGAAAGGAAGATCCAATCAGAACAAGATCTAGCTTCAGAAACTCTGAAGAATCCCTCATGGGACTGGTTTCTCTAATTGAACCAACAACAATTGATGAAGCACTTCTGGACAATGAATGGATTCTAGAAATGCAAAAGGAGCTAAATCAATTCACAAGAAATAACATATGGGATCTAGTTCCTAAACCAAAAGGATTCAACGTCATTGGTACAAAATGGGTGTTTAGAAACAAACTGAACGAACAAGGTGAAGTCATCAGAAACAAAGCACGACTGGTAGCACAAGGTTATAGTCAGCAAGAGGGGATATACTATATAGAAACCTTTGCTCCAGTCGCCAGGTTAGAATCTATCAGACTCTTAATTTCATTTGCTGTTAATAAAGGCATCACTCTGTATCAGATGGATGTTAAGGGTGCATTCTTAAATGTCTATATAGAAGAAGAGGTATATGTGCACCAACCCCCTGGTTTTGAAAGTTCCAAAAATCCAGAATATGTTTTCAAACTAAAGAAGTCACTCTATGGTATGAAACAAGCTCCCAGAGCTTGGTATGAAAGACTAAGTAACTTCCTGCTAGAAAAGGAATTCACCAGAGGGAAAGTGGACACAACCTTGTTCTGTAAGACAGTTAAGAATGACATTTTAGTATGTCAAATTTATGTTGATGACATCATATTTGGATCCACTAAACCCTCTCTGGGAAGAATGTTTGCTAAATGTATGCATGTAGAATTTGAGATGAGCCTAATGGGGGAACTAAAATTCTTTCTGGAAATTCAGATTAATCAAACCCCAGAAGGAACTTACATTCATCAGAGCAAATGTGTCAGAGAACTTCTGAAGAAATTTGATCTCTCAGAATGTAAGCTGTCAAAGATTCCAATGCATCCCACGTGCATTCTGGAAAGAGAAGAGGTAAGTAAAAATGTAGAACAGAAGGTCTACAGAGGTATGATTGGTTCTCTTCTCTATCTGACGGCTTCAAGGCCTGACATTCTGTTCAGTGTTTGCATTTGTGCTAGATTCCAATCAGATCCTAGAGAATCTCACTTAACAGCAGTTAAGCGAATTTTCAAGTATCTGAAAGGTACTACTAATCTGGGTTTGTTTTATAGAAAATCAAGTAATTACAGCTTAATAGGATACTGTGATGCTGATTTCGCTGGAGACAGAGTAGAACGTAAAAGCACTTCTGGAAGCTGCCAGTTTCTGGGAGACAATATGATCTCATGGTCCAGCAAAAGACAATCCACAATTGCTCTATTAACAGCAGAAGCTGAATACATAGCAGCAGCTGGATGCAGTACACAAATGCTCTGGATGAAAAGTTAACTTGAGGACTTCCAGATATTTGAGAGTAACATTCCTATCCTCTGTGACAATACTTCTGCTATTTGTCTTAGTAAAAATCCTATTTTGCATTCGAGGGCTAAGCATATAGAAATAAAACATCATTTTATTAGGAACTATATTCAGAAAGGGATTCTAAATTTAAAATTTATTAACACAGACCATCAATGTGCTGATATCTTTACAAAACCTCTTTCTGAAGATAGGTTCAACTTCATTCTGAAACATCTCAGCATGAAGCTCTGCCCAGAATAAAACTGTTTTGATTCCATATCTTAACCTTCAGAACTTTGTTTATTTTTCGTGAACTATTGACCAATCTTTCTTCAGATCTTTAGAAGTACAAATTGTATCAGAATCAAGGTTAGAAGTGTGCAGTTCACTCAAGCAAACAAGTGTCATCCAGTCATCAGCTACTTTCTGTGGCTGAAAACGCGTTCACGTTTTTGAAAGGTCAAAAGCGCTGATTGGATGCATTGGGACACATGTCATGGGTAACCGTTCCAATATCTTTCTGAATCCCCCAAAATCAGCTATCATTAAATGCTTATAATCATTATAATTAATTTCTCTCTCTTGCCGTTTATGTTTTCAAAATTGTTTAGAAATCTATTTAAACACATTTATCACCACTTACACTTTTTACTTTCACTTTCATTTTCTCTCAATCTTACGGATTTCAGTTTGCATACTTTCTCAAAACCCTTTCAATTTCTTCAAAACCTTTGTGTGAACATTTTGTATTCATGCTTCATCTTCCAACCATCAAGTTACTTCATACATTATGGGGAAGAAGATAGTTATTACTGAGGACCTCATTGCAATATTAATAGGCTACAGTGGTGGTGGTGTACGTTGCATTGACATGGCTAAAAGATGCGTTGATGTTGCCCTAATTGCTAGAGAAATATTCACTTTGGGGCTTCCCTCCAGCAAGATAAGGGATTTAAAAGACCATCATAGAATATGGGCCAAGATCATTCTGGGATGCATAAACCACAGGAAGCCTACCGGCTCTCCTGATTACATCAATATTGATCAGCAATTTCTGATCTATTTCATCTCCCAGAAGATTAAGGTGAATCTGGCTCATCTGTTGTTTAACCATCTAAGGATAAGTGTTAAAGAAACCAGGGAAGAGGAGCGCACAAAAAGGGACTGGATACCTCTAGGAATACTTATATCAGATATTCTAACAGAGAATAAGATGATTGATCATCTAACAGAGGCTCAGGAAATCAGCTCTTTGGAAGCTACTGTTGGCAAACCGCTGAATGCAAAGAATCTGAAGAAGATGAAGTTGATTGAGAACATCAAGAAGGAACCCAGCGTCACTCCTTTTGCAGCAATCTCCAGTAGAAGAGTCCCTCTAGATAACTTTCCTCTGTTCTCAGAGATTGATTCTAAACCTGATATAATAGTCAGATATCTGGATGCCTGCAAGGCGGATGGTACAACACCAAATTTGAACATTCAGGATCTGCAGCAGAAGGCTCCAGAAGTTGTGCTAAAGAAAACCAAGAAAAGGAAAGTTGTAGCAGAAGGATCATCCCAGTGGACTCCTAAAAAGAGAGGTAATCCTTCGTCTGTAACGGTTTTAGATTCAATTTATGTATCAACATCTATACCAATTCCCACTCAATCTGAAAACCCCACACCACAAACATTTGATGACTTTGACATTGAATTTGACCCCTCTGAATCCTTAACTCTTAGAAGATCTCGCTCCCAACCTCCAAATCCAAATATTGATGCAACACAATAAGAACTTGCAAAAGTTTTATCTGATATAGATATCTTTGACCAACATACTTCTGCTCCCATACCAGAAAATTCAAACTCTTAAACCACCACAGAACCACAACCAGAAATTCCCCTCTCTCCACAACCAGAAATCCCACTACCTCCATCTCCTCAACCAGAAATTCCTCCACCTTCTCCATAACCTGAACTATCTCACCCAGAAGTTCAAACTTCTGAGGCTCAACCCTCTGAATCCTATGAACCAGAACCTCATAACGATCAATCAAACCAAACTAGTGATTCTGATACCATTCCCATTCCTGGAATCACTGAACCTCTGGCCATTCATATGCCCCTAACCATCCTGAATATTCCCCAAAATCCTTCTTCACTAGAATCAACTCCACCAAACTCCCCAACCAGTCCAATAATACTTCTTGACTCTCCCACTCCCTCACCAAAGAACAATCCAGATGACCACAGCAAGACTGTCATTGATTTAACGGTTTTTGAACGTCTTGCTGCCATAACCCACAAAACAGCTATCCCAAAACCAAAACCATTTGAACCCTCTCCAGATGTTGGTACCAGCTTATTGATATTTGAAACAGAAGTACAGAAGTGGATCACTTCTCTGAAGCAAGCTAGTCTTGAGCTGATTGATCCTGCTGCATCAGACTACCTTTGGACAAGGTTCAGAAGATGGGTATGTTTTGAAACTCACAAGTTGCAAGAACAGAGCTACGAACAAGCTCAACAGAACTTCAGTAATCTGCTGAAAGAAATTGAAGGTCCAGTTCTAAGCCAGCTTCTTAAGGAAGAATTTCTCCCTCTGGATAATGCTCCCTGGTCTGAACATCGTCCAGCATCCAAGGTTCAACCAGAGTCAGAAGATCTCAATCTGACTGTTACTCCAGAGCAGATGATTCCTGCTGAAGCACTGGGTCAAAAAGAGGATATTGCAGAAAGCTCTGAGAAGCATCCTGATTCTCAAGCTTCCTCTTTGATAGGCAGACTCTAGAAGACCTGAAAAGATCTGATATTTTGATGAAGGAAATAATGGATAAACAGGACGACAAAATTGATGCAATCACGAGCACGTTAACCCAGCAACAGGAAACCAACACCCAGATCAAGAGCATGTTGGAAGCCTTGTTCACGCGTCTACCTCCTTCTTCTTAGAAATTCCTCGTTTTTAAAACATGTTTATCTGTAATATTCTTACATTGTTTTGAACTTATCATTGCTTCTGGTCTCAATATAAACGCATTTTGACTCTGATTATATGTTCTTTTTGATAACTGACAAAAAGGGGGAGAAAGAATGATATTTTTCAATAACGGATTACTGAGACATAAGTCTCAAACATTATGATCTATTTAAATCTTTTTTTCTCTTCTGAAAATCTTACAGGTACAAAACTCTAATGAGAGATACAGTAAAGTTCTGATGCTCAAAGACTCATGGAATTAAAGGGAAGTAATCAACTCAGGGGGAGTTTCTCTTCTTAATTCTATACTTTTTATTCTTTATTTTTAATTGAAAAAATCTGGTTTTTGTCATCATTAAAAAGGGGGAGATTGTTAGAACATAGTTTGATTCTACAACCCTTAATTAGAGTTTTGATGATAACAAAATACAAAGAATAAATAAATTGTAAGATTTATATATAAGACAAATATGCTTCTTAAAATTATGTTTTGTATATACAGAAGTTCTGATGGAATCAGCATCAGCATCAGATGCATCAGAAGATCAGTAACATGTGTTACACGCTGAAGCTACCAGATCATACGCTGAAGCTTGATGACCAGAATCTGCGCATAAATAATACACTCTGACTCTGATCAAAGATCTTTACCAAGTCATCAACATTATGAAGCGTTATCATAAGTTAAAGCAAAGAAGACTATGAAGCGTTATCATAAGTTAAATCAAAGAACACTCTGAAGCGTTATCATAAGCAAAGAAAACGCTGAAGCGTTATTAAGTATTCAAGACAGAATTAAATGCTAACGGCTATCCTCAGACAAGATCTTCTCAAAAAGGAAAGTGGGTTATTATCATTAAAATGGCTTTATGGACAACGTATCTCTGCCTTGCCTATTTAAACAAGTCTGTGTGAGAAAAGACGCACGCATGCACTCACATAATTTTCCAAGCCTTCAAAACCACGCTTACTCAAACGCTTTAGCAAATTCAGTTTATTCCAAGCTTAAATTGTGTAATTATCACAGGTGTGATATATTGTTTTATTAGAAAACGTTAACACATCATTGTTCAAATTATTTGTAAAATATTTCCTTGAGATAAACCGGTTTGTGGTTATACTCAAGAAGGCTTTAACAATTGTTAAAGTAGCTATTGTAATCCTTTGAATATAGTGGATAAAGACCTCGTTGGAGAGAGGCGAAATCACCTTGACGGGTGGAATGGAGTAGTTTGAGATCAAACGAACCAGGATAAAAATATTGTGTTGTCTAAGCATTTGTTTTAAGTTTTACAATTCAACCCCCCTTCTTGTGTTTTTCACACCTTCAGAATATCTTCCACTAGAATAGGAATCAGAGAGATCGAACTGTCGATCTGACTGAACTAGAGAAGTTCTTGAATTAACTTTGACTGGAATGGAAATCAGAAGAATCTTAGGATCTATTCAACTGAACCAGACAAAAGTCTTGGAATATCTTCAACTGGAATAGGAATCAGAGAGATCTTAGTGTCGATCTGACTGAACCAGAGAAGGTCTTGACATAACTTTGACTGGAATGGAAATCAGAAGAATCTTAGGATCGATTCAACTGAACCAGACAAAAGTCATGGAATATCTTCAACTGGAATAAAAATCAAAGAGATCTTAGTGTCGATCTTATTGAACCAGAGAATGTCTTGAATTAACTTTGACTGGAATCGAAATCAGAAAAATCTTAAGATCGATTCAACTGAATCAGACAAAAGTCTTGGAATATCTTCAACTGGAATGGGAATCAAAGAGATCATAGTGTCAATATGACTGAACTAGTGAAGGTCTTGAATTAACTTTGACTGGAATGGAAATCAGATGATTCTTAAGTTTGAATCAACTGAACCAAACAAAATTCTTGGAATATGTCAAACTGGAATAGGAAGCAGAGAGATCTTAGTGTCGATTTGAGTTAACCAGAGAAGGTCTTGATTAACTTCGACTGGAATGGAAATTAGAAGAATCTTAGGAGCGATTCAACTGAACCAGGAAAAAGTATTGGAATATCTTTAATTGGAATAAGAATCAGAGAGATCTTAGTGTCGATCTGATTGAACTAGAGAAGGTCTTTAATTATCTTTGACTTAAATAGAAATTAGAAGAATCTTAGGATCGATTCAACTGAAACAGACAAAAGTCTTGGAATATCTTTAACTGGAATAGGAATCTAAGAGATCTTAGTGTCAATCTGAATGAAACAAAGAGGGTTTTTAATTAACTTTGACTGGAATGGAAATCAGAAGAATCTTAGGATCGATTCAACTGAACCAGACAAAAGACTTGGAATATCTTTAACTGCAATAGGAATCAGAGAGATCTTAGTGTCGATCTGACTGAACAAGAGAATGTCTTGAATTAACTTTGACTGGAATGGAAATCAGAAACATCTTGGGATCGATTCAACTGAACCAGACAAAAGTCTTGGAATATCTCAACTGGAATTGGAATCAGAGAGATCTTACTGTCGCTTTGATTGAACCAGAGAAGATCTTTAATCATCTTTGACTGGAGTGGAAATAAGAAGAATCTTAGGATCGATTCAACTGAACCAAACAAAAGTCTTGGAATATCTTCATATAGAATAGGAATCTGAGAGATCTTAGTGTTGATCTGACTGAACTAGAGAAGGTCTTGACATAACTTTGACTGGAATGGAAATCAGAAGAATCTTAGGATCGATTCAAATGAACTAGACAAAATTCATGGAATATCTCCAACTTGAATAAAAATCAGAGAGATCTTAGTGTCGATCTGATTGAACCAGAGAAGGTCTTGAATTAACTTTGACTGGAATCGAAATCAGAAAAATCTTATGATCGATTCAACTGAATCAGACAAAAGTCTTGGAATATTTTCAACTGGAATGGGAATCAGAGAGATTTAGTGTCAATCTGACTGAACTAGAGGAGGTCTTGAATTAGATTTGACCTGAATGGAAATCAGATGATTCTTAGGATTTATTCAACTGAACCAAACAAAATTCTTGGAATATGTCAAACTGGAATAGGAAGCAGAGAGATCTTAGTGTCGATTTGAGTTAACCAGAGAAGATATTGATTAAATTTGTCTGGAATGGAAATTAGAAGAATCTTAGGAGCGATTCAACTGAACCAGGAAAAAGTATTGTAATATCTTTAACTGGAATAAGAATCAGAGAGATCTTAGTGTCGATCTTACTGAACTAGAGAAGGTCTTTAATTATCTTTGACTAGAATAGAAATTAGAATAATATTAGGATCGATTCAACTGAAACAGACAAAAGTCTTGGAATATCTTTAATTAGAATAGGAATCTAAGAGATCTTAGTGTCGATCTGAATGAAACAACGAGGGTTTTTAATTAACTTTGAATGGAATGGAAATTAGAAGAATCTTAGGATCGATTCAACTGAACCAGACAAAAGACTTGGAATATCTTCAACTGCAATAGGAATCAGAGAGATCTTAGTGTCGATCTGACTGAACAAGAGAAGGTCTTGAATTAACTTTGACTGGAAAGGAAATCAGTAACATCTTGGGATCGATTCAACTGAACCAGATAAAAGTCTTGGAATATCTCAACTGGAATTGGAATCAGAGAGATCTTAGTGTCGATTTGACTGAATCAGAGAAGGTCTTTAATCATCTTTGACTGGAATGGAAATAAGAAGAATCTTAGGATCGATTCAACTGAACCAGACAATAGTCTTGGAATATCTTCAAATAGAATAGGAATCTGAGAGATCTTAGTGTCGATCTGACTTAACCAGAGATGGTCTTTAATTAACTTTGACTGGAATGGAAATTAGAAGAATCTAAAGATCGATTCAACTGAACCAGACAAAAGTCTTGGAATATCTTCAACTGGAATGGGAATCAGAGAGATCTTAGTGTCAATCTGACTTAACTAGAGAAGGTCTTGAATTTACTTTGACTGGAATGGAAATCAGATGATTCTTAGGATTGATTCAACTGAACCAGACAAAAGTATTGGAATATCTTCAACTGGAATAGGAATCAGAGAGATCTTAGTGTCGATCTGACTGAACCAGAGAAGGTCTTTACATAACTTTGATTAGAATGGAAATTAGAAGAATCTTAAGATCGATTCAACTGAACCAGATAAAAGTCATGAAATATCTTCAACTGGAATAAAAATCAGAGAGATCTTAGTGTCTATCTGATTGAACTAGAGAAGGTCTTGAATTAACTTTGACTTGAATGGAAATCAGAAGAATCTTAAGATCGATTCAACTGAACCAGACAAAAATCTGGAATATCTTCAACTGGAATGGGAATCAGAGAGATCTTAGTGTCAATCTGACTGAACCAGAGAAGGTCTTGAATTAACTTTGACTGGAATGGAAATCAGATGATTCTTAGGATTGATTCAACTGAACCAAACAAAAATCTTGGAATATGTTATACTGGAATTGGAAGTAGAGATATCTTAGTGTCGATTTGAGTGAACCAGAGAAGGTCTTGATTAACTTTGACTGGAATGGAAATTAGAAGAATCTAAGGAGCGATTCAACTGAACTAGGAAAAAGTATTGGAATATCTTTAACTGGAATAAGAATCAGAGAGATCTTAGTGTCGATCTGACTGAACTAGAGAATGTTTTTAATTATCTTTGACTGGAATAGAAATCAGAAGAATCTTAGGATCGATTCAACTGAAACAGACAAAAGTCTTGGAATATCTTTAACTAGAATAGGAATCTAAGAGATCTTAGTGTCGATCTGAATGAAACAAAGAAGGTTTTTAATTAACTTTGACTGGAATGGAAATTAGAAGAATCTTAGGATCGATTCAACAGAACCAGACAAAAGTCTTGGAATATCTTCAAATGCAATAGGAATCAGAGAGATCTTAGTGTCGATCTGACTGAACCAGAGAAGGTCTTGAATTAACTTTAACTGGAATGGAAATCAGAAACATCTTGGGATCGATTCAACTGAACAAGACAAAAGTCTTGGAATATCTTCAACTGGAATAGGAATCTAAGAGGTCTTAGTGTCGATCTCAATGAAACAAAGAAGGTCTTTAATTAACTTCGACTGGAATGGAAATCAGAAGAATCTTAGGATCGATTCAACTGAACCGGATAAAAGTCTTGGAATATCTTCAACTGCAATAGGAATCAGAGAGATCTTAGTGTCGATCTGACTGTTCCAGAGAAGGTCTTGACATAACTTTGACTAGAATGAAAATTAGAAGAATCATAGGATCGATTCAACTGAACCAGACAAAAGTCATGGAATATCTTCAACTGGAATAGGAATCAGAGAGATCTTAGTGTCGATCTGACTGAACTAGAAAAGGTCTTTAATCATCTTTAACTGGAATGGAAATAAGAATAATCTTAGGATCAATTCA
This sequence comes from Vicia faba, assembly GCA_948472305.1. NCBI lineage: Eukaryota > Viridiplantae > Streptophyta > Magnoliopsida > Fabales > Fabaceae > Vicia > Vicia faba. Next base: position 1,390,379,728 of record OX451736.1, on the reverse strand, counting down.
ACTGAACCAAATAAATGTCTTGGAATATCTTTAACTGGAATAGGAATCTGAGAGATCTTAGTCTCGATCTGACTTAACCAGAGAAGGTCTTTAATTAACTTTGACTAGAATGGAAATCATAAGAATCTTAGGATCGATTCAAATGAACCGGACAAAACTATTGGAATATCTTCAACTAGAATAGGAATCAAAGAGATCTTAGTGTCGATCTGACTGAACCAGAGAAGTTCTTGAATTAACTTTGACTGGAATGGAAATCAGAAGAATCTTAGGATCGATACAACTAAACCAGACAATAGTCATGGAATATCTTCAACTGGAAGAAAAATCAGAGAGATCTTAGTGTCGATCTGATTGAACCAGAGAAGGTCTTGAATTAACTTTGACTGGAATGGAAATTAGAAAAATCTTAAGATCGATTCAACTGAACCAGACAAAAGTCTTGGAATATCTTCAACTGGAATGGGAATCAGAGAGATCTTAGTGTCAATATGACTGAACCAAAGAAGGTCTTGAATTAACTTTGACTGGAATGGAAATCAGATGATTCTTAGGATTGATTCGACTGAACCAAACAAAATTCTTGGAATATGTTAAACTGGAATAGGAAGCAGAGAGATCTTAGTTTCGATTTGAGTGAACCAGAGAAGGTCTTGATTAACTTTGACTGGAATGGAAATTAGAATAATCTTAGGAGCGATTCAACTGAACCAGGAAAAAGTATTGGAATAACTTTAACTGGAATAAGAATCTGAGAGATCTTAGTGTCGATCTGAATGAACTAGAGAAGGTCTTTAATTATCTTTGACTAGAATAGAAATCAGAAGAATCTTAGGATCGATTCAACTGAAACAGACAAAAGTCTTAGAATATCTTTAACTGGAATAGGAATCTAAGAGATATTAGTGTCGATCTGAATGAAACAAAGAAGGTTTTTAATTAACTTTGACTGGAATGGAAATTAGAAGAATCTTAGGATCGATTCAACATAACCAGACAAAAGTCTTGGAATATCTTCAAATGCAATAGGAATCAGAGAGATCTTAGTGTCGATCTGACTGAACCAGAGAAGGTCTTGAATTAACTTTAACTGGAATGGAAATCAGAAACATCTTGGGATCGATTCAACTGAACAAGACAAAAGTCTTGGAATATCTTCAACTGGAATAGGAATCTAAGAGGTCTTAGTGTCGATCTCAATGAAACAAAGAAGGTCTTTAATTAACTTCGACTGGAATGGAAATCAGAAGAATCTTAGGATCGATTCAACTGAACCGGATAAAAGTCTTGGAATATCTTCAACTGCAATAGGAATCAGAGAGATCTTAGTGTCGATCTGACTGTTCCAGAGAAGGTCTTGACATAACTTTGACTAGAATGAAAATTAGAAGAATCATAGGATCGATTCAACTGAACCAGACAAAAGTCATGGAATATCTTCAACTGGAATAGGAATCAGAGAGATCTTAGTGTCGATCTGACTGAACTAGAAAAGGTCTTTAATCATCTTTAACTGGAATGGAAATAAGAATAATCTTAGGATCAATTCAACTGAACCAAATAAATGTCTTGGAATATCTTTAACTGGAATAGGAATCTGAGAGATCTTAGTCTCGATCTGACTTAACCAGAGAAGGTCTTTAATTAACTTTGACTAGAATGGAAATCATAAGAATCTTAGGATCGATTCAAATGAACCGGACAAAACTATTGGAATATCTTCAACTAGAATAGGAATCAAAGAGATCTTAGTGTCGATCTGACTGAACCAGAGAAGTTCTTGAATTAACTTTGACTGGAATGGAAATCAGAAGAATCTTAGGATCGATACAACTAAACCAGACAATAGTCATGGAATATCTTCAACTGGAAGAAAAATCAGAGAGATCTTAGTGTCGATCTGATTGAACCAGAGAAGGTCTTGAATTAACTTTGACTGGAATGGAAATTAGAAAAATCTTAAGATCGATTCAACTGAACCAGACAAAAGTCTTGGAATATCTTCAACTGGAATGGGAATCAGAGAGATCTTAGTGTCAATATGACTGAACCAAAGAAGGTCTTGAATTAACTTTGACTGGAATGGAAATCAGATGATTCTTAGGATTGATTCGACTGAACCAAACAAAATTCTTGGAATATGTTAAACTGGAATAGGAAGCAGAGAGATCTTAGTTTCGATTTGAGTGAACCAGAGAAGGTCTTGATTAACTTTGACTGGAATGGAAATTAGAATAATCTTAGGAGCGATTCAACTGAACCAGGAAAAAGTATTGGAATAACTTTAACTGGAATAAGAATCTGAGAGATCTTAGTGTCGATCTGAATGAACTAGAGAAGGTCTTTAATTATCTTTGACTAGAATAGAAATCAGAAGAATCTTAGGATCGATTCAACTGAAACAGACAAAAGTCTTAGAATATCTTTAACTGGAATAGGAATCTAAGAGATATTAGTGTCGATCTGAATGAAACAAAGAAGGTTTTTAATTAACTTTGACTGGAATGGAAATTAGAAGAATCTTAGGATCTATTCAACAGAACCAGACAAAAGTCTTGGAATATCTTCAAATGCAATAGGAATCAGAGAGATCTTAGTGTCGATCTGACTGAACCAGAGAAGGTCTTGAATTAACTTTAACTGGAATGGAAATCAGAAACATCTTGGGATCGATTCAACTGAACAAGACAAAAGTCTTGGAATATCTTCAACTGGAATAGGAATCTAAGAGGTCTTAGTGTCGATCTCAATGAAACAAAGAAGGTCTTTAATTAACTTCGACTGGAATGGAAATCAGAAGAATCTTAGGATCGATTCAACTGAACCGGATAAAAGTCTTGGAATATCTTCAACTGCAATAGGAATCAGAGAGATCTTAGTGTCGATCTGACTGTTCCAGAGAAGGTCTTGACATAACTTTGACTAGAATGAAAATTAGAAGAATCATAGGATCGATTCAACTGAACCAGACAAAAGTCATGGAATATCTTCAACTGGAATAGGAATCAGAGAGATCTTAGTGTCGATCTGACTGAACTAGAAAAGGTCTTTAATCATCTTTAACTGGAATGGAAATAAGAATAATCTTAGGATCAATTCAACTGAACCAAATAAAAGTCTTGGAATATCTTTAACTGGAATAGGAATCTGAGAGATCTTAGTCTCGATCTGACTTAACCAGAGAAGGTCTTTAATTAACTTTGACTAGAATGGAAATCATAAGAATCTTAGGATCGATTCAAATGAACCGGACAAAACTATTGGAATATCTTCAACTAGAATAGGAATCAAAGAGATCTTAGTGTCGATCTGACTGAACCAGAGAAGTTCTTGAATTAACTTTGACTGGAATGGAAATCAGAAGAATCTTAGGATCGATACAACTAAACCAGACAATAGTCATGGAATATCTTCAACTGGAAGAAAAATCAGAGAGATCTTAGTGTCGATCTGATTGAACCAGAGAAGGTCTTGAATTAACTTTGACTGGAATGGAAATTAGAAAAATCTTAAGATCGATTCAACTGAACCAGACAAAAGTCTTGGAATATCTTCAACTGGAATGGGAATCAGAGAGATCTTAGTGTCAATATGACTGAACCAAAGAAGGTCTTGAATTAACTTTGACTGGAATGGAAATCAGATGATTCTTAGGATTGATTCGACTGAACCAAACAAAATTCTTGGAATATGTTAAACTGGAATAGGAAGCAGAGAGATCTTAGTTTCGATTTGAGTGAACCAGAGAAGGTCTTGATTAACTTTGACTGGAATGGAAATTAGAATAATCTTAGGAGCGATTCAACTGAACCAGGAAAAAGTATTGGAATAACTTTAACTGGAATAAGAATCTGAGAGATCTTAGTGTCGATCTGAATGAACTAGAGAAGGTCTTTAATTATCTTTGACTAGAATAGAAATCAGAAGAATCTTAGGATCGATTCAACTGAAACAGACAAAAGTCTTAGAATATCTTTAACTGGAATAGGAATCTAAGAGATATTAGTGTCGATCTGAATGAAACAAAGAAGGTTTTTAATTAACTTTGACTGGAATGGAAATTAGAAGAATCTTAGGATCGATTCAACAGAACCAGACAAAAGTCTTGGAATATCTTCAAATGCAATAGGAATCAGAGAGATCTTAGTGTCGATCTGACTGAACCAGAGAAGGTCTTGAATTAACTTTAACTGGAATGGAAATCAGAAACATCTTGGGATCGATTCAACTGAACAAGACAAAAGTCTTGGAATATCTTCAACTGGAATAGGAATCTAAGAGGTCTTAGTGTCGATCTCAATGAAACAAAGAAGGTCTTTAATTAACTTCGACTGGAATGGAAATCAGAAGAATCTTAGGATCGATTCAACTGAACCGGATAAAAGTCTTGGAATATCTTCAACTGCAATAGGAATCAGAGAGATCTTAGTGTCGATCTGACTGTTCCAGAGAAGGTCTTGACATAACTTTGACTAGAATGAAAATTAGAAGAATCTTAGGATCGATTCAACTGAACCAGACAAAAGTCATGGAATATCTTCAACTGGAATAGGAATCAGAGAGATCTTAGTGTCGATCTGACTGAACTAGAGAAGGTCTTTAATCATCTTTAACTGGAATGGAAATAAGAATAATCTTAGGATCAATTCAACTGAACCAAATAAAAGTCTTGGAATATCTTTAACTGGAATAGGAATCTGAGAGATCTTAGTCTCGATCTGACTTAACCAGAGAAGGTCTTTAATTAACTTTGACTAGAATGGAAATCATAAGAATCTTAGGATCGATTCAAATGAACCGGACAAAACTATTGGAATATCTTCAACTAGAATAGGAATCAAAGAGATCTTAGTGTCGATCTGACTGAACCAGAGAAGTTCTTGAATTAACTTTGACTGGAATGGAAATCAGAAGAATCTTAGGATCGATACAACTGAACCAGACAATAGTCTTGGAATATCTTCAACTGGAAGAAAAATCAGAGAGATCTTAGTGTCGATCTGATTGAACCAGAGAAGGTCTTGAATTAACTTTGACTGGAATGGAAATTAGAAAAATCTTAAGATCGATTCAACTGAACCAGACAAAAGTCTTGGAATATCTTCAACTGGAATGGGAATCAGAGAGATCTTAGTGTCAATATGACTGAACCAAAGAAGGTCTTGAATTAACTTTGACTGGAATGGAAATCAGATGATTCTTAGGATTGATTCGACTGAACCAAACAAAATTCTTGGAATATGTTAAACTGGAATAGGAAGCAGAGAGATCTTAGTTTCGATTTGAGTGAACCAGAGAAGGTCTTGATTAACTTTGACTGGAATGGAAATTAGAATAATCTTAGGAGCGATTCAACTGAACCAGGAAAAAGTATTGGAATAACTTTAACTGGAATAAGAATCTGAGAGATCTTAGTGTCGATCTGAATGAACTAGAGAAGGTCTTTAATTATCTTTGACTAGAATAGAAATCAGAAGAATCTTAGGATCGATTCAACTGAAACAGACAAAAGTCTTAGAATATCTTTAACTGGAATAGGAATCTAAGAGATATTAGTGTCGATCTGAATGAAACAAAGAAGGTTTTTAATTAACTTTGACTGGAATGGAAATTAGAAGAATCTTAGGATCGATTCAACAGAACCAGACAAAAGTCTTGGAATATCTTCAAATGCAATAGGAATCAGAGAGATCTTAGTGTCGATCTGACTGAACCAGAGAAGGTCTTGAATTAACTTTAACTGGAATGGAAATCAGAAACATCTTGGGATCGATTCAACTGAACAAGACAAAAGTCTTGGAATATCTTCAACTGGAATAGGAATCTAAGAGGTCTTAGTGTCGATCTCAATGAAACAAAGAAGGTCTTTAATTAACTTCGACTGGAATGGAAATCAGAAGAATCTTAGGATCGATTCAACTGAACCGGATAAAAGTCTTGGAATATCTTCAACTGCAATAGGAATCAGAGAGATCTTAGTGTCGATCTGACTGTTCCAGAGAAGGTCTTGACATAACTTTGACTAGAATGAAAATTAGAAGAATCTTAGGATCGATTCAACTGAACCAGACAAAAGTCATGGAATATCTTCAACTGGAATAGGAATCAGAGAGATCTTAGTGTCGATCTGACTGAACTAGAGAAGGTCTTTAATCATCTTTAACTGGAATGGAAATAAGAATAATCTTAGGATCAATTCAACTGAACCAAATAAAAGTCTTGGAATATCTTTAACTGGAATAGGAATCTGAGAGATCTTAGTCTCGATCTGACTTAACCAGAGAAGGTCTTTAATTAACTTTGACTAGAATGGAAATCATAAGAATCTTAGGATCGATTCAAATGAACCGGACAAAACTATTGGAATATCTTCAACTAGAATAGGAATCAAAGAGATCTTAGTGTCGATCTGACTGAACCAGAGAAGTTCTTGAATTAACTTTGACTGGAATGGAAATCAGAAGAATCTTAGGATCGATACAACTGAACCAGACAATAGTCATGGAATATCTTCAACTGGAAGAAAAATCAGAGAGATCTTAGTGTCGATCTGATTGAACCAGAGAAGGTCTTGAATTAACTTTGACTGGAATGGAAATTAGAAAAATCTTAAGATCGATTCAACTGAACCAGACAAAAGTCTTGGAATATCTTCAACTGGAATGGGAATCAGAGAGATCTTAGTGTCAATATGACTGAACCAAAGAAGGTCTTGAATTAACTTTGACTGGAATGGAAATCAGATGATTCTTAGGATTGATTCGACTGAACCAAACAAAATTCTTGGAATATGTTAAACTGGAATAGGAAGCAGAGAGATCTTAGTTTCGATTTGAGTGAACCAGAGAAGGTCTTGATTAACTTTGACTGGATTGGAAATTAGAATAATCTTAGGAGCGATTCAACTGAACCAGGAAAAAGTATTGGAATAACTTTAACTGGAATAAGAATCTGAGAGATCTTAGTGTCGATCTGAATGAACTAGAGAAGGTCTTTAATTATCTTTGACTAGAATAGAAATCAGAAGAATCTTAGGATCGATTCAACTGAAACAGACAAAAGTCTTAGAATATCTTTAACTGGAATAGGAATCTAAGAGATATTAGTGTCGATCTGAATGAAACAAAGAAGGTTTTTAATTAACTTTGACTGGAATGGAAATCAGAAGAATCTTACGATCGACTCAATTGAACCAGACAAAAGTCTTGGAATATCTTCAACTGCAATAGGAATTAGAGAGATCTTAGTGTCGATCTGACTGGACCAAAGAAGGCCTTGAATTAACTTTGACTGGAATGGAAATCAGAAACATCTTGGGATCGATTCAACTGAACTAGACAAAAGTCTTGGAATATCTCAACTGGAATAGGAATCAAAGAGATCTTAGTGTCGATTTCACTAAACCAAAGAAGGTCTTTTATCATCTTTGACTGGAATGGAAATAAAAAGAATCTTAGGATAGATTCAAATGAACCATACAAAAGTCTTGGAATATCTTCAACTGGAATAGGAATCTGAGAGATCTTAGTCTCGATCTGACTTAACCAGAGAAGGTCTTTAATTAACTTTGACTGGAATGGAAATCAGAAGAATCTTAGGATCGATTCAATTGAACCAGACAAAACTATTGGAATATCTTCAACTAGAATAGGAATCAGAGAGATCTTAGTGTCGATCTAACTGAACCAGAGAAGTTCTTGAATTAACTTTTACTGGAATGGAAATCAGAAGAATCTTAAGATCTATTCAACTGAACCAGACAAAAGTCTTGGAATATCTTCAACTGGAATAAGAATCAGAGAGATCTTAGTGTCGATCTGAGTGAACCAGAGAAGGTCTTGACATAACTTTGATTGGAATGGAAATCAGAAGAATCTTAGGATCGATACAACTGAACCAGACAAAAGTCATGGAATATCTTCAACTGGAATTAAAATCAGAGAGATCTTAGTTTCGATCTGATTGAACCAGAGAAGGTCTTGAATTAACTTTGATTGGAATGGAAATCAGAAACATCTTGGGATCGATTCAACTGAACCAGACAAAAGTCTTGGAATATCTTCAACTGGAATAGGAATCTAAGTGGTCTTAGTGTCGATCTGAATGAAACAAAGAAGGTCTTTAATTAACTTTGACTGGAATGGAAATCAGAAGAATCTTAGGATCGATTCAACTGAACCGGACAAAAGTCTTAGAATATCTTCAACTGCAATAGGAATCAGAGAGATCTTAGTGTCGATCTGACTGATCCAGAGAAGGTCTTGACATAACTTTAACTGGAATGGAAATTAGAAGAATATTAGGATCGATTCAACTGAACCAGACAAAAGTCAGGGAATATCTTCAACTGGAATAGGAATCAGAGAGATCTTAGTGTCGATCTGACTGAACCAGAGTAGTTCATGAATTACCTTTAACTGGAATGGAAATCAGAAGAATCTTAGGATCTATTCAACTGAACCAGACAAAAGTCTTAGAATATCTTCAATTTGAATAGGAATGAGAGAGATCATAGTGTCGATCTGAATGAACAAGAGAAGGTCTTGACATAACTTTGACTGGAATGGAAATCAGAAGAATCTTAGGATCGATTCAACTGAACCAGACAAAAGTCATGGAATATCTTCAATTGGAATAAAAATCAGAGAGATCTTAGTGTCGATCTGATTGAACCAGAGAAGGTCTTGAATTAACTTTGACTGGAATGGAAATTAGAAGAATCTTAAGATCAATTCAAGTGAACCAGACAAAAGTCTTGGAATATCTTCAATTGGAATGGGAATCAGATAGATCTTAGTGTCAATCTTACTGAACCAGATAAGGTCTTGAATTAACTTTGACTGGAATGGAAATCAGATGATTCTTAGGATTGATTCAACTGAACCAAACAAAATTCTTGGAATATGTTAAACTGGAATAGGAAGCAGAGAGATCTTAGTCTCGATTTGAGTGAACCAGAGAAGGTCTTGATTAACTTTGACTGGAATGGAAATTAGAAGAATCCAAGGAGCGATTCAACTGAAACAGGAAAAAGTATTGGAATATCTTTAAATGGAATAAGAATCAGAGAGATCTTAGTGTCGATCTGACTGAATTAGAGAAGGTTTTTAATTATCTTTGACTGGAATAGAAATCAGAAGAATCTTAGGATCGATTCAACTTAAACAGACAAAAGTCTTGGAATATCTTTAACTAGAATAGGAATCTAAGAGATCTTAGTGTCGATATGAATGAAACAAAGAAGGTTTTTAATTAACTTTGATTGGAATGGAAATCAGAAGAATCTTAGGATCGATTCAACAGAACCAGACAAAAGTCTTGGAATATCTTCAACTGCAATATGAATCAGAGAGATCTTAGTGTCGATCTGACTGAACCAGAGAAGGTCTTGAATTAACTTTGACTGGAATGGAAATCAGAAACATCTTGGGATCGATTCAACTGAACCAGACAAAAGTATTGGAATATCTTCAACTGGAATAGGAATCTAAGAGGTCTTAGTGTCGATCTGAATGAAACAAAGAAGGTCTTTAATTAACTTTGACTGGAATGGAAATCAGAAGAATCTTAGGACCGATTCAACTGAACCGGACAAAAGTCTTGGAATATCTTCAACTGCAATAGGAATCAGAGAGATCTTAGTGTCGATCTGACTGATCCAGAGAAGGTCTTGACATAACTTTAACTGGAATGGAAATTAGAAGAATATTAGGATCGATTCAACTGAACCAGACAAAAGTCAGGGAATATCTTCAACTGGAATAGGAATCAGAGAGATCTTAGTGTCGATCTGACTGAACTAAAGAAGGTCTTTAATCATCTTTGACTGGAATAGAAATAAGAATAATCTTAGGATCCATTCAACTGAACCAAACAAAAGTCTTGGAATATCTTTAACTGGAATAGGAATCTGAGAGATCTTAGTCTCGATCTGACTTAACCAGAGAAGGTCTTTAATTAACTTTGACTGGAATGGAAATCAGAAGAATCTTAGGATCGATTCAATTGAACCAGACAAAACTATTGGAATATCTTCAACTAGAATAGGAATCAGAGAGATCTTAGTGTCGATCTAACTGAACCAGAGAAGTTCTTGAATTAACTTTTACTGGAATGGAAATCAGAAGAATCTTAAGATCTATTCAACTGAACCAGACAAAAGTCTTGGAATATCTTCAACTGGAATAAGAATCAGAGAGATCTTAGTGTCGATCTGAGTGAACCAGAGAAGGTCTTGACATAACTTTGATTGGAATGGAAATCAGAAGAATCTTAGGATCGATACAACTGAACCAGACAAAAGTCATGGAATATCTTCAACTGGAATTAAAATCAGAGAGATCTTAGTTTCGATCTGATTGAACCAGAGAAGGTCTTGAATTAACTTTGATTGGAATGGAAATCAGAAACATCTTGGGATCGATTCAAGTGAACCAGACAAAAGTCTTGGAATATCTTCAACTGGAATAGGAATCTAAGTGGTCTTAGTGTCGATCTGAATGAAACAAAGAAGGTCTTTAATTAACTTTGACTGGAATGGAAATCAGAAGAATCTTAGGATCGATTCAACTGAACCGGACAAAAGTCTTAGAATATCTTCAACTGCAATAGGAATCAGAGAGATCTTAGTGTCGATCTGACTGATCCAGAGAAGGTCTTGACATAACTTTAACTGGAATGGAAATTAGAAGAATATTAGGATCGATTCAACTGAACCAGACAAAAGTCAGGGAATATCTTCAACTGGAATAGGAATCAGAGAGATCTTAGTGTCGATCTGACTGAACCAGAGTAGTTCATGAATTACCTTTAACTGGAATGGAAATCAGAAGAATCTTAGGATCTATTCAACTGAACCAGACAAAAGTCTTAGAATATCTTCAATTTGAATAGGAATGAGAGAGATCATAGTGTCGATCTGAATGAACAAGAGAAGGTCTTGACATAACTTTGACTGGAATGGAAATCAGAAGAATCTTAGGATCGATTCAACTGAACCAGACAAAAGTCATGGAATATCTTCAATTGGAATAAAAATCAGAGAGATCTTAGTGTCGATCTGATTGAACCAGAGAAGGTCTTGAATTAACTTTGACTGGAATGGAAATTAGAAGAATCTTAAGATCAATTCAAGTGAACCAGACAAAAAGTCTTGGAATATCTTCAATTGGAATGGGAATCAGATAGATCTTAGTGTCAATCTTACTGAACCAGATAAGGTCTTGAATTAACTTTGACTGGAATGGAAATCAGATGATTCTTAGGATTGATTCAACTGAACCAAACAAAATTCTTGGAATATGTTAAACTGGAATAGGAAGCAGAGAGATCTTAGTCTCGATTTGAGTGAACCAGAGAAGGTCTTGATTAACTTTGACTGGAATGGAAATTAGAAGAATCCAAGGAGCGATTCAACTGAAACAGGAAAAAGTATTGGAATATCTTTAAATGGAATAAGAATCAGAGAGATCTTAGTGTCGATCTGACTGAATTAGAGAAGGTTTTTAATTATCTTTGACTGGAATAGAAATCAGAAGAATCTTAGGATCGATTCAACTTAAACAGACAAAAGTCTTGGAATATCTTTAACTAGAATAGGAATCTAAGAGATCTTAGTGTCGATATGAATGAAACAAAGAAGGTTTTTAATTAACTTTGATTGGAATGGAAATCAGAAGAATCTTAGGATCGATTCAACAGAACCAGACAAAAGTCTTGGAATATCTTCAACTGCAATATGAATCAGAGAGATCTTAGTGTCGATCTGACTGAACCAGAGAAGGTCTTGAATTAACTTTGACTGGAATGGAAATCAGAAACATCTTGGGATCGATTCAACTGAACCAGACAAAAGTATTGGAATATCTTCAACTGGAATAGGAATCTAAGAGGTCTTAGTGTCGATCTGAATGAAACAAAGAAGGTCTTTAATTAACTTTGACTGGAATGGAAATCAGAAGAATCTTAGGACCGATTCAACTGAACCGGACAAAAGTCTTGGAATATCTTCAACTGCAATAGGAATCAGAGAGATCTTAGTGTCGATCTGACTGATCCAGAGAAGGTCTTGACATAACTTTAACTGGAATGGAAATTAGAAGAATATTAGGATCGATTCAACTGAACCAGACAAAAGTCAGGGAATATCTTCAACTGGAATAGGAATCAGAGAGATCTTAGTGTCGATCTGACTGAACTAAAGAAGGTCTTTAATCATCTTTGACTGGAATAGAAATAAGAATAATCTTAGGATCCATTCAACTGAACCAAACAAAAGTCTTGGAATATCTTTAACTGGAATAGGAATCTGAGAGATCTTAGTCTCGATCTGACTTAACCAGAGAAGGTCTTTAATTAACTTTGACTGGAATGGAAATCAGAAGAATCTTAGGATCGATTCAATTGAACCAGACAAAACTATTGGAATATCTTCAACTAGAATAGGAATCAGAGAGATCTTAGTGTCGATCTAACTGAACCAGAGAAGTTCTTGAATTAACTTTTACTGGAATGGAAATCAGAAGAATCTTAAGATCTATTCAACTGAACCAGACAAAAGTCTTGGAATATCTTCAACTGGAATAAGAATCAGAGAGATCTTAGTGTCGATCTGAGTGAACCAGAGAAGGTCTTGACATAACTTTGATTGGAATGGAAATCAGAAGAATCTTAGGATCGATACAACTGAACCAGACAAAAGTCATGGAATATCTTCAACTGGAATTAAAATCAGAGAGATCTTAGTTTCGATCTGATTGAACCAGAGAAGGTCTTGAATTAACTTTGATTGGAATGGAAATCAGAAACATCTTGGGATCGATTCAACTGAACCAGACAAAAGTCTTGGAATATCTTCAACTGGAATAGGAATCTAAGTGGTCTTAGTGTCGATCTGAATGAAACAAAGAAGGTCTTTAATTAACTTTGACTGGAATGGAAATCAGAAGAATCTTAGGATCGATTCAACTGAACCGGACAAAAGTCTTAGAATATCTTCAACTGCAATAGGAATCAGAGAGATCTTAGTGTCGATCTGACTGATCCAGAGAAGGTCCTGACATAACTTTAACTGGAATGGAAATTAGAAGAATATTAGGATCGATTCAACTGAACCAGACAAAAGTCAGGGAATATCTTCAACTGGAATAGGAATCAGAGAGATCTTAGTGTCGATCTGACTGAACCAGAGTAGTTCATGAATTACCTTTAACTGGAATGGAAATCAGAAGAATCTTAGGATCTATTCAACTGAACCAGACAAAAGTCTTAGAATATCTTCAATTTGAATAGGAATGAGAGAGATCATAGTGTCGATCTGAATGAACAAGAGAAGGTCTTGACATAACTTTGACTGGAATGGAAATCAGAAGAATCTTAGGATCGATTCAACTGAACCAGACAAAAGTCATGGAATATCTTAAATTGGAATAAAAATCAGAGAGATCTTAGTGTCGATCTGATTGAACCAGAGAAGGTCTTGAATTAACTTTGACTGGAATGGAAATTAGAAGAATCTTAAGATCAATTCAAGTGAACCAGACAAAAGTCTTGGAATATCTTCAATTGGAATGGGAATCAGAGAGATCTTAGTGTCAATCTTACTGAACCAGATAAGGTCTTGAATTAACTTTGACTGGAATGGAAATCAGATGATTCTTAGGATTGATTCAACTGAACCAAACAAAATTCTTGGAATATGTTAAACTGGAATAGGAAGCAGAGAGATCTTAGTCTCGATTTGAGTGAACCAGAGAAGGTCTTGATTAACTTTGACTGGAATGGAAATTAGAAGAATCCAAGGAGCGATTCAACTGAAACAGGAAAAAGTATTGGAATATCTTTAAATGGAATAAGAATCAGAGAGATCTTAGTGTCGATCTGACTGAATTAGAGAAGGTTTTTAATTATCTTTGACTGGAATAGAAATCAGAAGAATCTTAGGATCGATTCAACTTAAACAGACAAAAGTCTTGGAATATCTTTAACTAGAATAGGAATCTAAGAGATCTTAGTGTCGATATGAATGAAACAAAGAAGGTTTTTAATTAACTTTGATTGGAATGGAAATCAGAAGAATCTTAGGATCGATTCAACAGAACCAGACAAAAGTCTTGGAATATCTTCAACTGCAATATGAATCAGAGAGATCTTAGTGTCGATCTGACTGAACCAGAGAAGGTCTTGAATTAACTTTGACTGGAATGGAAATCAGAAACATCTTGGGATCGATTCAACTGAACCAGACAAAAGTATTGGAATATCTTCAACTGGAATAGGAATCTAAGAGGTCTTAGTGTCGATCTGAATGAAACAAAGAAGGTCTTTAATTAACTTTGACTGGAATGGAAATCAGAAGAATCTTAGGACCGATTCAACTGAACCGGACAAAAGTCTTGGAATATCTTCAACTGCAATAGGAATCAGAGAGATCTTAGTGTCGATCTGACTGATCCAGAGAAGGTCTTGACATAACTTTAACTGGAATGGAAATTAGAAGAATATTAGGATCGATTCAACTGAACCAGACAAAAGTCAGGGAATATCTTCAACTGGAATAGGAATCAGAGAGATCTTAGTGTCGATCTGACTGAACTAAAGAAGGTCTTTAATCATCTTTGACTGGAATAGAAATAAGAATAATCTTAGGATCCATTCAACTGAACCAAACAAAAGTCTTGGAATATCTTTAACTGGAATAGGAATCTGAGAGATCTTAGTCTCGATCTGACTTAACCAGAGAAGGTCTTTAATTAACTTTGACTGGAATGGAAATCAGATGATTCTTAGGATTGATTCAACTGAACCAAACAAAATTCTTGGAATATGTTAAACTGGAATAGGAAGCAGAGAGATCTTAGTCTCGATTTGAGTGAACCAGAGAAGATCTTGATTAACTTTGACTGGAATGGAAATTAGAAGAATCCAAGGAGCGATTCAACTGAAACAGGAAAAAGTATTGGAATATCTTTAAATGGAATAAGAATCAGAGAGATCTTAGTGTCGATCTGACTGAACTAGAGAAGGTTTTTAATTATCTTTGACTGGAATAGAAATCAGAAGAATCTTAGGATCGATTCAACTTAAACAGACAAAACTATTGGAATATCTTCAACTAGAATAGGAATCTAAGAGATCTTAGTGTCGATATGAATGAAACAAAGAAGGTTTTTAATTAACTTTGATTGGAATGGAAATCAGAAGAATCTTAGGATCTATTCAACTGAACCAGACAAAAGTCTTGGAATATCTTCAACTGGAATAAGAATCAGAGAGATCTTAGTGTCGATCTGACTGAACCAGAGAAGGTCTTGACATAACTTTGACTGGAATGGAAATCAGAAGAATCTTAGGATCGATACAACTGAACCAGACAAAAGTCATGGAATATCTTCAACTGGAATAAAAATCAGAGAGATCTTAGTTTCGATCTGATTGAACCAGAGAAGGTCTTGAATTAACTTTGACTGGAATGGAAATCAGAAAAATCTTAGGACCGATTCAACTGAACCGGACAAAAGTCTTGGAATATCTTCAACTGCAATAGGAATCAGAGAGATCTTAGTGTCGATCTGAATGGTCCAGAGAAGGTCTTGACATAACTTTAACTGGAATGGAAATTAGAAGAATATTAGGATCGATTCAACTGAACCAGACAAAAGTCAGGGAATATCTTCAACTGGAATAGGAATCAGAGAGATCTTAGTGTCGATCTGACTGAACTAAAGAAGGTCTTTAATCATCTTTGACTGGAATAGAAATAAGAATAATCTTAGGATCCATTCAACTGAACCAAACAAAAGTCTTGGAATATCTTTAACTGGAATAGGAATCTGAGAGATCTTAGTCTCAATCTGACTTAACCAGAGAAGGTCTTTAATTAACTTTGACTGGAATGGAAATCAGAAGAATTTTAGGATCGATTCAATTGAACCAGACAAAACTATTGGAATATCTTCAACTAGAATAGGAATCAGAGAGATCTTAGTGTCGATCTAACTGAACCAGAGAAGTTCTTGAATTAACTTTGACTGGAATGGAAATCAGAAGAATCTTAGGATCTATTCAACTGAACCAGACAAAAGTCTTGGAATATCTTCAACTGGAATAAGAATCAGAGAGATCTTAGTGTCGATCTGACTGAACCAGAGAAGGTCTTGACATAACTTTGATTGGAATGGAAATCAGAAGAATCTTAGGATCGATACAACTGAACCAGACAAAAGTCATGGAATATCTTCAACTGGAATTAAAATCAGAGAGATCTTAGTTTCGATCTGATTGAACCAGAGAAGGTCTTGAATTAACTTTGACTGGAATGGAAATCAGAAACATCTTGGGATCGATTCAACTGAACCAGACAAAAGTCTTGGAATATCTTCAACTGGAATAGGAATCTAAGTGGTCTTAGTGTCGATCTGAATGAAACAAAGAAGGTCTTTAATTAACTTTGACTGGAATGGAAATCAGAAGAATCTTAGGATCGATTCAACTGAACCGGGCAAAAGTCTTGGAATATCTTCAACTGCAATAGGAATCAGAGAGATCTTAGTGTCGATCTGACTGATCCAGAGAAGGTCTTGACATAACTTTAACTGGAATGGAAATTAGAAGAATCTTAGGATCGATTCAACTGAAACAGACAAAAGTCAGGGAATATCTTCAACTGGAATAGGAATCAGAGAGATCTTAGTGTCGATCTGACTGAACTAAAGAAGGTCTTTAATCATCTTTGACTGGAATAGAAATAAGAATAATCTTAGGATCGATTCAACTGAACCAAACAAAAGTCTTGGAATATCTTTAACTGGAATAGGAATCTGAGAGATCTTAGTCTCGATCTGACTTAACCAGAGAAGGTCTTTAATTAACTTTGACTGGAATGGAAATCAGAAGAATCTTAGGATCGATTCAACTGAACCAGACAAAACTATTGGAATATCTTCAACTAGAATAGGAATCAGAGAGATCTTAGTGTCGATCTGACTGAACCAGAGAAGTTCTTGAATTAACTTTGACTGGAATGGAAATCAGAAGAATCTTAGGATCTATTCAACTGAACCAGACAAAAGTCTTGGAATATCTTCAACTGGAATAAGAATCAGAGCGATCTTAGTGTCGATCTGACTGAACCAGAGAAGGTCTTGACATAACTTTGACTGGAATAGAAATCAGAAGAATCTTAGGATCGATACAACTGAACCAGACAAAAGTCATGGAATATCTTCAACTGGAATAAAAATCAGAGAGATCTTAGTTTCGATCTGATTGAACCAGAGAAGGTCTTGAATTAACTTTGACTGGAATGGAAATCAGAAAAATCTTAAGATCGATTCAACTGAACCATACAAAAGTCTTGGAATATCTTCAACTGGAATGGGAATTAGAGAGATCTTAGTGTCGATCTGAATGAAACAGATGATGGTCTTGACATAACTTTAACTGGAATGGAAATTAGAAGAATATTAGGATCGATTCAACTGAACCAGACAAAAGTCAGGGAATATCTTCAACTGCAATAGGAATCAGAGAGATCTTAGTGTCGATCTGACTGATCCAGAGAAGGTCTTGACATAACTTTAACTGGAATGGAAATTAGAAGAATCTTAGGATCGATTCAACTGAAACAGACAAAAGTCAGGGAATATCTTCAACTGGAATAGGAATCTGAGAGATCTTAGTGTCGATCTGACTGAACTAAAGAAGGTCTTTAATCATCTTTGACTGGAATAGAAATAAGAATAATCTTAGGATCGATTCAACTGAACCAAACAAAAGTCTTGGAATATCTTTAACTGGAATAGGAATCTGAGAGATCTTAGTCTCGATCTGACTTAACCAGAGAAGGTCTTTAATTAACTTTGACTGGAATGGAAATCAGAAGAATCTTAGGATCGATTCAACTGAACCAGACAAAACTATTGGAATATCTTCAACTAGAATAGGAATCAGAGAGATCTTAGTGTCGATCTGACTGAACCAGAGAAGTTCTTGAATTAACTTTGACTGGAATGGAAATCAGAAGAATCTTAGGATCTATTCAACTGAACCAGACAAAAGTCTTGGAATATCTTCAACTGGAATAAGAATCAGAGCGATCTTAGTGTCGATCTGACTGAACCAGAGAAGGTCTTGACATAACTTTGACTGGAATGGAAATCAGAAGAATCTTAGGATTGATTCAACTGAACCAAACAAAATTCTTTGAATATGTTAAACTGGAATAGGAATCAGAGAGATCTTAGTGTCGATTTGTGTGAACCAAAGAAGGTCTTGATTAACTTTGACTGGAATGGAATTTAGAAGAATCTTAGGAGAGGTTCAACTAAACCAGGAAAAAGTATTGGAATATCTTTAACTAGAATAAGAATCAGAGAGATCTTAGTGTCGATCTGACTGAACTAGAGAAGGTCTTTAATTATCTTTGACTGGAATAGAAATCAGAAGAATCTTAGGATCGATTCAACTGAAATAGACAAAAGTCTTTGAATATCTTTAACTGGAATAGGAATCTAGAGATCTTAGTGTCGATCTGAATGAAACAAAGAAGGTTTTTAATTAACTTTGACTGGAATGGAAATCAGAAGAATCTTAGGATCGATTCAAATGAACCAGACAAAAGTCTTGGAATATCTTCAACTGCAATAGGAATCAGAGAGATCTTAGTGTCGATCTGACTGAACCAGAGAAGGTCTTGAATTAACTTTGACTGGAATGGAAATCAGAAACATCTTGGGATCGATTCAACTGAACCAGACAAAAGTCTTTGAATATCTTCAACT
The DNA here is from genome assembly GCA_948472305.1 of Vicia faba. NCBI lineage: Eukaryota > Viridiplantae > Streptophyta > Magnoliopsida > Fabales > Fabaceae > Vicia > Vicia faba. The sequence goes on along the minus strand of OX451736.1, from coordinate 1,390,360,949 downwards.
GGAATAGGAATCTAAGAGGTCTTAGTGTCGATCTGAATGAAACAAAGAAGGTCTTTAATTAACTTTTACTGGAATGGAAATCAGAAGAATCTTATGATCGATTCAACTGAGCCGGACAAAAGTCTTGGAATATCTTCAACTGCAGTAGGAATCAGAGAGATCTTAGTGTCGATCTGACTGATTCAGAGAAGGTCTTGACATAACTTTGACTGGAATGGAAATTAGAAGAATCTTAGGATCGATTCAACTGAACCAGACAAAAGTCATGGAATATCATCAACTGGAATAGGAATCAGAGAGATCTTAGTGTCGATCTGACTAAACTAGAGAAGGTCTTTAATCATCTTTGACTGGAATGGAAATAAGAATAATCTTAGGATCGATTCAACTGAACCAAACAAAAGTCTTGGAATATCTTTAACTAGAATAGGAATCTAGAGATCTTAGTGTCGATCTGAATGAAACAAAGAAGGTTTTTAATTAACTTTGACTGGAATGGAAATCAGAAGAATCTTAGGATCGATTCAACTGAACCAGACAAAAGTCTTGGAATATCTTCAACTGCAATAGGAATCAGAGAGTTCTTAGTGTCGATCTGACTGAACCAGAGAAGGTCTTGAATTAACTTTGACTGGAATGGAAATCAGAAACATCTTGGGATCGATTCAACTGAACCAGACAAAAGTCTTGGAATATCTTCAACTGGAATAGAAATCTAAGAGGTCTTAGTGTCGATCTGAATGAAACAAAGAAGGTCTTTAATTAACTTTTACTGGAATGGAAATCAGAAGAATCTTAGAATCGATTCAACTGAACCGGACAAAAGTCTTGGAATATCTTCAACTGCAGTAGGAATCAGAGAGATCTTAGTGTCGATCTGACTGATCCAGAGAAGGTCTTGACATAACTTTGACTGGAATGGAAATTAGAAGAATCTTAGGATCGATTCAACTGAACCAGACAAAAGTCATGGAGTATCTTCAACTGGAATAGGAATCAGAGAGATCTTAGTGTCGATCTGACTGAATTAGAGAAGGTCTTTAATCATTTTTGACTGGAATGGAAATAAGAATTATCTTAGGATCGATTCAACTGAACCAAACAAAAGTCTTGGAATATCCTTAACTGGAATAGGAATCTGAGAGATCTTAGTCATGATCTGACTTAACCAGAGAAGGTCTATAATTAAGTTTGACTGGAATGGAAATCAGAAGAATCTTAGGATCGATTCAAATGAACCAGACAAAAGTCTTGGAATATCTTCAACTGCAATAGGAATCAGAGAGATCTTAGTGTCGATCTGACTGAACCAGAGAAGGTCTTGAATTAACTTTGACTGGAATGGAAATCAGAAACATCTTGGGATCGATTCAACTGAACCAGACAAAAGTCTTTGAATATCTTCAACTGGAATAGGAATCTAAGAGGTCTTAGTGTCGATCTGAATGAAACAAAGAAGGTCTTTAATTAACTTTTACTGGAATGGAAATCAGAAGAATCTTATGATCGATTCAACTGAACCGGACAAAAGTCTTGGAATATCTTCAACTGCAGTAGGAATCAGAGAGATCTTAGTGTCGATCTGACTGATTCAGAGAAGGTCTTGACATAACTTTGACTGGAATGGAAATTAGAAGAATCTTAGGATCGATTCAACTGAACCAGACAAAAGTCATGGAATATCATCAACTGGAATAGGAATCAGAGAGATCTTAGTGTCGATCTGACTAAACTAGAGAAGGTCTTTAATCATCTTTGACTGGAATGGAAATAAGAATAATCTTAGGATCGATTCAACTGAACCAAACAAAAGTCTTGGAATATCTTTAACTAGAATAGGAATCTAGAGATCTTAGTGTCGATCTGAATGAAACAGAGAAGGTTTTTAATTAACTTTGACTGGAATGGAAATCAGAAGAATCTTAGGATCGATTCAACTGAACCAGACAAAAGTCTTGGAATATCTTCAACTGCAATAGGAATCAGAGAGTTCTTAGTGTCGATCTGACTGAACCAGAGAAGGTCTTGAATTAACTTTGACTGGAATGGAAATAAGAAACATCTTGGGATCGATTCAACTGAACCAGACAAAAGTCTTGGAATATCTTCAACTGGAATAGGAATCTAAGAGGTCTTAGTGTCGATCTGAATGAAACAAAGAAGGTCTTTAATTAACTTTTACTGGAATGGAAATCAGAAGAATCTTAGAATCGATTCAACTGAACCGGACAAAAGTCTTGGAATATCTTCAACTGCAGTAGGAATCAGAGAGATCTTAGTGTCGATCTGACTGATCCAGAGAAGGTCTTGACATAACTTTGACTGGAATGGAAATTAGAAGAATCTTAGGATCGATTCAACTGAACCAGACAAAAGTCATGGAGTATCTTCAACTGGAATAGGAATCAGAGAGATCTTAGTGTCGATCTGACTGAATTAGAGAAGGTCTTTAATCATTTTTGACTGGAATGGAAATAAGAATTATCTTAGGATCGATTCAACTGAACCAAACAAAAGTCTTGGAATATCCTTAACTGGAATAGGAATCTGAGAGATCTTAGTCACGATCTGACTTAACCAGAGAAGGTCTATAATTAACTTTGACTGGAATGGAAATCAGAAGAATCTTAGGATCGATTCAACTGAACCAGACAAAACTATTGGAATATCTTCAACTAGAATAGGAATCAGAGAGATCTTAGTGTCGATCTGACTGAACCAGAGAAGTTCTTGAATTAACTTTGACTGGAATGGAAATCAGAAGAATCTTAGGATCTATTCAACTGAACCAAACAAAAGTCTTGGAATATCTTCAACTGGAATAGGAATCAGAGAGATCTTAGTGTCGATCTGACTGAACCAGAGAAGGTCTTGACATAACTTTGACTGGAATGGAAATCAGAAGAATCTTAGGATCGATTCAACTGAACCAAACAATAGTCATGGAATATCTTCAACTGGAATAAAAATCAGAGAGATATTAGTGTCGATCTAATTGAACCAGAGAAGTTCTTGAATTAACTTTGACTGGAAAGGAAATCAGAAAAATCTTAAGATCGATTCAACTGAACCAGACAAAAGTCTTGGAATATCTTCAACTGGAATGGGAATTAGAGAGATCTTAGTGTCAATCTGACTGAACCATAGAAGGTCTTGAATTAACTTTGACTAGAATGGAAATCAGATGATTCTTAGGATTGATTCAACTAAACCAAACAAAATTCTTGGAATATGTTAAACTGGAATAGGAAGCAGAGAGATCTTAGTTTTGATTTGAGTGAACCAGAGAAGGTCTTAATTAACTTTGACTGGAATGGAAATTAGAATAATCTTAGGAGCGATTCAACTGAACCAGGAAAAAGTATTGGAATATCTTTAACTGGAATAAGTATCTGAGAGATCTTAGTGTCGATCTGACTGAACTAGAGCAGGTCTTTAATTATCTTTGAGTAGAATAGAAATCAGAATAATCTTAGGATCGATTCAACTGAAACAGACAAAAGTCTTGGAATATCTTTAACTGGAATAGGAATCAGAGAGATCTTAGTGTCGATCTGACTGAACCAGAGAAGGTCTTGAATTAACTTTGACTGGAATGGAAATCAGAAACATCTTGGGATCGATTCAACTGAACTAGACAAAAGTCTTGCAATATCTCAACTGGAATAGGAATCAGAGAGATCTTAGTGTCGATTTGACTGAACCAGAGAAGGTCTTTTATCATCTTTGACTAGAATGGAAATAAGAAGAATATAGGATCGATTCAACTGAACCATACAAAAGTCTTGGAATATCTTCAACTGGAATAGGAATCTGAGAGATCTTATTGTCCATATGACTTAACCAAAGAAGGTCTTTAATTAAGTTTGACTGGTATGGAAATCATAAGAATCTTAGGATCGATTCAACTGAACCAGACAAATGTATTGGAATATCTTTAACTAGAATTGGAATCAGAGAAATCTTAGTGTCGATCTGACTAAACCAAAGAAGTTCTTGAATTAACTTTAACTGGAATGGAAATCAGAAGAATCTTAGGATCTATTCAACTGAACCAGACAAAAGTCTTGGAATATATTTAACTGGAATAGGAATCAGAGAGATCTTAGTGTCGATCTGAATGAACCAGAGAAGGTCTTGACATAAATTTGACTGGAATGGAAATCAGAAGAATCTTAGGATCGATTCAACTGAACCAGACAAAAGTCATGGAATATCTTCAACTGGAATAAGAATCAGAGAGATATTAGTGTCGATCTGATTGAACCAGAGAAGGTCTTGAATTAAATTTGACTGGAATGGAAATCAGAAGAATCTTAAGATCAATTCAAGTGAACCAGTCAAAAGTCTTGGAATATCTTCAACTAGAATGGGAATCAGAGAGATCTTAGTGTCAATCTGACTGAACCAGAGAAGGTCTTGAATTAACTTTGACTGGAATGGAAATCATATGATTCTTAGGATTGATTCAACTGAACTAAACAAAATTCTTGGAATATGTTAAACTGGAATGGGAATCAGAGAGATCTTAGTGTCAATTTGAGTGAACCAGAGAAGGTCTTGATTAACTTTGACTGGAATGGAAATTAGAAGAATCTTAGGAGCGATTCAACTGAACCAGGAAAAAGTATTGGAATATCTTTAACTGGAATAGGAATCAGAGAGATCTTAGTGTCGATCTGAATGAACTAGAGAAGGTCTTTAATTATCTTTGACTGGAATAGAAATCAGAAGAATCTTAGGATCGATTCAACAGAAACAGAAAAAAGTCTTGGAATATCTTCAACTGGAATAGGAATCTAAGAGATCTTAGTGTCGATCTGAATGAAACAAATAAGGTTTTTAATTAACTTTGATTGGAATGGAAATCAGAAGAATATTAGGATCGATTCAACTGAACCGGATAAAAGTCTTGGAATATCTTCAACTGCAATAGGAATCAGAGAGATCTTAGTGTCAATCTGACTGAACCAGAGAAGGTCTTGACATAACTTTGACTGGAATGGAAATCAGAAGAATCTTAGGATCGATTCAACTGAACCAGACAAAAGTCATGGAATATCTTCAACTGGAATAGGAATCAGAGAGATCTTAGTGTCGATCTGATTGAACCAGAGAAGGTCTTGAATTAACTTTGAATGGAATGGAAATAAGAATAATCTTAGGATCTATGCAACTGAACCAGACAAAAGTTTTGGAATATCTTAAACTTGAATAGGAATCAGAGAGATCTTATTGTCGATGTGACTGAACCAGAGAAGGTCTTGACATAACTTTGACTGAAATGGAAATCAGAAGTATCTTAGGATCGATTCAACTGAACCAGACAAAAGTCATGGAATATCTTCAATTGGAATAATAATCAGAGAGATCTTAGTGTCGATCTGATTGAACTAGAAAAGGTCTTGAATTAACTTTGATTAGATTGGAAATCAGAAGAATCTTAAGATCGATTCAACTGAACCAGACAAAAGTCTTAGAATATCTTCAACTGGAATGGGAATCAGAGAGATCTTAGTGTCAATCTGACTGAACCAGAGATGGTCTTGAATTAACTTTGACTGGATTGGAAATCATATGATTCTTAGGATTGATTCAACTGAACTAAACAAAATTCTTGGAATATGTTAAACTGGAATGGGAATCAGAGAGATCTTAGTGTCAATTTGAGTGAACCAGAGAAGGTCTTGATTAACTTTGACTGGAATGGAAATTAGAATAATCTTAGGAGCGATTCAACTGAACCAGGAAAAAGTATTGGAATATCTTTAACTGGAATAGGAATCAGAGAGATCTTAGTGTCGATCTGACTGAACTAGAGAAGGTCTTTAATTATCTTTGACTGCAATAGAAATCAGAAGAATCTTAGGATCGATTCAACAGAAATAGACAAAAGTCTTGGAATATCTTCAACTGGAATAGGAATCTAAGAGATCTTAGTGTCGATCTGAATGAAACAAAGAAGGTTTTTAATTAACTTTGATTGGAATGGAAATCAGAAGAATCTTAGGATCGATTCAACTGAACCGGATAAAAGTCTTGGAATATCTTCAACTGCAATAGGAATCAGAGAGATCTTAGTGTCAATCTGACTGAACCAGAGAAGGTCTTGACATAACATTGTCTGGAATGGAAATCAGAAGAATCTTAGGATCGATTCAACTGAACCAGACAAAAGTCATGGATTATCTTCAACTGGAATAGGAATCAGAGAGATCTTAGTGTCGATCTGATTGAACCAGAGAAGGTCTTGAATTAACTTTGAATGGAATGGAAATAAGAATAATCTTAGGATCTATGCAACTGAACCAGACAAAAGTTTTGGAATATCTTAAACTTGAATAGGAATCAGAGAGATCTTATTGTCGATGTGACTGAACCAGAGAAGGTCTTGACATAACTTTGACTGAAATGGAAGTCAGAAGTATCTTAGGATCGATTCAACTGAACCAGACAAAATTCATGGAATATATTTAATTGGAATAATAATCAGAGAGATCTTAGTGTCGATCTGATTGAACCAGAGAAGGTCTTGAATTAACTTTGATTAGATTGGAAATTAGAAGAATCTTAAGATCGATTCAACTGAACCAGACAAAAGTCTTAGAATATCTTCAACTGGAATGGGAATCAGAGAGATCTTAGTGACAATCTGACTGAACCAGAGATGGTCTTGAATTAACTTTGACTGGATTGGAAATTAGATGATTCTTAGGATTGATTCAACTGAATGAAACAAAATTCTTGGAATATGTTAAACTGGAATAGGAATCAGAGAGATCTTAGTGTCGATTTGGGTTAACCAGAGAAGGTCTTGTTTAACTTTGACTGGAGTGGAAATTAGAAGAATCTTAGGAGCAATTCAACTGAACTTGGAAAAAGTATTGGAATATCTTTAACTAGAATAGGAATCAGAGAGATCTTAGTGTCGATCTGACTGAACTAGAGAAGGTCTTTAATTATCTTTGAATGGAATATAAATCAGAAGAATCTTAGGATCGATTCAACTGAAACAGACAAAGGTCTTGGAATATCTTCAACTGGAATAGGAATCTAACAGATCTTAGTGTCGATCTGAATGAAACAAAGAAGGTTTTTAATTACCTTTGGCTGGAATGGAAATCAGAAGAATCTTAGGATCGATTCAACTGAACTAGATAAAAGTCTTGGATTATCTTCAACTGCAATAGGAATCTGAGAGATCTTAGTGTCGATCTGACTGAACCAGAGAAGGTCTTCAATTAACTTTGACTAGAATGGAAATCAGAAACATCTTGGGATCGATTCAACTGAACCAGGCAAAAGTATTGGAATATCTCAATTGGAATAGGAATCAGAGAGATCTTAGTGTCGATTTGACTGAACCAGAGAAGGCCTTTTATCATCATTGAATGGAATGGAAATAAGAAGAATCTTAGGATCGATTCAACTGAACCATACAAAAGTCTTGGAATATCTTCAACTGCAATAGGAATCAGAGAGATCTTAGTGTCGATCTGACTGAACCAGAGAAGGTCTTGAATTAACTTTGATTGGAATGGAAATCAGAAACATCTTGGGATCGATTCAACTGAACTAGACAAAAGTCTTGCAATATCTCAACTGGAATAGGAATCAGAGAGATCTTAGTGTCGATTTGACTGAACCAGAGAAGGTCTTTTATCATCTTTGACTGGAATGGAAATAAGAAGAATCTTAGGATCGATTCAACTGAACCATACAAAAGTCTTGGAATATCTTCAACTGGAATAGGAATCTGAGAGATCTTATTGTCCATATGACTTAACCAAAGAAGGACTTTAATTAAGTTTGACTGGAATGGAAATCATAAGAATCTTAGGATCGATTCAACTGAACCAGGAAAAAGTATTGGAATATCTTTAACTGGAATAGGAATCAGAGAGATCTTAGTGTCGATCTGACTGAACTAGAGAAGGTCTTTAATTATCTTTGACTGGAATAGAAATCAGAAGAATCTTAGGATCGATTCAACAGAAACAGACAAAAGTCTTGGAATATCTTCAACTGGAATAGGAATCTAAGAGATCTTAGTGTCGATCTGAATGAAACAAAGAAGGTTTTTAATTAACTTTGATTGGAATGGAAATCAGAAGAACCTTAGGATCGATTCAACTGAACCGGATAAAAATCTTGGAATATCTTCAACTGCAATAGGAATCAGAGAGATCTAAGTGTCAATCTGACTGAACCAGAGAAGGTCTTGACATAGCATTGACTGGAATGGAAATCAGAAGAATCTTAGGATCGATTCAACTGAACCAGACAAAAGTCATGGATTATCTTCAACTGGAATAGGAATCAGAGAGATCTTAGTGTCGATCTGATTGAACCAGAGAAGGTCTTTAATTAACTTTGAATGGAATGGAAATAAGAATAATCTTAGGATCTATGCAACTGAACCAGACAAAAGTTTTGGAATATCTTAAACTTGAATAGGAATCAGAGAGATCTTATTGTCGATGTGACTGAACCAGAGAAGGTCTTGACATACCTTTGACTGAAATGGAAATCAGAAGTATCTTAGGATCGATTCAATTGAACCAGACAAAAGTCATGGAATATATTCAATTGGAATAATAATCAGAGAGATCTTAGTGTCGATCTGATTGAACCAGAGAAGGTCTTGAATTAACTTTGATTAGATTGGAAATTAGAAGAATCTTAAGATCGATTCAACTGAACCAGACAAAAGTCTTAGAATATCTTCAACTGGAATGGGAATCAGAGAGATCTTAGTGACAATCTGACTGAACCAGAGATGGTCTTGAATTAACTTTGACTGGATTGGAAATTAGATGATTCTTAGGATTGATTCAACTGAATGAAACAAAATTCTTGGAATATGTTAAATTGGAATAGGAATCAGAGAGATCTTAGTGTCGATTTGGGTTAACCAGAGAAGGTCTTATTTAACTTTGACTGGAGTGGAAATTAGAAGAATCTTAGGAGCGATTCAACTGAACTTGGAAAAAGTATTGGAATATCTTTAACTAGAATAGGAATCAGAGAGATCTTAGTGTCGATCTGACTGAACTAGAGAAGGTCTTTAATTATATTTGAATGGAATATAAATCAGAAGAATCTTAGGATCGATTCAACTGAAACAGACAAAAGTCTTGGAATATCTTCAACTGGAATAGGAATCTAACAGATCTTGGTGTCGATCTGAATGAAACAAAGAAGGTTTTTAATTACCTTTGGCTGGAATGGAAATCAGAAGAATCTTAGGATCGATTCAACTGAACTAGATAAAAGTCTTGGATTATCTTCAACTGCAATAGGAATCTGAGAGATCTTAGTGTCGATCTGACTGAACCAGAGAAGGTCTTCCATTAACTTTGACTAGAATGGAAATCAGAAACATCTTGGGATCGATTCAACTGAACCAGGCAAAAGTATTGGAATATCTCAATTGGAATAGGAATCAGAGAGATCTTAGTGTCGATTTGACTGAACCAGAGAAGGCCTTTTATCATCTTTGAATGGAATGGAAATAAGAAGAATCTTAGGATCGATTCAACTGAACCATACAAAAGTCTTGGAATATCTTCAACTGCAATAGGAATCAGAGAGATCTTAGTGTCGATCTGACTGAACCAGAGAAGGTCTTGAATTAACTTTAATTGGAATGGAAATCAGAAACATCTTGGGATCGATTCAACTGAACTAGACAAAAGTCTTGCAATATCTCAACTGGAATAGGAATCAGAGAGATCTTAGTGTCGATTTGACTGAACCAGAGAAGGTCTTTTATCATCTTTGACTGGAATGGAAATAAGAAGAATCTTAGGATCGATTCAACTGAACCATACAAAAGTCTTGGAATATCTTCAACTGGAATAGGAATCTGAGAGATCTTATTGTCCATATGACTTAACCAAAGAAGGACTTTAATTAAGTTTGACTTGAATGGAAATCATAAGAATCTTAGGATCGATTCAACTGAACCAGACAAAAGTATTGGAATATCTTTAACTAGAATTGGAATCAGAGAGATCTTAGTGTCGATCTGACTAAACCAAAGAAGTTCTTGAATTAACTTTAACTGGAATGGAAATCAGAAGAATCTTAGGATCTATTCAACTGAACCAGACAAAAGTCTTGGAATATCTTTAACTGGAATAGGAATCAGAGAGATCTTAGTGTCGATCTGAATGAACCAGAGAAGGTCTTGACATAAATTTGACTGGAATGGAAATCAGAAGAATCTTAGGATCGATTTAACTGAACCAGACAAAAGTCATGGAATATCTTCAACAGGAATAAGAATCAGAGAGATCTTAGTGTCGATCTGATTGAACCAGAGAAGGTCTTGAATTAACTTTGACTGGAATGGAAATCAGAAGAATCTTAAGATCAATTCAAGTGAACCAGACAAAAGTCTTGGAATATCTTCAACTGGAATGGGAATCAGATAGATCTTAGTGTCAATCTGACTGAACCAGAGAAGGTCTTGAATTAACTTTGACTGGAATGGAAATCATATGATTCTTAGGATTGATTCAACTGAACTAAACAAAATTCTTGGAATATGTTAAACTGGAATAAGAATCAAAGAGATCTTAGTGTCAATTTGAGTGAATCAGAGAAGGTCTTGATTAACTTTGACTGGAATGGAAATTAGAATAATCTTAGGAGCGATTCAACTGAACCAGGAAAAAGTATTGGAATATCTTTACCTGGAATAGGAATCAGAGAGATCTTAGTGTCGATCTGACTGAACTAGAGAAGGTCTTTAATTATCTTTGACTGGAATAGAAATCAGAAGAATCTTAGGATCGATTCAACAGAAACAGACAAAAGTCTTGGAATATCTTCAACTGGAATAGGAATCTAAGAGATCTTAGTGTCGATCTGAATGAAACAAAGAAGGTTTTTAATTAACTTTGATTGGAATTGAAATCAGAAGAATATTAGGATCGATTCAACTGAACCGGATAAAAGTCTTGGAATATCTTCAACTGCAATAGGAATCAGAGAGATCTTAGTGTCACTCTGACTGAACCAGAGAAGGTCTTGACATAACTTTGACTGGAATGGAAATCAGAAGAATCTTAAGATCGATTCAACTGAACCAGACAAAAGTCATGGAATATCTTCAACTGGAATAGGAATCAGAGAGATCTTAGTGTCGATCTGATTGAACCAGAGAAGGTCTTGAATTAACTTTGAATGGAATGGAAATAAGAATAATCTTAGGGTCTATGCAACTGAACCAGACAAAAGTTTTGGAATATCTTAAACTTGAATAGGAATCAGAGAGATCTTATTGTCGATGTGACTGAATCAGAGAAGGTCTTGACATAACTTTGACTGAAATGGAAATCAGAAGTATCTTAGGATCGATTCAACTGAACCAGACAAAAGTCATGGAATATATTCAATTGGAATAATAATCAGAGAGATCTTAGTGTCGATCTGATTGAACCAGAGAAGGTCTTGAATTAACTTTGATTAGATTGGAAATTAGAAGAATCTTAAGATCGATTCAACTGAACTAGACAAAAGTCTTAGAATATCTTCAACTGGAATGGGAATCAGAGAGATCTTAGTGACAATCTGACTGAACCAGAGATGGTCTTGAATTAACTTTGACTGGATTGGAAATTAGATGATTCTTAGGATTGATTCAACTGAATGAAACAAAATTCTTGGAATATGTTAAACTGGAATAGGAATCAGAGAGATCTTAGTGTCGATTTGAGTTAACTAGAGAAGGTCTTGTTTAACTTTGACTGGAGTGGAAATTAGAAGAATCTTAGGAGCGATTCAACTGAACTTGGAAAAAGTATTGGAATATCTTTAACTAGAATAGGAATCAGAGAGATCTTAGTGTCGATCTGACTGAACTAGAGAAGGTCTTTAATCATCTTTGACTGGAATAGAAATCAGAAGAATCTTAGGATCGATTCAACTGAAACAGACAAAAGTCTTGGAATATCTTCAACTGGAATAGGAATCTAACAGATCTTAGTGTCGATCTGAATGAAATAAAGAAGGTTTTTAATTAACTTTGGCTGGAATGGAAATCAAAAGAATCTTAGGATCGATTCAACTGAACCAGATAAAAGTCTTGGAATATCTTCAACTGCAATAGGAATCTGAGAGATCTTAGTGTCGATCTGACTGAACCAGAGAAGGTCTTCAATTAACATTGACTAGAATGGAAATCAGAAACATCTTGGGATCGATTCAACTGAACCAGGCAAAAGTATTGGAATATCTCAATTGGAATAGGAATCAGAGAGATCTTAGTGTCGATTTGACTGAACCAGAGAAGGCCTTTTATCATCTTTGAATGGAATGGAAATAAGAAGAATCTTAGGATCGATTCAACTGAACCATACAAAAGTCTTGGAATATCTTCAACTGGAATAGGAATCTGAGAGATCTTAGTGTCGATCTGAATTAACCAGAGAAGGTCTTTAATTAACTTTGACTGGAATGGAAATCAGAAGAATCTTAGGATCGATTCAACTGAATCAGACAAAAGTATTGGAATATCTTCAACTAGAATAGGAATCATAGAGATCTTAGTGTCGATCTGACTGAACCAAAGAAGTTCTTGAATTAACTTTGACTGGAATGGAAATCAGAAGAATCTTAGGATCTATTCAACTGAACCAGACAAAAGTCTTGGAATATCTTTAACTGGAATAGGAATCAGAGAGATCTTAGTGTCGATCTGAATGAACCAGAGAAGGTCTTGACATAAATTTGACTGGAATGGAAATCAGAAGAATCTTAGGATCGATTCAACTGAACCAGACAAAAGTCATGGAATATCTTCAACTGGAAGAAGAATCATAGAGATCTTAGTGTCGATCTGATTGAACCAGAGAAGGTCTTGAATTAACTTTCACTGGAATGGAAATCAGAAGAATCTTAAGATCAATTCAAGTGAACCAGACAAAAGTCTTTGAATATCTTCAACTGGAATAGGAATCAGAGAGATCTTAGTGTCAATCTGAATTAACCACAGAAGATCTTGAATTAACTTTGACTGGAATGGAAATCATATGATTCTTAGGATTGATTCAACTGAACCAGACAAAATTCTTTGAATATGTTAAACTGGAATAAGAATCAGATAGATCTTAGTTTCGATTTGAGTGAACCAAAGAAGGTCTTGATTAAATTAGACGGGAATGGAAATTAGAAGAATCTTAGGAGCGATTCAACTGAAGCAGGAAAAAGTATTAGAATATCTTTAACTGGAATAGGAATAAGAGAGATCTTAGTGTCGATCTGACTGAACTAGAGAAGGTCTTTAATTATCTTTGATTGGAATAGAAATCAGAAGAATCTTAGGATCGATTCAACTGAAACAGATTAAAGTCTTAGAATATCTTCAACTGGAATAGGAATCTAAGAGATCTTAGTGTGGATCTAAATGAAACAAAGAAGGTTTTTAATTAACTTTGACTGGAAAAGAAATCAGAAGAATCTTAGGATTGATTCAACTGAACCGGACAAAAGTCTTCGAATATCTTCAACTGCAATAGGAATCAGAGATATGTTAGTTTCGATCTGACTGAACTAGAGAAGGTCTTGACATAACTTTGACTGGAATGGAAATCAGAAGAATCTTAGGATCGATTCAACTGAACCAGACAAAAGTCATGGAATATCTTCAACTGGAATAGGAATCAGAGAGATCTTAGTGTCGATCTGATTGAACCAAAGAAGGTCTTGAATTAACTTTGACTGGAATGGAAATCAGAATAAACTTAGAATCTATTCAACTGAACCAGACGAAAGTTTTGGAATATCTTCAACTGGAATAGGAATCAGAGAGATCTTAGTGTCGATTTGACTGAACAAGAGAAGGTCTTTACATAAGTTTGACTGGAATGGAAATCAGAAGAATCTTAGGATCGATTCAACTGAACCAGACAAAACTCATGGAATATCTTCAACTGGAATAAGAATCAGTGCGATCTTAGTGTCGATCTGATTGAACCAGAGAAGGTCTTGAATTAACTTTGACTGGATTGGAAATTAGATGATTCTTAGGATTTAATCAACTGAATGAAACAAAATTCTGGGAATATGTTAAACTGGAATAGGAATCAGAGAGATCTTAGTGTCGATTTGAGTTAACCAGAGAAGGTCTTGTTTAACTTTGACTGGAGTGGAAATTAGAAGAATCTTAGGAGCGATTCAACTGAACTTGGAAAAAGTATTGGAATATCTTTAACTAGAATAGGAATCAGAGAATCTTAGGATCGATTCAACTAAAACAGACAAAAGTCTTGGAATATCTTCAACTGGAATAGGAATCTAACAGATCTTAGTGTCGATCTGAATGAAATAAAGAAGGTTTTTAATTAACTTTGGCTGGAATGGAAATCAAAAGAATCTTAGGATCGATTCAACTGAACCAGATAAAAGTCTTGGAATATCTTCAACTGCAATAGGAATCTGAGAGATCTTAGTGTCGATCTGACTGAACCAGAGAAGGTCTTCAATTAACTTTGACTAGAATGGAAATCAGAAACATCTTGGGATCGATTCAACTGAACCAGGCAAAAGTATTGGAATATCTCAATTGGAATAGGAATCAGAGAGATCTTAGTGTCGATTTGGCTGAACCAAAGAAGGCCTTTTATCATCTTTGAATGGAATGGAAATAAGAAGAATCTTAGGATCGATTCAACTGAACCATACAAAAGTCTTGGAATATCTTCAACTGGAATAGGAATCTGAGAGATCTTCGTGTCGATCTGAATTAACCAGAGAAGGTCTTTAATTAACTTTGACTGGAATGGAAATCAGAAGAATCTTAGGATCGATTCAACTGAATCAGACAAAAGTATTGGAATATCTTCAACTAGAATAGGAATCATAGAGATCTTAGTGTCGATCTGACTGAACCAGAGAAGTTCTTGAATTATCTTTGACTGGAATGGAAATCAGAAGAATCTTAGGATCTATTCAACTGAACCAGACAAAGTCTTGGAATATCTTCAACTGGAATAGGAATCAGAGAGATCTTAGTGTCGATCTGAATGAACTAGAGAAGGTCTTGACATAACTTTGACTGGAATGGAAATCAGAAGAATCTTAGGATTGATTCAACTGAACCAGACAAAAGTCATGGAATATCTTCAACTAGAATAAGAATTAGAGAGATCTTAGTGTTGATCTGATTAAACAAGAGAAGGTCTTGAATTAACTTTGACTAGAATGGAAATCAGAAGAATCTTAAGATCAATTCAACTGAACCAGACAAAAGTCTTGGAATATCTTCAACTGGAATGGGAATCAGAGAGATCTTAGTGTCAATTTGACTGAACCAGAGAAGGTCTTGAATTAACTTTGACTGGAATGGCAATCAGATGATTCTTAGGATTGATTCAACTGAACCAAACAAAATTCTTTGAATATGTTAAACTGGAATAAGAATCAGAGAGATCTTAGTGTCGATTTGAGTGAACCAAAGAAGGTCTTGATTAACTTGGACGGGAATGGAAATTAGAAGAATCTTAGGAGAGATTCAACTGAACCAGGAAAAAGTATTGGAATATCTTTAACTGGAATAGGAATAAGAGAGCTCTTAGTGTCGATCTGACTGAACTAGAGAAGGTCTTTAGTTATCTTTGATTGGAATAGAAATCAGAAGAATCTTAGGATCGATTCAACTGAAACAGATAAAAGTCTTAGAATATCTTCAACTGGAATAGGAATATAAGAGATCTTAGTGTCGATCTAAATGAAACAAAGAAGGTTTTTAATTAACTGTGACTGGAAAAGAAATCAGAAGAATCTTAGGATTGATTCAACTGAACCGGACAAAAGTCTTCGAATATCTTCAACTGCAATAGGAATCAGAGAGATCTTAGTGTCGATCTGACTGAACTAGACAAGGTCTTGACATAACTTTGACTGGAATGGAAATCAGAAGAATCTTAGGATCGATTCAACTGAACCAGACAAAAGTCATGGAATATCTTCAACTGGAATAGGAATCAGAGAGATCTTAGTGTCGATCTGATTGAACCAAAGAAGGTCTTGAATTAACTTTGATTGGAATGGAAATAAGAAGAAACTTAGAATCTATTCAACTGAACCAGACGAAAGTTTTGGAATATCTTTAACTGGAATAGGAATCAGAGAGATCTTAGTGTCGATCTGACTGAACAAGAGAAGGTCTTTACATAACATTGACTGGAATGGAAATCAGAAGAATCTTAGGATCGATTCAACTGAACCAGACAAAACTCATGGAATATCTTCAACTGGAATAAGAATAAGTGCGATCTTAGTGTCGATCTGATTGAACCAGAGAAGGTCTTGAATTAACTTTGACTGGAATGGAATCTAAGAGGTCTTAGTGTCGATCTGAATGAAACAAAGAAGGTCTTTAATTAACTTTTACTGGAATGGAAATCAGAAGAATCTTAGGATTGATTCAACTGAACCGGACAAAAGTCTTGGAATATCTTCAACTGCAGTAGGAATCAGAGAGATCTTAGTGTCGATCTGACTGATCCAGAGAAGGTCTTGACATAACTTTGATTGGAATGGAAATTAGAAAAATCTTAGGATCGATTCAACTAAACCAGACAAAAGTCATGGAATATCTTCAATTGGAATAGGAATCAGAGATCTTAGTGTCGATCTGACTGAACCAGAGAAGGTCTTGAATTAACTTTGACTAGAATGGAAATCAGAAACATCTTGGGATCGATTCAACTGAACCAAACA
The DNA here is from genome assembly GCA_948472305.1 of Vicia faba. Classification (NCBI taxonomy): domain Eukaryota; kingdom Viridiplantae; phylum Streptophyta; class Magnoliopsida; order Fabales; family Fabaceae; genus Vicia; species Vicia faba. Next base: position 1,390,344,218 of record OX451736.1, on the reverse strand, counting down.
AAAGTCTTGGAATATCTTTAACTGGAATAGGAATCAGAGAGATCTTAGTGTCGATTTGACTTAACCAGAGAAGGTCTTTTATCATCTTTGACTGGAATGGAAATCATAAGAATCTTAGGATCGATTCAACTGAACCAGACAAAAGTATTGGAATATCTTCAACTAGAATAGGAATCAGAGAGATCTTAGTGTCGATTTGACTGAACCAAAGAATTTCTTGAATTAACTTTAACAGGAATGGAAATCAGAAGAATCTTAGGATCTATTCAACTGAACCAGACAAAAGTCTTGGAATATCTTCAACTGGAATAGGAATCAGAGAGATCTTAGTGTCGATCTGACTGAACCAGAGAAGGTCTTGACATAACTTTGACTGGAATGGAAATCAGAAGAATCTTAGGATCGATTCAACTGAACCAGACAATACTCATGGAATATCTTCAACTGGAATAAAAATCAGAGAGATCTTAGTGTCGATCTAATTGAACCAGAGAAGTTCTTGAATTAACTTTAACTAGAATGGAAATCAGAAAAATCTTAAGATCGATTCAACTGAACCAGACAAAAGTCTTGGAACATCTTCAACTAGAATGGGAATCAGAGAGATCTTAGTGTCAATCTGACTGAACCATAGAAGGTCTTGAATTAACTTTGACTGGAATGGAAATCAGATGATTCTTAGGATTGATTCAACTAAACCAAACAAAATTCTTGGAATATGTTAAACTGGAATAGGAAGCAGAGAGATCTTAGTTTCAATTTGAGTGAACCATAGAAGGTCTTGATTAACTTTGACTGGAATGGAAGTTAGAATAATCTTAGGAGCGATTCAACTGAACCAGGAAAAAGTATTGGAATATCTTTAACTGGAATAAGTATCTGAGAGATCTTAGTGTCGATCTGACTGAACTAGAGAAGGTCTTTAATTATCTTTGACTAGAATAGAAATCAGAAGAATCTTAGGATCGATTCAACTGAAACAGACAAAAGTCTTGGAATATCTTTAACTGGAATAGGAATCTAAGAGATCTTAGTGTCGATCTGAATGAAACAAAGAGGGTTTTTAATTAACTTTGACTGGAATGGAAATCAGAAGAATCTTACGATCGATTCAACTGAACCAGACAAAAGTCTTGGAATATCTTCAACTGCAATAGGAATCAGAGAGATCTTAGTGTCGATCTGACTGAACCAGAGAAGGTCTTGAATTAACTTTGACTAGAATGGAAATCAGAAACATCTTGGGATCGATTCAAGTGAACTAGACAAAAGTCTTGGAATATCTCAACTGGAATAGGAATCAGAGAGATCTTAGTGTCGATTTGACTGAACCAGAGAAGGTCTTTTATCATCTTTGACTGGAATGGAAATAAGAAGAATCTTAGGATCGATTCAACTGAACCATACAAAAGTATTGGAATATCTTCAACTGGAATAGGAATCTAAGAGATCTTATTGTCGATATGACTTAACCAAAGAAGGTCTTTAATTAACTTTGACTGGAATGGAAATTATAAGAATCTTAGGATCGATTCAACTGAACCAGACAAAAGTATTGGAATATCTTTAACTAGAATAGGAATCAGAGAGATCTTAGTGTCGATCTGACTGAACCAAAGAAGTTCTTGAATTAACTTTAACTGGAATGGAAATCAGAAGAATCTTAGGATCTATTCAACTGAACCAGACAAAAGTCATGGAATATCTTCAACTGGAATAAGAATCAGAGAGATCTTAGTGTCGATCTGATTGAACCAGAGAAGGTCTTGAATTAACTTTCACTGGAATGGAAATCAGAAGAATCTTAAGATCAATTCAAGTGAACCAGACAAAAGTCTTTGAATATCTTCAACTGGAATGGGAATCAGAGAGATCTTAGTGTCAATCTGACTGAACCACAGAAGATCTTGAATTAACTTTGACTGGAATGGAAATCATATGATTCTTAGGATTGATTCAACTGAAATAAACAAAATTCTTGGAATATGTTAAACTGGAATAGGAATCAGAGAGATCTTAGTGTCGATTTGAGTGAACCAGAGAAGGTCTTGATTAACTTTGACTAGAATGGAAATTAGAAGAATCTTAGGAGCGATTCAACTGAACCAGGAAAAAGTATTGGAATATCTTTAACTGGAATAGGAATCAGAGAGATCTTAGTGTCAATCTGACTGAACTAGAGAAGGTCATTAATTATCTTTGACTGGAATAGAAATCAGAAGAATCTTAGGATCGATTCAACAGAAACAGACAAAAGTCTTGGAATATCTTCAACTGGAATAGGAATCTAACAGATCTTAGTGTCGATCTGAATGAAACAAAGAAGGTTTTTAATTAACTTTGACTGGAATGGAAATCAGAAGAATCTTAGGATCGATTCAACTGAACCATACAAAAGTATTGGAATATCTTCAACTGGAATAGGAATCTAAGAGATCTTATTGTCGATATGACTTAACCAAAGAAGGTCTTTAATTAACTTTGACTGGAATTGAAATTATAAGAATCTTAGGATCGATTCAACTGAACCAGACAAAAGTCATGGAATATCTTCAACTAGAATGGGAATCAGAGAGATCTTAGTGTCGATCTGATTGAACTAGAGAAGGTCTTGAATTAACTTTGAATGGAATGGAAATCAGAAGAATCTTAGGATCTATTCAACTGAACCAGACAAAAGTTTTGGAATATCTTAAACTTGAATAGGAATCAGAGAGATCTTAATGTCGATCTGACTGAACCAGAGAAGGTATTGACATAACTTTGACTGAAATGGAAATCAGAAGAATCTTAGGATCGATTCACCTGAGCCAGACAAAAGTCATGGAATATCTTCAACCAGAATAATAATCAGAGAGATCTTAGTGTCGATCTGATTGAACCAGAGAAGGTCTTGAATTAACTTTGATTAGATTGGAAATTAGAAGAATCTTAAGATCGATTCAACTAAACCAGACAAAAGTCTTAGAATATCTTCAACTGGAATGGGAATCAGAGAGATCTTAGTGTCAATCTGACTGAACCACAGAAGATCTTGAATTAACTTTGACTGGAATGGAAATCATATGATTCTTAGGATTGATTCAACTGAAATAAACAAAATTCTTGGAATATGTTAAACTGGAATAGGAATCAGAGAGATCTTAGTGTCGATTTGAGTGAACCAGAGAAGGTCTTGATTAACTTTGACTGGAATGGAAATTAGAAGAATCTTAGGAGCGATTCAAATGAACTTGGAAAAAGTATTGGAATATCTTTAACTGGAATAGGAATCAGAGAGATCTTAGTGTCGATCTGACTGAACTAGAGAAGGTCTTTAATTATCTTTGACTGGAATAGAAATAAGAAGAATCTTAGGATCGATTCAACTGAAACAGACAAAAGTCTTGGAATATCTTCAACTGGAATAGGAATCTAACAGATCTTAGTGTCGATCTGAATGAAACAAAGAAGGTTTTTAATCAACTTTGACTGGAATGGAAATCAGAAGAATCTTAGGACGATTCAACTGAACCAGACAAAAGTCTTGGAATATCTTCAACTGCAATAGGAATCAGAGAGATCTTAGTGTCGATCTGACTGAACCAGAGAAGGTCTTGAATTAACTTTGACTAGAATGAAAATCAGAAACATCTTGGGATCGATTCAACTGAACAAGACAAAAGTATTGGAATATCTCAATAGGAATAGGAATTAGAGAGATTTTAGTGTCGATTTGACTGAACCATAGAAGGTCTTTTATCATCCTTGACTGGAATGGAAATAAGTAGAATCTTAGGATCAATTCAACTGAACCATACAAAAGTCTTGGAATATATTCAACTGGAATAGGAATCTGAGAGATCTTAGTGTCGATATGACTTAACCAAAGAAGGTATTTAATTAACTTTGACTGGAATGGAAATCATAAGAATCTTAGGATCGATTCAACTGAACAAGACAAAAGTATTGGAATATCTTTAACTAGAATAGGAATCAGAGAGATCTTAGTGTCGATTTGACTGAACCAAAGAAGTTCTTGAATTAACTTTAACTGGAATGGAAATCAGAAGAATCTTAGGATCTATTCAAATGAACCAGACAAAAGTCTTGGAATATCTTTAACTGGAATAGGAATCAGAGAGATCTTAGTGTCGATCTGAATGAACCAGAGAAGGTCTTGACATAACTTTGACTGGAATGGAAATCAGAAGAATCTTAAGAGCGATTCAATTGAACCAGGAAAAAGTATTGGAATATCTTTAACTGGAATAGGAATCAGAGAGATCTTAGTGTCGATCTGACTGAACCAGAGAAGGTCTTGACATAAATTTGACTGGAATGGAAATCAGAAGAATCTTAGGATCGATTCAACTGAACCAGACAAAAGTCATGGAATATCTTCAATTGGAATAAGAATCAGAGAGATCTTAGTGTCGATCTGATTGAACCAGAGAAGGTCTTGAATTAACTTTGACTGGAATGGAAATCAGAAGAATCTTAAGATCAATTCAAGTGAACCATACAAAAGTCTTGGAATATCTTCAACTGGAATGGGAATTAGAGAGATCTTAGTGTCAATCTGACTGAACCAGAGAAGGTGTTGAATTAACTTTGACTGGAATGGAAATCATATGATTCTTAGGATTGATTCAACTGAACAAAACAAAATTCTTGGAATATGTTAAACTGGAATAGGAATCAGAGAGATCTTAGTGTCGATTTGAGTGAACCAGAGAAGGTCTTGATTAACTTTGACTGGAATGGAAATTAGAAGAATCTTAGGAGCGATTCAACTGAACCAGGAAAAAGTATTGGAATATCTTTAACTGGAATAGGAAACAGAGAGATCTTAGTGTCGATCTAACTGAACTAGAGAAGGTCTTTAATTATCTTTGACTGGAATAGAAATCAGAAGAATCTTAGGAGCGATTCAACAGAACTTAAAAAAAGTATTGGAATATCTTTAACTGGAATAGGAATCAGAGAGATCTTAGTGTCGATCTGACTGAACCAGAGAAGGTCTTGACATAAATTTGACTGGAATGGAAATCAGAAGAATCTTAGGATCGATTAAAATGAACCAGACAAAAGTCATGGAATATCTTCAACTGGAATAATAATCAGAGAGATCTTAGTGTCGATCTAATTGAACCAAAGAAGGTCTTGAATTGACTTTGATTAGATTGGAAATCAGAAGAATCTTAAGATCGATTCAACTGAACCAGACAAAAGTCTTAGAATATCTTCAACTGGAATGGGAATCAGAGAGATCTTAGTGACAATCTGACTGAACCAGAGAAGGTCTTGAATTAACTTTGACTAGAATGGAAATTAGATGATTCTTAGGATTGATTCAACTGAATGAAACAAAATTCTTGGAATATTTTAAACTGGAATAGGAATCAGAGAGATCTTAGTGTCGATTTGAGTTAACCAGAGAAGGTCTTGTTTAACTTTGACTGGAATGGAAATTAGAAGAATCTTAGGAGCGATTCAACTGAACTTGGAAAAAGTATTGGAATATCTTTAACTGGAATAGGAATCAGAGAGATCTTAGTGTCGATCTGACTGAACTAGAGAAGGTCTTTAATTATCTTTGACTGGAATAGAAATCAGAAGAATCTTAGGATCGATTCAACTGAACCAGACAAAAGTCTTGGAATATCTTCAACTGCAATAGGAATCAGAGAGATCTTAGTGTCGATCTGACTGAACCAGAGAAGGTCTTGAATTAATTTTGACTAGAATGGAAATCAGAAGAATCTTAGGATCGATTAAAATGAACCAGACAAAAGTCATGGAATATCTCAATTGGAATAAGAATCAGAGAGATCTTAGTGTCGATTTGACTGAACCAGAGAAGGTCTTTTATCATCTTTGACTGGAATGGAAATAAGAAGAATCTTAGGATCGATTCAACTGAACCATACAAAAGTATTGGAATATCTTCAACTGGAATAGGAATCTGTGAGATCTTAGTGTCGATATGACTTAACCAAAGAAGGTCTTTAATTAACTTTGACTGGAATGAAAATCATAAGAATCTAAGGATCGATTCAACTGAACCAGACAAAAGTATTGGAATATCTTTAACTAGAATAGGAATCAGAGAGATCTTAGTGTCGATCTGACAGAACCAAAGAAGTTCTTGAATTAACTTTAACTGAAATGGAAATCAGAAGAATCTTAGGATCTATTCAGCTGAACCAGACAAAAGTCTTGGAATATCTTTAACTGGAATAGGAATCAGAGACATCTTAGTGTCGATCTGAATGAACCAGAGAAGGTCTTGGAATAACTTTGACTGGAATGGAAATCATAAGAACCTTAGGAGCGATTCAATTGAACCAGGAAAAAGTATTGGAATATCTTTAACTGGAATAGGAATCAGAGAGATCTTAGTGTCGATTTGACTGAACCAGAGAAGGTCTTGACATAAATTTGACTGGAATGGAAATCAGAAGAATCTTAGGATCGATTCAACTGAACCAGACAAAAGTCATGGAATATCTTCAACTGGAATAAGAATCAGAGAGATCTTAGTGTCGATTTGATTGAACCGGAGAAGGTCTTGAATTAACTTTGACTGGAATGGAAATCAGAAGAATCTTAAGATCAATTCAAGTGAACCAGACAAAAGTCTTGGAATATCGTCAACTGGAATGGGAATCAGAGAGATCTTAGTGTCAATCTGACTGAACCAGAGAAGGTCTTGAATTAACTTTGACTGGAATGGAAATCATATGATTCTTAGGATTGATTCAACTGAACTAAACAAAATTCTTGGAATATGTTAAACTGGAATAGGAATCAGAGAGATCTTAGTGTCGATTTGAGTGAACCAGAGAAGGTCTTGATTAACTTTGACTGGAATGGAAATTAGAAGAATCTTAGGAGCGATTCAACTGAACCAGGAAAAAGTATTGGAATATCTTTAACTGGAATAGGAAACAGAGAGATCATAGTGTCGATCTGACTGAACTAGAGAAGGTCTTTAATCATCTTTGACTGGAATAGAAATCAGAAGAATCTTAGGATCGATTCAACAGAAACTGAAAAAAGTCTTGGAATATCTTCAATTGGAATAGGAATCTAAGAGATCTTAGTGTCGATCTGAAAGACACAAAGAAGGTTTTTAATTAACTTTGACAGGAATGGAAATCCGAAGAATCTTAGGATCGATTCAACTTAACCGGACAAAAGTCTTGGAATATCTTCAACTGCAATAGGAATCAGAGAGATCTTAGTGTCGATCTGACTGAACAAGAGAAGGTCTTGACATTACTTTGACTGGAATGGAAATCAGAAGAATCTTAGGATCGATTCAACTGAAACAGACAAAAGTCATGGAATACCTTCAATTGGAATAGGAATCAGAGAGATCTTAGTGTCGATCTGATTGTACTAGAGAAGGTCTTGAATTAACTTTGAATGGAATGGAAATCAGAAGAATCTTAGGATCGATTCAACTGAACCAGACAAAAGTCTTGGAATATCTTCAACTGCAATTGGAATCAGAGAGATCTTAGTGTCGATCTGACTGAACCAGAGAAGGTCTTGAACTAATTTTGACTAGAATGGAAATTAGAAACATCTTGAGATCGATTCAACTCAACAAGACAAAGTATTGGAACATCTCAATTGGAATAGGAATTAGAGAGATCTTAGTGTCGATTTGACTGAACCAGAGAAGGTCTTTTTTCATCTTTGACTGGAATGGAAATAAGAAGAATCTTAGGATCGATTCAACTGAACCATACAAAAGTATTGGAATATCTTCAACTGGAATAGGAATCTGTGAGATCTTAGTGTCGATATGACTTAACCAAAGAAGGTCTTTAATTAACTTTGACTGGAATGAAAATCATAAGAATCTAAGGATCGATTCAACTGAACCAGACAAAAGTATTGGAATATCTTTAACTAGAATAGGAATCAGAGAGATCTTAGTGTCGATCTGACAGAACCAAAGAAGTTCTTGAATTAACTTTAACTGAAATGGAAATCAGAAGAATCTTAGGATCTATTCAGCTGAACCAGACAAAAGTCTTGGAATATCTTTAACTGGAATAGGAATCAGAGACATCTTAGTGTCGATCTGAATGAACCAGAGAAGGTCTTGGAATAACTTTGACTGGAATGGAAATCATAAGAACCTTAGGAGCGATTCAATTGAACCAGGAAAAAGTATTGGAATATCTTTAACTGGAATAGGAATCAGAGAGATCTTAGTGTCGATCTGACTGAACCAGAGAAGGTCTTGACATAAATTTGACTGGAATGGAAATCAGAAGAATCTTAGGATCGATTCAACTGAACCAGACAAAAGTCATGGAATATCTTCAACTGGAATAAGAATCAGAGAGATCTTAGTGTCGATTTGATTGAACCGGAGAAGGTCTTGAATTAACTTTGACTGGAATGGAAATCAGAAGAATCTTAAGATCAATTCAAGTGAACCAGACAAAAGTCTTGGAATATCGTCAACTGGAATGGGAATCAGAGAGATCTTAGTGTCAATCTGACTGAACCAGAGAAGGTCTTGAATTAACTTTGACTGGAATGGAAATCATATGATTCTTAGGATTGATTCAACTGAACTAAACAAAATTCTTGGAATATGTTAAACTGGAATAGGAATCAGAGAGATCTTAGTGTCGATTTGAGTGAACCAGAGAAGGTCTTGATTAACTTTGACTGGAATGGAAATTAGAAGAATCTTAGGAGCGATTCAACTGAACCAGGAAAAAGTATTGGAATATCTTTAACTGGAATAGGAAACAGAGAGATCATAGTGTCGATCTGACTGAACTAGAGAAGGTCTTTAATCATCTTTGACTGGAATAGAAATCAGAAGAATCTTAGGATCGATTCAACAGAAACTGAAAAAAGTCTTGGAATATCTTCAGTTGGAATAGGAATCTAAGAGATCTTAGTGTCGATCTGAATGAAACAAAGAAGGTTTTTAATTAACTTTGACTGGAATGGAAATCCGAAGAATCTTAGGATCGATTCAACTTAACCGGACAAAAGTCTTGGAATATCTTCAACTGCAATAGGAATCGGAGAGATCTTTGTGTCGATCTGACTGAACCAAAGAAGGTCTTGACATTACTTTGACTGGAACGGAAATCAGAAGAATCTTAGGATCGATTCAACTGAAACAGACAAAAGTCATGGAATATAATCAACTGGAATAGGAATCAGAGAGATCTTAGTGTCGATCTGATTGTACTAGAGAAGGTCTTGAATTAACTTTGAATGGAATGGAAATCAGAAGAATCTTAGGATCGATTCAACTGAACCAGACAAAAGTCTTGGAATATCTTCAACTGCAATTGGAATCAGAGAGATTTTAGTGTCGATCTGACTGAACCAGAGAAGGTCTTGAATTAATTTTGACTAGAATGGAAATCAGAAACATCTTGGGATCGATTCAACTGAACAAGACAAAAGTATTGGAACATCTCAATTGGAATAGGAATTAGAGAGATCTTAGTGTCGATTTGACTGAACCAGAGAAGGTCTTTTTTCATCTTTGACTGGAATGGAAATAAGAAGAATCTTAGGATCGATTCAACTGAACCATACAAAAGTATTGGAATATCTTCAACTGGAATAGGAATCTGAGAGATCTTAGTGTCGATATGACTTAACCAAAGAAGGTCTTTAATTAAATTTGACTGGAATGAAAATCATAAGAATCTAAGGATCGATTCAATTGAACCAGACAAAAGTATTGGAATATCTTTAACTAGAATAGGAATCAGAGAGATCTTAGTGTCGATCTGACTGAACCAAAGAAGTTCTTGAATTAACTTTAACTGAAATGGAAATCAGAAGAATCTTAGGATCTATTCAGCTGAACCAGACAAAAGTCTTGGAATATCTTTAACTGGAATAGGAATCAGAGACATCTTAGTGTCGATCTGAATGAACCAGAGAAGGTCTTGACATAACTTTGACTGGAATGGAAATCAGAAGAACCTTAGGAGCGATTCAATTGAACCAGGAAAAAGTATTGGAATATCTTTAACTGGAATAGGAATCAGAGAGATCTTAGTGTCGATCTGACTGAACCAGAGAAGGTCTTGACATAAATTTGACTGGAATGGAAATCAGAAGAATCTTAGGATCGACTCAACTGAACCAGAAAAAAGTCATGGAATATCTTCAACTGGAATAAGAATCAAAGAGATCTTAGTGTCGATTTGATTGAACCGGAGAAGGTCTTGAATTAACTTTGACTGGAATGGAAATCAGAAGAATCTTAAGATCAATTCAAGTGAACCAGACAAAAGTCTTGGAATATCGTCAACTGGAATGGGAATCAGAGAGATCTTAGTGTCAATCTGACTGAACCAGAGAAGGTCTTAAATTAACATTGACTGGAAAGGAAATCATATGATTCTTAGGATTGATTCAACTGAACTAAACAAAATTCTTGGAATATGTTAAACTGGAATAGGAATCAGAGAGATCTTAGTGTCGATTTGAGTGAACCAGAGAAGGTCTTGATTAACTTTGACTGGAATGGAAATTAGAAGAATCTTAGGAGCGATTCAACTGAACTAGGAAAAAGTATTGGAATATCTTTAACTGGAATAGGAAACAGAGAGATCATAGTGTCGATCTGACTGAACTAAAGAAGGTCTTTAATTATCTTTGACTGGAATAGAAATCAGAAGAATCTTAGGATCGATTCAACAGAAATAGACAAAAGTCTTGGAATATCTTCAACTGGAATAGGAATCTAAGAGATCTTAGTGTCGATCTAAATGAAACAAAGAAGGTTTTTAATTAACTTTGACTGGAATGGAAATCCGAAGAATCTTAGGATCGATTCAACTTAACCGGACAAAAGTCTTGGAATATCTTCAACTGCAATAGGAATCAGAGAGATCTTTGTGTCGATCTGACTGAACCAAAGAAGGTCTTGACATTACTTTGACTGGAATGGAAATCAGAAGAATCTTAGGATCGATTCAACTGAAACAGACAAAAGTCATGGAATATCTTCAACTGGAATAGGAATCAGAGAGATCTTAGTGTCGATCTGATTGTACTAGAGAAGGTCTTGAATTAACTTTGAATGGAATGGAAATCAGAAGAATCTTAGGATCGATTCAACTGAACCAGACAAAAGTCTTGGAATATCTTCAACTGCAATAGGAATTAGAGAGATCTTAGTGTCCATCTGACTGAACCAGATAAGGTCTTGAATTAATTTTGACTAGAATGGAAATCAGAAACATCTTGGGATCGATTCAACTGAACAAGACAAAAGTAATGGAATATCTCAATTGGAATAGGAATTAGAGAGATCTTAGTGTCGATTTGACTGAACCAGAGAAGGTCTTTTATCATCTTTGACTGGAATGGAAATAAGAAGAATCTTAGGATCGATTCAACTGAACCATACAAAAGTCTTGGAATATCTTCAACTGGAATAGGAATCTGAGAGATCTTAGTGTCGATCTGACTGAACCAAAGAAGTTCTTGAATTAACTTTAACTGAAATGGAAATCAGAAGAATCTTAGGATCTATTCAACTGAACCAGACAAAAGTCTTGGAATATCTTTAACTGGAATAGGAATCAGAGATATCTTAGTGTCGATCTGAATGAACCAGAGAAGGTCTTGACATAACTTTGACTGGAATGGAAATCAGAAGAACCTTAGGAGCGATTCAATTGAACCAGGAAAAAGTATTGGAATATCTTTAACTGGAATAGGAATCAGAGAGATCTTAGTGTCGATTTGACTGAACCAGAGAAGGTCTTGACATAAATTTGACTGGAATGGAAATCAGAAGAATCTTAGGATCGATTCAACTGAACTAGACAAAAGTCATGGAATATCTTCAACTGGAATAAGAATCAGAGAGATCTTAGTGTCGATTTGATTGAACCGGAGAAGGTCTTGAATTAACTTTGACTGGATTGGAAATCAGAAGAATCTTAAGATCAATTCAAGTGAACCAGACAAAAGTCTTGGAATATCTTCAACTGGAATGGGAATCAGAGAGATCTTAGTGTCAATCTGACTGAACCAGAGAATATCTTGATTAACTTTGACTGGAATGGAAATTAGAAGAATCTTAGGAGTGATTCAACTGAACCAGGAAAAAGTATTGGAATATCTTTAACTGAAATAGGAAACAGAGAGATCTTAGTGTAGATCTGACTGAACTAGAGAAGGTCTTTAATTATCTTTGACTGGAATAGAAATCAGAAGAATCTTAGGATCGATTCAACAGAAACAGACAAAAGTCTTGGAATATCTTCAACTGGAATAGGAATCTAAGAGATCTTAGTGTCGATCTGAATGAAAAAAGAAGGTTTTTAATTAACTTTGACTGGAATGGAAATCTGAAGAATCTTAGGATCGATTCAACTTAACCGGACAAAAGTCTTGGAATATCTTCAACTGCAATAGGAATCAGAGAGATCTTAGTGTCGATCTGACTGAACCAGAGAAGGTCTTGACATTACTTTGACTGGAATGGAAATCAGAAGAATCTTAGGATCGATTCAACTGAACCAGACAAAAGTCATGGAATATCTTCAACTGGAATAGGAATCAGAGAGATCTTAGTGTCGATCTGATTGTACTAGAGAAGGTCTTGAATTAACTTTGAATGGAATGGAAATCAGAAGAATCTTAGGATCTATTCAACTGAACCAGAAAAAAGTTTTGGAATATCTTAAACTTGAATAGAAATCAGAGAGATCTTAGTGTCGATCTGACTGAACCAGAGAAGGTCTTGACATAACTTTGACTGAAATGGAAATCAGAAGAATCTTAGGATCGATTCAACTGAACCAGACAAAAGTCATATAATATCTTCAACTGGAATAATAATCAGAGAGATCTTAGTGTCGATCTGATTCAACAAGAGAAGGTCTTGAATTAACTTTGATTAGATTGGAAATCAGAAGAATCTTAAGATCGATTCAACTGAACCAGACAAAAGTCTTAGAATATCTTCAACTGGAATGAGAATCAGAGAGATCTTAGTGACAATATGACTGAACCAGAGAAGGTCTAGAATTCACTTTGACTGGAATGGAAATTAGATGATTCTTAGGATTGATTCAACTGAATGAAACAAAATTCTTGGAATATGTTAAACTGGAATAGGAATCAGAGAGATCTTAGTGTCGATTTGAGTTAACCAAAGAAGGTCTTGTTTAACTTTGACTGGAATGGAAATTAGAAGAATCTTAGGAGCGATTCTACTGAACTTGGAAAAAGTATTAGAATATCTTTAACTGGAATAGGAATCAGAGAGATCTTAGTGTCGATCTGACTGAACTAGAGAAGGTCTTGAATTAACTTTGACTAGAATGGAAATCAGAAACATCTTGGGATCGATTCAACTGAACCAGACAAAAGTATTGGAATATCTCAATTGGAATAGGAATCAGAGAGATCTTAGTGTCGATTTTACTGAACCAGATAAGGTCTTTAATCATCTTTGACTGGAATGGAAATAAGAAGAATCTTAGGATCGATTCTACTGAACCAGACAAATGTCTTGGAATATATTCAACTGGAATAGGAATCTGAGAGATCTTAGTGTCGATCTGACTTAACCAGAGAAGGTCTTTAATTAACTTTGACTAGAATGGAAATCAGAAGAATCTTAGGATCGATTCAACTGAATCAAACAAAAGTATTGGAATATCTTCAACTAGAAAGGAATCATAGAGATCTTAGTGTCGATATGACTGAACTAGAGAAGTTCTTGAATTAACTTTGACTGGAATGGAAATCAGAAGAATCATAGGATCTATTCAAATGAACCAGACAAAGTCTTGGAATATCTTGAACTGGAATAGGAATCAGAGAGATCTTAGTGTCGATCTGAATGAACCAGAGAAGGTCTTGACATAACTTTGACTGGAATGGAAATCAGAAGAATCTTAGGATTGATTCAACTGAACCAGACAAAAGTCATGGAATATCTTCAACTGGAATAAGAATTAGAGAGATCTTAGTGTCCATCTGATTAAACAAGAGAAGGTCTTGAATTAACTTTGACTAGAATGGAAATCAGAAGAATCTTAAGATCAATTCAACTGAACCAGACAAAAGACTTGGAATATCTTTAACTGGAATGGGAATCAGAGAGATCTTAGTGTCAATCTGACTAAACCAGAGAAGGTCTTGAATTAACTTTGACTGGAATGGCAATCAGATGATTCTTAGGATTGATTCAACTGAACCAGACAAAAGTCATGGAATATCTTCAACTGGAATAAGAATCAGAGAGATCTTAGTGTCGATCTGATTGAACCAGAGAAGGGATTGATTAACTTTGACGGGAATGGAAATTAGAAGAGTCTTAGGAGCGATTCAACTAAACCAGGAAAAAGTATTGGAATATCTTTAACTGGAATAGGAATAAGAGAGATCTTAGTGTCGATCTGACTAAACTAGAGAAGGTCTTTAGTTATCTTTGACTGGAATCAAAATCAGAAGAATCTTAGGATCGATTCAACTGAAACAGATAAAAGTCTTGGAATATCTTCAACTGGAATAGGAATCTAAGAGATCTTAGTGTCGATCTAAATGAAACCAAGAAGGTTTTTCATTCACTTTGACTGGAATAGAAATCAGTAGAATCTTAGGATCGATTCAACTGAACCGGACAAAAGTCTTGGAATATCTTCAACTGCAATAGGATTCAGAGAGATCTTAGTGTCGATCTGACTGAACCAGAGAAGGTTTTGACATAAATTTGACTGGAATGGAAATATGAAGAATCTTTGGATCGAGTCAATTGAACCAGACAAAAGTCATGGAATATCTTCAACTGGAATAGGAATCAGAGAGATCTTAGTGTCGATCTGATTGAACCAGATAAGGTCTTGAATTAACTTTGACTAGAATGGAAATCAGAAGAAACTTAGAATCAATTCAACTAAACCAGACAAAAGTTTTGGAATATCTTCAACTGGAATAGGAATCAGAGAGATCTTAGTGTCGATCTGACTGAACCAGAGAAGGTCTTTACATAAGTTTGACTGGAATGGAAATCAGAAGAATCTTAGGATCGATTCAACTGAACCAGACAAAAGTCATGGAATATCTTCAACTGGAATAAGAATCAGAGCGATCTTAGTGTCGATCTGATTGAACCAGATAAGGTCTTGAATTAACTTTGACTGGAATGGAAATCAGATGATTCCTAGGATTGATTCAACTGAACCAAACAAAATTCTTGGAATATGTTAAACATGAATAGGAATCAAAGAGATCTTAGTGTCCATTTGAGTTAACCAGAGAAGGTCTTGATTAACTTTGA
The DNA here is from genome assembly GCA_948472305.1 of Vicia faba. Taxonomy (NCBI): domain Eukaryota; kingdom Viridiplantae; phylum Streptophyta; class Magnoliopsida; order Fabales; family Fabaceae; genus Vicia; species Vicia faba. Next base: position 1,390,328,923 of record OX451736.1, on the reverse strand, counting down.
CTGGAATGGAAATTAGAACAATCTTAGGAGCGGTTCAACTGAACTTGGAAAAAGTATTGGAATGTCTTTAACTAGAATAGGAATAAGAGAGATCTTAGTGACGATCTAACATAACTATATAAGGTCTTTAATTATCTTTGACTGGAATAGAAATCAGAAGAATCTTAGGATCGACTCAACTGAAACAGACAAAATCTAGGAATATCTTCAACTTCAATAGGAATCTGAGAGATCTTAGTGTCGATCTGACTTAACCAGAGAAGGTCTTTAATTAACTTTGACTGGAATGGAAATCAGAAGAATCTTAGGATCGATTCAACTAAAACAGACAAAATCTTGGAATATCTTCAACTGCAATAGGAATCTAAGAGATCTTAGTGTCGATCTGAATGAAACAAAGAAGGTTTTTAATTAACTTTGAATGGAATGGAAATCAGAAGAATCTTAGGATCGATTCAACTGAACCAGACAAAAGTCTTGGAATATCTTCAACTGCAATAGGAATCAGAGAGATCTTAGTGTCGATCGTACTAAACCAGAGAAGGTCTTGACATAACTTTGACTGGAATGGAAATCAGATGAATCTTAATATCAATTCAACTGAACCAGACAAAAAACATGGAATATCTTCAACTGGAATGGGAATCAAAGAGATCTTAGTGTCAATCTGACTGAACCAGAGAACGTCTTGAATTAACTTTGACTTCAATGGCAATCAGATGATTCTTAGGATTGATTCAAGTGAACCAAACAAAATTATTGGAATATGTTAAACTGTAATAGGAATCAGAGAGATCTTAGTGTCGATTTGAGTGAACCAAAGAAGGTCTTGATTAACTTTGACAGGAATGGAAATTAGAAGAATCTTAGGAGCGATTCAACTGAACTAGGAAAAAGTATTGGAATATCTTTAACTGGAAAAGGAATCGGAGAGATCTTAGTGTCGATCTGACTGAACTAGAGAAGGTCTTTAGTTATCTTTGACTGGAATAGAAATCAGAAGAATCTTAGGATCGATTCAACTGAAACAGATAAAAGTCTTGGAATATCTTCAACTGGAATAGGAATCTAAGAGATCTTAGTGTCGATCTAAATGAAACAAAGAAGGTTTTTAATTAACTTTGACTGGAATGGAAATCAGAAGAATCTTAGGATCGATTCAACTGAACCGGACAAAAGTCTTGGAATATCTTCAACTGCGATAGGAATCAGAGAGATCTTGGTGTCGATCTGACTGAACCAGAGAAGGTCTTGACATAACTTTGACTGGAATGGAAATCAGAAGAATCTTAGGATCGATTGAACTGAACCAGAAAAAAGTCATGGAATATCTTCAACTGGAATATGAATCAGAGAGATCTTAGTGTCGATATGATTGAACCAGAGAAGGTCTTGAATTAACTTTGACTAGAATGGAAATCTGAAGAATCTTAGAATCTATTCAACTGAACCAGACAAAAGTTTTGGGATATCTTCAACTGGAATAGGAATCAGAGAGATCTTAATGTCGATCTGATTGAACCAAAGAAGGTCTTGACATAACTTTGATTGGAATGGAAATCAGAAGAATCTTAGGATCGATTCAACTGAACCAGACAAAAGTCATGGAATATCTTCCACTGGAATAAGAATCAGAGCGATCTTAGTGTCAATCTGATTGAACCAAAGAAGGTCTTGAATTAACTTTGACTGGAATGGAAATCAGATGATTCTTAGGATTGATTCAACTGAACCAAACAAAATTTTTGGAATATGTTAAACTAGAATATAATTAGAGAGATCTTAGTGTCGATTTGAGTACACCAGAGAAGGTCTTTATTAACTTTGACTGGAATGGAAATTAGAAGAATCTTAGGAGCGATTCAACTGAACTTGGAAAAAGTATTGGAATGTCTTTAACTTGAATAGGAATAAGAGAGATCTTAGTGTCGATCTGACTAAACTAGAGAAGGTCTTCAACTATCTTTGACTGGAATAGAAATCAGAAGAATCTTAGGATCGATTCAACTGAAACAGACAAAATCTTGGAATATATTCAACTGGAATAAGAATCTAAGAGACTTAGTGTCGATCTGAATGAAACAAAGAAGGTTTTTAATTAACTTTGACTGGAATGGAAATCAGAAGAATCTTAGGATCGATTCAACTGAACCAGACAAATGTCTTGGAATATCTTCAACTGCAATAGGAATCAGAGAGATCTTAGTGTCGATCTGACTGAACTAGAGAAGGTCTTGACATAACTTTGACAGGAATGTAAATAAGAATAATCTTAGGAATGATTCAACTGAACCAGACAAAAGTCATGGAATATCTTCAACTGGAATAAGAATCAGAGAGATCTTAGTGTCTTTCTGATTGAACCAGAGAAGGTCTTGAATTATCTTTGACTGGAATAGAAATCAGAAGAATCTTAGGATCGATTCAAATGAAACAGACAAAAGTCTTGGAATATCTTCAACTGGAATAGGAATCACAGAGATCTTAGTGTCGATCTGACTGAACCAGAGAAGTTCTTGAATTAACTTTGACTGGAATGGAAATCAGAAGAATCTTAGGATCTATTCAACTGAACCAGACAAAAGTCTTGGAATATCTTCAACTGGAATAGGAATCAGAGAGATCTTAGTGTCGATATGACTGAACCAGAGAAGGTCTTGACATAACTTTGACTGGAATGGAAATCAGAAGAATCTTAGGATCGATTAAACTGAACCAGACAAAGTCATGGAATATCTTAAACTGGAATAAGAATCAGAGAGATCTTAGTGTCGATCTGATTGAACCAGAGAAGGTCTTGAATTAACTTTGACTGGAATGAAAATTAGAAGAATCTTAGGAGCGACTCAACTGAACCAGGAGAAAGTATTGGAATATCTTTAACTGGAATAAGAATCAGAGAGATCTTAGTGTTGATCTGACAGAACTAGATAAGTTCTTTAATTATCTTTGACTGGAATAGAAATCAGAAGAATCTTAGGATCGATTCAACTGAAACAGACAAAAGTCTTGGAATATCTTCAACTGGAATAGGAATCTAAGAGATCTTAGAATCGATCAGAATGAAATAAAGAAGCTTTTGATTTAACTTTGACTGGAATGGAAATCAGAAGAATCTTAGGATCGATTCAACTAAACCAGGCAAAAGTCTTGGAATATCTTCAACTGGAACAGGAATCAGAGAGATCTTAGTGTCGATCTGACGGAACCAGAGAAGGTCTTTAATTATCTTTGACTGGCATAGAAATCAGAAGAATCTTAGGATCGATTCAACTAAAACAGACAAAAGTCATGGAATATCTTCAACTGGAATAGGAATCTAAGAGATCTTAGTGTCGATTTGAATGAACCAAATAAGGTTTTTAATTAACTTTAACTGGAATGGAAATCAGATGAATCTTAGGATCGATTCAACTGAACAAGACAAAAGTCTTGGAATATCTTCAACTGGAATAGGAATCAGAGAGGTCTTAGTGTCAATCTGACAGAACCAGAGAAGGTCTTGAATTAATTTTGACTGGAATAGAAATCAGAAGAATCTTGGGATCGATTCAACTGAACTAGAAAATGTCTTGGAATATCTTCAACTGGAATAGGAATCAGAGAGATATTAGTGTCGATCTGACTGAACCAGAGAAGGTCTTTAATTAACTTTGACTGGAATGGAAATCAGAAAAATCTTAGGATCGATTCAAATAAACCAGACAAAAGTCTCTTAATATATTCAACTAGAATAGGTATCAGAGAGATCTTAGTGTCGATCTGACGGAACCAGAGAAGGTCTTTAATTAACTTTGACAGGAATGGAAATTTTAAGAATTTTAGGATCGATTAAACTGAACCTGACAAAAGTCTTTGAATATCTTCAATTGGAGTAAGAATCAGAGAGATCTTAGTGTCGATCTGACTGAACCAGAGAAGGTCTTTAATTAACTTTGACAGGAATGGAAATCATAAGAATCTTAGGATCGATTCAACTAAACCAAACAAAAGTCTTAAAATATATTAAACTGGAATAAGAATCAGAGAGATGTTAGTGTCGATCTGACTGAACCATAGAAGGTCTTGAATTAAATTTGACTGGAATGGAAATTAGAAAAATCTTAAGATCGATTCAACCGAACTAGACAAAATTCTTGGAATATCTTCAACTGGAATAGGAATCAGAGAGATCTTAGTGTCGATTTGACTGAACCAGAGATGGTCTTAAATTAACTTTTACCGGAATGGAAATCAGAAGAATCTTAAAATCGATTCAATCGATCTAGACAAATGTCTTGGAATATCTTCAACTGGAATAGGAATCAGAGAGATCTTAGTAACGATCTGACTGAACCAGAGAAGGTCATTAATCATATTTGATTGGAATGGAAATAAGAAGAATCTTAGGATCGATTCAACTGAACCAGACAAAAGTCTTGGAATATCATCAACTTGAATAGGAATCTGAGAGATCTTAGTGTCGATTTGACTCAACCAGAGAAGGTCTTTAATTAACTTTGACTGGAATGGAAATCAGAAGAATCTTAGGGTCGATTAAACTGAACCAGACAAAAGTATTGGAATATCTTCAACTAGAATAGGAATCAGAGAGATCTTTGTGTCTATCTGACTGAACCAAAGAAGTTCTTGAATTAACTTTGACTGGAATGGAAATCAGATGAATTTTAGGATCTATTCAACTGAACCAGACAAAAGTCTTGGAATATCTTCAACTGCAATAGGAATCAGAGAGATCTTAGTGTCGATCTGACTGAACCAGAGAAGGTCTTGACATAACTTTGACTGGAATGGAAATCAGAAGAATCTTAGGATCGATTCAACTGAAGCAGACAAAAGTCATGGAATATCTTCAACTGGAATAAGAATCAGAAAGATCTTAGTGTCGATCTGATTGAACCAGAGAAGGTCTTCAATTAACTTTGACTGGAATGGAAATCAGAAGAATCTTAAGATCGATTCAACTGAACTAGACAAAAGTCTTGGAATATCTTCAACTGGAATGGGAATCAGAGAGATATTAGTGTCAATCTTACTGAACCAGAGAACGTCTTGAATTAACTTTGACTGGAACAGAAATCAGAAGAATCTTAGGATCTATTCAACTGAACCAGAGAAGGTCTTGATTAAATTTGACTGGAATGGAAATTAGAAGAATCTTAGAAGCGATTCAACTGAACCAAGAAAAAGTATTGGAATATCTTTAACTGGAATAGAAATCAGAAGAATCTTAGGATCGATTCAATGAAAACAGACAAAAGTCTTGGAATATCTTCAACTGGAATATGAATCTAAGAGATCTTAGTGTCGATCTGAATAAAACAAAGAAGGTTTTTAATTAACTTTAATCGGAATGGAAATCAGAAGAATATTAGGATCAATTCAACTGAACCAGAAAAAAGTTTTGGAATATCTTCAACTGGAATAGGAATCTGGGAGATCTTAGTGTCGATCTGACAGAACCAGAGAAGGTCTTAAATTAACTTTGACTGGAATGGAAATCAGAAGAATCTTGGGATCAATTCAACTGAACCAGACAAAAGTCTTGGAATATCTTCAACTGGAATAGGAATTAGAGAGATCTTAGTGTCGATCAAACTGAACTAGAGAAGGTCTTTAATCATCTTTGACTGGAATGGAAATAAGAAGAATCTTAGGATCGATTCAACTTAAACAGACAAAAGTCTTGGAATATCTTCAACTGGAATGGGAATCAGAGAGATCTTAGTGACAATCGGACTGAACCAGAGAAGGTCTTGAATTAACTTTGACTGGAATGGAAATCTGATGATTCTTAGGATTGATTCAACTGAACCAAACAAAATTCTTGGAATATGTTAAACTGGAATAGGAATCAGAGAGATCTTAGTGTCGATTTGAGTTAACCAGAGAAGATCTTGATTAACTTTGACTGGAATGGAAATTAGAAGAATCTTAGGAGCGATTCAACCGAACCAGGAAAAAGTATTGGAATATCTTTAACTGGAATAGGAATCAGAGAGATCTTAGTGTCGATCTGACTGAACTAGAGAAGGTCTTTAATTATCTTTGACTGGAATAGAAATCTAAGAGATCTTGGAATATCTTCCACTGGAATAGGAATCTAAGAGATCTTAGTGTCGATCTGAATGAAACAAAGAAGGTTTTTAATTAACTTTGACTGGAATGGAAATCAGAAGAATCTTAGGATCGATTCAACTGAACCATACAAAAGTCTTGGAATATCTTCAACTGCAATAGGAATCAGAGAGATCTTAGTGTCGATCTGACTGAACCAGAGAAGGTCTTGACATAACTTTGATTGGAATGGAAATCGGAAGAATCTTAGGATCGACTCAACTGAACCAGACAAAAGTCATGGAATATCTTCAATTGGAATAAGAATCAGAGAAATCTTGGTGTCAATCTTATTGAACCCGAGAAGGTCTTGAATTAACTTTGACTGGAATGGAAATCAGAAGAATCTTAAGATTGATTCAACTGAACCAGACAAAAGTCTTTGAATATCTTCAACTGGAATGGGAATCAGAGAGATCTTAGTGTTAATCTGACTGAACTAGAGAAGGTCTTAAATTAACTTTGACTGGAATGGAATGGAAATCAGATGATTCTTAGGAGTGATTCAACTCAACCAAACAAAATTCTTGGAATATGTTAAACTGGAATAGGAATCAGAGAGATCTTAGTGTCGATTTAACTGAACCAGAGAAGGTCTTGATTAAATTTGACTGGAATTGAAATTAGAAGAATCTTAGAAGCGATTCAACTGAACCAAGAAAAAGTATTGGAATATCTTTAACTGGAATAGGAATCAAAGAGATCTTTGTGTCGCTCTGACTGAACTAGAGAAGGTCTTTAATCATCTTTGATTGGAATAGAAATTAGAAGAATCTTAGGATCGATTCAACTGAAACAGACAAAAGTCTTGAACATTCTTCAACTGGAATAGGAATCTAAGAGATCTTAGTGTAAATCTGAATGAAACAAAGAAGGTTTTTAATTAACTTTAACTGGAATTGAAATCAGAAGAATCTTAGGATCGATTCAACTGAACCAGACAAAAGTTTTGGAATATCTTCAACTGGAATAGGAATCTGAGAGATCTTAGTGTCGATCTGACAGAACCAGAGAAGGTCTTGAATTAACTTTAACTAAAATGGAAATCAGAAGAATCTTGGGATCGATTCAACTGAACCAGACAAAAGCCTTGGAATATCTTCAACTGGAATAGGAATCAGAGAGATCTTAATGTCGATTAGACTAAACCAGAGAAGGTCTTTAATCATCTTTGACTGGAATAGAAATCAGAAGAATCTTATGATCGATTCAACTGAAACAGACAAAAGTATTGGAATATTTTCAACTGGAATATGAATCTAAGAGATCTTAGTGTCGATCTGAATGAAACAAAGAAGGTTTTTAATTAACTTTAATTGGAATGGAAATCAGACGTATCTTAGGATCGATTCAACTGAACCAGACAAAAGTTTTAGAATATCTTCAACTGGAATAGGAATCTGAGAGATCTTAGTGTCGATCTGACAGAACCAGAGAAGGTCTTGAATTAACTTTGACTGGAATGGAAATCAGAAGAATCTTGGGATCAATTCAACTGAACCAGACAAAAGTCTTGGAATATCTTCAATTGGAATAGGAATCAGAGAGATCTTAGTGTCGATCAATCTGAACCAGAGAAGGTCTTTAATCATCTTTGACTGGAATGGAAATATGAAGAATCTTAGGATCGATTCAACTTAACCAGACAAAAGTCTTGGAATATCTTCAACTGGAATGGGAATCAGAGAGATCTTAGTGACAATCGGACTGAACCAGAGAAGGTCTTGAATTAACTTTGACAGGAATGGAAATCAGAAGAATCTTAGGATCGATTCAACTGAACCAGACAAAAGTCATGGAATATCTTCAACTGGAATAAGAATCAGAGAGATCTTAGTGTCGATCTGATTCAACCCGAGAAGGTCTTGAATTAACTTTGACTGGAATGGAAATCAGAAGAATCTTAAGATCGATTCAACTGAACCAGACAAAAGTCTTCAAATATCTTCAACTGGAATGGGAATCAGGGAGATCTTAGTGTCAATCTGACTGAACCAGAGAAGGTCTTGAATTAACTTTGACTGGAATGGAAATCAGATGATTCTTAGGATTGATTCAACTCAACAAAACAAAATTCTTGGAATATGTTAAACTGGAATAGGAATCAAAGAGATCTTAGTGTCGATTTTATTGAACCAGGGAAGGTCTTTATTATGTTTGACTGGAATGGAAATTAGAAGAATCTTAGAAGCGATTCAACTGAACCAAGAAAAAGTATTGGAATATCTTTAACTGGAATAGGAATCAGAGAGATCTTAGTGTTGATCTGACTGAACTAGACAAGGTCTTTAATTATCTTTGACTGGAATAGAAATCAGAAGAATTTTAGGATCGATTCAACTGAAACAGACAAAAGTCTTGAAATATCTTCAACTGGAATAGGAATCTAAGAGATCTTAGTGTCGATTTGAATGAAACAAAGAAGGTTTTTAATTAACTTTAACTGGAATTGAAATCAGAAGAATCTTAGGATCGATTGAACTGAACCAGACAAAAGTTTTGGAATATCTTCAACTTGAATAGGAATCTGAGAGATCTTAGTGTCGATCTGACAGAACCAGAGAAGGTCTTGAATTAACTTTTACTGAAATGGAAATCAGAAGAATCTTGGGATTGATTAAACTGAACCAGGAAAAAGTCTTGGAATATCTTCAACTGGAATAGGAATCAGATAGATCTTAGTGTCGATCAGACTAAACCAGAGAAGGTCTTTAATCATCTTTGACTGGAATGGAAATAAGAGGAATCTTAGGATCGATTCAACTGAACCAGACAAAAGTCTTGGAATATCTTCAACTGGAATAGGAATATGAGAGATCTAAGTGTCGATCTGACTTAACCAGAGAAGGTATTTAATTAAATTTGACTGCAATGGAAATCATAAGAATCTTAGGATCGATTCAACTGAACCAGACAAAAGTATTGGATATCTTCAACTAGAATAGGAATCAGAGAGATCTTAGTGTCGATCTGACTGAACCAGAGAAGTTCTTGAATTAACTTTGACTGGAATGGAAATCAGAAGAATCTTAGGATCTATTCAACTGAACCAGACAAAATTCTTGGAATATCTTCAACTGGAATAGGAATCAGAGAGATCTTAGTGTCGATCTGACTGAACCAGAGAAGGTTTTGACATAACTTTGACTGTAATGGAAATCAGAAAAATCTTCGGATCGATTCAACTGAACCAGACAAAAGTCATGGAATATCTTCAACTGGAATAAGAATCAGAGAGATCTTAGTGTCGATCTGATTGAACCAGAGAAGGTCTTGAATTAACTTTGACTGGAATGGAAATCAGAAGAATCTTAAGATCGATTCAACTGAACCAGACAAAAGTCGTGGAATATCTTCAACTAGAATGGGAATCAGAGAGATCTTAGTGTCAATCTGACTGAACCAGAGAAGGTCTTGAATTAACTTTAACTGGAAGGGAAATCAGAAGATTCTTAGGATCGATTCAACTTAATCAGACAAAAGTCTTGGAATATCTTCAACTGGAATAGGACTCTAAGAGATCTTAGTATCGATCAAAATGAAATAAAGAAGGTTTTGATTTAACTTTGACTGGAATGGAAATCAGAAGATTCTTAGGATCGATTCAACTGAACCAAACAAAAGTATTGGAATATCTTCAACTAGAATAAGAATCAGAGAGATCTTAGTGTCGATCTGACTGAACCAGAGAAGTTCTTGAATTAACTTTGACTGGAATGGAAATTAGAAGAATCTTAGGATCTATTCAACTGAACCAGACAAAAGTCTTGGAATATCTTCAACTGGAATAGGAATCAGAGAGATCTTAGTGTCGATCTGACTGAACCAGAGTAGGTCTTGACATAACTTTGACTGAAATGGAAATCAGAAGAATCTTAGGATCGATTCAACTGAACCAGATAAAAGTCATGGAATATCTTCAACTGGAATAAGAATCAGAGAGATCTTAGTGTCGATCTGATTGAACCAGAGAAGGTCTTGAATTAACTTTGACTGGAATGAAAATTAGAAGAATCTTAGGAGTGACTCAACTGAACCAGGAGAAAGTATTGGAATATCTTTAACTGGAATAGGAATCAGAGAGATCTTAGTGTTTATCTGACAGAACTAGATAAGGTCTTTAATTATCTTTGACTGGAATAGAAATCAGAAGATTCTTAGGATCGATTCAACTTAAACAGACAAAAGTCTTGGAATATCTTCAACTGGAATAGGAATCTAAGAGATCTTAGTATCGATCAGAATGAAATAAAGAAGGTTTTGATTTAACTTTGACTGGAATGGAAATCAGAAGAATCTTAGGATCGATTCAACTGAACCAGGAAAAAGTCATGGAATATCTTCAACTGGAATAGGAATCAGAGAGATGTTAGTGTCTATCTGACGGAACCAGAGAAGGTCTTTAATTATCTTTGACTGGAATAGAAATCAGAAGAATCTTAGGATTGATTCAACTAAAACAGACAAAAGTCATGGAATATCTTCAACTGGAATAGGAATCTAAGAGATCTTAGTGTCTATTTAAATGAACCAAAGAAGGTTTTTAACTAACTTTCACCGGAATGGAAATCAGAACAATCTTAGGATCGATTCAACTGAACAAGACAAAAGTCTTGGAATATCTTCAACTGGAATAGGAATCAGAGAGGTCTTAGTGTCAATCTGACAGAACCAGAGAAGGTCTTGAATTAACTTTGACTGGAATGGAAATCAGAAGAATCTTAGGATCGATTCAACTAAACCAAACAAAAGTCTTGGAATATCTTCAACTGGAATAGGAATCTGAGAGATCTTAGTGTTGATCTGACTTAACCAGAGAACGTCTTTAATTAACTTTGACTGGAATGGAAATCAGAAGATTCTTTGGATCGATTCAACTGAACCAGACAAAAGTCTCTTAATATATTCAACTAGAATAAGTATCAGAGAGATCTTAGTTTCGATCTGACGGAACCAGAGAAGGTCTTTAATTAACTTTGACTGGAATGGCAATCTGAAGAATCTTAGGATCGATTCAACCGAACTAGACAAAATTCTTTGAATATCTTCAACTAGAATAGGAATTAGAGAGATCTTAGTGTCGATTTGACTGAACCATAGAAGGTCTTTAATTAACTTTTACCAGAATGGAAATCAGAAGAATCTTAAAATCGATTCAATCGATCTAGAAAAATCTCTTGGAATATCTTCAACTGGAATAGGAATCAGAGAGATCTTAGTGTCGATCTGACTGAACCAGAGAAGGTCTTTAATCATCTTTGACTGGAATGAAAATAAGAAGAATCTTAGGATCGATTCAACTGAACCAGACAAAAGTCTTGGAATATCTTCAACTGGAATAGGAATCTGAGAGATCTTAGTGTCGATCTGACTTAACTAGAGAAGGTCTTTAATTAACTTTGACTGGAATGGAAATCAGAAGAATCTTAGGCTCGATTCAACTGAACCAGACAAAAGTATTGGAACATCTTCAACTAGAATAAGAATCAGAGAGATCTTAGTGTCGATCTTACTGAACCAGAGAAGTTCTTGAATTAACATTGACTGGAACGAAAATCAGAAGAATCTTAGGATCTATTCAACTGAACCAGAAAAAATTCTTCGAATATCTTCAACTAGAATAGGAATCAGAGAGATATTAGTGTCGATTTAACTGAACCAGAGAAGGTCTTGACATAACTTTGACTGGAATGGAAATCAGAAGAATCTTAGGATCGATTCAACTGAACCAGACAAAAGTCATGGAATATCTTCAACTGGAATAAGAATCAGAGAGATCTTAGTGTCGATCTGACTGAACCTGAGAAGGTCTTGAATTAACTTTGACTGGAATTGAAATCAAAAGAATCTTAAGATCGATTCAACCGAACCAGACAAAACTCTTGGAATATCTTCAACTGGAATAGAAATCAGCGAGATCTTAGTGTAGATCTGACTGAACCAGAGAAGGTCTTGAATTAACTTTGACGTGAATGGAAATCAGAAAAATCTTATCATCGATTCAAATGAACCAGACAAAAGTCTTGGAATATATTCAACTAGAATAGATATCAGAGAGATCTTAGTGTCGATCTGACGGAACCAGAGAAGGTCTTTAATTATCTTTGACTGGAATAGAAATCAGAAGAATCTTAGGATCGATTCAACTAAAACAGACAAAAGTCTTGGAATATCTTCAACTAGAATAGGAATCTAAGAGATCTTAGTGTCGATTTGAATGAACCAAAGAAGGGTTTTAATTAACTTTAATTGGAATGGAAATCAGAAGAATCTTAGGATCATTTCAACTGAACCAGACAAAAGTCTTGGAATATCTTCAACTGGAGTAGGAATCAGAGAGGTCCTAGTGTCGATCTGACAGAACCAGAGAAGGTCTTGAATTAACTTTGACTGGAATGGAAATCAGAAGAATCTTGGGATCGATTCAACTGAACCAGAAAAAAGTCTTGGAATATCTTCAATTGGAATAGAAATCAGAGAGATATTAGTGTCGATCTACTGAACCAGAGAAAGTCTTTAATTAACTTTGACTGGAATGTAAATCAAAAAAATCTTAGGATTGATTCAAATAAACCAGACAAATGTCTCTTAATATATTCATCTAGAATAGGTATCAGAGAGATCTTAGTGTCGATCTGACAGAACCAGAGAAGGTCTTTAATTAACTTTGACTAGAATGGAAATCTGAAGAATCTTAGGATCGATTCAACTGAACCAGACAAAAGTCTTTGAATATCTTCAATTGGAGTAAGAATCAGAGAGATCTTAGTGTCGATTTGACTGAACCAGAGTAGGTCTTTAATTAACTTTGACAAGAATGGAAATCAGAAGAATCTTAGGATCGATTCAACTAAACCAGACAAAAGTCTTGGAATATATTAAACTGGAATAAGAATCTGAATGATCTTAGTGTCGATCTGACTGAGCCAGAGAAGGTCTTGAATTAAGTTTGACTGGAATGGAAATTAGAAGAATCTTAATATCGATTCAATCGAACTAGACAAAATTCTTGGAATATCTTTAACTGGAATAGGAATTAGAGAGATCTTAGTGTCGATCTGACTGAACCAGAGAAGGTCTTTAATTAACTTTTACTGGAATGGAAATCAGAAGAATCTTAAGATCGATTCAATCGATCTAGACCAATGTCTTGGAATATCTTCAACTGGAAGAGGAATCAGAGAGATCTTAGTGTCGATCTGACTGAACCAGAGAAGGTCTTTAATCATCTTTGACTGGAATGAAAATAAGAAGAATCTTAGGATCGAATCAACTGAACCAGACAAAAGTCTTGGGATATCTTCAACTGGAATAGGAATCTGAGAGATCTTAGTGTCGATCTGACTTAACCAGAGAAGGTCTTTAATTAACTTTGACTGAAATAGAAATTAGAAGAATCTTAGGATCGATTCAACTGAACCAGACAAAAGTATTGGAATATCTTCAACTAGAATAGGAATCAGAGAGATCTTAGTGTCGATCTGACTGAACCAGAGAAGTTCTTGAATTAACTTTGACTGGAACGGAAATCATAAGAATCTTAGGATCTATTCAACTGAACTAGACAAAATTCTTGGAATATCTTCAAATGGAATAGGAATCAGAGAGATCTTAGTGTCGATTTGACTGAACCAGAGAAGGTCTTGACATAACTTTGACTGGAATGGAAATCTGAAGAATCTTAGGATCGATTCAACTAAACCAGACAAAAGACATGGAATATCTTCAATTGGAATAAGAATAAGAGAGATCTTAGTGTCGATCTGACTGAACCAGAGAAGGTCTTGAATTAACTTTGACTGGAATTGAAATCAAAAGAATCTTAAGATCGATTCAACCGAACCAGACAAAATTCTTGGAATATCTTCAACTGGAATAGGAATCAGAGAGATCTTAGTGTCGATCTGACTGAACCAGAGAAGGTTTTGACATAACTTTGACTGTAATGGAAATCAGAAAAATCTTAGGATCGATTCAACTGAACTAGACAAAAGTCATGGAATATCTTCAACTGGAATAAGAATCAGAGAGATCTTAGTGTCGATCTGATTGAACCAGAGAAGGTCTTGAAATAACTTTGACTGGAATGGAAATCAGAAGAATCTTAAGATCGATTCAACTGAACCAGACAAAAGTCGTGGAATATCTTCAACTAGAATGGGAATCAGAGAGATATTAGTGTCAATCTGACTGAACCAGAGAAGGTCTTGAATTAACTTTGACTGGAAGGGAAATCAGATGATTCTTAGGATCGATTCAACTTAAATAGACAAAAGTCTTGGAATATATTCAACTGGAATAGGACTCTAAGAGATCTTAGTATCGATCAGAATGAAATAAAGAAGGTTTTGATTTAACTTTGATTGGAATGGAAATCAGAAGATTCTTAGGATCGATTCAACTGAACCAAACAAAAGTATTGGTATATCTTCAACTAGAATAAGAATCAGAGAGATCTTAGTGTCGATCTGACTGAACCAGAGAAGTTCTTGAATTAACTTTGACTGGAATGGAAATTAGAAGAATCTTAGGATCTATTCAACTGAACCAGACAAAAGTCGTGGAATATCTTCAACTGGAATAGGAATCAGAGAGATCTTAGTGTCGATCTGACTGAACCAGAGAAGGTCTTGACATAACTTTGACTGAAATGGAAATCAGAAGAATCTTAGGATCGATTCAACTGAACCAGACAAAAGTCATGGAATATCTTCAACTGGAATAAGAATCAGAGAGATCTTAGTGTCGATCTGATTGAACCAGAGAAGGTCTTGAATTAACTTTGACTGGAATGAAAATTAGAAAAATCTTAGGAGCGACTCAACTGAACCAGGAGAAAGTATTGGAATATCTTTAACTGGAATAGGAATCAGAGAGATCTTAGTGTTGATCTGATAGAACTAGATAAGGTCTTTAATTATCTTTGACTGGAATAGAAATCAGAAGATTCTTAGGATCGATTCAACTTAAACAGACAAAAGTCTTGGAATATCTTCAACTGGAATAGGAATATAAGAGATCTTAGTATCGATCAGAATGAAATAAAGAAGGTTTTGATTTAACTTTGACTGGAATGGAAATCAGAAGAATCTTAGGATCGATTCAACTGAACCAGGAAAAAGTCTTGGAATATCTTCAACTGTAATAGGAATCAGAGAGATGTTAGTGTCTATCTGACGGAACCAGAGAAGGTCTTTAATTATCTTTGACTGGAATAGAAATCAGAAGAATCTTAGGATTGATTCAACTAAAACAGACAAAAGTCATGGAATATCTTCAACTGGAATAGGAATCTAAGAGATCTTAGTGTCTATTTAAATGAACCAAAGAAGGTTTTTAATTAACTTTCACCGGAATGGAAATCAGAAGAATCTTAGGATCAATTCAACTGAACAAGACAAAAGTCTTGGAATATCTTCAACTGGAATAGGAATCAGAGAGGTCTTAGTGTCAATCTGACAGAACCAGAGAAGGTCTTGAATTAACTTTGACTGGAATGGAAATCAGAAGAATCTTATGATCGATTCAACTGAACCAAACAAAAGTCTTGGAATATCTTCAACTGGAATAGGAATCTGAGAGATCTTAGTGTCGATCTGACTTAACTAGAGAACGTCTTTAATTAACTTTGACTGGAATGGAAATCAGAAGATTCTTAGGATCGATTCAACTGAACCATACAAAAGTCTCTTAATATATTCAACTAGAATAAGTATCAGAGAGATCTTAGTTTCGATCTGACGGAACCAGAGAAGGTCTTTAATTAACTTTGACTGGAATGGCAATCTGAAGAATCTTAGGATCGATTCAACCGAACTAGACAAAATTCTTGGAATATCTTCAACTGGAATAGGAATTAGAGAGATCTTAGTGTCTATTTGACTGAACCATAGAAGGTCTTTAATTAACTTTTACCAGAATGGAAATCAGAAGAATCTTAAAATCGATTCAATCGATCTAGACAAATCTCTTGGAATATCTTCAACTGGAATAGGAATCAGAGAGATCTTAGTGTCGATCTGACTGAACCAGAGAAGGTCTTTAATCATCTTTGACTGGAATGGAAATAAGAAGAATCTTAGAATCGATTCAACTGAACCAGACAAAAGTCCTGGAATATCTTCAACTGGAATAGGAATCTGAGAGATCTTAGTGTCGATTTGAATGAACCAAAGAAGGTTTTTAATTAACTTTAACTGGAATGGAAATCAGAAGAATCTTAGGATCGATTCAACTGAACCAGAAAAAAGTATTGGAATATCTTCAACTAGAATAAGAATCAGAGAGATCTTAGTGTCGATCTTACTGAACCAGAGAAGTTCTTGAATTAACATTGACTGGAACGGAAATCAGAAGAATCTTAGGATCTATTCAACTGAACCAAAAAAAATTCTTGGAATATCTTCAACTGGAATAGGAATCAGAGAGATATTAGTGTCGATTTAACTGAACCAGAGAAGGTCTTGACATAACTTTGACTGGAATGGAAATCAGAAGAATCTTAGGATCGATTCAACTGAACCAGACAAAAGTCATGGAATATCTTCAACTGGAATAAGAATCAGAGAGATCTTAGTGTCGATCTGACTGCACCAGAGAAGGTCTTGAATTAACTTTGACTGGAATTGAAATCAAAAGAATCTTAAGATCGATTCAACCGAACCAGACAAAACTCTTGGAATATCTTCAACTGGAATAGGAATCAGCGAGATCTTAGTGTAGATCTGACTGAACCAGAGAAGGTCTTGAATTAACTTTGACTGGAATGGAAATCAGAAAAATCTTATGATCGATTCAAATGAACCAGACAAAAGTCTTGGAATATATTCAACTAGAATAGATATCAGAGAGATCTTAGTGTCGATCTGACGGAACCAGAGAAGGTCTTTAATTATCTTTGACTGGAATAGAAATCAGAAGAATCTTAGGATCGATTCAACTAAAACAGACAAAAGTCTTGGAATATCTTCAACTAGAATAGGAATCTAAGAGATCTTAGTGTCTATTTGAATGAACCAAAGAAGGTTTTTAATTAACTTTAATTGGAATGGAAATCAGAAGAATCTTAGGATCATTTCAACTGAACCAGACAAAAGTCTTGGAATATCTTCAACTGGAGTAGGAATCAGAGAGGTCTTAGTGTCGATCTGACAGAACCAGAGAAGGTCTTGAATTAACTTTGACTGGAATGGAAATCAGAAGAATCTTGGGATCGATTCAACTGAACCAGAAAAAAGTCTTGGAATATCTTCAATTGGAATAGAAATCAGAGAGATATTAGTGTCGATCTACTGAACCAGAGAAAGTCTTTAATTAACTTTGACTGGAATGTAAATCAAAAAAATCTTAGGATTGATTCAAATAAACCAGACAAATGTCTCTTAATATATTCAACTAGAATAGGTATCAGAGAGATCTTAGTGTCGATCTGACAGAACCAGAGAAGGTCTTTAATTAACTTTGACTAGAATGGAAATTTGAAGAATCTTAGGATCGATTCAACTGAACCAGACAAAATTCTTTGAATATCTTCAATTGGAGTAAGAATCAGAGAGATCTTAGTGTCGATCTGAATGAACCAGAGTAGGTCTTTAAGTAACTTTGACAAGAATGGAAATCAGAAGAATCTTAGGATCGATTCAACTAAACCAGACAAAAGTCTTGGAATATATTAAACTGGAATAAGAATCAGAGTGATCTTAGTGTCGATCTGACTGAGCCAGAGAAGGTCTTGAATTAAGTTTGACTGGAATGGAAATTCGAAGAATCTTAATATCGATTCAATCGAACTAGACAAAATTCTTGGAATATCTTCAACTGGAATAGGAATCAGAGAGATCTTAGTGTGGATCTGACAGAACCAGAGAAAGTCTTGAATTAACTTTGACAGGAATGGAAATCAAAAAAATCTTGGGATCGATTCTACTAACCCAAACAAAAGTCTTGGAATATCTTCAACTGGAATAGGAATCAGAGAGATCTTAGTGTCGATCTGACTGAACCAGAGAAGGTCTTGACATAACTTCGACTGGAACGGAAATCAGAAGAATCTTAGGATCGATTCAACTGAACCAGACAAAAGTCTTGGAATATCTTCAGTTGGAATAGGAATTTGAGAGATCTTAGTGTCGATATGACTTAACCAGAGAAGGTCTTTAATTAACTTTGACTGAAATGGAAATCAGAAGAATCTTAGGATCGATTCAACTGAACCAGACAAAAGTATTGGAATATCTTCAACTAGAATAGGAATCAGAGAGATCTTAGTGTCCATCAGAGAAGGTCTTGAATTAACTTTGACTGGAATGGAAATTAGAAAAATCTTAGGATCGATTCAAATGAACCAGACAAAAGTCTTGGAATATATTCAACTAGAATAGATATCAGAGAGATCTTAGTGTCGATCTGATGGAACCAGAGAAGGTCTTTAATTAACTTTGACTGGAATGGAAATCTGAAGAATCTTAGGATCGATTCATCTGAACCAGACAAAAGTCTTTGAATATCTTCAACTGGAGTAAGAATCAGAGAGATCTTATTGTCGATCTGACTGAACCAGAGAAGAACTTTAATTAACATTGATTGGAATGGAAATCAGAAGAATCTTAAGATCCAACTGAACTAGACAAAAGTCTTGGAATATTTTAAACTGGAATAAGAATCAGAGAGATCTTAGTGTCGATATGAATGAACCAGAGAAGGTCTTGAATTAACTTTGACTATAATGGAAATCATAAGAATCTTAGGATCGATTCAACTCAACCAGACAAATGTCTTGGAATATCTTCAACTGGAATAGGAATCAGAGAGATCTTAGTGTCGATCTGACAGAACCAGAGAAGGTCTTGAATTAACTTTGACTGGAATGGAAATAAGAAGGATCTTAGGATCGATTCAACTGAACCAGAAAAAAGTCTTGGAATATCTTCAACTGGAATAGGAATCAGAGAGATCTTAGTGTCGATCTGACTGAACCAAAGAAGGTATTTAATTAACTTTGACTGAAATGAAAATCAGAAGAATATTAGGATTGATTCAACTAAACTAGACAAAAGTCTTGGAATATCTTCAACTGGAATAGGAATCAAAGAGATCTTAGTGTCGATCTGACTAAACCAGAGAAGGTCTTTAATTAACTTTGACTAGAACAGAAATTAAAAGAAACTTAGGATCGATTCAACTGAACTAGAGAAAAGTCTTGGAATATATTAAACTGGAATAAGAATTAGAGAGATCTTAGTGTCGATCTGACTAAACCAGAGAAGGTATTGAATTAACATTGACTGGAATGGAAATCAGAAGAATATTAGGATCGATTCAACTGAACTAGACAAAAGTCTTGGAATATCTTCAACTGGAATAGGAATCTGAGAGATCTTAGTGTCGATCTGAATGAACCAGAGAAGGTCTTGAATTAACTTTGACTGGAATGGAAATAAGAAGAATCTTAGGATCGATTCAACTGAACCAGATTAAAGTCTTGGAATATCTTCAACTGGAATATGAATCAGAGAGATCATAGTGTCGATCTGACTGATCCAGAGAAGGTCTTTAATTAAATATGATTTGAACGGAAATTAGAATAATATTAGGATTGATTCAACTGAATCAGACAAAAGTCTTGGAATATCTTAAACTGGAATAGGAATCAGAGAGATCTTAGTGTTGATCTGACTGAACCAGAGAAGGTCTTGAATTAACTTTGACTTGAATGGAAATCAGAAGAATATTATGATTGATTCAACTGAACAGAACAAAAGTCTTGGAATATCTTCAACTGGAATATGATACAGAGAGATTATAGTGTCGATCTGACTGAACCAGAGAAGGTCTTTAATTAACTTTGATTGGAACGGAAATTAGAAGAATATTAGGATTGATTCAACTTAACCAAACAAAAGTCTTGGAATATCTTCAACTGGAATAGGAATCAGAGAGATCTTAGTGTCGATTTGACTGAACCAGAGAAGGTTTTTAATTAACTTTGACTGGAATGGAAATTAGAAGAATCTTAGGATCGATTCAATTGAACCAGAGAAAAGTCTTGGAATATCTTCAACTGGAATAGGAATCAGAGAGATCTTAGTGTCGATCTGACTGAACCAGAGAAGGTCTTTAATTATCTTTGACTAGAATAGGAATCAAAAAAATCTTAGGATGGATTCAACTGATCCAGAGAAAAGTCTTGGAATTTGTTCAACTGGAATAGGAATCTGAGAGATCTTAGTGTCGATCTGACTGAACCAGAGAAGGTCTTGAAATAACTTTGACAGGAATGGAAATCAGATGAATCCCAGGATCGATTCAACTGAACCAGACAAAAGTCTTGGAATATCTTCAACTAGAATAGATATTAGAGAGATCTTAGTGTCGATCTGACTGAACCAGAGAAGGTCTTGAATTAACTTTGACAGGAATGGAAATCAGAAGAATCTTAGGATCGATTCAACTGAACCAGACAAAAGTCTTGGAATATCTTAAACTTGAATAGGAATCAGAGAGATCTTAGTTTCGATCTGACTGAACCAGAGAAGGTCTTTAATTAACTTTGACTGGAATGGAAATCAGAAGAATGTTAGGATTGATTCAACTGAACCAGACAAAAGTCTTGGAATATCTTCAACTGGAATAGGAATCAGAGCAATCTTAGTGTCGATTTGACTGAACCAGAGAAGGTCTTGAATTAACTTTGACTGGAATGGAAATTTAAAGAATCTTAGGATCGATTAAATTGAACCAGACAAAAGTCTTGGAATATCTTCAACTAGAATAGGAATCAGAGAGATCTTAGTGTCGATCTGACTGAACCAGAGAAGGTATTGAAGATGTGAAAAACACAAGAAGGGGGGTTGAATTGTTAAAACTTGAAATCAAATGCAGACAACACGTTATTTTTATCCTGGTTCGTTTGATCTCAAACTACTCCAGTCCACCCGTCAAGGTGATTTCGCCTCTCTCTAACGAGGTCTTAATCCACTATATTTAACTGAATACAAAACTGCTTTAACAACTGCTAAAGCCTTCTTGAGTCTAAACCACAGACCGTTTTCTCAATGAAATTCTATCTTACAGAAAAATGAACAAATGTGTGTTGAATGTTTTCTACAAAAACTATATATCACAACTGTGATAATACACAAAATGAAGCTTATTTGAAACTAGATTGCTAGAACTATAGAGTAAACAATTTGAGAGCTTTAGCAAACTGTATGAGTGAGGATGAAGATGATTGACTTTAGGCGTGTAGAGTATTGTAGAGCATTAGCCATTTCACTTCTCACTTATTTGTTTAAATACTTCTTGGAAAAGATACGTTGATGCCAATAATTCCATTTCAATGCTCATTACGTTCTTTCCATTTTGAGAAGATATTTGTCTTGGAATAAAGCCGTTGGTAATTAATCTTCCTTGAATGCAGTACCGTTGACACTTCAGAATGTTCTGCTTGATTAAGATCAGAGTGTGTTGGCTTTAGCTTATTCTGATTGCTTCTGAATGCTGATGACATGGTTATGATCTAGATCAGAGTCAGAGTATGTTGAGCGCAGATTTTGTTCATCAGACTTCAGCGTAAGCACATGTATGATCTTCTGGTTGACATCTTATGATGCTGATGTTGATATTCTGATGTTCTGATGCTGATTCCATCAGAGTTTCCTGCAAATATGCAACATAATTTTAGGAGCATCTATGTCTTATATAAAACTCATAATTCATTTAATCTTGTATTTTTTTATCATCAAAACTCTAACTGAGGGTTGTAGAATCAAACTATGTTCTAACAATCTCCCCCTTTTTGATGATGACAAAAACTAGATTTTTTCAATTAAAATAAATGATGAAAGTATCAGAGTTTAAGGATAGAGAGGAAACGGTATCAGAGATAATCAAATAATGAATAAAAGTATCAGAGCTAAGAGGGTAAGGAATAAAAAGTATCAGAGTAATGATGAGAAAAACTCCCCCTGAGTTGATTATTTCCCTTTGATTCCTTAAGACCTTGAGTATCAGAACTTTATTGAACCTTTCTTGAGCATCAGAATTTTGCTTCATCAGAGTTCTTCAGATTCTTGTACCTGTAAGCTTTTCAGAACAGCGAGTATATAAGGATGTTAGAATGTTTGAGACTTTTGTCTCAGTAAACCGTTATTGAAAAATATCATTCTTTCTCCCCCTTTTTGTCAGCGATCAAAAAGCATATATAATCAGAGTTAAACAGATCAGAGTAAAAATACGTTTGTATTAAAACAGAAGCAAAGATAGTTTAGAACAAGTAGAAATATTACAGACAAACATGTAAAGAAAACAAGGAAAACACAAGAAAAATCTAAGAAGAAGGAGGAAGGCGTGTGAACAGAACTTCCAACATGCTCTTGATTTTTTCGCTGGTTTCGTTTTGCTTGGCTACCATGCTTGCTATAGAATCAATCTTGATATCCTGCTTGTCCATCCGTTCATTCATCAGCATATCTGATCTCTTCAAATCCTCCAGAGCCTGCCTGTCAAGAGAGGAAGCTTGAGGATCTTCAGATACAGGCTGCTTCTCAGAGCTTTCTGTAGTTTCTTCTGCTTGACCCAAGTCTTCATCTTGAATTTCCTGTTCTTCTGCAGGTTGAACTGTAGATGCTGGACGCTTTTCAGACCAAGTCTCACTGACCAGATGGAGAACTTCTTCCTTCAGCAGCTTGCTCAGAACTGGACCTTCCATTTCCTTCAGCAGTTTACTGGAGTTCTGTTGAGCCTGTCCATAACTCTGGTCTTGCAACTTGAAGGTTTCAGCGCAAACCCATCTTCTGAATTGAGTCCAGAGATGATCTGATACAGCAGGATTAACCACTTCCAGACTTGCTTGTTTCAAAGAAGTGATCCACTTCTGCATATCTGATTCAAAGTTCAAAATGCTGGAACCAACATCTGGTTGTTTCGGTTTAGGGATGGCAGTTTTCTGGTTTATTGCAGCAAGGCGTTCAAGGATTGTTAGGTCAATGATTGTCTTGCTGTGTTTTTCTGTATTTTTCTTAGGTGAGGGAGTAGGAGAGTCAGAAATAACGATTGGACTATATGGAGTATTTGGTGGAGTTGTTTCTGGTGAGGAGGGAAGTTGAGCCATATTGACAGTTGTACCACAAGGCAATTGAATGGCCAAGGGTTGTGGTTCAGGGGAGTCAGAGGTTTGAGCCTCAGAGTTTTGAGTCTCAGGTTGTGGAGTTTGTTCATGTTGAGGAGAGGGTGGATTTCTTTCTGGTTGAGGAGAGGAAGGTTGTGGAATTTCTGGTTCTGGTATTGGAATTTCTGGTATTGGTGAAAGTGGAATGTCAGGTTGTGGTGAGATGGGAATTTCTGGTTGTGTATTTGGATTGTTTGTTTCAGGAGCGGAAGTAAGTTGGTCTATGTCAGACAAAACTTGTGCAATTTCTGGTTCTTGTATGGTTGCAGTGTTTGGATTTTGTGGTTTGGAGCGGGATCTTCTGAGGGTTAATGACTCAGAAGGGTCAAAGTCTTCAAAATATTCAAAGGTTTGTGGTGTTGGGATATTAGCTGGTGTTGGAATGGGAGTAGGAATAGATGTGGAAATAGCACTTGAATTTAAAACAGATACAGGAACAGGATTACCTCTTTTCTTTGGAGTCTGTTGTGATGATCCTTCTGGAGCAGCTTTTCTCTTCTTAGTCTTCTTCAGAGCAACCTCTGGTGCCTTCTGCTGAAGATCTTGGATGTTTAGATTAGGAGTTGTACCATCAGCTTTACAAGCGTCCAAGTATCTCAGAATGATCTGAGGCTTGGAGTCAATCTCTGAGAACATGGGGAAGTCATCCAGAGGGACTCTTCTGCTGGAGATGTCAACAAAAGGAGTGATGCTGGGCTCCTTCTTAATGGTCTCTATCAGCTTCATCTTCTTTAGATTCTTGGCATTCAGTTGCTTGCCAACTGAAGGTTCCAGGGTGCTGATCTCTTGTTCCTTTGTCAAGTGTTCAATCAGCCTATTCTCAGTTAGAATATCTGATATCAATCTGCCCAAGGGTATCCAATCCCTTTTAGTGCGTTCATCTTCTCTTGTCTCTTTGATGCTTGTTCTCAGATGGTTGAATAGAAGATGAGCTAGATTAATTTTTACCTTCTGAGAAATAAAATAGATCAGAAACTGATGATCTATGTTTATGTAATCAGGAGAGCTTGTGGGCTTCCTGTGGTTGAAACATCCCAGAATAATCTTTGCCCAAATTTTGTGCTTATCTCTCAAATCCCTTATCTTGCTGGAGGGAAGCCCCAGCGTGAAAATTTCCCTTGCTATAACAGCAACATCTGAGCACCTTTCTGCCATGTCTATACAACGAATACCACCACCATTGTATCCAATCAGTTTTGCAATCAGCTCTTCAGGAATCACTATCTTCTTCCCCATGATGTAAGAAGTGACTTGGTGATTTGAGGAAGAGGCGTGAATCCAGAATTCCTTAACCAAGATAGGAAAAGTTGGACCCACCAACCTGTTAAAATATTTCTCCCATCCTTGTGCTTGAATCTCTTCTGATAAATCAAAACCATTTTCCTTCAAACTGTTGAAATCCACTATAATCTCTGACAGAACTTCAAGGTTCTTGACTGGAGTGAGAAGTGTTCTGAGAGGAACCTCATATTGCTCAGCTGATGCATCTTTCTGGGAACCTGATGAAAGATTGCTGCTAGAAGCCATGTTCACACGAGGATTTTATTTTTTGAAAAAAAAGTTTAAGGGGTTTCTTGAGAAAGAAGAACACAAACACAGATATTAGAAATATTGCTTGAAAACGAAAGTTAGGGTAAACATTATGAATGGTGTGAATGGTGTTTAAATAGGTTTTGAAAAAGTTTTTGAAAACATAAACGGTTAAGAGAGAGAGAAATAAATCATGATTAATAGCATTTAATGATGGCTGATTTTAGGGGATTTCAGAAAGATACTTAAACGGTTACCAGTGACATGTGTCTCAACGCATCCAATCAGCGGTTTGCCTTGTCAGAAGCGTGAACGCGTGTTCAGCCTCAGGAAACAGCTGATGACTGGATGACACTTGTTTGATTTGAGTGAACATCACTTCTATCCTTGAACTGAAGAACTCATAGCTTCATGGATAGATCTGATACAATCTGCATTTCTAAAATTCTGAAAGAGGATTGATCAGAAGTTCACAGAGAAATAAACATAATTCTGAAGGTTTAAATATAAAATTAAAACAGTTTTATTCTGGACAGAGCTTCATGCTGAGATGATTCAGAATGAAGTTGAACCTATCTTCAGAAAGTGGTTTTGTAAAGATATCAGCCCATTGATGGTCTGTATCAATAAATTTTAAGTTTAAGATTCCTTTCTGAATATATTCCCTAATAAAATGATGTTTTATTTCTATATGCTTATCCCTAGAATGCAAAATTGGATTTATACTTAAGCAAATAACAGAAGTATTATCACAGAGTATAAGAATGTTACTCTCATAAATCTGGAAGTCCTCAAGTTAACTTTTCATCCAGAGCATTTGTGTGCTGCATCCAGCTGCTGCTATGTATTCAGCTTCTGCTGTTGATAGAGCAATGGTGGATTGTCTTTTGCTGGACCACGAGATCAGATTTTCTCCCAGAAACTGGCAGCTTCCAGAAGTGCTTTTACGTCCAACTCTGTCTCCAGCAAAGTCAGCATCACAGTAACCTACTAAGCTGTAATCACTAGATTTTCTATAAAACAAACCCAGATTAGTAGTACCTTTCAGATACTTGAAAATTCGCTTAACAGCTGTTAAGTGAGATTCTCTAGGATCTGATTGGAATCTTGCACAAATGCATACACTGAATAAAATATCAGGTCTTGAAGCTGTAAGATAAAGAAGAGAACCAATCATACCTCTGTAGACCTTCTGTTCTACCTTTTTGCTTACCTCTTCTCTTTCCAGAATGCACGTGGGATGCATTGGAATCTTTGATGGCTTACATTCTGAGAGATCAAATTTCTTCAGAAGTTCTCTGACATATTTGCTCTGATGAATGTAAGTTCCTTCTGGGGTTTGATTGATCTGAATTCCCAGAAAGAATTTCAGTTCTCCCATTAGGCTCATCTCAAATTCTGCCTGCATACACTTAGCAAATTTTCTTCCCAGAGAAGGATTAGTAGATCCAAATATTATATCATCAACATAAATATGGCAGACTAAGATGTCATTCTTAACTGTCTTACAGAATAAGGTTGTGTCCACCTTCCCTCTGGTGAATTCCTTTTCTAACAGGAAGTTACTTAGTCTTTCATACCAAGCTCTGGGAGCTTGTTTCAGACCATACAGTGACTTCTTTAGTTTGAAAACATATTCTGGATTTTTTGAACTTTCAAAACCAGGGGGTTGGTGCACATATACCTCTTCTTCTATATAGCCATTTAAGAATGCACTCTTGACATCCATCTGATATAGAGTGATGCCTTTATTAACAGCAAAAGAAATTAAAAGTCTGATAGATTCTAACCTGACGAATGGAGCAAAGGTTTCTGTATAGTCTATCCCCTCTTGCTGACTATAACCTTGTGCTACCAATCGTGCCTTGTTTCTGATGACTTCACCTTGTTCATTCAGCTTGTTTCTGAACACCCATTTTGTTCCAATGATGTTGAATCCTTTTGTTTTAGGAACCATATCCCATACGTCATTCCTTGTGAATTGATTCAGCTCCTCTTGCATTGCTAGAATCCAGTCATTGTCCAGAAGTGCTTCATCAATAGAGGTTGGTTCAATCAGAGAGACAAGTCCCATGAGGGATTCTTCAGAGTTTCTGAAACTGGCTCTCGTTCTGATTGGATCTTCCTTTCTTCCTAAGATTGTTTCTTCTGGATGATCCATGCTGCTTCTGGATGGTCTTTTCTCAGGTTGATCAACAGAAGATGCTGGATTGCTTGCAGTGCCTCTTTCTGATGTTGAGGGAGTGTCTCTGTTAAGAGCTTCTGATGACTTGTCTTCAGTACCTGTGAATTCAATTTCCATACCTGCAAGTAATTCATTCTGCTTTGACTTTTGAGAGTCAAGCTTATGATCAAAGCGAACACTGATTGATTCTTCCACAATCTGTGTTTCTGTATTGTATACTCTGTATCCTCTTGAGCATTCAGAGTATCCTAACATAATACACTTCTGTGCTTTAGAGTCAAACTTGTTCAAATAATTTTTAGTATTTAAAATAAAGCAAGTACATCCAAATGGATGAAAATATGAAATGTTGGGCTTTCTGTTCTTCCACAATTCATATGGAGTCTTTTCCAGAATAGGTCTTATGGAGATTCTATTCTGAATGTAGCATGCTGTGTTTATTGCCTCTGCCCAGAAGATCTTAGAAACGTTAGTCTCGTTGATCATGGTTCTGGCCATTTCTTGCAATGTTCTGTTCTTTCGTTCTACAACTCCATTTTGCTGGGGAGTTCTAGGACAAGAGAAATCATGCCGAATGCCTTTGTCATTAAAAAATGATTCAAAATCTTTGTTTTCAAACTCTCCACCATGATCACTTCTGACTTTGACGATTCTAAGATCCTTTTCATTCTGAACTTGGTTACAAAAGGTGACAAACACAGAGTGTGACTCGTCCTTGTATCTTAAGAACTTTACCCATGTCCATCTGCTATAGTCATCTACGATTACTAACCCATACTTCTTGCCACTGAATGAAGCAGTTTTAATTGGTCCAAATAAGTCAATGTGCAGAAGTTCTAATGGCTTAGAGGTGGAAACAACGTTTTTAGATTTGAAAGCAGGTTTTGCAAACTTGCCTTGCTGACATGCTTCACACAGAGCATCTGAATTGAACTTCAGGTTAGGGAGTCCTCTGACCAGATTGAGTTTGTTAATATGAGATATTCTTCTCATACTAACATGCCCCAATCTTCTGTGCCAGATCCATTGCTCGTTGTTAACAGACAGAAGAAATTTTACATTCTGACTTTTTAGTTCAGAAAGTTTGATTTTGTAAATGTTGTTTCTCCTCTTTCCATTAAACAGGATAGTCCCATCTTTCTGACTAACAGCTTTACATGAATTTTGATTAAAGATTATATCATAACTGTTATCACTTAATTGACTTATGGATAACAGGTTATGCATTAATCCATCTACTAATAAGACATTACTGATAGAGGGAAGATTTATGTTACCTACTGTTCCAGAGCCAATGATCTTTCCCCTCTGATTGCCTCCAAAGCCTACGTGGCTTCCAGGCTTAAGTTCCAGGCTTTGGAACATATGCCTTCTTCCCGTCATGTGTCGCGAGCAGCCAGAGTCCAGGTACCATGACTGGTGTTTCTTTTTTGCTGCTAAAGATATCTGCAACATGTATTATTTTATCCTTAGGTACCCATATTTTCTTGGGTCCTGATTTGTTAGTTTTTCCAAAACTCTGGTTGAATTTTGGTTTGACAAAATAATTACTACTAGTATATTTGATGTCGTGTGTGTGCCCATATACAAAGTGTGATTTAAGTGGAGTTCGTTTAATAACTAAATCCATGGCATTCTTTGGTGTAGGTACCTTACCTTGGTATCATATTCCCTTTCTGCCATTTCTGCTAACTCCATAGATCATTGAAGCCATCTTGCTTCTATCTATGCTTTTAGCAAGAAACTTCTGAAAGTTTTGATCATACTCCTTGATGATCTCATCAGTGCTACTGGGAGTTTCAAGAATTGTTTCCTTCTGAGAGTTTTGTAATAGATTTTCTAATTTTGAAACTTTATTTTTTCAACTCAGAATTTTCCAACTTGAGACTCTCAGTTTTATCAGAGTCAGAAGCAAGATCCCTTTTTAGGTTTCTGAATTTGACTCTGATCTGCTGATATCTTTCCAGAATCTCATTAAGGCTTTCAGCTAGTTCAGCCTTGGTAAAATTAATAGCAAAGTCAGGAAATACCTCTTTTGTGTCTGATTCAGAGTCTGATTCAGAAGCTTCACTGTCTTCTGATATGTTTACCATGAGAGCTATGTTTGCTCTCTCATCATCTAATTCTGAGTCAGCCTCATATGTGTCAGAGTCATCCCATGTGGCCATGAGACTTTTCTTCTTTTCCTTGCCAAACTTTCTTCTGGGCTTTTCCTTCTAAAGCTTTGGGCAATCACTCTTGTAGTGTCCTTGCTCGTTGCATTCATAGCAGATGATGTTAGAACAATGTTTGAATCTAGTACCCTATATTTAAGTTTTGATGATAACAAAGTGAAAAGATATAGTATTTATATGTTTCATGTTTGAACTATATGCTGCCTAAAATTACTATGCTCTGACTTGCAGATATGCTGATTAAAATAAGCAAGATCACTTATTCAACATCAGAACTTGACTTGAAACACCAGCATCAGAAGTTGCTGAATCAGAACGTGAAGATCAGATGATCAACTCACGCACATGCTGAAGCTTGATGAACAGAACTGCGCGTAAACACTCTGATACAGAAACAAAGTAGTTCATCAGCAGCGAAGCAGAATCAGAATGAGCCAAGCCAGAACGTGCATTGAAGAAGCAACGGTATTGTGCATTGAACGCTAATCAATTCCAACGGCATCATTCTAGACAAGATCTGCTCAAAAAGGAAAGCTTGTTAATAGCATTGAATCAAGAATATTTGCATTCAACGTTCATCTTCTCAAGTGCTATATAAACCAAGCTTCGAAGATTATCATGGCTAATGCTCTCCAATTCTCTACACGCACAAAGCTGAACAATAATCTTCATCTACCAGTTTTGCTAAACCAACAAACTCTGATACTCCATTAGTGTTTAGCAATCTAAGTTTCTAAGCTTAATTTGTGTATACATCACAGTTGTGATATAGTTTTGTAGAAAACATTCACACACATTTGTTTTATACCTTTGTAAGAAAGTGTTGCCTTGACAAACCGGATTGTGGTTTGAATCAAGAAGGCTTTAGCAGTTGTTAAAGCAGATTTGTATTCAGTTGAATATAGTGAATTAAGACCTCGTTGGAGAGAGGCGAAATCACCTTGACGGGTGGACTGGAGTAGTTTGAGATCAAACGAACCAGGATAAAAATATCTTGTCAATTGCTTTAAGATTCCAGTTTTACAATTCAACCCCCCCTTCTTGTGTTTTTCACCCCTTCAATTGGCATCAGAGCGCCTGGTTCTGAGCTAAAACACTTAACCGTGTCAGTACAAGATCCAGCGTCAGAAAAACACAATGGCAGGAAACAACTCTCATTTCAGCAATGACAACAATGAGGACAGAGACAGATTCAGCGGCAAACCTCCAGTCTTTGATGGAGAAAACTTTGATTACTGGAAAGACAGAATTGAAAGCTTCTTTCTAGCACATGATGCTGATCTGTGGGATATGGTGACAGATGGATACACGCACCCTGTGAATGCAACTGGTCAGAAGATTGAAAGAAAATCAATGACTGATCAACAAAAGCGTGATTTCAAGAATCACCATAAGGCCAGAACCATCCTCCTCAGTGCCATCTCCTATACTGAGTATGAAAAGATCTCCAACAGAGACACAGCTAAGAACATCTTTGATTCTCTCAGAATGACGCATGAGGGCAACGTTCAAGTCAAAGAAACAAAAGCTCTGGCGCTCATTCAGAAGTATGAGGCGTTTAAAATGGAAGAATCTGAATCCATTGAAACTATGTTCTCTAGATTCCAGATTCTGGTAGCTGGTCTCAAAGTTCTGGACAAAGGATACTCTACTGCTGACCATGTCAAGAAGATAATCAGAAGTTTACCCAAGCAGTGGAGGCCTATGGTTACTGCTCTGAAGCTAGCGAAGGATCTCAACAAAATCACTCTGGAGGAACTTATAAGCTCCCTCAGAAGTCATGAGATAGAGCTAGAAGCTGACGAGCCTCAGAAGCAAGGTAAGCCTTTAGCTTTAAAATCTAACAGAAAATCTGAATCTAAAGTTTTGCAGGCAGTTGAAGAAACATCTGATGGATCCTCATCAGAAGAAGACGAACTTTCCCTTCTCTCCAGAAGAGTAAATCAACTGTGGAAGCAAAGACAAAGGAAGTTCAGGAATCCCAGAAGATCTGATCAGAACGAGTCTTCTTCCAGATACAGAAGGACAGATTCTTCCTCTGGATACAGAAGATCTGAAGGCTCCTCCGGTAGCAAGAAGCCAAACACAAAAGACATCATCTGCTACGAGTGCAATGAGCAAGGACACTACAAGAGTGACTGCCCAAAGCTTCAGAGGGAAAAGCCCAAAAAGAAGTTTGGAAGAGAGAAGAAGAAAAGTCTCATGGCCACATGGGATGACTCTGACTCGTCTGAAGCTGACTCAGAATCAGATGATGAAAGGGCAAACATAGCGCTCATGGCTAACATTCCAGATGACAGTGAAGCTTCTGAATCAGACTCAGAATCAGACACAGAAGAGGTATTCCCTAACTTCGCTGTTAATTTTACAAAGGCTGAACTTGCTGAAAGCCTCAATGAAATTCTGGAATGTTATCAGCAGATTAGAGCCAAATTCAAAGACCTGAAAAGGAATCTTGAATCTGACTCTAATAAGTCTGAGAGTCTCAAATTGGAAAACTCTGAGCTGAGAGATAAAATTTTAAAATTAGAAAACTCTTTACAAAACTCTCAGAAGGAACCAATTTCTGAAACTCCCAGCAACGCTGATGAGATCATCAAGGAGTATGATCATAGTTTCCAGAAGTTCCTTGCTAAAAGCATAGATAGAAGCAGAATGGCTTCAATGATCTATGGAGTTAGCAGAAACGGCAGGAAAGGAATAGGATACCTAGGTAAGGTTCCTACACCTAAGAATGTCATGGATTTAACCATTAAACACACTCCTTTAAATTCACACTTTGTGTATGGTCACACACATGACATCAAATATACTAGTAGTACGCACTCTGTGAAACCAAAATTCAACCAGAGTTTTGGTAAAACTAACAAATCAGGACCCAAGAAGATCTGGGTACCTAAGGATAAAATAATACATGTTGCAGATATCTTTAGCAGCAAGTCAGAAACACCAGTCATGGTACCTGGACTCTGGCTGCTCGCGACACATGACGGGAAGAAGGCATATGTTCCAAAGCCTGGAACTTAAGCCTGGAGGCCACGTTGGCTTTGGAGGCAATCAGAGGGGAAAGATAATTGGCTCTGGAACTGTAGGTAACGGAAATCTTCCCTCTATTAATAATGTTCTGCTAGTTGATGGATTGATGCATAATCTGTTATCCATAAGTCAATTAAGTGATAACGGTTATGATATAATCTTTAATCAAAAATCATGTAAAGCTGTTAGTCAGAAAGATGGGACTATCCTATTTAATGGAAAGAGGAAAAACAACATTTACAAAATCAAACTTTCTGAACTAAAGAGTCAGAACGTAAAATGTCTTCTGTCTGTTAACAACGAGCAGTGGATCTGGCACAGAAGATTGGGGCATGTTAGTATGAGAAGAATATCTCAGATTAACAAACTCAATCTGGTCAGAGGACTTCCAAATTTGAAGTTCAATTCAGATGCTCTGTGTGAATCATGTCAGAAAGGCAAATTTGCAAAACCTTCTTTTAAATCCAAAAATGTTGTTTCTACCTCTAAGCCATTAGAACTTCTGCACATTGACTTATTTGGACCAGTTAAAACTGCTTCAGTCAGTGGTAAGAAGTATGGGTTAGTAATCGTAGATGACTATAGCAGATGGACATGGGTAAAGTTCTTAAGACACAAGGACGAGTCACACTCTGTGTTTGTTACCTTCTGTAACCAAGTTCAGAATGAAAAAGATCTTAGAATCGTTAAAGTCAGAAGTGATCATGGTGGAGAATTTGAAAATAAAGATTTTGAGTCATTTTTTAATGACAAAGGCATTCTGCATGATTTCTCTTGTCCTAGAACTCCCCAACAAAATGGAGTTGTAGAACGAAAGAACAGAACATTGCAAGAAATGGCCAGAACCATGATCAATGAGACAAACGTTGCTAAGACTTTCTGGGCAGAGGCAATAAACACAGCGTGCTACATTCAGAATAGAATCTCAATAAGACCTATTCTGGAAAAGACTCCATATGAATTGTGGAAGAACAGAAAGCCCAACATTTCGTATTTTCATCCATTTGGATGTACTTGCTTTATATTGAATACGAAGAATTATTTGAACAAGTTTGATTCTAAGGCACAGAAGTGTATTATGTTAGGATACTCTGAACGCTCAAGAGGGTACAGAGTATACAATACAGAAACACAGATTGTGGAAGAATCAATCAGTGTTCGTTTTGATGACAAGCTTGACTCTGAAAAGTCAAAGCAGAATGAAAATCTTGCAGGTATAGAAATTGAATTTGCAGGTTCTGAAGACAGATCATCAGAAGCTCTCAACACAGACATTCCTTCAACGTCTGAAAGAAGCAATGCTAGAAATCCTACAACTGCTGCTGATCAACCTCAGAAGAGATTACCCAGAAGCAGTTTGGATCACCCAGAAGAGACTATCCTAGGAAGAAAGGAAGATCCAATCAGAACAAGAGCAAGCTTCAGAAACTCTGAAGAAACTCTTATGGGACTCGTGTCTCTGATTGAACCTTCTTCTATTGATGAAGCACTTCTGGATAATGACTGGATTCTGGCAATGCAAGAAGAGCTGAATCAATTCACCAGAAACGACGTATGGGATCTCGTTCCCAGACCAAAAGGATTCAACGTCATTGGAACAAGATGGGTGTTCAGAAACAAGCTTAATGAACAAGGTGAAGTCGTCAGAAACAAGGCACGACTGGTTGCACAAGGTTATAGTCATCAAGAGGGGATATACTATACAGAAACCTTTGCCCCAGTCGCCAGGTTAGAATCTATCAGACTTTTAATTTCATTTGCTGTTAATAGAGGCATCACTCTGTATCAGATGGATGTCAAAAGTGCATTCTTAAATGGTTATATAGAAGAAGAAGTTTATGTTCACCAACCCCCAGGTTTTGAAAATACAAAACATCCAGAACATGTTTTCAAACTGAAAAAGTCACTGTATGGTCTGAAACAAGCTCCCAGAGCTTGGTATGAAAGGCTAAGTAATTTTCTGCTTGAAAATGAATTCACCAGAGGGAAAGTGGACACTACTCTATTCTGTAAAACAGTTAAGAGTGACATTTTAGTCTGTCAAATTTATGTTGATGATATTATTTTTGGTTCTACTAATCCTTCTCTTGGAAGAAAATTTGCTAAGTGTATGCAGGCAGAATTTGAGATGAGCCTCATGGGGGAACTGAAATTCTTTCTAGGAATTCAGATCAATCAAACTCCAGAGGGAACTTACATTCATCAGAGCAAATACATCAGAGATCTTCTGAAGAAATTTGACCTCTCAGAATGTAAGCCATCAATGATTCCAATGCATCCCACGTGCATTCTGGAAAGAGAAGAGGTAAGCAAAAGCGTAGAACAGAAAGTCTACAGAGGTATGATTGGTTCTCTCCTTTATCTGACAGCTTCAAGACCTGATATCTTATTCAGCGTATGTATTTGTGCTAGATTCCAATCAGATCCTAGAGAATCTCACTTAACAGCTGTTAAGCGAATTTTCAAGTATCTGAAAGGTACTACTAATCTGGGTTTGTTTTATAGAAAATCTAGTGATTACAGCTTAGTAGGCTACTGTGATGCTGATTTTGCTGGAGACAGAGTGGAACGAAAAAGTACTTCTGGAAGCTGCCAGTTTCTGGGAGAAAATCTGATCTCGTGGTCCAGCAAAAGGCAATCAACAATTGCTCTGTCAACAGCAGAAGCTGAGTACATAGCAGCAGCAGGATGTAGCACACAAATGCTCTGGATGAAAAGTCAGCTTGAAGACTTCCAGATTTTTGAGAGTAATATTCCTATTCTTTGTGATAATACTTCTGCTATTTGCTTAAGTAAGAATCCTATTTTACATTCTAGAGCTAAGCATATAGAAATAAAACATCATTTCATTAGGGACTATATTCAGAAAGGTATTTTAAACTTGAAATTTATAGATACAGACCATCAATGGGCTGATATCTTTACTAAACCCCTTTCAGAAGATAGGTTTAATTTCATTCTGAAACATCTCAGCATGAAAGTATGCCCAGAATGAAAATGTTTTAATTCCATGTATTTATCTTCAGAATGTAATTATATTACTGTGAACTTCTGATCAATCTTTTTTCAGAAAGATAGAACATGCAGATTGTATCAGATGCAAGTCTAAAGATCTGAGAGTCTAATCTCAAAGACAGACGTGCTGATCACTACATCAAACAAGTGTCATCCAATCATCAGCAAATCCCTGAAGCAGAACGCGTGCACGCTTCTGAGAAAGGAAAGCGCTGATTGGGTGCATTGAGACACATGTCTGGTAACCGTTTTTAAGTATCTTTCTCAAATCCCCCAAAATCAGCAAGCATTTAATGCAGAGTAATCACGCTTGTTAATGGCAATCATTATTTTTTTCTCTCTCTTAAAAACGTTTAATTTTTCAAAATAATTTTTGAAAACCTTATTTAAGCACATTATTCTTCATTCTTATTCTTTACGCTTTCTCATAATCTCTGAAACTATTTTCTGCATATTTCTGAGTTTATCTTCTTCAAACCTTTTTCTCAAATCATTCTCAAAGCTTTTGTGTGAGAACAATGGCATCCTCCAGCATTTCTGCAGGGAATCAGAAGAAAGAAACTTTTGAGCAATATCAGGTGCCTACCAGAACTCTTCTCACACCGGTAAAGAATCTTGAGGTTCTCTCTGAGTTAATCATCGACTTCGAAAGTTTGAAGGATAATGGATTTGACCTAACTGAAGAGATTAGGGCTCAAAAGTGGGAGAGGTATTTCGATAAGTTGGTTGGACCAACTTTCCCAGAGCTTGTCAAGGAATTTTGGATTCACGCCAAGATTCATAAACATCTAGTCATCTCTTCTGTCATGGGAAAGAAGATAGTAATTTCTGAAGACCTCATTGCTAGGTTAATCGGTCAAAGTGGTGGTGGAGTCCGTTGTGTGGACATGGCTGATAGATGCCCTGATATAGGTGTGGTAGCCAACTGCATTTTCACTCTTGGATTTCCCAGCAGCAAAATTAAGGATCTGAAGGATCACTGCAGAGTATGGGCCAAGATTGTTCTGGGCTGTTTCAATCACAGGAAGCCAACAAGCTCTCCTGATTATATAAACGTGGATCAGCAATTTCTGATCTACTTTATTGATCAGAGGGTGAAGATCAATCTGGCACACTTCCTGTTCAACCATCTCAAGACTAGTGTGAAAGAGACAAGAGAAGAAGAAAGGACCAAAAGGGACTGGATACCGTTTGGAAGGCTCATATCAGATATTCTGACAGAGAATAAGCTGATAGATTATCTGAGCGAAGCTCAAATGCTGGGCACTATGGAACCAACTGTTGGAAAACCGCTGAACGCTAAGAACCTGAAAAAGATGAAGCTGATAGAAAATATTAGGAAGGAACCCAGAGCTACTTCAACTGCTGACATCTCTAGCAGAAGAGTGCCTCTGAGTAATTTCCCAAGATTTTCTGAAATGGAATCCCAACCTGATATGTTTCTCAAGTATCCAGATTCATACAAGGAAGAAGATGCAGGTTCAAAGCTGAAGATCAAAGATCTGAGTCAAGTGCAACCTGAAGTGACTCAGAAGAAGACAAAGAAGAGGAAAGCAGAAGGATCATCTCATCAGACTCCAAAGAAACGAGGTAATTCATCTGCTGCCCCTATTTCAATTTCATCTACTATTCCAACATCTGCTGCCCCTCCTAAAACCTCTCACAGAATATCAATCCCAATCCCTACCATTGATGAAACCATACCAGAAGACCCTTCTGAGGCCTTACTACTCAGAAGACCCAGAATCAAAATTACCAAACAACCAACTGTTTCAACAACACCAGCACTTGATAGAGTGCTAGCTGATATTGAGCGTGAACATGCTGCTCAACCAAATTCTGAACCACTAAATATTCCTCCTCCACAACCAGAACCACAACCTGAACCAGAAATACAACCAGAACCAGAATCAGAACCACAACAACAACAACCACTCACAGAAGAACCTCTGATCCCTGAGCAATCAGAGATTCCACCTCCTCAACCAGAAAATAATCCACAAACAGAGTTTCACCGCTATGAAACCCCTTCTCCTCATCATTCTGACCCTCACTCACCTCAACCTTCACCGCTGGCAATCCAGTTTCCATGTGGAACCACCATTGTCAGGCCCCAGTTGCCATCTTCAGAGGAATCAACACCTCCAAAAACTCCAACCACTCCAATAGAAATATCTTCCTCTGACTCTGATAACCCTCCTCCAAAACAAACAACCTCTGAAAACCAATCCGCTGAAAACCTCAGCAGAACTTTCATTGACTTAACAAGTCTTGAACGTCTTGCTGACTTAAGACACAAAATTGCCATACCCAAACCAAAGCAACCAGATGTTGGCTCTGGTATTTTGAATTTTGAGACAGGTATGCTGCAATGGATTGCTTCTTTGAAGCAAGTATGTCCGGGGATGATCGACCCAGCTGCTTCTGATCAGCTCTGGTCACAGTTCAGACTATGGGTACGTGCTGAAGCCCTCAAGCTGCAGGACGTCAACTATGAGCAGGCTCAACAGAACTTTAGCAAGCTGCTGAAGGAAGTTGAGAGTCAGCTGCCTCAAGAAGTTGTACTCCCTCTGGACAGTGAATCTTGGTCTGAGAAAGAGCAAGCTGCACAGGTGCAACCATCAGAAGAAGACAAGACCCTTCAGGAAGAAAATCCAGCAGAAGATGTAGCTGAAAGTTCTGAGAAGCTTCCTCCTTCTGAAAGTTCTCAAGCTGCCTTGGACAGGCAGGCTCTGGAAGAACTAAGGCTGAATGACTTGCGTCTACAGCAGCGGATGGAAGAGAATGATCAGAAGATGGAAGCAAGAATGAATGTACAGGACAACAAAATTGACACAGTTGTCACCATGGTTCAGAAGCAGAATGAAACCTCTGAAAAGATTCAAGCAATGCTGGAAAGCCTGTTCTCACGCATGCCCCTACAACCTTAAAATTTTTTTTCATGCATGACATTCTCTATGTTTTCTTCATTTTCTGATGTATTGTTTTGACTATGTTTGTGTAATGTTCTTTTGCTCTGAACTATTTTAATATAATTTGTTTTTCTGATCTAAATTGTTTTAGCACATCACCAACACTTTTTGATTGCTGACAAAAAGGGGGAGAACAAGAATGATATTTAAAATCAATAACGGCTAACTAGACAGAAACTCTCAAACATTCTAACTCTATTACTTGAAATGTTTTTCTGTTTTGTTTTTAAGTCTACAGGCACAAGGAAGCTCTTGAACACTATGAAGACTATGAAGCTAGAAGCTCTGATCAAAATGTAGAAGCTCATGTTGCTCTGATCAAATATGAAGTTCTGATCGACCTAACACTCTGATCCGAAGCAAAGCTCTGACAGCAAAAGCTCTGAAGCTCTGCTCTCTGATAAGTCAAAGACCTATAATCTGATGCTCAAAGATAGAAAAAGATCTGATCCTGAAGAACACGCATATCAAAGGGAAGTAACAAACTCAGGGGGAGTATCTCTTAAACTCTGATTTCTCTTTACTTCTTAACTCTGAAACATTTCCTAGATACCTTTTCACGTTATTATTTATTTAAAATATCTAGTTTTTGTCATCATCAAAAAGGGGGAGATTGTTAGAACAATGTTTGAATCTAGTACCCTATATTTAAGTTTTGATGATAACAAAGTGAAAAGATATAGTATTTATATGTTTCATGTTTGAACTATATGCTGCCTAAAATTACTATGCTCTGACTTGCAGATATGCTGATTAAAATAAGCAAGATCACTTATTCAGCATCAGAACTTGACTTGAAACACCAGCATCAGAAGTTTCTGAATCAGAACGTGAAGATCAGATGATCAACTCACGCACATGCTGAAGCTTGATGAACAGAACTGCGCGTAAACACTCTGATACAGAAACAAAGTAGTTCATCAGCAGCGAAGCAGAATCAGAATGAGCCAAGCCAGAACGTGCATTGAAGAAGCAACGGTACTATGCATTGAACGCTAATCAATTCCAACGGCATCATTCTAGACAAGATCTTCTCAAAAAGGAAAGCTTGTTAATAGCATTGAATCAAGAATATTTGCATTCAACGTTCATCTTCTCAAGTGCTATATAAACCAAGCTTCGAAGATTATCATGGCTAATGCTCTCCAATTCTCTACACGCACAAAGCTGAACAATAATCTTCATCTACCAGTTTTGCTAAACCAACAAACTCTGATACTCCATTAGTGTTTAGCAATCTAAGTTTCTAAGCTTAATTTGTGTATACATCACAGTTGTGATATAGTTTTGTAGAAAACATTCACACACATTTGTTTTATACCTTTGTAAGAAAGTGTTGCCTTGACAAACCGGATTGTGGTTTGAATCAAGAAGGCTTTAGCAGTTGTTAAAGCAGATTTGTATTCAGTTGAATATAGTGAATTAAGACCTCGTTGGAGAGAGGCGAAATCACCTTGACGGGTGGACTGGAGTAGTTTGAGATCAAACGAACCAGGATAAAAATATCTTGTCAATTGCTTTAAGATTCCAGTTTTACAATTCAACCCCCCCTTCTTGTGTTTTTCACCCCTTCAGATGATGTCCTTGTTGTTTGGCTTTCTGCTTCCTGAAGAGCCTTCAGATCTTCTGTGTCCAGAGGAGGATTCTGACCTTCTGTATCTGGAGGAGGATTCGTTCTGGTTCTCAGATCTTCTGGGAGTCCTGAACTTTCTTTGCCTCTGCTTCCCCAGTTGGTTCACCCTTCTGGAGAGGAGAGATAATTCATCTTCTTCTAATGAGGACCCATCAGAGGTTTCTTCAACAACCTGCAAAACCTTAGAGTCAGATTTTCTGTTAGATTTTAGAGCTAAAGGCTTACCTTGCTTTTGAGGTTCATCAGCTTCCAGCTCTATCTCGTGACTTCTGAGGGAGATGACAAGTTCCTCCAGAGAGATTGTATTGAGATCCTTAGCTAGCTTCAGCGCTGTGACCATTGGCCTCCACTGTTTTGGCAAGCTTCTGATGATCTTCTTGACATGATCAGCAGTAGAATACCCTTTGTCCAGAACTTTGAGACCAGCAACCAGAATCTGAAATCTTGAGAACAATTTTTCAATAGATTCACTTTCTTCCATCTTGAATGCCTCATACTTCTGGATGAGTGCAAGAGCTTTAGTTTCTTTAACTTGAAGGTTGCCTTCTTGCGTAATTCTGAGAGAATCAAACATGTTCTTAGCAGTGTCTCTGTTTGATATTTTTTCATATTCAGAGTAGGAGATAGCACTGAGAAGAATAGTTCTGGCCTTGTGATGGTTTTTGAAATCACGCTTCTGTTGATCAAACATTGCTTTCCTGTTAATCTTCTGACCATTTACATTTACTGGGTGCGTGTATCCATCTGTCACCATATCCCACAGATCAGCATCATGGGCTAGAAAGAAGCTTTCAATTTTGTCTTTCCAGTAATCAAAGTTCTCTCCATCAAAGACTGGAGGTTTGCCACTGAATCTGTCTCTTTCTTCGTTGTTTTCATTGCTGATGTTGTGATGTGTTCCTGCCATAGTGTTTTTCAATGCTGGATCTTGTATTGACACGGTTAAGTGTTATGAACTCAGAACCAGGCGCTCTGATGCCAATTGCAGATGTGAAAAACACAAGAAGGGGGGTTGAATTGTTAAAACTTGAAATCAAATGCAGACAACACGTTATTTTTATCCTGGTTCGTTTGATCTCAAACTACTCCAGTCCACCCGTCAAAGTGATTTCGCCTCTCTCCAACGAGGTCTTAATCCACTATATTCAATTGAATACAAAACTGGTTTAACAACTACTAAAGCCTTCTTGAGTCTAAACCACAGACCGGTTTATCAAGGAAATTCTTTCTTACAGAAAATGAACAAATGTGTGTTGAATGTTTTCTACAAAAACTATATATCACAATTGTGATAATACACAAAATGAAGCTTATGTGAAACTAGATTGCTAGAACTATAGAGTAAAAAATTTGAGAGCTTTAGCAAACTGTATGAGTGAGGATGAAGATGATAGACTTTAGGCGTGTAGAGTATTGTAGAGCATTAGCCATTTCACTTCTCACTGATTTGTTTAAATAATTCTTGGAAAAGATACGTTGATGCCAATAATTCCATTTCAATGCTCATTACGTTCTTTCCATTTTGAGAAGATCTTTGTCTTGGAATAAAGCCGTTGGTAATTAATCTTCCTTGGATGCAGTACCATTGACACTTCAGAATGTTCTGCTTGATTTAGATCAGAGTGTGTTGGCTTTAGCTTATTCTGATTGCTTCTGAATGCTGATGACATGGTTATGATCTAGATCAGAGTCAGAGTATGCTGAGCGCAGATTCTGTTCATCAGACTTCAGCGTAAGCACATGTATGATCTTCTGGTTGACATCTTCTGATGCTGATGTTGATATTCTGATGTTCTAATGCTGATTCCATCAGAGTTTCCTGCAAATATGCAACTTAATTTTAGGTAGCATCTATGTCTTATATAAAACTCATAATTCATTTAATCTTGTATTTTGTTATCATCAAAACTCAAACTGAGGGTTGTAGAATCAAACTATGTTCTAACAGGTATTTAATTATCTTTGACTGGAATTGAAATCAGAAGAATCTTAGGATCGATTCAACTGAACCAGACAAAAGACTTGGAATATCTTCAACTGGAATATGAATCAGAGAGATCATAGTGTCGATCTGACTGAACCAGAGAAGGTGTTTAATTAACTTTGATTGGAACGGAAATTTGAAGAATATTAGGATTGATTCAACTGAACCAGACAAAATTCTTGGAATATCTTAAACTGGAATAGGAATCAGAGAGATCTTAGTGTCGATCTGACTGAACCAGAGAAGGTCTTGAATTAACTTTGACTTGAATGGAAATCAGAAGAATATTAGGATTGATTCAATTGAACCAAACAAAAGTCTTGGAATATCTTCAACTAGAATAAGAATCAGAGAGATCATACTGTCAATCTGACTGAACCAGAGAAGGTCTTTAATTAACTTTGATTGGAACGAAAATTAGAAGAATATTAGGATTGATTAGACTGAACCAAACAAAAGTCTTGGAATATCTTCAACTGGAATAGGAATCAGAGAGATATTAGTGTCGATTTGACTGAACCAGAGAAGGTTTTTAATTAACTTTGACTGGAATGGAAATCAGAAGAATCTTAGGATCGATTCAACTGAACCAGACAAAAGTCTTGGAATATCTTAGACTGGAATAAGAATCAGAGAAATCTTAGTGTCGATTTGACTAGACCAGAGAAGGTCTTTAATTATCTTTGACTGGAATGGGAATCAGAAAAATCTTAGGATGGATTCAACTGAACCATACAAAACTCTTATAATTTCTTCAACTGGAATAGGAATCTGAGAGATTTTAGTGTCGATCTGACTGAACCAGAGAAGGTCTTGAATTAACTTCGACAGGAATGGAAATCAGATGAATCTCAGGATCGATTCAACAGAACCAGGCAAAAGTCTTGGAATATCTTCAATTGGAATATGAATCAGAGATATCATAGTGTCAATCTGACTGAACCAGAGAAGGTCTTGAATTAACTTTGACAGGAATGGAAATCAGAAGAATCTAAGGATCGATTCAACTAAACCAGACAAAAGTCTTGGAATATCTTAAACTGGAATAGGAATCAGAGAGATCTTAGTGTCAATCTGACTGAACCAGAGAAGGTCTTTAATTAACTTTGACTGGAATGGAAATCAGAAGAATATTAGGATTTATTAAACTGATCCAGACAAAACTCTTGGCATATCTTCAACTGGAATAGGAATCAGGGCAATCTTAGTGTCGATCTGACTGAACCAGAGAAGGTCTTGAATTAACTTTGACTGGAATGGAAATTCAAAGAATCTTAGAATCAATTAAATTGAACCAGACAAAAGTCTTGGAATATCTTCAACTGGAATATGAATCAGAGAGATCTTAGTGTCGATCTGACTGAACCAGAGAAGGTATTTAATCATCTTTGACTGGAATGGAAATAAGAAGAATCTTAGGATTGATTCAACTGAACAAGACAAAATTCTTAGAATATCTTCAACTGGAATAGGAATCCGGCAGATCTTAGTTTCGATCTGACTGAACCAGAGAAGGTCTTTAATTAACTTTGACTGGAATGGAAATCAGAAGAATATTAGGATTGATTCAACTGAACCAGACAAAAGTCTTGGAATATCTTCAACTGGAATAGGAATCAGAGCGATCCTAGTGTCGATTTCACTGAACCATAGAAGGTCTTGAATTAACTTTGATTGGAATGGAAATTAGAAGAATCTTAGGATCGATTCAACTGAACCAGACAAATATCTTGGAATATCTTCAACTGGAATAGGAATCAGAGAGATCTTAGTGTCGATCTGACTTAACCAGAGAAGTTCTTTAATTATCTTTGACTAGAATGGAAATCAGAAGAATCTTAGGATCGATTCAACTGAACCAGACAAAAGACTTGGAATATCTTTAACTGGAATAGGAATCTGAGAGATCTTAGTGTCGATCTGACTGAAAAAGAGAAGGTCTTGAATTAACTTTGACAGGAATGGAAATCAGATGAATCTTAGGATCGATTCAACTGAACTAGACAAAAGTCTTGGAATATCTTCAACTAGAATATGAATCAGAGAGATCTTAGTGTCGATCTGAATGAACCAGAGAAGGTCTTGAATTAACTTTGACTGGAATGGAAATTAGAAGAATCTTAGTAGCGATTCAACTGAACCAGACAAAAGTCTTGGAATATCTTCAAATCGAATAGGAATCAGAGAGATCATAATGTCGATCTGACTGAACCAGAGAAGGTCTTTAATTAACTTTTATTGGAACGAAAAGTAGAAGAATATTATGATTGATTCAACTATACCAGAAAAAAGTCTTGTAATATCTTCAACTGAAATAGGAATCAGAGAGATCTTAGTGTTGATGTGACTGAACCAGAGAAGGTCTTTAATTAACTTTGACTGGAATAGAAATTAGAAGAATCTTAGGATCGATTCAACTGAACCAGACAAAAGACTTGGAATATCTTCAACTGGAATAGGAATCTGAGAGTTCTTAGTGTCGATCTGACTGAACAAGAGAAGGTCTTTAATCATCTTTGACTGGAATAGAAATAAGAAGAATCTTAGGATTGATTCAACTGAACAAGACAAAATTCTTAGAATATCTTCAACTGGAATAGGAATCAGGCAGATCTTAGTTTCGATCTGACTGAACCAGAGAAGGTCTTTAATTAACTTTGACTGGAATGGAAATCAGAATAATATTAGGATTGATTCAACTGAACCAGACAAAAGTCTTGGAATATCTTCAACTGGAATAGGAATCAGAGCGATCTTAGTGTCGATTTCACTGAACCATAGAAGGTCTTGAATTAACTTTGATTGGAATGG
The DNA here is from genome assembly GCA_948472305.1 of Vicia faba. Taxonomy (NCBI): domain Eukaryota; kingdom Viridiplantae; phylum Streptophyta; class Magnoliopsida; order Fabales; family Fabaceae; genus Vicia; species Vicia faba. The sequence goes on along the minus strand of OX451736.1, from coordinate 1,390,284,299 downwards.
AAATTAGAAGAATCTTAGGATCGATTCAACTGAACCAGACAAAAGTCTTGGAATATCTTTAACTGGAATAGGAATCAGAGAGATCTTAGTGTCGATCTGAATGAACCAGAGAAGTTCTTTAATTATCTTTGACTAGAATGGAAATTAGAAGAATCTTAGGATCGATTCACTTGAACCAGACAAAAGACTTGGAATATCTTCAACTGGAATAGGACTCTGAGAGATCTTAGTGTCGATATGACTGAACAAGAGAAGGTCTTGAATTAACTTTGACAAGAATGGAAATCAGATGAATCTTTGGATCGATTCAACTGAACTAGAAAAAAGTCTTGGAATATCTTCAACTAGAATATGAATCAGAGAGATCTTAGTGTCGATCTGAATGAACCAGAGAAGGTCTTGAATTAACTTTGACTGGAATGGAAATTAGAAGAATCTTAGTAGCGATTCAACTGAACCAGTCAAAAGTCTTGGAATATCTTCAACTCGAATAGGAATCAGAGAGATCATAGTGTCGATCTGACTGAACCAGAGAAGGTCTTTAATTAACTTTTATTGGAACGAAAAGTAGAAGAATATTATGATTGATTCAACTATACCAGAAAAAAGTCTTGTAATATCTTCAACTGGAATAGGAATCAGAGAGATCTTAGTGTCGATTTGACTGAACCAGAGAAGGTCTTGAATTAACTTTGACTGGAATGGAAATTAAAAGAATCTTAGGATTGATTCAACTGAACCAGACAAAAGTCTTGGAATATCTTCAACTGGAATGGGAATCAGAGCGATCTTAGTGTCGATTTGACTGAACCATAGAAGGTCTTGAAATAACTTTGATTGGAATGGAAATTAGAATAATCTTAGGATCGATTCAACTGAACCAGACAAAAGTCTTGGAATATCTTTAACTGGAATAGGAATCAGAGAGATCTTAGTGTCGATCTGACTGAACCAGAGAAGGTCTTTAATTATCTTTGACTGGAATGGAAATCAGAAGAATCTTAGGATCGATTCAACTGAGCCAGACAAAAGACTTGGAATATCTTCAACTGGAATAGGAATCTGAGAGATCTTAGTGTCGATCTGACTGAACCAGAGAAGTTCTTGAATTAACTTCGACAGGAATGGAAATCAGATGAATCTTTGGATCGATTCAACTGAAGAAGACAAAAATCTTGGAATATCTTCAACTGGAATAGGAATCAGGGAGATCTTAGTGTCGATCTGACTGAACCAGAGAAGGTCTTTAATTAACTTTGACTGGAATGGAAATCAGAAGAATATTAGGATTGATTCAACTGAACCAGACAAAAGTCTTGGAATATCTTCAACTGGAATAGGAATCAGAGTGATCTTAGTGTCAAATTGACTGAACCATAGAAGGTCTTGAATTAACTTTGACTGGAATGGAAATTAAAAGAATCTTAGGATCAATTAAATTGAACCAGACAAAAGTCTTGGAATATCTTCAACTGGAATAGGAATCAGAGAGATCTTAGTGTCGATCTGACTGAACCAGAGAAGGTATTTAATTATCTTTGACTGGAATGGAAATCAGAAGAATCTTAGGATCGATTCAACTGAACCATACAAAAGACTTGGAATATCTTCAACTGGAATAGGAATCTGAGAGATATTAGTGTCGATCTGACTGAACAAGAGAAGGTCTTTAATCATCTTTTACTGGAATGGAAATAAGAAGAATCTTAGGATCGATTCAACTGAACAAGACAAAATTCTTGGAATATCTTCAACTGGAATAAGAATCAGGGAGATCTTAGTGTCGATCTGACTGAACCAGAGAAGGTCTTTAATTAACTTTGACTGGAATGGAAATCAGAAGAATATTAGGATTGATTCAACTGAACCAGACAAAAGTCTTGGAATATCTTCAACTTGAATAGGAATCAGAGCGATCTTAGTGTCGATTTTACTGAACCATAGAAGGTCTTGAATTAACTTTGACTGGAATGGAAATCAGAAGAATCTTAGGATCGATTCAACTAAACCATACAAAAGACTTGGAATATCTTCAACTGGAATAGGAATCTGAGAGATCTTAGTGTCGATCTGACTGAACAAGAGAAGGTCTTTAATCATCATTTACTGGAATGGAAATAAGAAGAATCTTAGGATCAATTCAACTGAACAAGACAAAATTCTTGGAATATCTTCTACTGGAATAGGAATCAGGGAGATCTTAGTGTCGATCTGAATGAACCAGATAAGGTATTTAATTAACTTTGACTGGAATGGAAATCAGAAGAATATTAGGATTGATTCAACTGAACCAGACAAAAGTCTTGGAATATCTTCAACTGGAATAGGAATCAGAGCGATCTTAGTGTCGATTTGACTGAACCATAGAAGGTCTTGAATTAACTTTGATTGGAATGGAAATTAGAATAATCTTAGGATCGATTCAACTGAACCATACAAAAGTCTTGGAATATCTTTAACTGGAATAGGAATCAGAGAGATCTGAGTGTCGATCTGACTGAACCAGAGAAGCCCTTTAATTATCTTTGACTGGAATGGAAATCAGAAGAATCTTAGGATCGATTCAACTGAACCAGACAAAAGACTTGGAATATCTTCAACTAGAATAGGAATCTGAGAGATCTTAGTGTCGATCTGACTGAACCAGAGAAGTTCTTGAATTAACTTTGACAGGTATGGAAATCAGATGAATCTTAGGTCGATTCAACTGAAGAAGACAAAAATCTTGGAATATCTTCAACTGGAATAGGAATCTGAGAGATCTTAGTGTCGATCTGACTGAACCAGAGAAGGTCTTGAATCAACTTTGACAGGAATGGAAATCAGAAGAATCTTAGGATCGATTCAACTGAACCAGACAAAAGTCTTGGAATATCTTAAACTGGAATAGGAATCAGAGAGATCTTAGTGTCGATCTTACTGAAGCAGCGAAGGTCTTTAATTAACTTTGACTGGAATGGAAATCAGAAGAATATTAGGATTGATTCAACTGAACCACACAAAAGTCTTGGAATATCTTCAACTGGAATAGGAATCAGAGCAATCTTAGTGTCGATTTGACTGAACCAGAGAAGGTCTTGAATTAACTTTGACTGGAATGGAAATTAAAAGAATATTGGGATTGATTCAACTGAACCAGACAAAAGTCTTGGAATATCTTCAACTGGAATAGGAATCAGAGCAATCTTAGTGTCGATTTGACTGAACCAGAGAAGGTCTTGAATTAACTTTGACTGGAATGGAAATTAAAAGAATCTTAGGATCGATTAAATTGAACCAGACAAAAGTCTTGGGATATCTTCAACTGGAATAGGAATCAGAGAGATCTTAGTGTCGATCTGACTGAACCAGAGAAGGTATTTAATTATCTTTGACTCGAATGGAAATTAGAAGAATCTTAGGATCGATTCAACTTAACCAGACAAAAGACTTGGAATATCTTCAACTGGAATAGGAATCTGAGATATCTTAGTGTCGATCTGACTGAACAAGAGAAGGTCTTTAATCATCTTTTACTGGAATGGAAATAAGAATAATCTTAGGATCGATTCAACTGAACAAGAAAAAATTCTTGGAATATCTTCTACTGGAATAGGAATCAGGGAGATCTTAGTGTCGATCTGAATGAACCAGAGAAGGTATTTAATTAACTTTGACTGGAATGGAAATCAGAAGAATATTAGGATTGATTCAACTGAACCAGACAAAAGTCTTGGAATATCTTCAACTGGAATAGGAATCAGAGCGATCTTAGTGTCGATTTGACTGAACCATAGAAGGTCTTGAATTAACTTTGATTGGAATGGAAATTAGAATAATCTTAGGATCGATTCAACTGAACCAGACAAAAGTCTTGGAATATCTTTAACTGGAATAGGAATCAGAGAGATCTTAGTGTCGATCTGACTGAACCAGAGAAGGTCTTTAATTATCTTTGACTGGAATGGAAATCAGAAGAATCTTAGGATCGATTCAACTGAGCCAGACAAAAGACTTGGAATATCTTCAACTGGAATAGGAATCTGAGAGATCTTAGTGTCGATCTGATTGAACCAGAGAAGTTCTTGAATTAACTTTGACAGGAATGGAAATCAGATGAATCTTAGGATCGATTCAACTGAAGAAGACAAAAATCGTGGAATATATTCAACTGGAATAGGAATCAGGGAGATCTTAGTGTCGATCTGACTGAACCAGAGAAGGTCTTTAATTAACTTTGACTGGAATGGAAATCAGAAGAATATTAGGATTGATTCAACTGAACCAGACAAAAGTCTTGGAATATCTTCAACTGGAATAGGAATCAGAGCGATCTTAGTGTCAAATTGACTGAACCATAGAAGGTCTTGAATTAACTTTGACTGGAATGGAAATTAAAAGAATCTTAGGATCAATTAAATTGAACCAGACAAAAGTCTTGGAATATCTTCAACTGGAATAGGAATCAGAGAGATCTTAGTGTCGATCTGACTGAACCAGAGAAGGTATTTAATTATCTTTGACTGGAATGGAAATCAGAAGAATCTTAGGATCGATTCAACTGAACCATACAAAAGACTTGGAATATCTTCAACTGGAATAGGAATCTGAGAGATATTAGTGTCGATCTGACTGAACAAGAGAAGGTCTTTAATCATCTTTTACTGGAATGGAAATAAGAAGAATCTTAGGATCGATTCAACTGAACAAGACAAAATTCTTGGAATATCTTCAACTGGAATAAGAATCAGGGAGATCTTAGTGTCGATCTGACTGAACCAGAGAAGGTATTTAATTATCTTTGACTGGAATGGAAATCAGAAGAATCTTAGGATCGATTCAACTGAACCAGACAAAAGACTTGGAATATCTTCAACTGGAATAGGAATCTGAGAGATCTTAGTGTCGATCTGACTGAAAAAGAGAAGGTCTTTAATCATCATTTACTGGAATGGAAATAAGAAGAATCTTAGGATCGATTCAACTGAACAAGACAAAATTCTTGGAATATCTTCTACTGGAATAGGAATCAGGGAGATCTTAGTGTCGATCTGAATGAACCAGAGAAGGTATTTAATTAACTTTGACTGGAATGGAAATCAGAAGAATATTAGGATTGATTCAACTGAACCAGACAAAAGTCTTGGAATATCTTCAACTGGAATAGGAATCAGAGCGATCTTAGTGTCGATTTGACTGAACCATAGAAGGTCTTGAATTAACTTTGATTGGAATGGAAATTAGAATAATCTTAGGATCGATTCAACTGAACCATACAAAAGTCTTGGAATATCTTTAACTGGAATAGGAATCAGAGAGATCTGAGTGTCGATCTGACTGAACCAGAGAAGGTCTTTAATTATCTTTGACTGGAATGGAAATCAGAAGAATCTTAGGATCGATTCAACTGAACCAGACAAAAGACTTGGAATATCTTCAACTAGAATAGGAATCTGAGAGATCTTAGTGTCGATCTGACTGAACCAGAGAAGTTGTTGAATTAACTTTGACAGGAATGGAAATCAGATGAATCTTAGGATCGATTCAACTCAAGAAGACAAAAATCTTGGAATATCTTCAACTGGAATAGGAATCTGAGAGATCTTAGTGTCGATCTGACTGAACCAGAGAAGGTCTTGAATTAACTTTGACAGTGATGGAAATCAGAAGAATCTTAGGATCGATTCAACTGAACCAGACAAAAGTCTTGGAATATCTTAAACTGGAATAGGAATCAGAGAGATCTTAGTGTCGATCTTACTGAACCAGAGAAGGTCTTTAATTAACTTTGACTGGAATGGAAATCAGAAGAATATTAGGATTGATTCAACTGAACCACACAAAAGTCTTGGAATATCTTCAACTGGAATAGGAATCAGAGCAATCTTAGTGTCGATTTGACTTAACCAGAGAAGGTCTTGAATTAACTTTGACTGGAATGGAAATTAAAAGAATATTGGGATTGATTCAACTGAACCAGATAAAACTCTTGGAATATCTTCAACTGGAATAGGAATCAGAGCAATCTTAGTGTCGATTTGACTGAACCAGAGAAGGTCTTGAATTAACTTTGACTGGAATGGAAATTAAAAGAATCTTAGGATCGATTAAATTGAACCAGACAAAAGTCTTGGAATATCTTCAACTGGAATAGGAATCAGAGAGATCTTAGTGTCGATCTGACTGAACCAGAGAAGGTATTTAATTATCTTTGACTCGAATGGAAATTAGAAGAATCATAGGATCGATTCAACTGAACCAGACAAAAGACTTGGAATATCTTCAACTGGAATAGGAATCTGAGATATCTTAGTGTCGATCTGACTGAACAAGAGAAGGTCTTTAATCATCTTTTACTGGAATGGAAATAAGAATAATCTTAGGATCGATTCAACTGAACAAGACAAAATTCTTGGAATATCTTCTACTGGAATAAGAATCAGGGAGATCTTAGTGTCGATCTGAATGAACCAGAGAAGGTATTTAATTAACTTTGACTGGAATGGAAATCAGAAGAATATTAGGATTGATTCAACTGAACCAGACAAAAGTCTTGGAATCTCTTCAACTGGAATAGGAATCAGAGCGATCTTAGTGTCGATTTGACTGAACCATAGAAGGTGTTGAATTAACTTTGATTGGAATGGAAATTAGAATAATCTTAGGATCGATTCAACTGAACCAGACAAAAGTCTTGGAATATCTTTAACTGGAATAGGAATCAGGGAGATCTTAGTGTCGATCTGACTGAACCAGAGAAGGTCTTTAATTAACTTTGACTGGAATGGAAATCAGAAGAATATTAGGATTGATTCAACTGAACCAGACAAAAGTCTTGGAATATCTTCAACTTGAATAGGAATCAGAGCGATCTTAGTGTCGATTTGACTGAACCATAGAAGGTCTTGAATTAACTTTGACTGGAATGGAAATTAAAAGAATCTTAGGATCGATTAAATTGAACCAGACAAAAGTCTTGGAATATCTTCAACTGGAATAGGAATCAGAGAGATCTTAGTGTCGATCTGACTGAACCAGAGAAGGTATTTAATTATCTTTGACTGGAATGGAAATCAGAAGAATCTTAGGATCGATTCAACTGAACCAGACAAAAGACTTGGAATATCTTCAACTGGAATAGGAATCTGAGAGATCTTAGTGTCGATCTGACTGAAAAAGAGAAGGTCTTTAATCATCATTTACTGGAATGGAAATAAGAAGAATCTTAGGATCGATTCAACTGAACAAGACAAAATTCTTGGAATATCTTCTACTGGAATAGGAATCAGGGAGATCTTAGTGTCGATCTGAATGAACCAGAGAAGGTATTTAATTAACTTTGACTGGAATGGAAATCAGAAGAATATTAGGATTGATTCAACTGAACCAGACAAAAGTCTTGGAATATCTTCAACTGGAATAGGAATCAGAGCGATCTTAGTGTCGATTTGACTGAACCATAGAAGGTCTTGAATTAACTTTGATTGGAATGGAAATTAGAATAATCTTAGGATCGATTCAACTGAACCATACAAAAGTCTTGGAATATCTTTAACTGGAATAGGAATCAGAGAGATCTGAGTGTCGATCTGACTGAACCAGAGAAGGTCTTTAATTATCTTTGACTGGAATGGAAATCAGAAGAATCTTAGGATCGATTCAACTGAACCAGAAAAAAGACTTGGAATATCTTCAACTAGAATAGGAATCTGAGAGATCTTAGTGTCGATCTGACTGAACCAGAGAAGTTGTTGAATTAACTTTGACAGGAATGGAAATCAGATGAATCTTAGGATCGATTCAACTCAAGAAGACAAAAATCTTGGAATATCTTCAACTGGAATAGGAATCTGAGAGATCTTAGTGTCGATCTGACTGAACCAGAGAAGGTCTTGAATTAACTTTGACAGTGATGGAAATCAGAAGAATCTTAGGATCGATTCAACTGAACCAGACAAAAGTCTTGGAATATCTTAAACTGGAATAGGAATCAGAGAGATCTTAGTGTCGATCTTACTGAACCAGAGAAGGTCTTTAATTAACTTTGATTGGAATGGAAATCAGAAGAATATTAGGATTGATTCAACTGAACCACACAAAAGTCTTGGAATATCTTCAACTGGAATAGGAATCAGAGCAATCTTAGTGTCGATTTGACTTAACCAGAGAAGGTCTTGAATTAACTTTGACTGGAATGGAAATTAAAAGAATATTGGGATTGATTCAACTGAACCAGATAAAACTCTTGGAATATCTTCAACTGGAGTAGGAATCAGAGCAATCTTAGTGTCGATTTGAATGAACCAGAGAAGGTCTTGAATTAACTTTGACTGGAATGGAAATTAAAAGAATCTTAGGATCGATTAAATTGAACCAGACAAAAGTCTTGGAATATCTTCAACTGGAATAGGAATCAGAGAGATCTTAGTGTCGATCTGACTGAACCAGAGAAGGTATTTAATTATCTTTGACTCGAATGGAAATTAGAAGAATCATAGGATCGATTCAACTGAACCAGACAAAAGACTTGGAATATCTTCAACTGGAATAGGAATCTGAGATATCTTAGTGTCTATCTGACTGAACAAGAGAAGGTCTTTAATCATCTTTTACTGGAATGGAAATAAGAATAATCTTAGGATCGATTCAACTGAACAAGACAAAATTCTTGGAATATCTTCTACTGGAATAAGAATCAGGGAGATCTTAGTGTCGACCTGAATGAACCAGAGAAGGTATTTAATTAACTTTGACTGGAATGGAAATCAGAAGAATATTAGGATTGATTCAACTGAACCAGACAAAAGTCTTGGAATATCTTCAACTGGAATAGGAATCAGAGCGATCTTAGTGTCGATTTGACTGAACCATAGAAGGTCTTGAATTAACTTTGATTGGAATGGAAATTAGAATAATCTTAGGATCGATTCAACTGAACCAGACAAAAGTCTTGGAATATCTTTAACTGGAATAGGAATCAGAGAGATCTTAGTGTCGATCTGACTGAACCAGAGAAGGTCTTTAATTATCTTTGACTGGAATGGAAATCAGAAGAATCTTACGATCGATTCAACTGAACCAGACAAAAGACTTGGAATATCTTCAACTGGAATAGGAATCTGAGAGATCTTAGTGTCGATCTGACTGAACCAGAGAAGTTCTTGAATTAACTTCGACAGGAATGGAAATCAGATGAATCTTAGGATCGATTCAACTGAAGAAGACAAAAATCTTGGAATATCTTCAACTGGAATAGGAATCAGGGAGATCTTAGTGTCGATGTGACTGAACCAGAGAAGGTCTTTAATTAACTTTGACTGGAATGGAAATCAGAAGAATATTAGGATTGATTCAACTGAACCAGACAAAAGTCTTGGAATATCTTCAACTGGAATAGGAATCAGAGCGATCTTAGTGTCAAATTGACTGAACCATAGAAGGTCTTGAATTAACTTTGACTGGAATGGAAATTAAAAGAATCTTAGGATCAATTAAATTGAACCAGACAAAAGTCTTGGAATATCTTCAACTGGAATAGGAATCAGAGAGATCTTAGTGTCGATCTGACTGAACCAGAGAAGGTATTTAATTATCTTTGACTGGAATGGAAATCAGAAGAATCTTAGGATCGATTCAACTGAACCATACAAAAGACTTGGAATATCTTCAACTGGAATAGGAATCTGAGAGATCTTAGTGTCGATCTGACTGAACAAGAGAAGGTCTTTAATCATCTTTTACTGGAATGGAAATAAGAAGAATCTTAGGATCGATTCAACTGAACAAGACAAAATTCTTGGAATATCTTCAACTGGAATAAGAATCAGGGAGATCTTAGTGTCGATCTGACTGAACCAGAGAAGGTCTTTAATTAACTTTGACTGGAATGGAAATCAGAAGAATATTAGGATTGATTCAACTGAACCAGACAAAAGTCTTGGAATATCTTCAACTTGAATAGGAATCAGAGCGATCTTAGTGTCGATTTGACTGAACCATAGAAGGTCTTGAATTAACTTTGACTGGAATGGAAATTAAAAGAATCTTAGGATCGATTAAATTGAACCAGACAAGAGTCTTGGAATATCTTCAACTGGAATAGGAATCAGAGAGATCTTAGTGTCGATCTGACTGAACCAGAGAAGGTATTTAATTATCTTTGACTGGAATGGAAATCAGAAGAATCTTAGGATCGATTCAACTGAACCAGACAAAAGACTTGGAATATCTTCAACTGGAATAGGAATCTGAGAGATCTTAGTGTCGATCTGACTGAACAAGAGAAGGTCTTTAATCATCATTTACTGGAATGGAAATAAGAAGAATCTTAGGATCGATTCAACTGAACAAGACAAAAATCTTGGAATATCTTCTACTGGAATAAGAATCAGGGAGATCTTAGTGTCGATCTGAATGAACCAGAGAAGGTATTTAATTAACTTTGACTGGAATGGAAATCAGAAGAATATTAGGATTGATTCAACTGAACCAGACAAAATACTTGGAATATCTTCAACTGGAATAGGAATCAGAGCGATCTTAGTGTCGATTTGACTGAACCATAGAAGGTCTTGAATTAACTTTGATTGGAATGGAAATTAGAATAATCTTAGGATCGGTTCAACTGAACCATACAAAAGTCTTGGAATATCTTTAACTGGAATAGGAATCAGAGAGATCTGAGTGTCGATCTGACTGAACCAGAGAAGGTCTTTAATTATCTTTGACTGGAATGGAAATCAGAAGAATCTTACGATCGATTCAACTGAACCAGACAAAAGACTTGGAATATCTTCAACTGGAATAGGAATCTGAGAGATCTTAGTGTCGATCTGACTGAACCAGAGAAGTTATTGAATTAACTTCGACAGGAATGGAAATCAGATGAATCTTAGGATCGATTCAACTGAAGAAGACAAAAATCTTGGAATATCTTCAACTGGAATAGGAATCAGGGAGATCTTAGTGTCGATCTGACTGAACCAGAGAAGGTCTTTAATTAACTTTGACTGGAATGGAAATCAGAAGAATATTAGGATTGATTCAACTGAACCAGACAAAAGTCTTGGAATATCTTCAACTGGAATAGGAATCAGAGCGATCTTAGTGTCAAATTGACTGAACCATAGAAGGTCTTGAATTAACTTTGACTGGAATGGAAATTAAAAGAATCTTAGGATCAATTAAATTGAACTAGACAAAAGTCTTGGAATATCTTCAACTGGAATAGGAATCAGAGAGATCTTAGTGTCGATCTGACTGAACCAGAGAAGGTATTTAATTATCTTTGACTGGAATGGAAATCAGAAGAATCTTAGGATCGATTCAACTGAACCATACAAAAGACTTGGAATATCTTCAACTGGAATAGGAATCTGAGAGATCTTAGTGTCGATCTGACTGAACAAGAGAAGGTCTTTAATCATCTTTTACTGGAATGGAAATAAGAAGAATCTTAGGATCGATTCAACTGAACAAGACAAAATTCTTGGAATATCTTCAACTGGAATAAGAATCAGGGAGATCTTAGTGTCGATCTGACTGAACCAGAGAAGGTCTTTAATTAACTTTGACTGGAATGGAAATCAGAAGAATATTAGGATTGATTCAACCGAACCAGACAAAAGTCTTGGAATATCTTCAACTTGAATAGGAATCAGAGCGATCTTAGTGTCGATTTGACTGAACCATAGAAGGTCTTGAATTAACTTTGACTGGAATGGAAATTAAAAGAATCTTAGGATCGATTAAATTGAACCAGACAAAAGTCTTGGAATATCTTCAACTGGAATAGGAATCAGAGAGATCTTAGTGTCGATCTGACTGAACCAGAGAAGGTATTTAATTATCTTTGACTGGAATGGAAATCAGAAGAATCTTAGGATCGATTCAACTGAACCAGACAAAAGACTTGGAATATCTTCAACTGGAATAGGAATCTGAGAGATCTTAGTGTCGATCTGACTGAACAAGAGAAGGTCTTTAATCATCATTTACTGGAATGGAAATAAGAAGAATCTTAGGATCGATTCAACTGAACAAGACAAAATTCTTGGAATATCTTCTACTGGAATAGGAATCAGGGAGATCTTAGTGTCGATCTGAATGAACCAGAGAAGGTATTTAATTAACTTTGACTGGAATGGAAATCAGAAGAATATTAGGATTGATTCAACTGAACCAGACAAAAGTCTTGGAATATCTTCAACTGGAATAGGAATCAGAGCGATCTTAGTGTCGATTTGACTGAACCATAGAAGGTCTTGAATTAACTTTGATTGGAATGGAAATTAGAATAATCTTAGGATCGGTTCAACTGAACCATACAAAAGGCTTGGAATATCTTTAACTGGAATAGGAATCAGAGAGATCTGAGTGTCGATCTGACTGAACCAGAGAAGGTCTTTAATTATCTTTGACTGGAATGGAAATCAGAAGAATCTTACGATCGATTCAACTGAACCAGACAAAAGACTTGGAATATCTTCAACTGGAATAGGAATCTGAGAGATCTTAGTGTCGATCTGACTGAACCAGAGAAGTTATTGAATTAACTTCGACAGGAATGGAAATCAGATGAATCTTAGGATCGATTCAACTGAAGAAGACAAAAATCTTGGAATATCTTCAACTGGAATAGGAATCAGGGAGATCTTAGTGTCGATCTGACTGAACCAGAGAAGGTCTTTAATTAACTTTGACTGGAATGGAAATCAGAAGAATATTAGGATTGATTCAACTGAACCAGATAAAAGTCTTGGAATATCTTCAACTGGAATAGGAATCAGAGCGATCTTAGTGTCAAATTGACTGAACCATAGAAGGTCTTGAATTAACTTTGACTGGAATGGAAATTAAAAGAATCTTAGGATCAATTAAATTGAACCAGACAAAAGTCTTGGAATATCTTCAACTGGAATAGGAATCAGAGAGATCTTAGTGTCGATCTGACTGAACCAGAGAAGGTATTTAATTATCTTTGACTGGAATGGAAATCAGAAGAATCTTAGGATCGATTCAACTGAACCATACAAAAGACTTGGAATATCTTCAACTAGAATAGGAATCTGAGAGATCTTAGTGTCGATCTGACTGAACAAGAGAAGGTCTTTAATCATCTTTTACTGGAATGGAAATAAGAAGAATCTTAGGATCGATTCAACTGAACAAGACAAAATTCTTGGAATATCTTCAACTGGAATAAGAATCAGGGAGATCTTAGTGTCGATCTGACTGAACCAGAGAAGGTCTTTAATTAACTTTGACTGGAATGGAAATCAGAAGAATATTAGGATTGATTCAACCGAACCAGACAAAAGTCTTGGAATATCTTCAACTTGAATAGGAATCAGAGCGATCTTAGTGTCGATTTGACTGAACCATAGAAGGTCTTGAATTAACTTTGACTGGAATGGAAATTAAAAGAATCTTAGGATCGATTAAATTGAACCAGACAAAAGTCTTGGAATATCTTCAACTGGAATAGGAATCAGAGAGATCTTAGTGTCGATCTGACTGAACCAGAGAAGGTATTTAATTATCTTTGACTGGAATGGAAATCAGAAGAATCTTAGGATCGATTCAACTGAACCAGACAAAAGACTTGGAATATCTTCAACTGGAATAGGAATCTGAGAGATCTTAGTGTCGATCTGACTGAACAAGAGAAGGTCTTTAATCATCATTTACTGGAATGGAAATAAGAAGAATCTTAGGATCGATTCAACTGAACAAGACAAAATTCTTGGAATATCTTCTACTGGAATAGGAATCAGGGAGATCTTAGTGTCGATCTGAATGAACCAGAGAAGGTATTTAATTAACTTTTACTGGAATGGAAATCAGAAGAATATTAGGATTGATTCAACTGAACCAGACAAAAGTCTTGGAATATCTTCAACTGGAATAGGAATAAGAGCGATCTTAGTGTCGATTTGACTGAACCATAGAAGGTCTTGAATTAACTTTGATTGGAATGGAAATTAGAATAATCTTAGGATCGATTCAACTGAACCATACAAAAGTCTTGGAATATCTTTAACTGGAATAGGAATCAGAGAGATCTGAGTGTCGATCTGACTGAACCAGAGAAGGTCTTTAATTATCTTTGACTGGAATGGAAATCAGAAGAATCTTACGATCGATTCAACTGAACCAGACAAAAGACTTGGAATATCTTCAACTGGAATAGGAATATGAGAGATCTTAGTGTCGATCTGACTGAACCAGAGAAGTTCTTGAATTAACTTCGACAGGAATGGAAATCAGATGAATCTTAGGATCGATTCAACTGAAGAAGACAAAAATCTTGGAATATCTTCAACTGGAATAGGAATCAGGGAGATCTTAGTGTCGATCTGACTGAACCAGAGAAGGTCTTTAATTAACTTTGACTGGAATGGAAATCAGAAGAATATTAGGATTGATTCAACTGAACCAGACAAAAGTCTTGGAATATCTTCAACTGGAATAGGAATCAGAGCGATCTTAGTGTCAAATTGACTGAACCATAGAAGGTCTTGAATTAACTTTGACTGGAATGGAAATTAAAAGAATCTTAGGATCAATTAAATTGAACCAGACAAAAGTCTTGGAATATCTTCAACTGGAATAGGAATCAGAGAGATCTTAGTGTTGATCTGACTGAACCAGAGAAGGTATTTAATTATCTTTGACTGGAATGGAAATCAGAAGAATCTTAGGATCGATTCAACTGAACCATACAAAAGACTTGGAATATCTTCAACTGGAATAGGAATCTGAGAGATCTTAGTGTCGATCTGACTGAACAAAAGAAGGTCTTTAATCATCTTTTACTGGAATGGAAATAAGAAGAATCTTAGGATCGATTCAACTGAACAAGACAAAATTCTTGGAATATCTTCAACTGGAATAAGAATCAGGGAGATCTTAGTGTCGATCTGACTGAACCAGAGAAGGTCTTTAATTAACTTTGACTGGAATGGAAATCAGAAGAATATTAGGATTGATTCAACTGAACCAGACAAAAGTCTTGAAATATCTTCAACTTGAATAGGAATCAGAGCGATCTTAGTGTCGATTTGACTAAACCATAGAAGGTCTTGAATTAACTTTGACTGGAATGGAAATTAAAAGAATCTTTGGATCGATTAAATTGAACCAGACAAAAGTCTTGGAATATCTTCAACTGGAATAGGAATCAGAGAGATCTTAGTGTCGACCTGACTGAACCAGAGAAGGTATTTAATTATCTTTGACTGGAATGGAAATCAGAAGAATCTTAGGATCGATTCAACTGAACCAGACAAAAGACTTGGAATATCTTCAACTGGAATAGGAATCTGAGAGATCTTAGTGTCGATCTGACTGAACAAGAGAAGGTCTTTAATCATCATTTACTGGAATGGAAATAAGAAGAATCTTAGGATCGATTCAACTGAACAAGACAAAATTATTGGAATATCTTCTACTGGAATAGGAATCAGGGAGATCTTAGTGTCGATCTGAATGAACCAGAGAAGGTATTTAATTAACTTTGACTGGAATGGAAATCAGAAGAATATTAGGATTGATTCAACTGAACCAGACAAAAGTCTTGGAATATCTTCAACTGGAATAGGAATCAGAGCGATCTTAGTGTCGATTTGACTGAACCATAGAAGGTCTTGAATTAACTTTGATTGGAATGGAAATTAGAATAATCTTAGGATCGATTCAACTGAACCATACAAAAGTCTTGGAATATCTTTAACTGGAATAGGAATCAGAGAGATCTGAGTGTCGATCTGACTGAACCAGAGAAGGTCTTTAATTATCTTTGACTGGAATGGAAATCAGAAGAATCTTAGGATCGATTCAACTGAACCAGACAAAAGACTTGGAATATCTTCAACTAGAATAGGAATCTGAGAGATCTTAGTGTCGATCTGACTGAACCAGAGAAGTTCTTGAATTAACTTTGACAGGAATGGAAATCAGATGAATCTTAGGATCGATTCAACTGAAGAAGACAAAAATCTTGGAATATCTTCAACTGGAATAGGAATCTGAGAGATCTTAGTGTCGATCTGACTGAACCAGAGAAGGTCTTGAATTAACTTTGACAGGAATGGAAATTAGAAGAATCTTAAGATCGATTCAACTGAACCAGACAAAAGTCTTGGAATATCTTAAACTGGAATAGGAATCAGAGAGATCTTAGTGTCGATCTTACTGAACCAGAGAAGGTCTTTAATTAACTTTGACTGGAATGGAAATCAGCAGAATATTAGGATTGATTCAACTGAACCACACAAAAGTCTTGGAATATCTTCAACTGGAATAGGAATCAGAGCAATCTTAGTGTCGATTTGACTGAACCACAGAAGGTATTGAATTAACTTTGACTGGAATGGAAATTAAAAGAATATTGGGATTGATTCAACCGAACTAGATAAAACTCTTGGAATATCTTCAACTGGAATAGGAATCAGAGCAATCTTAGTGTCGAATTGACTGAACCAGAGAAGGTCTTGAATTAACTTTGACTGGAATGGAAATTAAAAGAATCTTAGGATCGATTAAATTGAACCAGACAAAAGTCTTGGAATATCTTCAACTGGAATAGGAATCAGAGAGATCTTAGTGTCGATCTGACTGAACCAGAGAAGGTATTTAATTATCTTTGACTCAAATGGAAATTAGAAGAATCTTAGGATCGATTCAACTGAACCAGACAAAAGACTTGGAATATCTTCAACTGGAATAGGAATCTGAGATATCTTAGTGTCGATCTGACTGAACAAGAGAAGGTCTTTAATCATCTTTTACTGGAATGGAAATAAGAATAATCTTAGGATCGATTCAACTGAACAAGACAAAATTCTTGGAATATCTTCTACTGGAATAGGAATCAGGGAGATCTTAGTGTCGATCTGAATGAACCAGAGAAGGTATTTAATTAACTTTGACTGGAATGGAAATCAGAAGAATATTAGGATTGATTCAACTGAACCAGACAAAAGTCTTGGAATATCTTCAACTGGAATAGGAATCAGAGCGATCTTAGTGTCGATTTGACTGAACCATAAAAGGTCTTGAATTAACTTTGATTGGAATGGAAATTAGAATAATCTTAGGATCGATTCAACTGAACCATACAAAAGTCTTGGAATATCTTTAACTAGAATAGGAATCAGAGAGATCTGAGTGTCGATCTGACTGAACCAGAGAAGGTCTTTAATTATCTTTGACTGGAATGGAAATCAGAAGAATCTTAGGATCGATTCAACTGAACCAGACAAAAGACTTGGAATATCTTCAACTGGAATAGGAATCTGAGAGATCTTAGTGTCGATCTGACTGAACCAGAGAAGTTCTTGAATTAACTTCGACAGGAATGGAAATCAGATGAATCTTAGGATCGATTCAACTGAAGAAGACAAAAATCTTGGAATATCTTCAACTGGAATAGGAATCTGAGAGATCTTAGTGTCGATCTGACTGAACCAGAGAAGGTCTTGAATTAACTTTGACAGGAATGGAAATTAGAAGAATCTTAGGATCGATTCAACTGAACCAGACAAAAGTCTTGGAATATCTTAAACTGGAATAGGAATCAGAGAGATCTTAGTGTCGATCTTACTGAACCAGAGAAGGTCTTTAATTAACTTTGACTGGAATGGAAATTAGCAGAATATTAGGATTGATTCAACTGAACCACACAAAAGTCTTGGAATATCTTCAACTGGAATAGGAATCAGAGCAATCTTAGTGTCGATTTGACTGAACCACAGAAGGTCTTGAATTAACTTTGACTGGAATGGAAATTAAAAGAATATTGGGATTGATTCAACCGAACCAGATAAAACTCTTGGAATATCTTCAACTGGAATAGGAATCAGAGCAATCTTAGTGTCGATTTGACTGAACCAGAGAAGGTCTTGAATTAACTTTTACTGGAATGGAAATTAAAAGAATCTTATGATCGATTAAATTGAACCAGACAAAAGTCTTGGAATATCTTCAATTGGAATAGGAATCAGAGAGATCTTAGTGTCGATCTGACTGAACCAGAGAAGGTATTTAATTATCTTTGACTCGAATGGAAATTAGAAGAATCTTAGGATCGATTCAACTGAAATAGACAAAAGACTTGGAATATCTTCAACTGGAATAGGAATCTGAGATATCTTAGTGTCGATCTGACTGAACAAGAGAAGGTCTTTAATCATCTTTTACTGGAATGGAAATAAGAATAATCTTAGGATCGATTCAACTGAACAAGACAAAATTCTTGGAATATCTTCTACTGGAATAGGAATCAGGGAGATCTTAGTGTCGATCTGAATGAACCAGAGAAGGTATTTAATTAACTTTGACTGGAATGGAAATCAGAAGAATATTAGGATTGATTCAACTGAACCAGACAAAAGTCTTGGAATATCTTCAACTGGAATAGGAATCAGAGCGATCTTAGTGTCGATTTCACTGAACCATAGAAGGTCTTGAATTAACTTTGATTGGAATGGAAATTATAATAATCTTAGGATCGATTCAACTGAACCAGACAAAAGTCTTGGAATATCTTTAACTGGAATAGGAATCAGAGAGATCTTAGTGTCGATCTGACTGAACCAGAGAAGGTCTTTAATTATCTTTGACTGGAATGGAAATCAGAAGAATCTTAGGATCGATTCAACTGAGCCAGACAAAAGACTTGGAATATCTTCAACTGGAATAGGAATCTGAGAGATCTTAGTGTCGATCTGACTGAACCAGAGAAGTTCTTGAATTAACTTCGACAGGAATGGAAATCAGATGAATCTTAGGATCGATTCAACTGAAGAAGACAAAAATCTTGGAATATCTTCAACTGGAATAGGAATCAGGGAGATCTTAGTGTCGATCTGACTGAACCAGAGAAGGTCTTTAATTAACTTTGACTGGAATGGAAATAAGAAGAATATTAGGATTGATTCAACTGAACCAGACAAAAGTCTTGGAATATCTTCAACTGGAATAGGAATCAGAGCGATCTTAGTGTCAAATTGACTGAACCATAGAAGGTCTTGAATTAACTTTGACTGGAATGGAAATAAAAGAATCTTAGGATCAATTAAATTGAACCAGACAAAAGTCTTGGAATATCTTCAACTGGAATAGGAATCAGAGAGATCTTAGTGTCGATCTGACTGAACCAGAGAAGGTATTTAATTATCTTTGACTGGAATGGAAATCAGAAGAATCTTAGGATCGATTCAACTGAACCATACAAAAGACTTGGAATATCTTCAACTGGAATAGGAATCTGAGAGATCTTAGTGTCGATCTGACTGAACAAGAGAAGGTCTTTAATCATCTTTTACTGGAATGGAAATAAGAAGAATCTTAGGATCGATTCAACTGAACAAGACAAAATTCTTGGAATATCTTCAACTGGAATAAGAATCAGGGAGATCTTAGTGTCGATCTGACTGAACCAGAGAAGGTCTTTAATTAACTTTGACTGGAATGGAAATCAGAAGAATATTAGGATTGATTCAACTGAACCAGACAAAAGTCTTGGAATATCTTCAACTTGAATAGGAATCAGAGCGATCTTAGTGTCGATCTGACTGAACCATAGAAGGTCTTGAATTAACTTTGACTGGAATGGAAATTAAAAGAATCTTAGGATCGATTAAATTGAACCAGACAAAAGTCTTGGAATATCTTCAACTGGAATAGGAATCAGAGAGATCTTAGTGTCGATCTGACTGAACCAGAGAAGGTATTTAATTATCTTTGACTGGAATGGAAATCAGAAGAATCTTAGGATCGATTCAACTGAACCAGACAAAAGACTTGGAATATCTTCAACTGGAATAGGAATCTGAGAGATCTTAGTGTCGGTCTGACTGAACAAGAGAAGGTCTTTAATCATCATTTACTGGAATGGAAATAAGAAGAATCTTAGGATCGATTCAACTGAACAAGACAAAATTCTTGGAATATCTTCTACTGGAATAGGAATCAGGGAGATCTTAGTGTCGATCTGAATGAACCAGAGAAGGTATTTAATTAACTTTGACTGGAATGGAAATCAGAAGAATATTAGGATTGATTCAACTGAACCAGACAAAAGTCTTGGAATATCTTCAACTGGAATAGGAATCAGAGCGATCTTAGTGTCGATTTGACTGAACCATAGAAGGTCTTGAATTAACTTTGATTGGAATGGAAATTAGAATAATCTTAGGATCGATTCAACTGAACCAGACAAAAGTCTTGGAATATCTTTAATTGGAATAGGAATCAGAGAGATCTTAGTGCCGATCTGACTGAACCAGAGAAGGTCTTTAATTATCTTTGACTGGAATGGAAATCAGAAGAATCTTACGATCGATTCAACTGAACCAGACAAAAGACTTGGAATATCTTCAACTGGAATAGGAATCTGAGAGATCTTAGTGTCGATCTGACTGAACCAGAGAAGTTCTTGAATTAACTTCGACAGGAATAGAAATCAGATGAATCTTAGGATCGATTCAACTGAAGAAGACAAAAATCTTGGAATATCTTCAACTGGAATAGGAATCAGGGAGATCTTAGTGTCGATCTGACTGAACCAGAGAAGGTCTTTAATTAACTTTGACTGGAATGGAAATCAGAAGAATATTAGGATTGATTCAACTGAACCAGACAAAAGTCTTGGAATATCTTCAACTGGAATAGGAATCAGAGTGATCTTAGTGTCAAATTGACTGAACCATAGAAGGTCTTGAATTAACTTTGACTGGAATGGAAATTAAAAGAATCTTAGGATCAATTAAATTGAACCAGACAAAAGTCTTGGAATATCTTCAACTGGAATAGGAATCAGAGAGATCTTAGTGTCGATCTGACTGAACCAGAGAAGGTATTTAATTATCTTTGACTGGAATGGAAATCAGAAGAATCTTAGGATCGATTCAACTGAACCATACAAAAGACTTGGAATATCTTCAACTGGAATAGGAATCTGAGAGATCTTAGTGTCGATCTGACTGAACAAGAGAGGGTCTTTAATCATCTTTTACTGGAATGGAAATAAGAAGAATCTTAGGATCGATTCAACTGAACAAGACAAAATTCTTGGAATATCTTCAACTGGAATAGGAATCAGAGCGATCTTAGTGTCGATTTGACTGAACCATAGAAGGTCTTGAATTAACTTTGATTGGAATGGAAATTAGAATAATCTTAGGATCGATTCAACTGAACCAGACAAAAGTCTTGGAATATCTTTAACTGGAATAGGAATCAGAGAGATCTTAGTGTCGATCTGACTGAACCAGAGAAGGTCTTTAATTATCTTTGACTGGAATGGAAATCAGAAGAATCTTACGATCGATTCAACTGAACCAGACAAAAGACTTGGAATATCTTCAACTGGAATAGGAATCTGAGAGATCTTAGTGTCGATCTGACTGAACCAGAGAAGTTCTTGAATTAACTTCGACAGGAATAGAAATCAGATGAATCTTAGGATCGATTCAACTGAAGAAGACAAAAATCTTGGAATATCTTCAACTGGAATAGGAATCAGGGAGATCTTAGTGTCGATCTGACTAAACCAGAGAAGGTCTTTAATTAACTTTGACTGGAATGGAAATCAGAAGAATATTAGGATTGATTCAACTGAACCAGACAAAAGTCTTGGAATATCTTCAACTGGAATAGGAATCAGAGCGATCTTAGTGTCAAATTGACTGAACCATAGAAGGTCTTGAATTAACTTTGACTGGAATGGAAATTAAAAGAATCTTAGGATCAATTAAATTGAACCAGACAAAAGTCTTGGAATATCTTCAACTTGGAATAGGAATCAGAGAGATCTTAGTGTCGATCTGACTGAACCAGAGAAGGTATTTAATTATCTTTGACTGGAATGGAAATCAGAAGAATCTTAGGATCGATTCAACTGAACCATACAAAAGACTTGGAATATCTTCAACTGGAATAGGAATCTGAGAGATCTTAGTGTCGATCTGACTGAACAAGAGAAGGTCTTTAATCATCTTTTACTGGAATGGAAATAAGAAGAATCTTAGGATCGATTCAACTGAACAAGACAAAATTCTTGGAATATCTTCAACTGGAATAAGAATCAGGGAGATCTTAGTGTCGATCTGACTGAACCAGAGAAGGTCTTTAATTAACTTTGACTGGAATGGAAATCAGAAGAATATTAGGATTGATTCAACTGAACCAGACAAAAGTCTTGGAATATCTTCAACTTGAATAGGAATCAGAGCGATCTTAGTGTCGATTTGACTGAACCATAGAAGGTCTTGAATTAACTTTGACTGGAATGGAAATTAAAAGAATCTTAGGATCGATTAAATTGAACCAGACAAAAGTCTTGGAATATCTTCAACTGGAATAGGAATCAGAGAGATCTTAGTGTCGATCTGACTGAACCAGAGAAGGTATTTAATTATCTTTGACTGGAATGGAAATCAGAAGAATCTTAGGATCGATTCAACTGAACCAGACAAAAGACTTGGAATATCTTCAACTGGAATAGGAATCTGAGAGATCTTAGTGTCGGTCTGACTGAACAAGAGAAGGTCTTTAATCATCATTTACTGGAATGGAAATAAGAAGAATCTTAGGATCGATTCAACTGAACAAGACAAAATTCTTGGAATATCTTCTACTGGAATAGGAATCAGGGAGATCTTAGTGTCGATCTGAATGAACCAGAGAAGGTATTTAATTAACTTTGACTGGAATGGAAATCAGAAGAATATTAGGATTGATTCAACTGAACCAGACAAAAGTCTTGGAATATCTTCAACTGGAATAGGAATCAGAGCGATCTTAGTGTCGATTTGACTGAACCATAAAAGGTCTTGAATTAACTTTGATTGGAATGGAAATTAGAATAATCTTAGGATCGATTCAACTGAACCATACAAAAGTCTTGGAATATCTTTAACTAGAATAGGAATCAGAGAGATCTGAGTGTCGATCTGACTGAACCAGAGAAGGTCTTTAATTATCTTTGACTGGAATGGAAATCAGAAGAATCTTAGGATCGATTCAACTGAACCAGACAAAAGACTTGGAATATCTTCAACTGGAATAGGAATCTGAGAGATCTTAGTGTCGATCTGACTGAACCAGAGAAGTTCTTGAATTAACTTTGACAGGAATGGAAATCAGATGAATCTTAGGATCGATTCAACTGAAGAAGACAAAAATCTTGGAATATCTTCAACTGGAATAGGAATCTGAGAGATCTTAATGTCGATCTGACTGAACCAGAGAAGGTCTTGAATTAACTTTGACAGGAATGGAAATCAGAAGAATCTTAGGATCGATTCAACTGAACCAGACAAAAGTCTTGGAATATCTTAAACTGGAATAGGAATCAGAGAGATCTTAGTGTCGATCTTACTGAACCAGAGAAGGTCTTTAATTAACTTTGACTGGAATGGAAATCAGAAGAATATTAGGATTGATTCAACTGAACCACACAAAAGTCTTGGAATATCTTCAACTGGAATAGGAATCAGAGCAATCTTAGTGTCGATTTGACTGAACCAGAGAAGGTCTTGAATTAACTTTGACTGGAATGGAAATTAAAAGAATATTGGGATTGATTCAACTGAACCAGATAAAACTCTTGGAATATCTTCAACTGGAATAGGAATCTGAGGAATCTTGGTGTCGATTTGACTGAACCAGAGAAGGTCTTGAATTAACTTTGACTGGAATGGAAATTAAAAGAATCTTACGATCGATTAAATTGAACCAGACAAAAGTCTTGGAATATCTTAAACTGGAATAGGAATCAGAGAGATCTTAGTGTCGATATGACTGAACCAGAGAAGGTATTTAATTATCTTTGACTCGAATGGAAATTAGAAGAATCTTAGGATCGATTCAACTGAACCAGACAAAAGACTTGGAATATCTTCAACTGGAATAGGAATCTGAGATATCTTAGTGTCGATCTGACTGAACAAGAGAAGGTCTTTAATCATCTTTTACTGGAATGGAAATAAGAATAATCTTAGGATCGATTCAACTGAACAAGACAAAATTCTTGGAATATCTTCTACTGGAATAGGAATCAGGGAGATCTTAGTGTCGATCTGAATGAACCAGAGAAGGTATTTAATTAACTTTGACTGGAATGGAAATCAGAAGAATTTTAGGATTGATTCAACTGAACCAGACAAAAGTCTTGGAATATCTTCAATTGGAATAGGAATCAGAGCGATCTTAGTGTCGATTTGACTGAACCATAGAAGGTCTTGAATTAACTTTGATTGGAATGGAAATTAGAATAATCTTAGGATCGATTCAACTGAACCAGACAAAAGTCTTGGAATATCTTTAATTGGAATAGGAATCAGAGAGATCTTAGTGTCGATCTGACTGAACCAGAGAAGGTCTTTAATTATCTTTGACTGGAATGGAAATCAGAAGAATCTTACGATCGATTCAACTGAACCAGACAAAAGACTTGGAATATCTTCAACTGGAATAGGAATCTGAGAGATCTTAGTGTCGATCTGACTGAACCAGAGAAGTTCTTGAATTAACTTCGACAGGAATAGAAATCAGATGAATCTTAGGATCGATTCAACTGAAGAAGACAAAAATCTTGGAATATCTTCAACTGGAATAGGAATCAGGGAGATCTTAGTGTCGATCTGACTGAACCAGAGAAGGTCTTTAATTAACTTTGACTGGAATGGAAATCAGAAGAATATTAGGATTGATTCAACTGAACCAGACAAAAGTCTTGGAATATCTTCAACTGGAATAGGAATCAGAGCGATCTTAGTGTCAAATTGACTGAACCATAGAAGGTCTTGAATTAACTTTGACTGGAATGGAAATTAAAAGAATCTTAGGATCAATTAAATTGAACCAGACAAAAGTCTTGGAATATCTTCAACTGGAATAGGAATCAGAGAGATCTTAGTGAAGGGGTGAAAAACACAAGAAGGGGGGGTTGAATTGTAAAACTGGAAACTTAAAGCAAATGACAAGGTATTTTTATCCTGGTTCGTTTGATCTCAAACTACTCCAGTCCACCCGTTCAAGGTGATTTCGCCTCTCTCCAACGAGGTCTTAATTCACTATATTCAACTGAATACAAATCTGCTTTAGCAACTGCTAAAACCTTCTTGATTCAAACCACAATCCGGTTTGTCAAGGCAACACTTTCTTACAAAGGTATAATCAAATGTGTGTGAATGTTTCTACAAAAACTATATCACAACTGTGATGTTTACACAAATGAAGCTTAGAATACTAAGATGCTAAACGCTAATAGAGTATCAGAGTTTGGTGGTTTAGCAAAACTTGTAGAGTGAAGATTACTGTTCAGCTTTGTGCGTGTAGAGAGTTTGGAAGCATTAGCCGTGATAATCTTCAAAGCTTGGTTTATATAGCACTTTGAGAAGATGAACGTTGAAGCAAATATTCTTGATTCAATGCTATTAACAAGCTTTCCTTTCTGAGCAGATCTTGTCTAGAATGATGCCGTTGGTATTGATTAGCTTTCAATGCACAGTACCGTTGCTTCTTCAATGCACGATCTGGCTTGGCTCATTCTGATTCTGCTTCGCTGCTGATGAACTAATTTGTTTCTGTATCAGAGTGTTTTACACGCAGTTCTGTTCATCAAGCTTCAGCATGTGCAAGCGTTGATCTTCTGATCTTGACGTTCTGATTCAGCAACTTCTGATGCTGATGCACAAACTCATATTCTGATGCTGAGAACGTGATCTTGCTTATTTTAATCAGCATATCTGCAAGTCAGAGCATAGTAATTTTAAGTAGCATATAATTCAATCATGAAATATTTAACTACTATATCTTTTCACTTTGTTATCATCAAAACTTAATTAGGGTACTAGATTCAAACATTGTTCTAACAATCTCCCCCTTTTTGATGATGACAAAAACTAGATATTTTAAATGAAAAAATAACGTGAAAAGTTATCAGATCTATGTATCAGAATAAGAAGTACGGAGAAGTCAGAGTTAAGAAATACTCCCCCTGAGTTTGTTACTTCCCTTTGATATGCGTGTTCTTCAGAGTCAGATCTTTTTCTATCTTTGAGCATCAGATTGTAAGTCTTTGACTTATCAGAGAGCAGAGCTTCAGAGCTTTTCCTGTCAGAGCTTTGCTTCAGATCAGAGTGTTAGGTCGATCAGAGCTTCATATATCAGAACTTCATATTTGATCAGAGCAACATGAGCTTCTACATTTTGATCAGAGCTTCTAGTCTTCATTGTGCCTGTAGACTTAAAGACAAAACAGAAAAACATTTCAAGTAGTAGAGTTAGAATGTTTGAGAATTTCTGTCTAGTTAGCCGTTATTGATTTTAAATATCATTCTTGTTCTCCCCCTTTTTGTCAGCAATCAAAAAGTGCTGGTGATGTGCTAAAATGATTTAGATCAGAAAAACTAATAATATTAAGAGATAGTTCAGAATCAGAGCAAAATAGCATTACAAACCATAGTCAAAACATAGTCAAAAGTACATCAGAAAATGAAGAAAATATAGAGAATGTCATGCATGAAAAAAAATTTCAAGGTTGTGGGGGCATGCGTGAGAACAGGCTTTCCAGCATTGCCTGAATCTTTTCAGAAGTTGCATTCTGCTTCTGAACCATGGTGACAACAGAATCAATCTTGCTGTCCTGGACATTCATTCTTGCTTCCATCTTCTGATTATTCTCATCCATCCGCTGCTGTAGACGCAAGTCATTCAGCCTTAATTCTTCCAGAGCCTGCCTGTCCAAGGCAGCTTGAGAACTTTCAGCAGGAGGAAGCTTCTCAGAACTTTCAGCTATATCTTCTGCTGGATTTTCTTCTTGAAGAGACTTGTCTTCTTCTGCTGGTTCCATCTGTGCTGCTTGCTCTTTCTCAGACCACGATTCAGAGTCCAGAGGGAGCACAACTTCTTGAGGCAGCTGACTCTCAACTTCCTTCAGCAGCTTGCTAAAGTTCTGTTGAGCCTGCTCATAGTTGACGTCCTGCAGCTTGAGTGCTTCAGAACGAACCCATATTCTGAACTGAGACCAGAGCTGATCAGAAGCAGCTGGGTCGATCATCCTGGGACAGACTTGCTTCAAGGAAGCAATCCACTGCAGCATACCTGTTTCAAAGTCCAAAATACCAGAGCCAACATCTAATTGCTTTGGTTTGGGAATGGCCAATTTGTGTCTTAAATCAGCAAGACGTTCAAGACTTGTTAAGTCAATGAATGTTTTGCTGGGGTTTTCAGAGGATTGGCTTTCAGAGGTGTGCTGAGGTGCTGTCTGTTTTGGTGGATGGTTATCAGAGTCAGAGGATATGTCTATTGGAGTGGTTGGAGTTTTTGGAGGTGTTGATTCCTCTGATGATGGTAACTGGGGTCTGACAATGGTGGTTCCACATGGCAACTGTATTTCCAGCGGTGAAGGTTGAGGTGAGTGGGGATCAGAATGATGAGGAGATGGGGTTTCGTAGCGATGAAACTCTGTTGGAGGTGAGGGAGGATTATTTTCTGGTTGAGGGGGTGGAACTTCTGATTGTTCATGACTCAGAGGTTCTTCTGTGATAGGTTGTTGTGCTTGTGGTTCTGATTCTTGTTCTGGTTCTGGTTGTGGTTCTGGTTGTGGTTGTATTTCTGGTTCAGGTTGAATTTCTGGTTCAGGGTGAGGTTGAACAGAAGTATGTTCACGCTCAATATCAGCTAGCACTGTATCAAGTGCTGGTGTTGTTGAAACAGTTGGTTGTTGTTTGGTAATTTTGAGAGGAATTTTTATTCTGGTTCTTCTGAGTTGTAAGGCCTCAGAAGGGTCTTCTGGAATGGTTTCATCAATAGTGGGGATTGGAATGGAAATTCTGTGAGAGGTTTGGGGTGGAGCAACAGATGTTGGAATAGTAGTTGAAATTGAAATAGGAGCAGCAGATGGATTACCTCGTTTCTTTGGAGTCTGGTGAGATGATCCTTCTGCTTTCCTCTTCTTTGACTTCTTCTGAGTCATTTCAGGTTGAACTTGACTCAGATCTTTGATCTTCAGCTTCGAACCTGCAACTTCTTCCTTGAAAGAATCTGGATACTTGGCAACCATATCAGGGTGGGATTCCATCTCAGAAAATCTTGGGAAATCACTCAGAGGCACTCTTCTTCTGGAGATGTCAGCAGTTGAAGAAGCTCTGGGTTCCTTCCTGATATTGTCTATCAGCTTCATCTTCTTCAGGTTCTTAGCATTCAGCGCTTTTCCAACAGTTGGTTCAAAATTGCCCAGTACTTTAGCTTCGCTCAGATAATCTATCAGCTTATTCTCTGTCAGAATATCTGATATGAGCCTCCCAAATGGTATCCAGTCTCTTTTGGTCCTTTCTTCTTCTCTAGTCTCTTTCACACTAGTCTTCAGATGATTGAACAGGAAGTGTGCCAAATTGATCTTCACCCTCTGATCAATAAAGTAGATCAGAAATTGCTGATCCACGTTTATATAGTCAGGAGAGCTTGTTGGCTTCCTGTGATTGAAACAGCCTAGAACAATCTTGGCCCACACTCTGAAGTGATCCTTCAGATCCTTGATTTTGCTGCTGGGAAAACCAAGAGTGAAAATGCAGTTTGCTACCACACCAATATCAGGGCACCTATCAGCCATGTCCACACAACGGACTCCACCACCACTCTGACCAATTAACCTAGCAATGAGGTCTTCAGAAATTATTATCTTCTTTCCCATAACAGAAGAGACGACTAGATGCTTATCAATCTTGGCATGAATCCAAAATTCTTTGACAAGCTCTGGGAAGGTTGGTCCAACCAATCTATCAAAGTACCTCTCCCACCTTTGAGTTTTGACTTCAGCAGTTAGGTCAAATCCATTTTCCTTCAAACTTTCGAAATCCACGATTAACTCAGAGAGAACCTCAAGATTCTTTACTGGTGTGAGAAGAGTTCTGGTAGGCGCTTGATATTGCTCAGAGGTTTCCTTCTTCTGATTTCCTGCAGAAATGCTGGAGGATGCCATTGTTCTCACACAAAAAGCTTGAGAGTGATTTGAGAAAAGCTAGGGTTTTGAAGGAGATATGCAGAAAAATTCTTAAGAGATTATGAGTAAGCGTAAAGATTAAGAATGAAGAGTAATGTGCTTAAATAGGATTTTCAAAAATTATTTTGAAAAATAAAACGTTTTTAAGAGAGAGAAAAAAATAATGATTGCAATTAACAAGCGTGATTACTTTTGCATTTAATGCTTGCTGATTTTGGGGGATTTGAGAAAGATACTTAAAACGGTTACCAGACATGTGTCTCAATGCACCCAATCAGCGTTTTCCTTTCTCAGAAACGTGCACGCGTTCTGCTTCAGGGATTTGCTGATGATTGGATGACACTTGTTTGATGTAGTGATCAGCACGTCTGTATTTGAGATTAGACTCTCAGATCTTTAGACTTGCCTCTGATACAATCTGCATGTTCTAACTTTCTGAAACAAGGATTGATCAGAAGTTCACAGCAATATAATTACATTCTGAAAGATAAACATATGGAATTAAAGCATTTTCATTCTGGGCATACTTTCATGCTGAGATGTTTCAGAATGAAATTAAACCTATCTTCTGAAAGGGGTTTAGTAAAGATATCAGCCCATTGATGGTCTGTATCTATAAATTTCAAGTTTAAAATGCCTTTCTGAATATAGTCCCTAATGAAATGATGTTTTATTTCTATATGCTTAGCTCTAGAATGTAAAATAGGATTCTTACTTAAGCAAATAGCAGAAGTATTATCACAAAGAATAGGAATGTTACTCTCAAAAATCTGGAAGTCTTCAAGCTGACTTTTCATCCAGAGCATCTGTGTGCTACATCCTGCTGCTGCTATGTACTCAGCTTCTGCTGTTGACAGAGCAATGGTTGATTGCCTTTTGCTGGACCACGAGATCAGATTTTCTCCCAGAAACTGGCAGCTTCCAGAAGTACTTTTTCGTTCCACTCTGTCTCCAGCAAAATCAGCGTCGCAGTAGCCTACTAAACTGTAATCACTAGATTTTCTATAAAACAGACCCAGATTAGTAGTACCTTTCAGATACTTGAAAATTCGCTTAACAGCTGTTAAGTGAGATTCTCTAGGATCTGATTGGAATCTAGCACAAATACATACACTGAATAGAATATCAGGTCTTGAAGCAGTCAGATAAAGGAGAGAACCAATCATACCTCTGTAGACTTTCTGTTCTACGCTTTTGCTTACCTCTTCTCTTTCCAGAATGCACGTGGGATGCATTGGAATTTTTGATGGCTTACATTCTGAGAGGTCAAATTTCTTCAGAAGATCTCTGATGTATTTGCTCTGATGAATGTAAGTTCCCTCTGGAGTTTGATTGATCTGAATTCCTAGAAAGAACTTCAGTTCCCCCATGAGGCTCATCTCAAATTCTGCCTGCATACACTTAGCAAATTTTCTTCCAAGAGAAGGATTAGTAGAACCAAAGATTATATCATCAACATAAATTTGACAAACTAAAATGTCACTCTTAACTGTTTTACAGAATAGAGTGGTGTCCACTTTCCCTCTGGTGAACTCATTTTCAAGCAGAAAGTTACTTAGCCTTTCATACCAAGCTCTGGGAGCTTGTTTCAGACCATACAGTGACTTTTTCAGTTTGAAAACATGTTCTGGATGTTTGGTATTTTCAAAACCTGGGGGTTGGTGAACATACACTTCTTCTTCTATATAACCATTTAAGAATGCACTTTTGACATCCATCTGATACAGAGTGATGCCTCTATTAACAGCAAATGAGATTAAAAGTCTGATAGATTCTAACCTGGCGACTGGGGCAAAGGTTTCTGTATAGTCTATCCCCTCTTGCTGACTATAACCTTGTGCAACCAGTCGTGCCTTGTTTCTGACGACTTCACCTTGTTCATTGAGCTTGTTTCTGAACACCCATCTTGTTCCAATGACGTTGAATCCTTTTGGTCTTGGAACGAGATCCCAAACGTCGTTTCTGGTGAATTGATTCAGCTCTTCTTGCATTGCCAGAATCCAGTCATTGTCCAGAAGTGCTTCATCAATAGAAGAAGGTTCAATCAGAGACACAAGTCCCATCAGAGTTTCTTCAGAGTTTCTGAGGCTTGCTCTTGTTCTGATTGGATCTTCCTTTCTTCCTAGAATAGATTCTTCTGGGTGATCCAAACTGCTTCTGGGTACTCTCTTCTGAGGTTGATCAGCAGCAGTTGTAGGATTTCTAGCATTGCTTCTTTCAGACGTTGAAGGAATGTCAGTGTTGAGAGCTTCTGATGACTTGTCTTCAGAACCTGCAAATTCAATTTCTATACCTGCAAGATTTTCATTCTGCTTTGACTTTTCAGAGTCAAGCTTGTCATCAAAACGAACACTGATTGATTCTTCCACAATCTGTGTTTCTGTATTGTATACTCTGTACCCTCTTGAGCGTTCAGAGTATCCTAACATAATACACTTCTGTGCCTTAGAATCAAACTTGTTCAAATAATTCTTAGTATTTAACATATAGCAAGTACATCCAAATGGATGAAAATACGAAATGTTGGGCTTTCTGTTCTTCCACAATTCATATGGAGTCTTTTCCAGAATAGGTCTTATTGAGATTCTATTCTGAATGTAGCACGCTGTGTTTATTGCCTCTGCCCAGAAAGTCTTAGCAACGTTTGTCTCGTTGATCATGGTTCTGGCCATTTCTTGCAATGTTCTGTTCTTTCGTTCTACAACTCCATTTTGTTTGGGAGTTCTAGGACAAGAGAAATCATGCAGAATGCCTTTGTCATTAAAGAATGACTCAAAATCTTTATTTTCAAATTCTCCACCATGATCACTTCTGACTTTAACGATTCTAAGATCTTTTTTCATTCTGAACTTGGTTACAGAAGGTAACAAACACAGAGTGTGACTCGTCCTTGTGTCTTAAGAACTTTACCCATGTCCATCTGCTATAGTCATCTACGATTACTAACCCATACTTCTTGCCACTGACAGAAGCAGTCTTAACTGGTCCAAATAAGTCAATGTGCAGAAGTTCTAATGGCTTAGAGGTAGAAACAACATTTTTGGATTTAAAAGATGGTTTTGCAAATTTGCCTTTCTGACATGCTTCACACAGAGCATCTGAATTGAACTTCAAATTTGGAAGTCCTCTGACCAGATTGAGTTTGTTAATCTGAGATATTCTTCTCATACTAACATGCCCCAATCTTCTGTGCCAGATCCACTGCTCGTTGTTAACAGACAGAAGACATTTTACGTTCTGACTCTTAAGTTCAGAAAGTTTGATTTTGTAAATGTTGTTTTTCCTCTTACCATTAAATAGGATAGTCCCATCTTTCTGACTAACAGCTTTACATGATTTTTGATTAAAGATTATATCATAACCGTTATCACTTAATTGACTTATGGATAACAAGTTATGCATCAATCCATCAACAAGCAGAACATTATTAATAGAGGGAAGATTTCCGTTACCTACAGTTCCAGAGCCAATTATCTTTCCCCTCTGATTGCCTCCAAAGCCAACGTGGCCTCCAGGCTTAAGTTCCAGGCTTTGGAACATATGCCTTCTTCCCGTCATGTGACGTGAGCAGCCAGAGTCCAGGTACCATGACTGGTGTTTCTGACTTGCTGCTAAAGATATCTGCAACATGTATTATTTTATCCTTAGGTACCCAGATCTTCTTGGGTCCTGATTTGTTAGTCTTACCAAAACTCTGGTTGAATTTTGGTTTCACAAAGTGATTGCTACTAGTATATTTGATGTCATGTGTGTGACCATACACAAAGTGTGAATTTAGAGGAGTGTACTTAATTGTTAAATCCATGACATTTTTAGGTGTAGGAACCTTACCTAGGTATCCTATTCCTTTCCTGCCGTTTCTGCTAACTCCATAGATCATTGAAGCCATTCTGCTTCTATCTATGCTTTTAGCAAGGAACTTCTGGAAACTATGATCATACTCCTTGATGATCTCATCAGCGTTGCTGGGAGTTTCAGCAATTGGTTCCTTCTGAGAGTTTTGTAAAGAGTTTTCTAATTTTAAAATTTTATCTCTCAGCTCAGAGTTTTCCAATTTGAGACTCTCAGACTTATTAGAGTCAGATTCAAGAGTCCTTTTCAGGTCTCTGAATTTAGCTCTAATCTGCTGATAACGTTCCAGAATTTCATTGAGGCTTTCAGCAAGTTCAGCCTTTGTAAAATTAACAGCGAAGTTAGGGAATACCTCTTCTGTGTCTGATTCTGAGTCTGAGTCAGAAGCTTCACTGTCATCGGGAATGTTAGCCATAAGCGCTATGTTCGCCCTTTCATCATCTGATTCTGAGTCAGCTTCAGACGAGTCAGAGTCATCCCATGTGGCCATGAGACTTTTCTTCTTCTCTCTTCCAAACTTCCTTTTTGGCTTTTCCCTCTGAAGCTTTGGACAGTCACTCTTGTAGTGTCCTTGCTCATTGCACTCGTAGCAGATGATGTCTTTTGTATTTGGCTTCTTGCTACCTGAGGAGCCTTCAGATCTTCTGTATCCAGAGGAAGAATCTGTCCTTCTGTATCTGGAAGAAGACTCGTTCTGATCAGATCTTCTGGGATTCCTGAACTTCTTTTGTCTTTGCTTCCACAGTTGATTTACTCTTCTGGAGAGAAGAGAAAGCTCGTCTTCTTCTGATGAGGATCCATCAGATGTTTCTTCAACTGCCTGCAAAACTTTAGATTCAGATTTTCTGTTAGATTTTAAAGCTATAGGCTTACCTTGCTTCTGAGGCTCGTCAGCTTCCAGCTCTATCTCATGACTTCTGAGGGAGCTTATAAGTTCCTCCAGAGTGATTTTGTTGAGATCTTTCGCCAGCTTCAGAGCAGTAACCATAGGCCTCCACTGCTTGGGTAAACTTCTGATTATCTTCTTGACATGGTCAGCAGTAGAGTATCCCTTGTCCAGAACTTTGAGACCAGCTACCAGAATCTGGAATCTAGAGAACATAGTTTCAATGGATTCAGATTCTTCCATTTTAAACGCCTCATACTTCTGAATGAGCGCCAGAGCCTTTGTTTCCTTGACTTGAACGTTCCCCTCATGCGTCATTCTGAGAGAATCAAAGATGTTCTTAGCTGTGTCTCTGTTGGAGATCTTCTCATACTCAGTATAGGAGATAGCACTGAGGAGGATGGTTCTGGCCTTATGGTGATTCTTGAAATCACGCTTTTGTTGATCAGTCATTGATTTTCTATCAATCTTCTGACCAGTTGCATTCACAGGGTGCGTGTATCCATCTGTCACCATATCCCACAGATCAGCATCATGTGCTAGAAAGAAGCTTTCAATTCTGTCTTTCCAGTAGTCAAAGTTTTCTCCATCAAAGACTGGAGGTTTGCCGCTGAATCTGTCTCTATCCTCATTGTTGTCATTGCTGAAATGAGAGTTGTTTCCTGCCATAGTGTTTTTCTGATGCTGGATCTTTTACTGACACGGTTAAGTGTTTTAGCTCAGAACCAGGCGCTCTGATGCCAATTGAAGGGGTGAAAAACACAAGAAGGGGGGGTTGAATTGTAAAACTGGAAACTTAAAGCAAATGACAAGGTATTTTTATCCTGGTTCGTTTGATCTCAAACTACTCCAGTCCACCCGTTCAAGGTGATTTCGCCTCTCTCCAACGAGGTCTTAATTCACTATATTCAACTGAATACAAATCTGCTTTAGCAACTGCTAAAACCTTCTTGATTCAAACCACAATCCGGTTTGTCAAGGCAACACTTTCTTACAAAGGTATAATCAAATGTGTGTGAATGTTTCTACAAAAACTATATCACAACTGTGATGTTTACACAAATGAAGCTTAGAATACTAAGATGCTAAACGCTAATAGAGTATCAGAGTTTGGTGGTTTAGCAAAACTTGTAGAGTGAAGATTACTGTTCAGCTTTGTGCGTGT
The DNA here is from genome assembly GCA_948472305.1 of Vicia faba. Lineage (NCBI taxonomy): Eukaryota > Viridiplantae > Streptophyta > Magnoliopsida > Fabales > Fabaceae > Vicia > Vicia faba. Next base: position 1,390,249,403 of record OX451736.1, on the reverse strand, counting down.
AGAGAGTTTGGAAGCATTAGCCGTGATAATCTTCAAAGCTTGGTTTATATAGCACTTTGAGAAGATGAACGTTGAAGCAAATATTCTTGATTCAATGCTATTAACAAGCTTTCCTTTCTGAGCAGATCTTGTCTAGAATGATGCCGTTGGTATTGATTAGCTTTCAATGCACAGTACCGTTGCTTCTTCAATGCACGATCTGGCTTGGCTCATTCTGATTCTGCTTCGCTGCTGATGAACTAATTTGTTTCTGTATCAGAGTGTTTTACGCGCAGTTCTGTTCATCAAGCTTCAGCATGTGCAAGCGTTGATCTTCTGATCTTGACGTTCTGATTCAGCAACTTCTGATGCTGATGCACAAACTCATATTCTGATGCTGAGAACGTGATCTTGCTTATTTTAATCAGCATATCTGCAAGTCAGAGCATAGTAATTTTAAGTAGCATATAATTCAATCATGAAATATTTAACTACTATATCTTTTCACTTTGTTATCATCAAAACTTAATTAGGGTACTAGATTCAAACATTGTTCTAACACTTAGTGTCGATCTGACTGAACCAGAGAAGGTATTTAATTATCTTTGACTGGAATGGAAATCAGAAGAATCTTAGGATCGATTCAACTGAACCATACAAAAGACTTGGAATATCTTCAACTGGAATAGGAATCTGAGAGATCTTAGTGTCGATCTGACTGAACAAGAGAAGGTCTTTAATCATCTTTTACTGGAATGGAAATAAGAAGAATCTTAGGATCGATTCAACTGAACAAGACAAAATTCTTGGAATATCTTCAACTGGAATAGGAATCAGAGCGATCTTAGTGTCGATTTGACTGAACCATAGAAGGTCTTGAATTAACTTTGATTGGAATGGAAATTAGAATAATCTTAGGATCGATTCAACTGAACCAGACAAAAGTCTTGGAATATCTTTAACTGGAATAGGAATCAGAGAGATCTTAGTGTCGATCTGACTGAACCAGAGAAGGTCTTTAATTATCTTTGACTGGAATGGAAATCAGAAGAATCTTACGATCGATTCAACTGAACCAGACAAAAGACTTGGAATATCTTCAACTGGAATAGGAATCTGAGAGATCTTAGTGTCGATCTGACTGAACCAGAGAAGTTCTTGAATTAACTTCGACAGGAATAGAAATCAGATGAATCTTAGGATCGATTCAACTGAAGAAGACAAAAATCTTGGAATATCTTCAACTGGAATAGGAATCAGGGAGATCTTAGTGTCGATCTGACTGAACCAGAGAAGGTCTTTAATTAACTTTGACTGGAATGGAAATCAGAAGAATATTAGGATTGATTCAACTGAACCAGACAAAAGTCTTGGAATATCTTCAACTGGAATAGGAATCAGAGCGATCTTAGTGTCAAATTGACTGAACCATAGAAGGTCTTGAATTAACTTTGACTGGAATGGAAATTAAAAGAATCTTAGGATCAATTAAATTGAACCAGACAAAAGTCTTGGAATATCTTCAACTGGAATAGGAATCAGAGAGATCTTAGTGTCGATCTGACTGAACCAGAGAAGGTATTTAATTATCTTTGACTGGAATGGAAATCAGAAGAATCTTAGGATCGATTCAACTGAACCATACAAAAGACTTGGAATATCTTCAACTGGAATAGGAATCTGAGAGATCTTAGTGTCGATCTGACTGAACAAGAGAAGGTCTTTAATCATCTTTTACTAGAATGGAAATAAGAAGAATCTTAGGATCGATTCAACTGAACAAGACAAAATTCTTGGAATATCTTCAACTGGAATAGGAATCAGAGCGATCTTAGTGTCGATTTGACTGAACCATAGAAGGTCTTGAATTAACTTTGATTGGAATGGAAATTAGAATAATCTTAGGATCGATTCAACTGAACCAGACAAAAGTCTTGGAATATCTTTAACTGGAATAGGAATCAGAGAGATCTTAGTGTCGATCTGACTGAACCAGAGAAGGTCTTTAATTATCTTTGACTGGAATGGAAATCAGAAGAATCTTACGATCGATTCAACTGAACCAGACAAAAGACTTGGAATATCTTCAACTGGAATAGGAATCTGAGAGATCTTAGTGTCGATCTGACTGAACCAGAGAAGTTCTTGAATTAACTTCGACAGGAATAGAAATCAGATGAATCTTAGGATCGATTCAACTGAAGAAGACAAAAATCTTGGAATATCTTCAACTGGAATAGGAATCAGGGAGATCTTAGTGTCGATCTGACTGAACCAGAGAAGGTCTTTAATTAACTTTGACTGGAATGGAAATCAGAAGAATATTAGGATTGATTCAACTGAACCAGACAAAAGTCTTGGAATATCTTCAACTGGAATAGGAATCAGAGCGATCTTAGTGTCAAATTGATTGAACCATAGAAGGTCTTGAATTAACTTTGACTGGAATGGAAATTAAAAGAATCTTAGGATCAATTAAATTGAACCAGACAAAAGTCTTGGAATATCTTCAACTGGAATAGGAATCAGAGAGATCTTAGTGTCGATCTGACTGAACCAGAGAAGGTATTTAATTATCTTTGACTGGAATGGAAATCAGAAGAATCTTAGGATCGATTCAACTGAACCATAGAAAAGACTTGGAATATCTTCAACTGGAATAGGAATCTGAGAGATCTTAGTGTCGATCTGACTGAACAAGAGAAGGTCTTTAATCATCTTTTACTGGAATGGAAATAAGAAGAATCTTAGGATCGATTCAACTGAACAAGACAAAATTCTTGGAATATCTTCAACTGGAATAAGAATCAGGGAGATCTTAGTGTCGATCTGACTGAACCAGAGAAGGTCTTTAATTAACTTTGACTGGAATGGAAATCAGAAGAATATTAGGATTGATTCAACTGAACCAGACAAAAGTCTTGGAATATCTTCAACTTGAATAGGAATCAGAGCGATCTTAGTGTCGATTTGACTGAACCATAGAAGGTCTTGAATTAACTTTGACTGGAATGGAAATTAAAAGAATCTTAGGATCGATTAAATTGAACCAGACAAGAGTCTTGGAATATCTTCAACTGGAATAGGAATCAGAGAGATCTTAGTGTCGATCTGACTGAACCAGAGAAGGTATTTAATTATCTTTGACTGGAATGGAAATCAGAAGAATCTTAGGATCGATTCAACTGAACCAGACAAAAGACTTGGAATATCTTCAACTGGAATAGGAATCAGAGAGATCTTAGTGTCGATCTGACTGAACCAGAGAAGGTATTTAATTATCTTTGATTGGAATAGAAATCAGAAGAATCTTAGGATCGATTCAACTGAAAGAGACAAAAGACTTAGAATATCTTCAACTGGAATAGGAATCTGAGAGATCTTAGTGTCGATCTGACTGAACAAGAGAAGGTCTTTAATCGTCATTTACTGGAATGGAAATAAGAAGAATCTTAGGATCGATTCAACTGAACAAGACAAAATTCTTGGAATATCTTCTACTGGAATAGGAATCAGGGAGATCTTAGTGTCGATCTGACTGAACCAGAGAAGGTCTTTAATTAACTTTGACTGGAATGGAAATCAGAAGAATATTAGGATTGATTCAACTGAACCAGATAAAAGTCTTGGAATATCTTCAACTGGAATAGGAATCTGAGAGATCTTAGTGTCGATCTGACTGAACCAGAGAAGGTCTTGAATTAACTTTGACTGGAATGGAAATTAGAAGAATCTTAGTAACGATTCAACTGAACAAGACAAAATTCTTGGAATATCTTCAACTGGAATAGGAATCAGGGAGATCTTAGTGTCGATCTGACTGAACCAGAGAAGGTCTTTAATTAACTTTGACTGGAATGGAAATCAGAAGAATATTAGGATTGATTCAACTGAACCAGACAAAAGTCTTGGAATATCTTCAACTTGAATAGGAATCAGAGCGATCTTAGTGTCGATTTGACTGAACCATAGAAGGTCTTGAATTAACTTTGACTGGAATGGAAATTAAAAGAATCTTAGGATGAATTAAATTGAACCAGACAAAAGTCTTGGAATATCTTCAACTGGAATAGGAATCAGAGAGATCTTAGTGTCGATCTGACTGAACCAGAGAAGGTATTTAATTATCTTTGACTGGAATGGAAATCAGAAGAATCTTAGGATCGATTAAACTGAACCATACAAAAGACTTGGAATATCTTCAACTGGAATACGAATCTGAGAGATCTTAGTGTCGATCTGACTGAACAAGAGAAGGTCTTTAATCATCTTTTACTGGAATGGAAATAAGAAGAATCTTAGGATCGATTCAACTGAACAAGACAAAATTCTTGGAATATCTTCAACTGGAATAAGAATCAGGGAGATCTTAGTGTCGATCTGACTGAACCAGAGAAGGTCTTTAATTAACTTTGACTGGAATGGGAATCAGAAGAATATTAGGATTGATTCAACTGAACCAGACAAAAGTCTTGGAATATCTTCAACTTGAATAGGAATCAGAGCGATCTTAGTGTCGATTTGACTGAACCATAGAAGGTCTTGAATTAACTTTGACTGGAATGGAAATTAAAAGAATCTTAGGATCGATTAAATTGAACCAGACAAAAGTCTTGGAATATCTTCAACTGGAATAGGAATCAGAGAGATCTTAGTGTCGATCTGACTGAACCAGAGAAGGTATTTAATTATCTTTGATTGGAATAGAAATCAGAAGAATCTTAGGATCGATTCAACTGAAAGAGACAAAAGACTTAGAATATCTTCAACTGGAATAGGAATCTGAGAGATCTTAGTGTCGATCTGACTGAACAAGAGAAGGTCTTTAATCATCATTTACTGGAATGGAAATAAGAAGAATCTTAGGATCGATTCAACTAAACAAGACAAAATTCTTGGAATATCTTCTACTGGAATAGGAATCAGGGAGATCTTAGTGTCGATCTGACTGAACCAGAGAAGGTCTTTAATTAACTTTGACTGGAATGGAAATCAGAAGAATATTAGGATTGATTCAACTGAACCAGATAAAAGTCTTGGAATATCTTCAACTGGAATAGGAATCTGAGAGATCTTAGTGTCGATCTGACTGAACCAGAGAAGGTCTTGAATTAACTTTGACTGGAATGGAAATTAGAAGAATCTTAGTAACGATTCAACTGAACAAGACAAAATTCTTGGAATATCTTCAACTGGAATAGGAATCAGGGAGATCTTAGTGTCGATCTGACTGAACCAGAGAAGGTCTTTAATTAACTTTGACTGGAATGGAAATCAGAAGAATATTAGGATTGATTCAACTGAACCAGACAAAAGTCTTGAAATATCTTCAACTTGAATAGGAATCAGAGCGATCTTAGTGTCGATTTGACTGAACCATAGAAGGTCTTGAATTAACTTTGACTGGAATGGAAATTAAAAGAATCTTAGGATGAATTAAATTGAACCAGACAAAAGTCTTGGAATATCTTCAACTGGAATAGGAATCAGAGAGATCTTAGTGTCGATCTGACTGAACCAGAGAAGGTATTTAATTATCTTTGACTGGAATGGAAATCAGAAGAATCTTAGGATCGATTCAACTGAACCATACAAAAGACTTGGAATATCTTCAACTGGAATAGGAATCTGAGAGATCTTAGTGTCGATCTGACTGAACAAGAGAAGGTCTTTAATCATCTTTTACTGGAATGGAAATAAGAAGAATCTTAGGATCGATTCAACTGAACAAGACAAAATTCTTGGAATATCTTCAACTGGAATAAGAATCAGGGAGATCTTTGTGTCGATCTGACTGAACCAGAGAAGGTCTTTAATTAACTTTGACTGGAATGGAAATCAGAAGAATATTAGGATTGATTCAACTGAACCAGACAAAAGTCTTGGAATATCTTCAACTTGAATAGGAATCAGAGCGATCTTAGTGTCGATTTGACTGAACCATAGAAGGTCTTGAATTAACTTTGACTAGAATGGTAATTAAAAGAATCTTAGGATCGATTAAATTGAACCAGACAAAAGTCTTGGAATATCTTCAACTGGAATAGGAATCAGAGAGATCTTAGTGTCGATCTGACTGAACCAGAGAAGGTATTTAATTATCTTTGATTGGAATAGAAATCAGAAGAATCTTAGGATCGATTCAACTGAACCAGACAAAAGACTTAGAATATCTTCAACTGGAATAGGAATCTGAGAGATCTTAGTGTCGATCTGACTGAACAAGAGAATGTCTTTAATCATCATTTACTGGAATGGAAATAAGAAGAATCTTAGGATCGATTCAACTAAACAAGACAAAATTCTTGGAATATCTTCTACTGGAATAGGAATCAGGGAGATCTTAGTGTCGATCTGAATGAACCAGAGAAGGTATTTAATTAACATTGACTGGAATGGAAATTAGAAGAATATTAGGATTGATTCAATTGAACCAGACAAAAGTCTTGGAATATCTTCAACTGGAATAGGAATCAGAGCGATCTTAGTGTCGATTTGACTGAACCATAGAAGGTCTTGAATTAACTTTGATTGGAATGGAAATTAGAATAATCTTAGGATCAATTCAACTGAACCAGACAAAAGTCTTGGAATATCTTTAACTGGAATAGGAATCAGAGAGATCTGAATGTCGATCTGACTGAACCAGAGAAGGTCTTTAATTATCATTGACTGGAATGGAAATCAGAAGAATCTTAGGATCGATTCAACTGAACCAGACAAAACACTTGGAATATCTTCAACTAGAATAGGAATCTGAGAGATCTTAGTGTCGATCTGACTGAACCAGAGAAGTTCTTGAATTAACTTTGACAGGAATGGAAATCAGATGAATCTTAGGATCGATTCAACTGAAGAAGACAAAAATCTTGGAATATCTTCAACTGGAATAGGAATCAGGGAGATCTTAGTGTCGATCTGATTGAACCAGAGAAGGTCTTTAATTAACTTTGACTGGAATGGAAATCAGAAGAATATTAGGATTGATTCAACTGAACCAGACAAAAGTCTTGGAATATCTTCAACTGGAATAGGAATCAGAGCGATCTTAGTGTCGATTTGACTGAACCATAGAAGGTCTTGAATTAACTTTGATTGGAATGGAAATTAGAATAATCTTAGGATCGATTCAACTGAACCAGACAAAAGTCTTGGAATATCTTTAATTGGAATAGGAATCAGAGAGATCTGAGTGTCGATCTGACTGAACCAGAGAAGGTCTTTAATTATCTTTGACTGGAATGGAAATCAGAAGAATCTTAGGATCGATTCACCTGAACCAGACAAAAGACTTGGAATATCTTCAACTAGAATAGGAATCTGAGAGATCTTAGTGTCGATCTGACTGAACCAGAGAAGTTCTTGAATTAACTTTGACAGGAATGGAAATCAGATGAATCTTAGGATCGATTCAACTGAAGAAGACAAAAATCTTGGAATATCTTCAACTTGAATAGGAATCAGGGAGATCTTAGTGTCGATCTGACTGAACCAGAGAAGGTCTTTAATTAACTTTGACTGGAATGGAAATCAGAAGAATATTAGGATTGATTCAACTGAACCAGACAAAAGTCTTGGAATATCTTCAACTGGAATAGGAATCAGAGCGATCTTAGTGTCAAATTGACTGAACCATAGAAGGTCTTGAATTAACTTTGACTGGAATGGAAATTAAAAGAATATTAGGATCAATTAAATTGAACCAGACAAAAGTCTTGGAATATCTTCAACTGGAATAGGAATCAGAGAGATCTTAGTGTCGATCTGACTGAACCAGAGAAGGTATTTAATTATCTTTGACTGGAATGGAAATCAGAAGAATCTTAGGATCGATTCAACTGAACCATACAAAAGACTTGGAATATCTTCAACTGGAATAGGAATCTGAGAGATCTTAGTGTCGACCTGACTGAACAAGAGAAGGTCTTTAATCATCTTTTACTGGAATGGAAATAAGAAGAATCTTAGGATCGATTCAACTGAACAAGACAAAATTCTTGGAATATCTTCAATTGGAATAGGAATCAGGGAGATCTTAGTGTCGATCTGACTGAACCAGAGAAGGTCTTTAATTAACTTTGACTGGAATGGAAATCATAAGAATATTAGGATTGATTCAACTGAACCAGACAAAAGTCTTGGAATATCTTCAACTTGAATAGGAATCAGAGCGATCTTAGTGTCGATTTGACTGAACCATAGAAGGTCTTGAATTAACTTTGACTTGAATGGAAATTAAAAGAATCTTAGGATCGATTAAATTGAACCAGACAAAAGTCTTGGAATATCTTCAACTGGAATAGGAATCAGAGAGATCTTAGTGTCGATCTGACTGAACCAGAGAAGGTATTTAATTATCTTTGACTGGAATAGAAATCAGAAGAATCTTAGGATCGATTCAACTGAACCAGACAAAAGACTTGGAATATCTTCAACTGGAATAGGAATCTGAGAGATCTTAGTGTCGATCTGACTGAACAAGAGAAGGTCTTTAATCATCATTTACTGGAATGGAAATAAGAAGAATCTTAGGATCGATTCAACTGAACAAGACAAAATTCTTGGAATATCTTCTACTGGAATAGGAATCAGGGAGATCTTAGTGTCGATCTGAATGAACCAGAGAAGGTTTTTAATTAACTTTGACTGGAATGGAAATCAGAAGAATATTAGGATTGATTCAACTGAACCAGACAAAAGTCTTGGAATATCTTCAACTGGAATAGGAATCAGAGCGATCTTAGTGTCAAATTGACTGAACCATAGAAGGTCTTGAATTAACTTTGACTGGAATGGAAATTAAAAGAATCTTAGGATCAATTAAATTGAACCAGACAAAAGTCTTGGAATATCTTCTACTGGAATAGGAATCAGAGAGATCTTAGTGTCGATCTGACTGAACCAGAGAAGGTATTTAATTATCTTTGACTGGAATGGAAATCAGAAGAATCTTAGGATCGATTCAACTGAACCATACAAAAGACTTGGAATATCTTCAACTGGAATAGGAATCTGAGAGATCTTAGTGTCGATCTGACTGAACAAGAGAAGGTCTTTAATCATCTTTTACTGGAATGGAAATAAGAAGAATCTTAGGATCGATTCAACTGAACAAGACAAAATTCTTGGAATATCTTCAACTGGAATAGGAATCAGGGAGATCTTAGTGTCGATCTGACTGAACCAGAGAAGGTCTTTAATTAACTTTGACTGGAATGGAAATCAGAAGAATATTAGGATTGATTCAACTGAACCAGACAAAAGTCTTGGAATATCTTCAACTTGAATAGGAATCAGAGCGATCTTAGTGTCGATTTGACTGAACCATAGAAGGTCTTGAATTAACTTTGACTGGAATGGAAATTAAAAGAATCTTAGGATCGATTAAATTGAACCAGACAAAAGTCTTGGAATATCTTCATTGGAATAGGAATCAGAGAGATCTTAGTGTCGATCTGACTGAACCAGAGAAGGTCTTTAATCATCATTTACTGGAATTGCAATAAGAAGAATCTTAGGATCGATTCAACTGAACAAGACAAAATTCTTGGAATATCTTCTACTGGAATAGGAATCAGGGAGATCTTAGTGTCGATCTGAATGAACCAGAGAAGGTTTTTAATTAACTTTGACTGGAATGGAAATCAGAAGAATATTAGGATTGATTCAACTGAACCAGACAAAAGTCTTGGAATATCTTCAACTGGAATAGGAATCAGAGCGATCTTAGTGTCGATTTGACTGAACCATAGAAGGTCTTGAATTAACTTTGATTGGAATGGAAATTAGAATAATCTTAGGATCGATTCAACTGAACCAGACAAAAGTCTTGGAATATCTTTAACTGGAATAGGAATCAGAGAGATCTGAGTGTCGATCTGACTGAACCAGAGAAGGTCTTTAATTATCTTTGACTGGAATGGAAATCAGAAGAATCTTAGGATCGATTCAACTGAACCAGACAAAAGACTTGGAATATCTTAAACTAGAATAGGAATCTGAGAGATCTTAGTGTCGATCTGACTGAACCAGAGAAGTTCTTGAATTAACTTTGACAGGAATAGAAATCAGATGAATCTTAGGATCGATTCAACTGAAGAAGACAAAAATCTTGGAATATCTTCAACTTGAATAGGAATCAGGGAGATCTTAGTGTCGATCTGACTGAACCAGAGAAGGTCTTTAATTAACTTTGACTGGAATGGAAATCAGAAGAATATTAGGATTGATTCAACTGAACCAGACAAAAGTCTTGGAATATCTTCAACTGGAATAGGAATCAGAGCGATCTTAGTGTCGAATTGACTGAACCATAGAAGGTCTTGAATTAACTTTGACTGGAATGGAAATTAAAAGAATCTTAGGATCGATTAAATTGAACCAGACAAAAGTCTTGGAATATCTTCAACTGGAATAGGAATCAAAGAGATCTTAGTGTCGATCTGACTGAACCAGAGAAGGTATTTAATTATCTTTGACTGGAATGGAAATCAGAAGAATCTTAGGATCGATTCAACTGAACCATATAAAAGACTTGGAATATCTTCAACTGGAATAGGAATTTGAGAGATCTTAGTGTCGATCTGACTGAACAAGAGAAGGTCTTTAATCATCATTTACTGGAATGGAAATAAGAAGAATCTTAGGATCGATTCAACTGAACAAGACAAAATTCTTCGAATATCTTCTACTAGAATAGGAATCAGGGAGATCTTAGTGTCGATCTGAATGAACCAGAGAAGGTATTTAATTAACTTTGACTGGAATGGAAATCAGAAGAATATTAGGATTGATTCAACTGAACCAGACAAAAGTCTTGGAATATCTTCAACTGGAATAGGAATCAGAGCGATCTTAGTGTCGATTTGACTGAACCATAGAAGGTCTTGAATTAACTTTGATTGGAATGGAAATTAGAATAATCTTAGGATCGATTCAACTGAACCAGACAAAAGTCTTGGAATATCTTTAACTGGAATAGGAATCAGAGAGATCTTAGTGTCGATCTGACTGAACCAGAGAAGGTCTTTAATCATCTTTGACTGGAATGGAAATCAGAAGAATCATAGGATCGATTCAACTGAACCAGACAAAAGACTTGGAATATCTTCAACTAGAATAGGAATCTGGGAGATCTTAGTGTCGTTCTGACTGAACCAGAGAAGTTCTTGAATTAACTTTGACAGGAATGGAAATCAGATGAATCTTAGGATCGATTCAACTGAAGAAGACAAAAATCTTGGAATATCTTCAACTGGAATAGGAATCAGGGAGATCTTAGTGTCGATCTGACTGAACCAGAGAAGGTCTTTACTTAACTTTGACTGGAATGGAAATCATAAGAATATTAGGATTGATTCAACTGAACCAGACAAAAGTCTTGGAATATCTTCAACTGGAATAGGAATCAGAGCGATCTTAGTGTCGATTTGACTGAACCATAGAAGGTCTTGAATTAACTTTGATTGGAATGGAAATTAGAATAATCTTAGGATCGATTCAACTGAACCAGACAAAAGTCTTGGAATATCTTTAACTGGAATAGGAATCAGAGAGATCTTATTGTCGATCTGACTGAACCAGAGAAGGTCTTTAATTATCTTTGACTGGAATGGAAATCAGAAGAATCTTAGGATCGATTCAACTGAACCAGACAAAAGACTTGGAATATCTTCAACTGGAATAGGAATTTGAGAGATCTTAGTGTCGATCTGACTGAACAAGAGAAGGTCTTTAATCATCTTTTACTGGAATGGAAATAAGAAGAATCTTAGGATCGATTCAACTGAACAAGACAAAATTCTTGGAATATCTTCAACTGGAATAGGAATCTGGGAGATCTTAGTGTCGATCTGACTGAACCAGAAAAGGTCTTTAATTAACTTTGACTGGAATGGAAATCAGAAGAATATTAGGATTGATTCAACTGAACCAGACAAAAGTCTTGGAATATCTTCAACTGGAATAGGAATCAGAACGATCTTAATGTCGATTTGACTGAACCATAGAAGGTATTGAATTAACTTTGACTGGAATGGAAATTAGAATAATCTTAGGATCGATTCAACAGAACCAGACAAAAGTCTTGGAATATCTTTAACTGGAATAGGAATCAGAGAGATCTTAGTGTCGATCTGATTGAACCAGAGAAGGTCTTTAATTATCTTTGACTGGAATGGAAATCAGAAGAATCTTAGGATCGATTCAACTGGACCAGACAAAAGACTTGGAATATCTTCAACTGGAATAGGAATCTGAGAGATCTTAGTGTCGATCTGACTGAACCAGAGAAGGTCTTGAATTAACTTTGACAAGAATGGAAATCAGATGAATCTTAGGATCGATTCAACTGAATTAGACAAAAGTCTTGGAATATCTTCAACTAGAATATGAATCAGAGAGATCTTAGTGTCGATCTGAATGAACCAGAGAAGGTCTTGAATTAACTTTGACTGGAATGGAAATTAGAAGAATCTTAGTAACGATTCTACTGAACCAGACAAAAGTCTTGGAATATCTTCAACTCGAATAGGAATCAGAGAGATCATAGTGTCGATCTGACTGAACCAGAGAAGGTATTTAATTAACTTTGATTGGAACGGAAATTAGAAGAATATTAGGATTGATTCAACTGAAATAGAAAAAAATTCTTGTAATATCTTCAACTTGAATAGGAATCAGAGAGATCTTAGTGTCGATCTGACTGAACCAGAGAAGGTCTTTAATTATCTTTGACTGGAATGGAAATCAGAAGAATCTTAGGATCGATTCAACTGAACCAGACAAAAGACTTGGAATATCTTCAACTGGAATAGGAATCTGAGAGATCTTAGTGTCGGTCTGACTGAACCAGAGAAGGTCTTGAATTAACTTTTATAGGAATGGAAATCAGATGAATCTTAGGATCGATTCAAGTGAACTAGACAAAAGTCTTGGAATATCTTCAACTAGAATATGAATCTGAGAGATCTTAGTGTCGATCTGAATGTACCAGAGAAGGTCTTGAATTAACTTTGACTGGAATGGAAATTAGAAGAATCTTAGTAATGATTCTACTGAACCAGAAAAAAGTCTTGGAATATCTTCAACTCGAATAGGAATCAGAGAGATCATAGTGCCGATCTGACTGAACCAGAGAAGGTCTTTAATTAACTTTGATTGGAACGGAAATTAGAAGAATATTAGGATTGATTCAACTGAACCAGAAAAAATTCTTGTAATATCTTCAACTTGATTAGGAATCAGAGAGATCTTGGTGTCGATCTGACTGAACCAGAGAAGGTCTTTAATTATCTTTGACTGGAATGGAAATCAGAAGAATCTTAGGATCGATTCAACTGAACCAGACAAAAGACTTGGAATATCTTCAACTGGAATAGGAATCTGAGAGATCTAAGTGTCGATCTGAATGAACCAGAGAAGGTCTTGAATTAACTTTGACAGGAATGGAAATCAGATGAATCTTAGGATCGATTCAACTGAAATAGACAAAAGTCTTGGAATATCTTCAACTGGAATAGGAATCTGAGAGATCTTAGTGTCGATCTGACTGAACCAGAGAAGGTCTTGAATTAACTTTGACTGGAATGGAAATTAGAAGAATCTTAGTAACGATTCAACTGAACAAGACAAAATTCTTGGAATATCTTCAACTGGAATAGGAATCAGGGAGATCTTAGTGTCGATCTGACTGAACCAGAGAAGGTCTTTAATTAACTTTGACTGGAATGGAAATCAGAAGAATATTAGGATTGATTCAACTGAACCAGACAAAAGTCTTGGAATATCTTCAACTTGAATAGGAATCAGAGCGATCTTAGTGTCGATTTGACTGAACCATAGAAGGTCTTGAATTAACTTTGACTGGAATGGAAATTAAAAGAATCTTAGGATGAATTAAATTGAACCAGACAAAAGTCTTGGAATATCTTCAACTGGAATAGGAATCAGAGAGATCTTAGTGTCGATCTGACTGAACCAGAGAAGGTATTTAATTATCTTTGACTGGAATGGAAATCAGAAGAATCTTAGGATCGATTCAACTGAACCAGACAAAAGACTTGGAATATCTTCAACTGGAATAGGAATCTGAGAGATCTTAGTGTCGATCTGACTGAACAAGAGAAGGTCTTTAATCATCATTTACTGGAATGGAAATAAGAAGAATCTTAGGATCGATTCAACTGAACAAGACAAAATTCTTGGAATATCTTCAACTGGAATAGGAATCAGGGAGATCTTAGTGTCGATATGACTGAACCAGAGAAGGTCTTTAATTAACTTTGACTGGAATGGAAATCAGAAGAATATTAGGATTGATTCAACTGAACCAGACAAAAGTCTTGGAATATCTTCAACTGGAATAGGAATCAGAGCGATCTTAGTGTCGATTTGACTGAACCATAGAAGGTATTGAATTAACTTTGATTGGAATGGAAACTAGAATAATCTTAGGATCGATTCAACTGAACCAGACAAAAGTCTTGGAATATCTTTAACTGGAATAGGAATCAGAGAGATCTTAGTGTCGATCTGACTGAACCAGAGAAGGTCTTTAATTATCTTTGACTGGAATGGAAATCAGAAGAATCTTAGGATCGATTCAACCGAACCAGACAAAAGACTTGGAATATCTTCAACTGGAATAAGAATCTGAGAGATCTTAGTGTCGATCTGAATGAACCAGAGAAGGTCTTGAATTAACTTTGACAGGAATGGAAATCAGATGAATCTTAGGATCGATTCAACTGAATTAGACAAAAGTCTTGGAATATCTTCAACTAGAATATGAATCAGAGAGATCTTAGTGTCGATCTGAATGAACCAGAGAAGGTCTTGAATTAACTTTGACTGGAATGGAAATTAGAAGAATCTTAGTAACGATTCTACTGAACCAGACAAAAGTCTTGGAATATCTTCAACTCGAATAGGAATCAGAGAGATCATAGTGTAGATCTGACTGAACCAGAGAAGGTATTTAATTAACTTTGATTGGAACGGAAATTAGAAGAATATTAGGATTGATTCAACTGAAATAGAAAAAATTCTTGTAATATCTTCAACTTGAATAGGAATCAGAGAGATCTTAGTGTCGATCTGACTGAACCAGAGAAGGTCTTTAATTATCTTTGACTAGAATGGAAATCAGAAGAATCTTAGGATCGATTCAACTGAACCAGACAAAAGACTTGGAATATCTTCAACTGGAATAGGAATCTGAGAGATCTTAGTGTCGGTCTGACTGAACCAGAGAAGGTCTTGAATTAACTTTGATAGGAATGGAAATCAGATGAATCTTAGGATCGATTCAACTGAACTAGACAAAAGTCTTGGAATATCTTCAACTAGAATATGAATCTGAGAGATCTTAGTGTCGATCTGAATGAACCAGAGAAGGTCTTGAATTAACTTTGACTGGAATGGAAATTAGAAGAATCTTAGTAATGATTCTACTGAACCAGACAAAAGTCTTGGAATATCTTCAACTCGAATATGAATCAGAGAGATCATAGTGCCGATCTGACTGAACCAGAGAAGGTCTTTAATTAACTTTGATTGGAACGGAAATTAGAAGAATATTAGGATTGATTCAACTGAACCAGAAAAAATTCTTGTAATATCTTCAACTTGAATAGGAATCAGAGAGATCTTGGTGTCGATCTGACTGAACCAGAGAAGTTCTTTAATTATCTTTGACTGGAATGGAAATCAGAAGAATCTTAGGATCGATTCAACTGAACCAGACAAAAGACTTGGAATATCTTCAACTGGAATAGGAATCTGAGAGATATTAGTGTCGATCTGAATGAACCAGAGAAGGTCTTGAATTAACTTTGACAGGAATGGAAATCAGATGAATCTTAGGATCGATTCAACTAAAATAGACAAAAGTCTTGGAATATCTTCAACTGGAATAGGAATCTGAGAGATCTTAGTGTCGATCTGACTGAACCAGAGAATGTCTTGAATTAACTTTGACTGGAATGGAAATTAGAAGAATCTTAGTAACTATTCTACTGAACCAGACAAAAGTCTTGGAATACCTTCAACTCGAATAGGAATCAGAGAGATCATAGTGTCGATCTGACTGAACCAGAGAAGGTCTTTAATTAACTTTGATTGGAACAGAAATTAGAAGAATATTAGGATTGATTCAACTGAACCAGAAAAAATTCTTGTAATATCTTCAACTTGAATAGGAATCAGAGAGATATTAGTGTCGATTTGACTGAACCAGAGAAGGTCTTTAATTATCTTTGACTGGAATGGAAATCAGAAGAATCTTAGGATCGATTCAACTGAACCAGACAAAAGACTTGGAATATCTTCAACTGGAATAGGAATCTGAGAGATCTTAGTGTCGATCTGAATTAACCAGAAAAGGTCTTGAATTAACTTTGACAGGAATGGAAATCAGATGAATCTTAGGATCAATTCAACTGAAATAGACAAAAGTCTTGGAATATCTTCAACTGGAATAGGAATCTGAGAGATCTTAGTGCCGATCTGACTGAACAAGAGAAGGTCTTTAATCATCTTTTACTGTAATGGAAATAAGAAGAATCTTAGGATCGATTCAACTGAACAAGACAAAATTCTTGGAATATCTTCAACTGGAATAGGAATCAGGGAGATCTTAGTGTCGATCTGACTGAACCAGAGAAGGTCTTTAATTAACTTTGACTGGAATGGAAATCAGAAGAATATTAGGATTGATTCATCTTAACTAGACAAAAGTCTTGGAATATCTTCAACTGGAATAGGAATCAGAGCGATCTTAGTGTCGATTTGACTGAACCATAAAAGGTATTGAATTAACTTTGATTGGAATGGATATTAGAATAATCTTAGGATTGATTCAACTGAACCAGACAAAATTCTTGGAATATCTTTAACTGGAATAGGAATCAGAGAGATCTTAGTATCGATCTGACTGAACCAGATAAGGTCTTTAATTATCTTTGACTGGAATGGAAATCAGAAGAATCTTAGGATCGATTCAACTGAACCAGACAAAAGACTTGGAATATCTTCAACCGGAATAGGAATCTGAGAGATCTTAGTGTCGATCTGACTGAACCAGAGAAGGTCTTGAATTAACTTTGACAGGAATGGAAATCAGATGAATCTTAGGATCGATTCAACTGAACTAGACAAAAGTCTTGGAATATATTCAACTAGAATATGAATCAGAGAGATCTTAGTGTCGATCCGAATGAACCAGAGAAGGTCTTGAATTAACTTTGACTGGAATGGAAATTAGAAGAATCTTAGTAACGATTCTACTGAACCAGACAAAAGTCTTGTTATATCTTCAACTCGAATAGGAATCAGAGAGATCATAGTGTCGATCTGACTGAACCAGAAAAGGTCTTTAATTAACTTTGATTGGAACGGAAATGAGAAGAATATTAGGATTGATTCAACTGAACCAGAAAAAATTCTTGTAATATCTTCAACTTGAATAGGAATCAGAGAGATCTTAGTGTCGATCTGACAGAACCAGAGAAGGTCTTTAATTATTTTTGACTGGAATGGAAATCAGAAGAATCTTAGGATCGATTCAACTGAACCGGACAAAAGACTTGGAATATCTTCAACTGGAATAGGAATCTGAGAGATCTTAGTGTCGATCTGACTGAACCAGAGAAGGTCTTGAATTAACTTTGACAGGAATGGAAATCAGATGAATCTTAGGATCGATTCAACTGAACTAGACAAAAGTCTTGGAATATCTTCAACTAGAATATGAATCAGAGAGATCTTAGTGTCGATCTGAATGAACCAGTAAAGGTCTTGAATTAACTTTGACTGGAATGGAAATTAGAAGAATCTTAGTAGCGATTCTACTGAACCAGACAAAAGACTTGGAATATCTTCAACTCGAATAGGAATCAGAGAGATCATAGTGTCGATCTGACTGAACCAGAGAAGGTCTTTAATTAACTTTGATTGGAACGGAAATTAGAAGAATATTAGGATTGATTCAACTGAACCAGAAACAATTCTTGTAATATCTTCAGCTTGAATAGGAATCAGAGCGATCTTAATGTCGATTTGACTGAACCATAGAAGGTATTGAATTAACTTTGACTGGAATGGAAATTAGAATAATCTTAGGATCAATTCAACAGAACCAGACAAAAGTCTTGGAATATCTTTAACTGGAATAGGAATCAGAGAGATCTTAGTGTCGATCTGATTGAACCAGAGAAGGTCTTTAATTATCTTTGACTGGAATGGAAATCAGAAGAATCTTAGGATCGATTCAACTGAACCAGACAAAAGACTTGGAATATCTTCAACTGGAATAGGAATCTGAGAGATCTTAGTGTCGATCTGACTGAACCAGAGAAGGTCTTGAATTAACTTTGACAAGAATGGAAATCAGATGAATCTTAGGATCGATTCAACTGAATTAGACAAAAGTCTTGGAATATCTTCAACTAGAATATGAATCAGAGAGATCTTAGTGTCGATCTGAATGAACCAGAGAAGGTCTTGAATTAACTTTGACTGGAATGGAAATTAGAAGAATCTTAGTAACGATTCTACTGAACCAGACAAAAGTCTTGGAATATCTTCAACTCGAATAGGAATCAGAGAGATCATAGTGTCGATCTGACTGAACCAGAGAAGGTATTTAATTAACTTTGATTGGAACGGAAATTAGAAGAATATTAGGATTGATTCAACTGAAATAGAAAAAAATTCTTGTAATATCTTCAACTTGATTAGGAATCAGAGAGATCTTGGTGTCGATCTGACTGAACCAGAGAAGGTCTTTAATTATCTTTGACTGGAATGGAAATCAGAAGAATCTTAGGATCGATTCAACTGAACCAGACAAAAGACTTGGAATATCTTCAACTGGAATAGGAATCTGAGAGATCTAAGTGTCGATCTGAATGAACCAGAGAAGGTCTTGAATTAACTTTGACAGGAATGGAATCCAGATGAATCTTAGGATCGATTCAACTGAAATAGACAAAAGTCTTGGAATATCTTCAACTGGAATAGGAATCTGAGAGATCTTAGTGTCGATCTGACTGAACCAGAGAAGGTCTTGAATTAACTTTGACTGGAATGGAAATTAGAAGAATCTTAGTAACGATTCAACTGAACAAGACAAAATTCTTGGAATATCTTCAACTGGAATAGGAATCAGGGAGATCTTAGTGTCGATCTGACTGAACCAGAGAAGGTCTTTAATTAACTTTGACTGGAATGGAAATCAGAAGAATATTAGGATTGATTCAACTGAACCAGACAAAAGTCTTGGAATATCTTCAACTTGAATAGGAATCAGAGCGATCTTAGTGTCGATTTGACTGAACCACAGAAGGTCTTGAATTAACTTTGACTGGAATGGAAATTAAAAGAATCTTAGGATGAATTAAATTGAACCAGACAAAAGTCTTGGAATATCTTCAACTGGAATAGGAATCAGAGAGATCTTAGTGTCGATCTGACTGAACCAGAGAAGGTACTTAATTATCTTTGACTGGAATGGAAATCAGAAGAATCTTAGGATCGATTCAACTGAACCAGACAAAAGACTTGGAATATCTTCAACTGGAATAGGAATCTGAGAGATCTTAGTGTCGATCTGACTGAACAAGAGAAGGTCTTTAATCATCATTTACTGGAATGGAAATAAGAAGAATCTTAGGATAGATTCAACTGAACAAGACAAAATTCTTGGAATATCTTCAACTGGAATAGGAATCAGGGAGATCTTAGTGTCGATATGACTGAACCAGAGAAGGTCTTTAATTAACTTTGACTGGAATGGAAATCAGAAGAATATTAGGATTGATTCAACTGAACCAGACAAAAGTCTTGGAATATCTTCAACTGGAATAGGAATCAGAGCGATCTTAGTGTCGATTTGACTGAACCATAGAAGGTATTGAATTAACTTTGATTGGAATGGAAACTAGAATAATCTTAGGATCGATTCAACTGAACCAGACAAAAGTCTTGGAATATCTTTAACTGGAATAGGAATCAGAGAGATCTTAGTGTCGATCTGACTGAACCAGAGAAGGTCTTTAATTATCTTTGACTGGAATGGAAATCAGAAGAATCTTAGGATCGATTCAACCGAACCAGACAAAAGACTTGGAATATCTTCAACTGGAATAAGAATCTGAGAGATCTTAGTGTCGATCTGACTGAACCAGAGAAGGTCTTGAATTAACTTTGACAGGAATGAAAATCAGATGAATCTTAGGATCGATTCAACTGAATTAGACAAAAGTCTTGGAATATCTTCAACTAGAATATGAATCAGAGAGATCTTAGTGTCGATCTGAATGAGCCAGAGAAGGTCTTGAATTAACTTTGACTGGAATGGAAATTAGAAGAATCTTAGTAACGATTCTACTGAACCAGACAAAAGTCTTGGAATATCTTCAACTCGAATAGGAATCAGAGAGATCATAGTGTCGATCTGACTGAACCAGAGAAGGTATTTAATTAACTTTGATTGGAACGGAAATTAGAAGAATATTAGGATTGATTCAACTGAAATAGAAAAAATTCTTGTAATATCTTCAACTTGAATAGGAATCAGAGAGATCTTAGTGTCTATCTGACTGAACCAGAGAAGGTCTTTAATTATCTTTGACTGGAATGGAAATCAGAAGAATCTTAGGATCGATTCAACTGAACCAGACAAAAGACTTGGAATATCTTCAACTGGAATAGGAATCTGAGAGATCTTAGTGTTGGTCTGACTGAACCAGAGAAGGTCTTGAATTAACTTTGATAGGAATGGAAATCAGATGAATCTTAGGATCGATTCAACTAAACTAGACAAAAGTCTTGGAATATCTTCAACTAGAATATGAATCTGAGAGATCTTAGTGTCGATCTGAATGAACCAGAGAAGGTCTTGAATTAACTTTGACTGGAATGGAAATTAGAAGAATCTTAGTAATGATTCTACTGAACCAGACAAAAGTCTTGGAATATCTTCAACTCGAATATGAATCAGAGAGATCATAGTGCCGATCTGACTGAACCAGAGAAGGTCTTTAATTAACTTTGATTGGAACGGAAATTAGAAGAATATTAGGATTGATTCAACTGAACCAGAAAAAATTCTTGTAATATCTTCAACTTGAATAGGAATCAGAGAGATCTTGGTGTCGATCTGACTGAACCAGAGAAGTTCTTTAATTATCTTTGACTGGAATGGAAATCAGAAGAATCTTAGGATCGATTCAACTGAACCAGACAAAAGACTTGGAATATCTTCAACTGGAATAGGAATCTGAGAGATATTAGTGTCGATCTGAATGAACCAGAGAAGGTCTTGAATTAACTTTGACAGGAATGGAAATCAGATGAATCTTAGGATCGATTCAACTGAAATAGACAAAAGTCTTGGAATATCTTCAACTGGAATAGGAATCTGAGAGATCTTAGTGTCGATCTGACTGAACCAGAGAATGTCTTGAATTAACTTTGACTGGAATGGAAATTAGAAGAATCTTAGTAACTATTCTACTGAACCAGACAAAAGTCTTGGAATACCTTCAACTCGAATAGGAATCAGAGAGATCATAGTGTCGATCTGACTGAACCAGAGAAGGTCTTTAATTAACTTTGATTGGAACGGAAATTAGAAGAATATTAGGATTGATTCAACTGAACCAGAAAAAATTCTTGTAATATCTTCAACTTGAATAGGAATCAGAGAGATATTAGTGTCGATTTGACTGAACCAGAGAAGGTCTTTAATTATCTTTGACTGGAATGGAAATCAGAAGAATCTTAGGATCGATTCAACTGAACCAGACAAAAGACTTGGAATATCTTCAACTGGAATAGGAATCTGAGAGATCTTAGTGTCGATCTGAATTAACCAGAAAAGGTCTTGAATTAACTTTGACAGGAATGGAAATCAGATGAATCTTAGGATCAATTCAACTGAAATAGACAAAAGTCTTGGAATATCTTCAACTAGAATAGGAATCTGAGAGATCTTAGTGCCGATCTGACTGAACAAGAGAAGGTCTTTAATCATCTTTTACTGTAATGGAAATAAGAAGAATCTTAGGATCGATTCAACTGAACAAGACAAAATTCTTGGAATATCTTCAACTGGAATAGGAATCAGGGAGATCTTAGTGTCGATCTGACTGAACCAGAGAAGGTCTTTAATTAACTTTGACTGGAATGGAAATCAGAAGAATATTAGGATTGATTCATCTTAACTAGACAAAAGTCTTGGAATATCTTCAACTGGAATAGGAATCAGAGCGATCTTAGTGTCGATTTGACTGAACCATAGAAGGTATTGAATTAACTTTGATTGGAATGGATATTAGAATAATCTTAGGATTGATTCAACTGAACCAGACAAAAGTCTTGGAATATCTTTAACTGGAATAGGAATCAGAGAGATCTTAGTATCGATCTGACTGAACCAGATAAGGTCTTTAATTATATTTGACTGGAATGGAAATCAGAAGAATCTTAGGATCGATTCAACTGAACCAGACAAAAGACTTGGAATATCTTCAACCGGAATAGGAATCTGAGAGATCTTAGTGTCGATCTGACTGAACCAGAGAAGGTCTTGAATTAACTTTGACAGGAATGGAAATCAGATGAATCTTAGGATCGATTCAACTGAACTAGACAAAAGTCTTGGAATATATTCAACTAGAATATGAATCAGAGAGATCTTAGTGTCGATCTGAATGAACCAGAGAAGGTCTTGAATTAACTTTGACTGGAATGGAAATTAGAAGAATCTTAGTAACGATTCTACTGAACCAGACAAAAGTCTTGTTATATCTTCAACTCGAATAGGAATCAGAGAGATCATAGTGTCGATCTGACTGAACCAGAAAAGGTCTTTAATTAACTTTGATTGGAACGGAAATTAGAAGAATATTAGGATTGATTCAACTGAACCAGAAAAAATTCTTGTAATATCTTCAACTTGAATAGGAATCAGAGAGATCTTAGTGTCGATCTGACTGAACCAGAGAAGGTCTTTAATTATTTTTGACTGGAATGGAAATCAGAAGAATCTTAGGATCGATTCAACTGAACCGGACAAAAGACTTGGAATATCTTAAACTGGAATAGGAATCTGAGAGATCTTAGTGTCGATCTGACTGAACCAGAGAAGGTCTTGAATTAACTTTGACAGGAATGGAAATCAAGATGAATCTTAGGATCGATTAAACTGAACTAGACAAAAGTCTTGGAATATCTTCAACTAGAATATGAATCAGAGAGATCTTAGTGTCGATCTGAATGAACCAGTAAAGGTCTTGAATTAACTTTGACTGGAATGGAAATTAGAAGAATCTTAGTAGCGATTCTACTGAACCAGACAAAAGACTTGGAATATCTTCAGCTCGAATAGGAATCAGAGAGATCATAGTGTCGATCTGACTGAACCAGAGAAGGTCTTTAATTAACTTTGATTGGAACGGAAATTAGAAGAATATTAGGATTGATTCAACTGAACCAGAAACAATTATTGTAATATCTTCAACTTGAATAGGAATCAGAGAGATCTTAGTGTCGATTTGACTGAACCAGAGAAGCTCTTTAATTAACTTTGACGGGAATGGAAATTAGAAGAATCTTAGGATCGATTAAACTGAACCAGACAAAAGTCTTGGAATATCTTCAACAGGAATAGGAATCAGAGAGATCTTAGTGTCGATCTGACTAAACCAGAGAAGGTCTTGAATTAACTTTGACTGGAATGGAAATCAGGAGAATCTTAGGATCGATTCAACTGAACCAGACAAAAGTCTTGGAATATCTTCAACTGGAATAAGAATCAGACAGATCTTAGTGTCGATCTGACTGAACCAGAGAAGGTCTTTAATTAACTTTGACTAGAATGGAAATCAGAAGAATATTAGGATTGATTCAACTGAACCAGACAAAAGTCTTGGAATATCTTCAATAGGAATAGGAATAAGAGCAATCTTAGTGTCGATTTGACTGAACCAGAGAAGGTCTTTAATTAACTTTGACTGGAATGGAAATCAGAAGAATCTTAGGATCGATTCAACTGAACCAGACAAAAGTCTTGGAATATCTTCAACTGGAATAGGAATCTGAGAGATCTTAGTGTCGATCTGACTGAACCAGAGAAGGTCTTTAATTAACTTAGACTGGAATGGAAATCAGAAGAATATTAGGATCGATTCAACTGAACCAGACAAAAGTCTTGGAATATCTTCAACTGGAATATGAATCAAAGAGATCTTAGTGTCGATCTGACTAAACCAGAGAAGGTCTTTAATTATCTTTGACTAGAATGAAAATCAGAAGAAACTTAGGATCGATTCAACTGAACCAGACAAAAGTCTTGGAATATATTAAACTGGAATAAGAATCAGAGTGATCTTAGTGTCGATCTGACTGAACCAGAGAAGGTATTTAATTAACTTTGATTGGAACGGAAATTAGAAGAATATTAGGATTGATTCAACTGAACCAGAAAAAATTCTTGTAATATCTTAAACTTGAATAGGAATCAGAGAGATCTTAGTGTCGATCTGACTGAACCAGAGAAGGTCTTTAATTATCTTTGACTGGAAGGGAAATCAGAAGAATCTTAGGATCGATTCAACTGAACCAGACAAAAGACTTGGAATATCTTCAACTGGAATAGGAATCTGAGAGATCTTAGTGTCGATCTGAATGAACCAGAGAAGGTCTTGAATTAACTTTGACAGGAATGGAAATCAGATGAATCTTAGGATCGATTCAACTGAAATAGACAAAAGTCTTGGAATATCTTCAACTGGAATAGGAATCTGAGAGATCTTAGTGTCGATCTGACTGAACAAGAGAAGGTCTTTAATCATCTTTTACTGTAATGGAAATAAGAAGAATCTTAAGATCGATTCAACTGAACAAGACAAAATTCTTGGAATATCTTCAACTGGAATAGGAATCAGGGAGATCTTAGTGTCGATCTGACTGAACCAGAGAAGGTCTTTAATTAACTTTGACTGGAATGGAAATCAGAAGAATATTAGGATTGATTCAACTTAACCAGACAAAAGTCTTGGAATATCTTCAACTGGAATAGGAATCAGAGCGATCTTAGTGTCGATTTGAATGAACCATAGAAGGTATTGAATTAACTTTGATTGGAATGAAAATTAGAATAATCTTAGGATTGATTCAACTGAACCAGACAAAAGTCTTGGAATATCTTTAACTGGAACAGGAATCAGAGAGATCTTAGTGTCGATCTGACTGAACCAGATAAGGTCTTTAATTATCTTTGACTGGAATGGAAATCAGAAGAATCTTAGGATCGATTCAACTGAACCAGACAAAAGACTTGGAATATCTTCAACCGGAATAGGAATCTGAGAGATCTTAGTGTCGATCTGACTGAACCAGAGAAGGTCTTGAATTAACTTTGACAGGAATGGAAATCAGATGAATCTTAGGATCGATTCAATTGAACTAGACAAAAGTCATGGAATATCTTCAACTAGAATATGAATCAGAGAGATCTTAGTGTCGATCTGAATGAACCAGAGAAGGTCTTGAATTAACTTTGACTGGAATGGAAATTAGAAGAATCTTAGTAACGATTCTACTGAACCAGACAAAAGTCTTGTAATATCTTCAACTCGAATAGGAATCAGAGAGATCATAGTGTCGATCTGACTGAACCAGAGAAGGTCTTTAATTAACTTTGATTGGAACGGAATTTAGAAGAATATTAGGATTGATTCAACTGAACCAGAAAAAATTCTTGTAATATCTTCAACTTGAATAGGAATCAGAGAGATCTTAGTGTCGATCTGACTGAACCAGAGAAGGTCTTTAATTAACTTTGATTGGAACGGAATTTAGAAGAATATTAGGATCGATTCAACTGAACTAGACAAAAGTCTTGGAATATCTTCAACTAGAATACGAATCAGAGAGATCTTAGTGTCGATCTGAATGAACCAGTAAAGGTCTTGAATTAACTTTGACGGGAATGGAAATTAGAAGAATCTTAGTAGCGATTCTACTGAACCAGACAAAAGACTTGGAACATCTTCAACTCGAATAGGAATCAGAGAGATCATAGTGTCGATCTGACTGAACCAGAGAAGGTCTTTAATTAACTTTGATTGGAACAGAAATTAGAAGAATATTAGGATTGATTCAACTGAACCAGAAAAAATTCTTGTAATATCTTCAACTTGAATAGGAATCAGAGAGATCTTAGTGTCGATTTGACTGAACCAGAGAAGGTCTTTAATTAACTTTGATGGGAATGGAAATTAGAAGAATCTTAGGATCGATTCAACTGAACCAGACAAAATTCTTGGAATATCTTCAACTGGAATAGGAATCAGAGAGATATTAGTGTCGATCTGACTGAACCAGATAAGGTCTTTAATTATCTTTGACAGGAATGGAAATCAGAAGAATCTTAGGATCGATTAAACTGAACCAGACAAAAGTCTTGGAATATCTTCAACAGGAATAGGAATCAGAGAGATCTTAGTGTCGATCTGACTAAACCAGAGAAGGTCTTGAATTAACTTTGACTGGAATGGAAATCAGAAGAATCTTAGGATCGATTCAACTGAACCAGACAAAAGTCTTAGAATATCTTCAACTGGAATAAGAATCAGACAGATCTTAGTGTCGATCTGACTGAACTAGAGAAGGTCTTTAATTAACTTTGACTAGAATGGAAATCAGAAGAATATTAGGATTGATTCAACTGAACCAGACAAAAGTCTTGGAATATCTTCAACAGGAATAGGAATAAGAGCAATCTAAGTGTCGATTTGACTGAACCAGAGAAGGTCTTGAATTAACTTTGACTGGAATGGAAATTAAAAGAATCTTAGGATCGATTCAACTGAACCAGACAAAAGTCTTGGAATATCTTCAACTGGAATAGGAATCTGAGAGATCTTAGTGTCGATCTGACTGAACCAGAGAAGGTCTTTAATTAACTTTGACTGGAATGGAAATCAGAAGAATATTAGGATTGATTCAACTGAACCAGACAAAAGTCTTGGAATATCTTAAACTGGAATATGAATCAGAGAGATCTTAGTGTCGATCTGACTAAACCAGAGAAGGTCTTTAATTATCTTTGACTGGAATGGAAATCAGAAGAAACTTAGGATCGATTCAACTGAACTAGAGAAAAGTCTTGGAATATATTAAACTCGAATAAGAATCAGAGAGATCTTAGTGTCGATCTGACTGAACCAGAGAAGGTCTTTAATTAACTTTGATTGGAACAAAAATTAGAAGAATATTAGGATTGATTCAACTGAACCAGAAAAAATCTTGTAATATCTTCAACTTGAATAGGAATCAGAGAGATCTTAGTGTCGATCTGACTGAACCAGAGAAGGTCTTTAATTATCTTTGACTGGAATGGAAATCAGAAGAATCTTAGGATCGATTCAACTGAACCAGACAAAAGACTTGGAATATCTTCAACTGGAATAGGAATCTGAGAGATCTTAGTGTCGATCTGAATGAACCAGAGAAGGTCTTGAATTAACTTTGACAGGAATGGAAATCAGATGAATCTTAGGATCGATTCAACTGAAATAGAAAAAAGTCTTGGAATATCTTCAATTGGAATAGGAATCTGAGAGATCTTAGTGTCGATCTGACTGAACAAGAGAAGGTCTTTAATCATCTTTTACCGTAATGGAAATAAGAAGAATCTTAGGATCGATTCAACTGAACAAGACAAAATTCTTGGAATATCTTCAACTGGAATAGGAATCAGGGAGATCTTAGTGTCGATCTGACTGAACTAGAGAAGGTCTTTAATTAACTTTGACTGGAATGGAAATCAGAAGAATATTAGGATTGATTCAACTTAACCAGACAAAAGTCTTGTAATATCTTCAACTTGAATAGGAATCAGAGAGATCTTAGTGTCGATTTGACTGAACCAGAGAAGCTCTTTAATTAACTTTGACGGGAATGGAAATTAGAAGAATCTTAGGATCGATTCAACTGAACCAGAAAAAATTCTTGGAATATCTTCAACTGGAATAGGAATCAGAGAGATATTAGTGTCGATCTGACTGAACCAGATAAGGTCTTTAATTATCTTTTACAGGAACGGAAATCAGAAGAATCTTAGGATCGATTAAACTGAACCAGACAAAAGTCTTGGAATATCTTCAACAGGAATAGGAATCAGAGAGATCTTAGTGTCGATCTGACTAAACCAGAGAAGGTCTTGAATTAACTTTGACTGGAATGGATATCAGAAGAATCTTAGGATCGATTCAACTGAACCAGACAAAAGTCTTGGAATATCTTCAACTGGAATAAGAATCAGACAGATCTTAGTGTCGATCTGACTGAACCAGAGAAGGTCTTTAATTAACTTTGACTAGAATGGAAATCAGAAGAATATTAGGATTGATTCAACTGAACCACACAAAAGTCTTGGAATATCTTCAACAGGAATAGGAATAAGAGCAATCTTAGTGTCGATTTGACTGAACCAGAGAAGGTCTTTAATTAACTTTGACTGGAATGGAAATCAGAAGAATCTTAGGATCGATTCAACTGAACCAGACAAAAGTCTTGGAATATCTTCAACTGGAATAGGAATCTGAGAGATCTTAGTGTCGATCTGACTGAACCAGAGAAGGTCTTTAATTAACTTAGACTGGAATGGAAATCAGAAGAATATTAGGATCGATTCAACTGAACCATACAAAAGTCTTGGAATATCTTCAACTGGAATATAAATCAAAGAGATCTTAGTGTCGATCTGACTAAACTAGAGAAGGTCTTTAATTATCTTTGACTAGAATGGAAATCAGAAGAAACTTAGGATCGATTCAACTGAACCAGACAAAAGTCTTGGAATATATTAAACTGGAATAAGAATCAGAGTGATCTTAGTGTCGATCTGACTGAACCAGAGAAGGTCTTTAATTAACTTTGATTGGAACGGAAATTAGAAGAATATTAGGATTGATTCAACTGAACCAGAAAAAATTCTTGTAATATCTTCAACTTGAATAGGAATCAGAGAGATCTTAGTGTCGATCTGACTGAACCAGAGAAGGTCTTTAATTATCTTTGACTGGAATGGAAATCAGAAGAATCTTAGGATCGATTCAACTGAACCAGACAAAAGACTTGGAATATCTTCAACTGGAATAGGAATCTGAGAGATCTTAGTGTCGATCTGAATGAACCAGAGAAGGTCTTGAATTAACTTTGACAGGAATGGAAATCAGATGAATCTTAGGATCGATTCAACTGAAATAGACAAAAGTCTTGGAATATCTTCAACTGGAATAGGAATCTGAGAGATCTTAGTGTCGATCTGACTGAACAAGAGAAGGTCTTTAATCATCTTTTACTGTAATGGAAATAAGAAGAATCTTAGGATCGATTCAACTGAACAAGACAAAATTCTTGGAATATCTTCAACTGGAATAGGAATCAGGGAGATCTTAGTGTCGATCTGACTGAACCAGAGAAGGTCTTTAATTAACTTTGACTGGAATGGAAATCAGAAGAATATTAGGATTGATTCAACTTAACCAGACAAAAGTCTTGGAATATCTTCAACTGGAATAGGAATCAGAGCGATCTTAGTGTCGATTTGACTGAACCATAGAAGGTATTGAATTAACTTTGATTGGAATGAAAATTAGAATAATCTTAGGATTGACTCAACTGAACCAGACAAAAGTCTTGGAATATCTTCAACTGGAATAGGAATCTGAGAGATCTTAGTGTCGATCTGAATGAACCAGAGAAGGTCTTGAATTAACTTTTACAGGAATGGAAATCAGATGAATCTTAGGATCGATTCAACTGAAATAGACAAAAGTCTTGGAATATCTTCAACTGGAATAGGAATCTGAGAGATCTTAGTGTCGATCTGACTGAACCAGAGAAGGTCTTGAATTAACTTTGACAGGAATGGAAATCAGATGAATCTTAGGATCGATTCAATTGAACTAGACAAAAGTCATGGAATATCTTCAACTAGAATATGAATCAGAGAGATCTTAGTGTCGATCTGAATGAACCAGAGAAGGTCTTGAATTAACTTTGACTGGAATGGAAATTAGAAGAATCTTAGTAACGATTCTACTGAACCAGACAAAAGTCTTGTAATATCTTCAACTCGAATAGGAATCAGTGAGATCATAGTGTCGATTTGACTGAACCATAGAAGGTATTGAATTAACTTTGATTGGAATGGAAATTAGAATAATCTTAGGATTGATTCAACTGAACCAGACAAAAGTCTTGGAATATCTTCAACTTGAATAGGAATGAGAGAGATCTTAGTGTCGATCTGACTGAACCAGAGAAGGTCTTTAATTATCTTTGACTGGAATGGAAATCAGAAGAATCTTAGGATCGATTCAACTGAACCAGACAAAAGACTTGGAATATCGTCAACTGGAATAGGAATCTGAGAGATCTTAGTGTCGATCTGACTGAACCAGAGAAGGTCTTGAATTAACTTTGACAGGAATGGAAATCAGATGAATCTTAGGATCGATTCAATTGAACTAGACAAAAGTCATGGAATATCTTCAACTAGAATATGAATCAGAGAGATCTTAGTGTCGATCTGAATGAACCAGAGAAGGTCTTGAATTAACTTTGACTGGAATGGAAATTAGAAGAATCTTAGTAGCGATTCTACTGAACCAGACAAAAGTCTTGTAATATCTTCAACTCGAATAGGAATCTGAGAGATCATAGTGTCGATCTGACTGAACCAGAGAAGGTCTTTAATTAACTTTGATTGGAACGGAATTTAGAAGAATATTAGGATTGATTCAACTTAACCAGAAAAAATTCTTGTAATATCTTCAACTTGAATAGGAATCAGAGAGATCTTAGTGTCGATCTGACTGAACCAGAGAAGGTCTTTAATTATCTTTGACTGGAATGGAAATCAGAAGAATCTTAGGATCGATTCAACTGAACCAGACAAAAGACTTGGAATATCTTCAACTGGAATAGGAATCTGAGAGATCTTAGTGTCGATCTGAATGAACCAGAGAAGGTCTTGAATTAACTTTGACAGGAATGGAAATCAGATGAATCTTAGGATCGATTCAACTGAAATAGACAAAAGTCTTGGAATATCTTCAACTGGAATAGGAATCTGAGAGATCTTAGTGTCGATCTGACTGAACAAGAGAAGGTCTTTAATCATCTTTTACCGTAATGGAAATAAGAAGAATCTTAGGATCGATTCAACTGAACAAGACAAAATTCTTGGAATATCTTCAACTGGAATAGGAATCAGGGAGATCTTAGTGTCGATCTGACTGAACTAGAGAAGGTCTTTAATTAACTTTGACTGGAATGGAAATCAGAAGAATATTAGGATTGATTCAACTTAACCAGACAAAAGTCTTGGAATATCTTCAACTGGAATAGGAATCAGGGCGATCTTAGTGTCGATTTGACTGAACCATAGAAGGTATTGAATTAACTTTAATTGGAATGGAAATTAGAATAATCTTAGGATTGATTCAACTGAACCAGACAAAAGTCTTGGAATATCTTTAACTGGAATAGGAATCAGAGAGATCTTAGTGTCGATCTGACTGAACCAGATAAGGTCTTTAATTATCTTTGACTGGAATGGAAATCAGAAGAATCTTAGGATCGATTCAACTGAACCAGACAAAAGACTTGGAATATCTTCAACCGGAATAGGAATCTGAGAGATCTTAGTGTCGATCTGACTGAACCAGAGAAGGTCTTGAATTAACTTTGACAGGAATGGAAATCAGATGAATCTTAGGATCGATTCAATTGAACTAGACAAAAGTCATGGAATATCTTCAACTAGAATATGAATCAGAGAGATCTTAGTGTCGATCTGAATGAACCAGAGAAGGTCTTGAATTAACTTTGACTGGAATGGAAATTAGAAGAATCTTAGTAACGATTCTACTGAACCAGACAAAAGTCTTGTAATATCTTCAACTCGAATAGGAATCAGAGAGATCATAGTGTCGATCTGACTGAACCAGAGAAGGTCTTTAATTAACTTTGATTGGAACGGAATTTAGAAGAATATTAGGATTGATTCAACTGAACCAGAAAAAATTCTTGTAATATCTTCAACTTGAATAGGAATCAGAGAGATCTTGGTGTCGATCTGACTGAACCAGAGAAGGTCTTTAATTATCTTTGACTGGAATGGAAATCAGAAGAATCTTAGGATCGATTCAACTGAACCAGACAAAAGACTTGGAATATCGTCAACTGGAATAGGAATCTGAAAGATCTTAGTGTCGATCTGACTGAACCAGAGAAGGTCTTGAATTAACTTTGACAGGAATGGAAATCAGATGAATCTTAGGATCGATTCAACTGAACTAGACAAAAGTCTTGGAATATCTTCAACTAGAATATGAATCAGAGAGATCTTAGTGTCGATCTGAATGAACCAGTAAAGGTCTTGAATTAACTTTGACGGGAATGGAAATTAGAAGAATCTTAGTAGCGATTCTACTGAACCAGACAAAAGACTTGGAATATCTTCAACTCGAATAGGAATCAGAGAGATCATAGTGTCGATCTGACTGAACCAGAGAAGGTCTTTAATTAACTTTGATTGGAACGGAAATTAGAAGAATATTAGGATTGATTCAACTGAACCAGAAAAAATTCTTGTAATATCTTCAACTTGAATAGGAATCAGAGAGATCTTAGTGTCGATTTGACTGAACCAGAGAAGGTCTTTAATTAACTTTGATGGGAATGAAAATTAGAAGAATCTTAGGATCGATTCAACTGAACCAGACAAAATTCTTGGAATATCTTCAACTGGAATAGGAATCAGAGAGATATTAGTGTCGATCTGACTGAACCAGATAAGGTCTTTAATTATCTTTGACAGGAATGGAAATCAGAAGAATCTTAGGATCGATTAAACTGAACCAGACAAAAGTCTTGGAATATCTTCAATAGGAATAGGAATCAGAGAGATCTTAGTGTCGATCTGACTAAACCAGAGAAGGTCTTGAATTAACTTTGACTGGAATGGAAATCAGAAGAATCTTAGGATCGATTCAACTGAACCAGACAAAAGTCTTAGAATATCTTCAACTGGAATAAGAATCAGACAGATCTTAGTGTCGATCTGACTGAACTAGAGAAGGTCTTTAATTAACTTTGACTAGAATGGAAATCAGAAGAATATTAGGATTGATTCAACTGAACCAGACAAAAGTCTTGGAATATCTTCAACAGGAATAGGAATAAGAGCAATCTAAGTGTCGATTTGACTGAACCAGAGAAGGTCTTGAATTAACTTTGACTGGAATGGAAATTAAAAGAATCTTAGGATCGATTCAACTGAACCAGACAAAAGTCTTGGAATATCTTCAACTGGAATAGGAATCTGAGAGATCTTAGTGTCGATCTGACTGAACCAGAGAAGGTCTTTAATTAACTTTGACTGGAATGGAAATCAGAAGAATATTAGGATTGATTCAACTGAACCAGACAAAAGTCTTGGAATATCTTCAACTGGAATATGAATCAGAGAGATCTTAGTGTCGATCTGACTAAACCAGAGAAGGTCTTTAATTATCTTTGACTGGAATGGAAATCAGAAGAAACTTAGGATCGATTCAACTGAACTAGAGAAAAGTCTTGGAATATATTAAACTCGAATAAGAATCAGAGAGATCTTAGTGTCGATCTGACTGAACCAGAGAAGGTCTTTAATTAACTTTGATTGGAACAGAAATTAGAAGAATATTAGGATTGATTCAACTGAACCAGAAAAAATCTTGTAATATCTTCAACTTGAATAGGAATCAGAGAGATCTTAGTGTCGATCTGACTGAACCAGAGAAGGTCTTTAATTATCTTTGACTGGAATGGAAATCAGAAGAATCTTAGGATCGATTCAACTGAACCAGACAAAAGACTTGGAATATCTTCAACTGGAATAGGAATCTGAGAGATCTTAGTGTCGATCTGAATGAACCAGAGAAGGTCTTGAATTAACTTTGAAAGGAATGGAAATCAGATGAATCTTAGGATCGATTCAACTGAAATAGACAAAAGTCTTGGAATATCTTCAACTGGAATAGGAATCTGAGAGATCTTAGTGTCGATCTGACTGAACAAGAGAAGGTCTTTAATCATCTTTTACCGTAATGGAAATAAGAAGAATCTTAGGATCGATTCAACTGAACAAGACAAAATTCTTGGAATATCTTCAACTGGAATAGGAATCAGGGAGATCTTAGTGTCGATCTGACTGAACTAGAGAAGGTCTTTAATTAACTTTGACTGGAATGGAAATCAGAAGAATATTAGGATTGATTCAACTTAACCAGACAAAAGTCTTGGAATATCTTCAACTGGAATAGGAATCAGAGCGATCTTAGTGTCGATTTGACTGAACCATAGAAGGTATTGAATTAACTTTGATTGGAATGGAAATTAGAATAATCTTAGGATTGATTCAACTGAACCAGACAAAAGTCTTGGAATATCTTTAACTGGAATAGGAATCAGAGAGATCTTAGTGTCGATCTGACTGAACCAGATAAGGTCTTTAATTATCTTTGACTGGAATGGAAATCAGAAGAATCTTAGGATCGATTCAACTGAACCAGACAAAAGACTTGGAATATCTTCAACCGGAATAGGAATCTGAGAGATCTTAGTGTCGATCTGACTGAACCAGAGAAGGTCTTGAATTAACTTTGACAGGAATGGAAATCAGATGAATCTTAGGATCGATTCAACTGAACTAGACAAAAGTCTTGGAATATCTTCAACTAGAATATGAATCAGAGAGATCTTAGTGTCGATCTGAATGAACCAGAGAAGGTCTTGAATTAACTTTGACTGGAATGGAAATTAGAAGAATCTTAGTAACGATTCTACTGAACCAGACAAAAGTCTTGTAATATCTTCAACTCGAATAGGAATCAGAGAGATCATAGTGTCGATCTGACTGAACCAGAGAAGGTCTTTAATTAACTTTGATTGGAACGGAAATTAGAAGAATATTAGGATTGATTCAACTGAACCAGAAAAAATTCTTGTAATATCTTCAACTTGAATAGGAATCAGAGAGATCTTATTGTCGATCTGACTGAACCAGAGAAGGTCTTTAATTATCTTTGACTGGAATGGAAATCAGAAGAATCTTAGGATCGATTCAACTGAACCAGACAAAAGACTTGGAATATCTTCAACTGGAATAGGAATCTGAGAGATCTTAGTGTCGATCTGACTGAACCAGTGAAGGTCTTGAATTAACTTTGACAGGAATGGAAATCAGATGAATCTTAGGATCGATTCAACTGAACTAGACAAAAGTCTTGGAATATCTTCAACTAGAATATGAATCAGAGAGATCTTAGTGTCGATCTGAATGAACCAGTAAAGGTCTTGAATTAACTTTGACTGGAATGGAAATTAGAAGAATCTTAGTAGCGATTCTAGTGAACCAGACAAAAGACTTGGAATATCTTCAACTCGAATAGGAATCAGAGAGATCATAGTGTCGATCTGACTGAACCAGAGAAGGTCTTTAATTAACTTTGATTGGAACGGAAATTAGAAGAATATTAGGATTGATTCAACTGAACCAGAAAAAATTCTTGTAATATCTTCAACTTGAATAGGAATCAGAGAGATCTTAGTGTCGATTTGACTGAACCAGAGAAGGTCTTTAATTAACTTTGACGGGAATGGAAATTAGAAGAATCTTAGGATCGATTCAACTGAACCAGACAAAATTCTTGGAATATCTTCAACTGGAATAGGAATCAAAGAGATATTAGTCTCGATCTGACTGAACCAGATAAGGTCTTTAATTATCTTTGACAGGAATGGAAATCAGAAGAATCTTAGGATCGATTAAACTGAACCAGACAAAAGTCTTGGAATATCTTCAACAGGAATAGGAATCAGAGAGATCTAAGTGTCGATCTGACTAAACCAGAGAAGGTCCTGAATTAACTTTGACTGGAATGGAAATCAGAAGAATCTTAGGATCGATTCAACTGAACCAGACAAAAGTCTTGGAATATCTTCAACTGGAATAAGAATCAGACAGATCTTAGGGTCGATCTGACTGAACCAGAGAAGGTCTTTAATTAACTTTAACTAGAATGGAAATCAGAAGAATATTAGGATTGATTCAACTGAACCAGACAAAAGTCTTGGAATATCTTCAACAGGAATAGGAATAAGAGCGATCTTAGTGTCGATTTGACTGAACCATAGAAGGTATTGAATTAACTTTGATTGGAATGGAAATTAGAATAATCTTAGGATTGATTCAACTGAACCAGACAAAAGTCTTGGAATATCTTTAACTGGAATAGGAATCAGAGAGATCTTAGTGTCGATCTGACTGAACCAGATAAGGTCTTTAATTATCTTTGACTGGAATGGAAATCAGAAGAATCTTAGGATCGATTCAACTGAACCAGACAAAAGACTTGGAATATCTTCAACCGGAATAGGAATCTGAGAGATCTTAGTGTCGATCTGACTGAACCAGAGAAGGTCTTGAATTAACTTTGACAGGAATGGAAATCAGATGAATCTTAGGATCGATTCAACTGAACTAGACAAAAGTCTTGGAATATCTTCAACTAGAATATGAATCAGAGAGATCTTAGTGTCGATCTGAATGAACCAGAGAAGGTCTTGAATTAACTTTGACTGGAATGGAAATTAGAAGAATCTTAGTAACGATTCTACTGAACCAGACAAAAGTCTTGTAATATCTTCAACTCGAATAGGAATCAGAGAGATCATAGTGTCGATCTGACTGAACCAGAGAAGGTCTTTAATTAACTTTGATTGGAACGGAAATTAGAAGAATATTAGGATTGATTCAACTGAACCAGAAAAAATTCTTGTAATATCTTCAACTTGAATAGGAATCAGAGAGATCTTATTGTCGATCTGACTGAACCAGAGAAGGTCTTTAATTATCTTTGACTGGAATGGAAATCAGAAGAATCTTAGGATCGATTCAACTGAACCAGACAAAAGACTTGGAATATCTTCAACTGGAATAGGAATCTGAGAGATCTTAGTGTCGATCTGACTGAACCAGTGAAGGTCTTGAATTAACTTTGACAGGAATGGAAATCAGATGAATCTTAGGATCGATTCAACTGAACTAGACAAAAGTCTTGGAATATCTTCAACTAGAATATGAATCAGAGAGATCTTAGTGTCGATCTGAATGAACCAGTAAAGGTCTTGAATTAACTTTGACTGGAATGGAAATTAGAAGAATCTTAGTAGCGATTCTAGTGAACCAGACAAAAGACTTGGAATATCTTCAACTCGAATAGGAATCAGAGAGATCATAGTGTCGATCTGACTGAACCAGAGAAGGTCTTTAATTAACTTTGATTGGAACGGAAATTAGAAGAATATTAGGATTGATTCAACTGAACCAGAAAAAATTCTTGTAATATCTTCAACTTGAATAGGAATCAGAGAGATCTTAGTGTCGATTTGACTGAACCAGAGAAGGTCTTTAATTAACTTTGACGGGAATGGAAATTAGAAGAATCTTAGGATCGATTCAACTGAACCAGACAAAATTCTTGGAATATCTTCAACTGGAATAGGAATCAAAGAGATATTAGTCTCGATCTGACTGAACCAGATAAGGTCTTTAATTATCTTTGACAGGAATGGAAATCAGAAGAATCTTAGGATCGATTAAACTGAACCAGACAAAAGTCTTGGAATATCTTCAACAGGAATAGGAATCAGAGAGATCTAAGTGTCGATCTGACTAAACCAGAGAAGGTCCTGAATTAACTTTGACTGGAATGGAAATCAGAAGAATCTTAGGATCGATTCAACTGAACCAGACAAAAGTCTTGGAATATCTTCAACTGGAATAAGAATCAGACAGATCTTAGGGTCGATCTGACTGAACCAGAGAAGGTCTTTAATTAACTTTAACTAGAATGGAAATCAGAAGAATATTAGGATTGATTCAACTGAACCAGACAAAAGTCTTGGAATATCTTCAACAGGAATAGGAATAAGAGCAATCTTAGTGTCGATTTGACTGAACCAGAGAAGGTCTTGAATTAACTTTGACTGGAATGGAAATTAAAAGAATCTTAGGATCGATTCAACTGAACCAGACAAATGTCTTGGAATATCTTCAACTGGAATAGGAATCTGAGAGATCTTGGTGTCGATCTGACTGAACCAGAGAAGGTCTTTAATTAACTTTGACTGGAATGGAAATCAGAAGAATATTAGGATTGATTCAACTGAACCAGACAAAAGTCTTGGAATATCTTTAACTGGAATATGAATCAGAGAGATCTTAGTGTCGATCTGACTAAACCAGAGAAGGTCTTTAATTATCTTTGACTGGAATGGAAATCAGAAGAAACTTAGGATCGATTCAACTGAACTAGAGAAAAGTCTTGGAATATATTAAACTGGAATAAGAATCAGAGAGATCTTAGTGTCGATCTGACTGAACCAGAGAAGATCTTTAATTAACTTTGATTGGAACAGGAATTAGAAGAATATTAGGATTGATTCAACTGAACCAGAAAAAATTCTTGTAATATCTTCAACTTGAATAGGAATCAGAGAGATCTTAGTGTCGATCTGACTGAACCAGAGAAGGTATTTAATTATCTTTGACTGGAATGGAAATCAGAAGAATCTTAGGATCGATTCAACTGAACCAGACAAAAGACTTGGAATATCTTCAACTAGAATAGGAATCTGAGAGATCTTAGTGTCGATCTGAATGAACCAGAGAAGGTCTTGAATTAACTTTGACAGGAATGGAAATCAGATGAATCTTAGGATCGATTCAACTGAAATAGACAAATGTCTTGGAATATCTTCAACTGGAATAGGAATCTGAGAGATCTTAGTGTCGATCTGACTGAACAAGAGAAGGTCTTTAATCATCTTTTACTGTAATGGAAATAAGAAGAATCTTAGGATCGATTCAACTGAACAAGACAAAATTCTTGGAATATCTTCAACTGGAATAGGAATCAGGGAGATCTTAGTGTCGATCTGACTGAACCAGAGAAGGTCTTTAATTAACTTTGACTGGATTGGAAATCAGAAGAATATTAGGATTGATTCAACTTAATTAGAAAAAAGTCTTGGAATATCTTCAACTGGAATAGGAATCAGAGCGATCTTAGTGTCGATTTGACTGAACCATAGAAGGTATTGAATTAACTTTGATTGGAATGGAAATTAGAATAATCTTAGGATCGATTCAACTGAACCACACAAAAGTCTTGGAATATCTTTAACTGTAATAGGAATCAGAGAGATCTTAGTGTCGATCTGACTAAACCAGAGAAGGTCTTGAATTAACTTTGACTGGAATGGAAATCAGAAGAATCTTAGGATCGATTAAACTGAACCAGACAAAAGTCTTGGAATATCTTCAACTTGAATAGGAATCGGAGAGATCTTAGTGTCGATCTGACTGAAACAGAGAAGGTCTTGAATTAACTTTGACAGGAATGGAAATCAGATGAATCTTAGGATCGATTCAACTGAACTAGACAAAAGTCTTGGAATATCTTCAACTAGAATATGAATCAGAGAGATCTTAGTGTCGATCTGAATAAACCAGAGAAGGT
The DNA here is from genome assembly GCA_948472305.1 of Vicia faba. Taxonomy (NCBI): domain Eukaryota; kingdom Viridiplantae; phylum Streptophyta; class Magnoliopsida; order Fabales; family Fabaceae; genus Vicia; species Vicia faba. The sequence continues at coordinate 1,390,209,774 of OX451736.1, read as the reverse complement.
ATTGAATTAACTTTGACTGGAATGGAAATTAAAAGAATCTTAGGATCGATTCAACTGAACCAGACAAAAGTCTTGGAATGTCCTCAACTGGAATAGGAATCTGAGAGATCTTAGTGTCGATCTGACTGAACTAGAGAAGTTCTTTAATTAACTTTGACTGGAATGGAAATCAGAAGAATATTAGGATTGATTCAACTGAACCAGACAAAATTCTTGGAATATCTTCAACTGGAATATGAATCAGAGAGATCTTAGTGTCGATCTGACTAAACCAGAGAAGGTCTTTAATTAACTTTGACTGGAATGGAAATTAAAAGAATCTTAGGATCGATTCAACTGAACCAGACAAAAGTCTTGGAATATCTTCAACTGGAATAGGAATCTGAGAGATCTTAGTGTCGATCTGACTGAACCAGAGAAGGTCTTTAATTAACTTTGACTGGAATGGAAATCAGAAGAATATTAGGATTGATTCAACTTAACCAGACAAAAGTCTTGGAATATCTTCAACTGGAATAGGAATCAGAGCGATCTTAGTGTCGATTTGACTGAACCATAGAAGGTATTGAATTAACTTTGATTGGAATGGAAATTAGAATAATCTTAGGATTGATTCAACTGAACCAGACAAAAGTCTTGGAATATCTTTAACTGGAATAGGAATCAGAGAGATCTTAGTGTCGATCTGACTGAACCAGATAAGGTCTTTAATTATCTTTGACTGGAATGGAAATCAGAAGAATCTTAGGATCGATTCAACTGAACCAGACAAAAGACTTGGAATATCTTCAACCGGAATAGGAATCTGAGAGATCTTAGTGTCGATCTGACTGAACCAGAGAAGGTCTTGAATTAACTTTGACAGGAATGGAAATCAGATGAATCTTAGGATCGATTCAACTGAACTAGACAAAAGTCTTGGAATATCTTCAACTAGAATATGAATCAGAGAGATCTTAGTGTCGATTTGACTGAACAATAGAAGGTCTTGGATTAACTTTGCTTGGAATGGAAATTAGAAGAATCTTAGGATCGATTCAACTGAACAAGACAAAATTCTTGGAATATCTTCTACTGGAATAGGAATCAGAGATATCTTAGTGTCGATCTGACTGAACCAGAGAAGGTATTTAATTAACTTTGACAGGAATGGAAATCAGATGAATCTTAGGATCGATTCAACTGAACAAGACAAAAATCTTGGAATATCTTCAACTGGAATAGGAATCAGGGAGATCTTAGTGTCGATCTGACTGAACCAGAGAAGGTCTTTAATCAACTTTGACTGGAATGGAAATCAGAAGAATATTAGGATTGATTCAACTGAACCAGACAAAAGTCTTGGAATATCTTCAACTGGAATAGGAATCAGAGCGATCTTAGTGTCGAATTGACTGAACCAGAGAAGGTCTTGAATTAACTTTGACTGGAATGGAAATTAAAAGAATCTTAGGATCGATTAAATTGAACCAGACAAAAGTCTTGGAATATCTTCAACTGGAATAGGAATCAGAGAGATCTTAGTGTCGATCTGACTGAACTAGAGAAGGTATTTAATTATCTTTGACTGGAATGGAAATCAGAAGAATCTTAGGGTCGATTCAACTGAACCAGACAAAAGACTTGGAATATCTTCAACTGGAATAGGAATCTGAGAGATCTTAGTGTCGATCTGACTGAACAAGAGAAGGTCTTTAATCTACTTTTACTGGAATGGAAATAAGAAGAATCTTAGGATCGATTCAACTGAACAAGACAAAATTCTTGGAATATCTTCAACTGGAATAGGAATCAGGGAGATCTTAGTGTCGATCTGACTGAACCCGAGAAGGTCTTTAATTAACTTTGACTGGAATGGAAATCAGAAGAATATTAGGATTGATTCAACTGAACCAGATAAAAGTCTTCGAATATCTTCAACTTGAATAGGAATCAGAGCAATCTTAGTGTCGATTTGACTGAACCATAGAAGGTATTGAATTAACTTTGATTGGAATGGAAATTAGAATAATCTTAGGATCGATTCAACTGAACCAGACAAAAGTCTTGGAATATCTTTAACTGGAATAGGAATCAGAGAGATCTTAGTGTCGATCTGACTGAACCAGAGAAGGTCTTTAATTATCTTTGACTGGAATGGAAATCAGAAGAATCTTAGGATCGATTCAACTGAACCAGACAAAAGACTTGGAATATCTTTAACTGGAATAGGAATCTGAGAGATCTTAGTGTCGATCTGACTGAACCAGAGAAGGTCTTGAATTAACTTTGACAGGAATGGAAATCAGATGAATCTTAGGATCGATTCAACTGAACTAGACAAAAGTCTTGGAATATCTTCAACTAGAATATGAATCAGAGAGATCTTAGTGTCGATCTGAATGAACCAGAGAAGGTCTTGAAATATCTTTGACTGGAATGGAAATTAGAAGAATCTTAGTAACGATTCTACTGAACCAGACAAAAGTCTTGGAATATCTTCAACTCGAATAGGAATCAGAGAGATCATAGTGTCGATCTGATTGAACCAGAGAAGGTCTTTAATTAACTTTGATTGGAACGGAAATTAGAAGAATATTAGGATTGATTCAACTGAACCAGAAAAAATTCTTGTAATATCTTCAACTTGAATAGGAATCAGAGAGATCTTAGTGTCGATCTGACTGAACCTGAGAAGGTCTTTAATTATCTTTGACTGGAACGGAAATCCGAAGAATCTTAGGATCGATTCAACTGAACCAGACAAAAGACATGGAATATCTTCAACTGGAATAGGAATCTGAGAGATCTTAGTGTCGATCTGACTGAACCAGAGAAGGTCTTGAATTAACATTGACAGGAATGGAAATCAGATGAATCTTAGGATCGATTCAACTGAACTAGACAAAATACTTGGAATATCTTCAACTAGAATATGAATCAGAGAGATCTTAGTGTCGATCTGAATGAACCAGAGAAGGTCTTGAATTAACTTTGACTGGAATGGAAATTTGAAGAATCTAAGTAGCGATTCTACTGAACCAAACAAAAGTCTTGGAATATCTTCAACTCGAATAGGAATCAGAGAGATCATAGTGTCAATCTGACTGAACCAGAGAAGGTCTTTAATTAACTTTGATTGGAACAGAAATTAGAAGAATATTAGGATTGATTCAACTGAACCAGAAAAAATTCTTGTAATATCTTCCACTTGAATAGGAATCAGAGAGATCTTAGTGTCGATTTGACTGAACCAGAGAAGGTCTTTAATTAACTTTGAGGGGAATGGAAATTAGAAGAATCTTAGGATCGATTCAACTGAACCAGACAAAATTCTTGGAATATCTTCAACTGGAATAGGAATCAGAGAGATATTAGTGTCGATCTGACTGAACCAGATAAGGTCTTTAATTATCTTTGACAGGAATGGAAATCAGAAGAATCTTAGGATCGATTAAACTGAACCAGACAAAAGTCTTGGAATATCTTCAACAGGAATAGGAATCAGAGAGATCTTAGTGTCGATCTGACTAAACCAGAGAAGGTCTTGAATTAACTTTGACTGGAATGGAAATCAGAAGAATCTTAGGATCGATTCAACTGAACTAGACAAAAGTCTTGGAATATCTTCAACTGGAATAGGAATCGGAGAGATCTTAGTGTCGATCTGACTGAAACAGAGAAGGTCTTTAATTATCTTTTACTGGAATGGAAATCAGAAGAATATTAGGATTGATTCAACAGAACCAGACAAAAGTCTTGGAATATCTTCAACAGGAATTGGAATAAGAGCAATCTTAGTGTCGATTTGACTGAACCAGAGAAGGTCTTGAATTAACTTTGACTGGAATGGAAATTAAAAGAATCTTAGGATCGATTCAACTGAACCAGACAAAAGTCTTGGAATGTCCTCAACTGGAATAGGAATCTGAGAGATCTTAGTGTCGATCTGACTGAACCAGAGAAGTTCTTTAATTAACTTTGACTGGAATGGAAATCAGAAGAATATTAGGATTGATTCAACTGAACCAGACAAAAGTCTTGGAATATCTTCAACTGGAATATGAATCAGAGAGATCTTAGTGTCGATCTGACTAAACCAGAGAAGGTCTTTAATTAACTTTGACTGGAACGGAAATAAGAAGAAACTTAGGATCGATTCAACTGAACTAGAGAAAAGTCTTGGAATATATTAAACTGGAATAAGAATCAGAGAGATCTTAGTGTCGATCTGACTGAACCAGAGAAGGTCTGGAATTAACATTGACTGGAATGGAAATCAGAAGAATATTAGGATCAATTCAACTGAACCAGATAAAAGTCTTGGAATATCTTCAACTGGAATAGAAATCTGAGAGATCTTAGTGTTGATCTGACTGAACCAGAGAAGGTCTTGAATTAACTTTGACTGGAATGGAAATCAGAAGAATCTTAGGATCGATTCAACTGAACCAGATTAAAGTCTTGGAATATCTTCAACTGAAATAGGAATCAGAGAGATCTTAGTGTCGATCTGACTGAACCAGAGAAGGTCTTTAATTAACTATGACTGGAATGGAAATCAGAAGAATATTAGGATTTATTCAACTGAACCACAAAAAATTCTTGGAATATCTTCAATTGGAATAGGAATCAGAGCGATCTTAGTGTCGATTTTACTGAACCAAAGAAGGTCTTGAATTAACTTTGACTAGAATGGAAATTAGAAGAATATTAGGATCTATTCAACTGAACCAGACAAAAATCTTGGAATATCTTCAACTGGAATAGGAATCAGAGAGATCTTAGTGTCGATCTGACTGAACCAGAGAAGGTCTTTAATTATCTTTGACTGAAATGGAAATTAGAAGAATCTTAGGATCGATTCAACTGAACCATACAAAAGTCTTGGAATATCTTAAACTGGAATAGGAATCAAAGAGATCTTAGTGTCGATCTGACTGAACCAGAGAAGGTCTTGAATTAACATTGACTGGAATGGAAATCAGAAGAATATTAGGATCAATTCAACTGAATCAGATAAAAGTCTTGGAATATCTTCAACTGAAATAGGAATCTGAGAGATCTTAGTGTCGATCTGACTGAACCAGAGAAGGTCTTGAATTAACTTTGATTGGAATGGAAATCAGAAGAATCTTAGGATCGATTCAACTGAACCAGATTAAAGTCTTGGAATATCTTCAACTGAAATAGGAATCAGAGAGATCTTAGTGTCGATCTGACTGAACCAGAGAAGGTCTTTAATTAACTTTGACTGGAATGGAAATCAGAAGAATATTAGGATTTATTCAACTGAACCACAAAAAGTTCTCGGAATATCTTCAATTGGAATAGGAATCAGAGCGATCTTAGTGTCGATTTGACTGAACCAGAGAAGGTCTTGAATTAACTTTGACTAGAATGGAAATTAGAAGAATATTAGGATCGATTCAACTGAACCAGACAAAAGTCTTGGAATATCTTCAACTGGAATAGGAATCAGAGAGATCTTAGTGTCGATCTGACTGAACCAGAGAAGGTCTTTAATTATCTTTGACTGGAATGGAAATTAGAAGAATCTTAGGATCGATTCAACTGAACCATACAAAAGTATTGGAATATCTTCAATTGGAATAGGAATCAAAGAGATCTTAGTGTCGATCTGACTGAACCAGATAAGGTCTTTAATTAACTTTGACTGGAATGGAAATCAGAAGAATATTAGGGTTGATTCAACTTAACCAGACAAAAGTGTTGGAATATCTTCAACTGGAATAGGAATCAGAGCGATCTTAGTGTCGATTTGACTGAACAATAGAAGGTCTCGGATTAACTTTGCTTGGAATGGAAATTAGAAGAATCTTAGGATTGATTCAACTGAACCAGATAAAAGTCTTGGAATATCTTCTACTGGAATAGGAATCCGAGAGATCTTAGTGTCGATCTGACTGAACTAGAGAAGGTCTTTAATTATATTTGATTGGAATGGGAATCAGAAAATTCTTAGGATGGATTCAACTGAACCAGACAAAAGTCTTTGAATTTCTTCAACTGGAATAGGAATCTTAGAGATCTTAGTGTCGATCTGACTGAACTAGAGAAGGTCTTGAATTAACTTTGACAGGAATGGAAATCAGATGAATCTCAGGATCGATTCAACAGAACCAAACAAAAGTCATGGAATATCTTCAACTAGAATAGATATCAGAGAGATCTTAGTGTAGATCTGACTGAACTAGAGAAGGTCTTGAATTAACTTTGACAGGAATGGAAATCAGAAGAATCTTAGGATCGATTCAACTGAACAACACAAAAGTCTTGGAATATCTTAAACTTGAATAGGAGTCAGAGAGATCTTAGTGTCGATCTGACTGAACCAGAGAAGGTCTTTAATTAACTTTGACTGGAATGGAAATCAGAAGAATATTAGGATTCATTCAACTGAACCACACAAAAGTCTTGGAATATCTTCAACTGGAATAGGAATCAGAGCAATCTTAGTGTCGATTTGACTGAACCAGAGAAGGTCTTGAATTAACTTTGACTGGAATGGAAATCAGAAGAATATTAGGATTGATTCAACTGAACCAAACAAAAGTCTTGGAATATCTTCAACAGGAATAGGAATAAGAGCAATATTATTGTCGATTTGACTGAACAAGAGAAGGTCTTGAATTAAATTTGACTAGAATGGAAATTAAAACAATCTTAGGATCGATTAAACTGAACCAGACAAAAGTCTTGGAATATCTTCAACTGGAATAGGAATCTGAGAGATCTTAGTGTCGATCTGACTGAACTAGAGAATGTCTTTAATTAACTTTGACTGGAATGGAAATCAGAAGAATATTAGGATTGATTCAACTGAACTACACAAAAGTCTTGGAATATCTTCAACTGGAATATGAATCAGAGAGATCTTAGTGTCGATCTGACTAAACCAGAGAAGGTCTTTAATTAACTTTGACTGGAACGGAAATCAGAAGAAACTTAGGATCGATTCAACTGAACTATGAGAAAAGTCTTGGAATATATTAAACTGGAATAAGAATCAGAGAGATCTTAGTGTCGATCTGACTGAACCTGAGAAGGTCTTGAATTAACATTGACTGGAATGGAAATCAGAAGAATATTAGGATTAATTCAACTAAACCAGACAAAAGTCTTGGAATATCTTCAACTGGAATAGGAATCTGAGAGATCTTAGTGTCGATCTGACTGAACCAGAGAAGGTCTTGAATTAACTTTGACTGGAATGGAAATCAGAAGAATCTTAGGATCGATTCAACTGAACTAGATTAAAGTCTTGGAATATCTTCAACTGAAATAGGAATTAGAGAGATCTTAGTGTCGATCTGACTGAACCAGAGAAGGTCTTTAATTAACTTTGACTGGAATGGAAATAAGAAGAATATTATGATTTATTCAACTGAACCACAAAAAATTCTTGGAATATGTTCAATTGGAATAGGAATCAGAGCGATCTTGGTGTCGATTTGACTAAACCAGAGAAGGTCTTGAATTGACTTTGACTAGAATGGAAATTAGAAGAATATTAGGATCGATTCAACTGAACCAGACAAAAGTCTTGGAGTATCTTCAACTGGAATAGGAATCAGAGAGATCTTAGTGTCGATCTGACTGAACCAGAGAAGGTCCTTAATTATCTTTGACTGGAATGGAAATTAGAAGAATCTTAGGATCGATTCAACTGAACCATACAAAAGTCTTGGAATATCTTCAACTGGAATAGGAATCAAAGCGATCTTAGAGTCGATCTGATAGAACCAGGGAAGGTCTTTAACTAACTTTGACTGGAATGGAAATCAGAAGAATATTAGGATTGATTCAACTGAACCAGACAAAAGTCTTGGAATATCTTCAACTGGAGTAGGAATCAGAGCGATCTTAGTGTCGATTTGACTGAACAATAGAAGGTCTTGGATTAACTTTTCTTGGAATGGAAATTAGAAGAATCTTAGGATCGATTCAACTGAACCAGACAAAAGTCTTGGAATATCTTCTACTGGAATAGGAATCAGAGAGATCTTAATGTCGATCTGACTGAACCAGAGAAGGTCTTTAATTATCATTGTCTGGAATGGGAATCAGAAAAATCTTAGGATGGATTCAACTAAACCAGACAAAAGTCTTAGAATTTCTTCAACTGGAATAGGAATCTGAGAGATCTTAGTGTCGATCTGACTGAACCAGAGAAGGTCTTGAATTAACTTTGACAGGAATCGAAATCAGATGAATCTCACGATCGATTCAACAGAACCAGACAAAAGTCTTGGAATATCTTCAACTAGAATAGATATCAGAGAGATATTAGTGTCGATCTGACTGAACCAGAGAAGGTCTTGAATTAACTTTGACAGGAATGGAAATCAGAAGAATCTTAGGATCGATTCAACTGAACCAGAAAAAAGTCTTGGAATATCTTAAACTGGAATAGGAATCAGAGAGATCTTAGTGTCGATCTGACTGAACCAGAGAAGTTCTTTAATTAACATTGACTGGAATTGAAATCAGAAGAATATTAGGATTGATTCAATTAAACCAGACAAAAGTCTTGGAATATCTTCAACAGGAATAGGAATAAGAGTAATCTTAGAGTCGATTTGACTGAACCAGAGAAGGTCTTGAATTAACTTTGATTGGAATGGAAATTAAAAGAATCTTAGGATCGATTCAACTGAACCAGACAAAAGTCTTGGAATATCTTCAACTGGAATAGGAATCTGAGAGATCTTAGTGTCGATTTGACTGAACCAGAGAAGGTCTTTAATTAACTTTGACTGGAATGGAAATCAGAAGAATATTAGGATTGATTCAACTGAACCAGACAAAAGTCTTGGAATATCTTAAACTGGAATTTGAATCAGAGAGATCTTAGTTTCGATCTGACTAAACCAGAGAAGGTCTTTAATTAACTTTGACTGGAACGGAAATCAGAAGAAACTTAGGATCGATTCAACTGAACTAGAGAAAAGTCTTGGAATATATTAAACTGGAATAAGAATCAGAGAGATCCTAGTGTCGATCTGACTGAACCAGAGAAGGTCTTCAATTAACTTTGATTGGAACGGAAATTAGAAGAATATTAGGATTGATTCAAATGAACCAGACAAAAGTCTTGGAATATCTTCAACTGGAATAGGAATCTAAGAGATCTTAGTGTCGATCTGACTAAACCAGAGAAGGTCTTGAATTAACTTTGACTGGAATGGAAATCAGAAGAATCTTAGGATCGATTCAACCGAACCAGATAAAAGTCTTGGAATTTCTTCAACTGGAATAGGAATCTGAGAGATCTTAGTGACGATTTGACTGAACCAGACAAGGTCTTGAATTAACTTTGATAGGAATGGAAATCAGATGAATCTTAGGACCGATTCAATAGAACCAGACAAAAGTCTTGGAATATCTTCAAATAGAATAGATATCAGAGAGATCTTAGTGTCGATCTGACTGAACTAGAGAGGGTCTTTAATTAACTTTGACTGGAATGGAAATCAGAAGAATATTAGGATTGATTCAACTGAACCAGGAAAAATTCCTGGAATATCTTCAACTGGAATAGGAATCAGAGAGATCTTAGTGTCGATTTGACTGAACCAGAGAAGGTCTTGAATTAACTTTAACTGAAATGGAAATCAGAAGAATCTTAGAATAGATTCAACTAAACCAGACAAAAGTCTTGGAATATCATCAACAGGAATAGGAATCAGAGAGATCTTAGTGTCGATCTGACTGAACCAGAGAACGTCTTGAATTAACTTTGACTGGAATGGAAATCAGAAGAATCAGGATCGATTCAACTGAACCAGACAAAATTATTGCAATATCTTCAATTGGAATAGGAATCAGAGAGATCTTAGTGTCGATCTGACTGAACCAGAGAAGGTCTTTAATTAACTTTGGCTGGAATGGAAATCAGAAGAATATTAGGATTGATTTAACTGAACCAGACAAAAGTCTTGGAATATCTTCAACTGGAATAGAAATCAGAGCAATCTTAGTATCGATTTGACTGAACCAGAGAAGGTCTTTAATTAACTTTGACTGGAATGGAAATCAGAAGAATATTAGGATTGATTCAACTGAACCAGACAAATGTCTTGGAATATCTTCAACTGGAATATGAATCAGAAAGATCTTAGTGTCAATCTGACTAAACAAGAGAAGGTCTTTAATTAACTTTGACTGGAACGGAAATCAGAAGAAACTTAGGATCGATTCAACTGAACTAGAGAAAAGTCTTGGAATATATTAAACTGGAATAAGAATCAGAGAGATCTTAGTGTCGATCTGACTAAACCAGATAAGGTCTTGAATTAACATTGACTGGAATAGAAATCAGAAGAATATTAGGATCAATTCAACTGAACCAGACAAAAGTCTTGGAATATCTTCAACTAGAATAGGAATCAGAGAGATCTTAGTGTCGATCTGACTGAACCAGAGAAGGTCTTGGATTAACTTTGACTTAAGTGGAAATCAGAAGAATCTTAGGATCGATTCAACTGAACCAGATTAAAGTCTTGGTATATCTTTAACTGGAATTGGAATCAGAGCGATCTTAGTGTCGATTTGACTAAACCAGATAAGGTCTTTAATTATGTTTGACAGGAATAGAAATCAGAAGAATATTAGGATCGATTCAACTGAACCAGATTAAAGTCTTGGAATATCTTCAACTGAAATAGGAATCAGAGAGATCTTAGTGTCGATCTCACTAAACCAGAGAAGGTCTTTAATTAACTTTGACTGGAATGGAAATCAGAAGAATATTAGGATTTATTCAACTGAACCACAAAAAATTCTTGGAATATCTTCAACTGGAATAGGAATCAGAGCGATCTTAGTGTCGATTTGACTGAACTAGAGAAGGTCTTGAATTAACTTTTACTAGAATGGAAATTAGAAGAATATTAGGATCGATTCAACTGAACCAGACAAAAGTCTTGGAATATCTTCAACTGGAGTAGGAATCAGAGAGATCTTAGTGTCGATCTGACTGAACCATAGAAAGGTCTTTAATTATCTTTGACTGGAGTGGAAATTTGAAGAATCTTAGGATCGATTCAATTGAACCATACAAAAGTCTTGGAATATCTTAAATTAGAATAGGAATCAAAGAGATCTTAGTGTCGATCTGACTGAACCAGAGAAGGTCTTTAATTAACTTTGACTGGAATGGAAATTAGAAGAATATTTGGATTGATTCAACTGAACCAGACAAGAGTCTTGGAATATCTTCAACTGGAATAAGAATCAGAGCGATCTTAGTGTCGATTTGACTGAACAATAGAAGGTCTTGGATTAACTTTTCTTGGAATGGAAATTAGAAGAATCTTAGGATCGATTCAACTGAACCAGACAAAAGTCTTGGAATATATTCAATTGGAATAGGAATCAGAGAGATCTTAGTGTCGATCTTACTGAACCAGAGAAGGTCTTTAATTATCTTTGACTGGAATGGAAATTAGAAGAATCTTAGGATCGATTCAACTGAACCAGACAAAAGACTTGGAATATCTTCAACTGGAATAGGAATCTGAGTGATCTTAGTGTCGATCTGACTGAACCAAAGAAGGTCTTGAATTAACTTTGACAGGAATGGAAATTAGATGAATCTTAGGATCGATTCAACTGAACCAGACAAAAGTCTTTGAATATCTTCAACTGGAATATGAATCAGAGAGATCTTAGTGTCGATCTGAATGAACCAGAGAAGGTCTTGAATTAACTTTGATTGGAATGGAAATTAGAAGAATCTTAGGAGCGATTCTATTGAACCGGAGAAAAGTCTTGGAATATCTTCAACTCGAATAGGAATAAGAGAGATCATTGTGTCGATCTGACTGAACCAGAGAAGGTCTTTAATTAACTTTGATTGGAACGGAAATTAGAAGAATATTAGGATTGATTCAACTGAACCAGACAAAAGTCTTGGAATATCTTCAATTGGAATAGGAATCAGAGAGATCTTAGTGCCGATCTGACTGAACTAGAGAAGGTCTTTAATTATCTTTGACTGGAATGGAAATCAGAAGAATCTTAGGATTGATTCAACTGAACAAGACAAAAGTCTTGGAATATATTCAACTAGAATAGATATCAGAGAGATCTTAGTGTCGATCTGACGGAACCATAGAAGGTCTTTAATTTTCTTTGACTTGAATAGAAATCAGAAGAATCTTAGGATCGATTCAACTGAAACAGACAAAAGTCTTGGAATATCTTCAACTAGAATAGCAATCTAAGAGATCTTAGTGTCGATTTGAATGAACCAAAGAAGGTTTTTAATTAACTTTAACTGGAATGGAAATCAGAAGAATCTTAGGATCGATTCAACTAAACCAGACAAAAGTCTTGGAATATCTTCAACTGGAATATGAATCAGAGAGATCTTAGTGTCGATCTGACTGAACCAGAGAAGGTCTTGACATAACTTTGACTAGAATGGAAATCAGAAGAATCTTAGGATCGATTCAACTGAACCAGACAAAAGTCATGGAATATCTTCAACTGGAATAAGAATCAGATAGATCTTAGTGTCGATCTGATTGTACCAGAGTAGGTCTTGAATTTACTTTGACTGGAATGGAAATCAGAAGAATCTTAAGATCGATTCAACTGAACCAGACAAAAGTCTTGGAATATCTTCAACTGGAATGGGAATCCGAGAGATCTTAGTGTTAATCTGACTGAACCAGTGAAGGTCTTGAATTAACTTTGACTGGAATGGAAATAAGATGATTCTTAGGATTGATTCAACTGAACCAAACAAAATTCTTGGAATATGTTAAACAGGAATAGGAAGCAGAGAGATCTTAGTGTCGATTTGAGTGAACCAGAGAAGGTCTTAATTAACTTTGACTGGAATTGAAATTAGAAGAATCTTAGGAGCGATTCAACTGAACCAGGAAAAAGTAATGGAATATCTTTAACTGGAATAGGAATCAGAGAGATCTTAGTGTCGATCTGACTGAACTAGAGAAGGTATTTAATTATCTTTGACTGGAATAGAAATCAGAAGAATCTTAGGATCGATTCAACTGAAACAGACAAAAGTCTTTGAATATCTTCAACTGGAGTAGGAATCTAAGAGATCTTAGTGTCGGTCTGAATGAACCAAAGAAGGTCTTGAATTAACTTTGACAGGAATGGAAATCAGATGAATCTTAGGATCGATTCAACAAAACCAGACAAATGTCTTGGAATATCTTCAACTAGAATAGATATCAGAGAGAAATTAGTGTCGATCTGACTGAACCAGAGAAGGTCTTGAATTAACTTTGACTGGAATGGAGATCAGAAGAATCTTAGGATCGATTCAACTGAACCAGACAAAAGTCTTGGAATATCTTCAACTGGAATAGGAAGCAGAGAGATCTTAGTGTCGATTTGAGTGAACCAGAGAAGGTCTTTAATTAACTTTGACTGGAATGGAAATCAGAAGAATCTTAGGATCGACTCAAATGAACCAGACAAAAGTCTTGGAATATATTCAACTAGAATAGATATCAGAGAGATCTTAGTGTCGATCTGACGGAACCAGAGAAGGTCTTTAATTAACTTTGACTGGAATGGAAATCTGAAGAATCTTAGGATCGATTCATCTGAACCAGACAAATATCTTTGAATATCTTCAACTGGAGTAAGAATCAGAGAGATCTTAGTGTCGATCTAACTGAACCAGAGAAGGTCTTTAATCATCTTTGACTGGAATGGAAATAAGAAGAATCTTAGGATTGATTCAACTGAACCAGACAAAAGCCTTGGAATATCTTCAACTGGAATAGGAATCAGAGAGATCTTAGTGTCGATCTGACTGAACCAGAGAAGGTCTTGAATTAACTTTGACAGCAATGGAAATCAAATGAATCTCAGGATCGATTCAACAGAACCAGACAAAAGTCTTGAATATCTTTAACTAGAATAGATATCACAGAGATCTTAGTGTCGATCTGACTGAACCAGAGAAGGTCTTGATTTAACTTTGACAGGAATAGAAATCAGAAGAATCTTAGGATCGATTCAACTGAACCAGACAAAAGTCTTGGAATATCTTAAACTGGAATAGGAATCAGAGAGATCTTAGTGTCGATCCGACTGAACCAGATTAGGTCTTTAATTAACTTTGACTGGAATGGAAATTAGAAGAATATTAGGATTGATTCAACTGAAACAGACAAAAGTCTTGGAATATCTTCAACTGGAATAGGAATGAGAGCAATCTTAGTGTCTATTTGACTGAACCAGAGAAGGTCTTGAATTAACTTTGACTGAAATGGAAATTAAAAGAATATTTGGATCGATTAAATTGAACCAGACAAAAGTCTTGGAATATCTTCAACTGGAATAGGAATCAGAGAGATCTTAGTGTCGATCTGATTGAACCAGAGAAGGTATTTAATCATCTTTGACTGGAATGGAAATCAGAAGAATCTTAGGATCGATTCAAATGAACCAGACAAAAGACTTGGAATATCTTCAACTGGAATAGGAATCTGAGAGATCTTAGTGTCGATCTGACTGAACCAGAGAAGTTCTTTAATCATCTTTGACTGGAATTAAGAATAAGAAGAATCTTAGGATCGATCCAACTGAACCAGACAAAAGTCTTGGAATATCTTCAACTGGAATAGGAATCAGAGAGATCTTAGTGTCGATCTGACTGAACCAAAGAAGGTCTTTAATTAACTTTTACTGGAATGGAAATCTGAAGAATCCTTGGATCGATTCAACTAAACCAGACAAAACTCTTTGAATATCTTCAATTGGAGTAAGAATTGTGAGATCTTAGTGTCGATCTGACTAAACAAGAGAAGGTCTTTAATTAAATTTAACAGGAATGGAAATCAGAAGAATCTTAGGAAAGATTCAACTGAACTAGACAAAAGTCTTGGAATATCTTTAACTGGAATAGGAATGAGAGAGATCTTAGGTTAGATCTGATTGAACCAGAGAAGGTCTTTAATTATCTTAGACTTGAATGGAAATCAGAAGAATCTTAGGATCGATTCAACTGAACCAGACAAAAGACTTGGAATATCTTCAACTGGAATAGGAATCTGAGAGATCTTAGTGTCGATCTGACTGAACCAGAGAAGGTCTTGAATTAACTTTGACAGGAATGGAAATCAGATGAATCTTAGGATTAATTTAATTGAACCAGACAAAAGTCTTGGAATATATTCAACTAGAATATGAATCAGAGAGATCTTAGTGTCGATCTGAATGAACCAGAGAAGGTCTTGAATTAACTTTGACTGGAATGGAAATTAGAAGAATCTTAGTAGCGATTCTACTGAACCAGACAAGAGTCTTGGTATATCTTCAACTCGAATAGGAATCAGAGAGATCATAGTGTCGATCTGACTGAACCAGAGAAGGTATTTAATCATCTTTGACTGGATTGGAAATCAGAAGAATCTTAGGATCGATTCAAATGAACCATACAAAAGACTTGGAATATCTTCAACTGGAATAGGAATCAGAGAGATCTTAGTGTCGATCTGACTGAACCAGAGAAGGTCTTTAATCATCTTTGACTGGAATGGAAATTAGAAGAATCTTAGGATCGATTCAACTGAACCAGACAAAATTATTGGAATTTCTTCAACTGGAATAGGAATCAGAGAGATCTTAGTGTCGATCTGACTGAACCAGATAAGGTCTTTAATTATCTTTGACTGGAATGGAAATCAAAAGAATCTTAGGATCGATTCAACTGAACTAGACAAAAGTCTTGGAATTTCTTCAACTGGAATAGGAATCTGAGAGATCTTAGTGTCGATCTTACTGAACCAGAGAAGGTCTTGAATTAACTTTGATAGGAATGGAAATCAGATGAGTCTTAGGATCGATTCAACAGAACCAGACAAAAGTCTTTGAATATCTTCAACTAGAATATATATCAGAGAGATCTTAGTGTCGATCTGACCGAACTAGAGAAGTTCTTTAATTAACTTTGAATGGAATGGAAATCAAAAGAATATTAGGATTGATTCAACTGAACCAAACAAAAGTCTTGGAATATCTTTAACTGGAATAGGAATCATAGAGATCTTAGTATCAATTTGACTGAACCAGAGAAGGTTTTTAATTACCTTTGACTGGAATGGAAATTAGAAGAATCTTAGGATCGATTCAACTGAACCAGACAAAAGTCTTGAAATATTTTCAACTGGAATAGGAATCAGAGAGATCTTAGTGTCGATCTGACTGAACCAGAGAAGGTCTTTAATTATCTTTGACTGGAATGGGAATTAGAAGAATATTAGGATGGATTCAACTGAACCAGACAAAAGTCTTGGAATTTCTTCAACTGGAATAGGAATCTGAGAGATCTTAGTGTCGATCTGACTGAACCAGAGAAGGTCTTGAATTAACTTTGACAGCAATGGAAATCAGATGAATCTCAGGATCGATTCAACAGAACCAGACAAAAGTCTTGGAATATCTTCAACTAGAATAGATATCAGAGAGATCTTAGTGTCGATTTGACTGAACCAGAGAAGGTCTTGATTTAACTTTGATAGGAATAGAAATCAGAAAAATCTTAGGATCGATTCAACTGAACCAGACAAAAGTCTTGGAATATCTTAAACTGGAATAGGAATCAGAGAGATCTTAGTGTCGATCCGACTGAACTAGATTAGGTTTTTAATTAACTTTGAATGGAATGGAAATCAGAAGAATATTAGGATTGATTCAACTAAACCAGACAAAAGTCTTGGAATATCTTCAACTGGAATAGGAATCAGAGCAATCTTAGTGTCGATTTGACTGAACCAGAGAAGGTCTTGAATTAACTTTGACTAGAATGGAAATTAAAATAATATTTGGATCGATTAAATTGAACCAGACAAAAGTTTTGGAATATCTTCAACTGGAATAGGAATCAGAGAGATCTTAGTGTCGATTTGACTGAACCAGAGAAGGTATTTAATCATCTTTGACTGGATTGGAAATCAGAAGAATCTTAGGATCGATTCAAATGAACCAGACAAAAGACTTGGAATATCTTCAACTGGAATAGGAATCAGAGAGATCTTAGTGTCGATCTGACTGAACCAGAGAAGGTCTTTAATCATCTTTGACTGGAATGGAAATAAGAAGAATCTTAGGATCGATTCAACTGAACCAGACAAAAGTCTTGGAATATCTTCAACTGGAATAGGAATCAGATAGATCTTAGTGTCGATCTGACTGAACCAGAGAAGGTCTTTAATTAACTTTGACTGGAATGGAAATCTGAAGAATCCTTGGTTTGATTCAACTAAACCAGACAAAACTCTTTGAATATCTTCAATTGGAGTAAGAATTGTGATATCTTAGTGTCGATCTGACTAAACCAGAGAAGGTCTTTAATTAAATTTTACAGGAATGGAAATCAGAAGAATCTTAGGAAAGATTCAACTGAACTAGACAAAAGTCTTGGAATATCTTTAACTGGAATAGGAATGAGAGAGATCTTAGTTTAGATCTGATTAAACCAGATAAGGTCTTTAATTATCTTTGACTGGAATGGAAATCAGAAGAATCTTAGGATCGATTCAACTGAACCAGACAAAAGACTTGGAATATCTTCAACTGGAATAGGAATCTGAGAGATCTTAGTGTCGATCTGACTGAACCAGAGAAGGTCTTGAATTAACTTTGACAGGAATGGAAATCAGATGAATCTTAGGATGGATTCAACTGAACCAGACAAAAGTCTTGGAATATATTCAACTAGAATATGAATCAGAGAGATCTTAGTGTCTTTCTGAATGAACCAGAGAAGGTCTTGAATTAACTTTGACTGGAATGGAAATTAGAAGAATCTTAGTAGCGATTCTACTGAACCAGACAAGAGTCTAGGTATATCTTCAACTCGAATAGGAATCAGAGAGATCATAGTGTCGATCTGACTAAACCAAAGAAGGTCTTTAATTAACTTTGATTGGAACGGAAATTAGAAGAATATTAGGATTGATTCAATTGAACCAGACAAAAGTCTTGTAATATCTTCAACTGGAATAGGAATCAGAGAGATCTTAGTGTCGATTTAACTGAACCAGATAAGGTCTTTAATTATCTTTGACTGGAATGGCAATCAAAAGAATCTTAGGATCGATTCAACTGAACTAGACAAAAGTCTTGGAATTTCTTCAACTGGAATAGGAATATGAGAGATCTTAGTGTCGATCTTACTGAACCAGAGAAGGTCTTGAATTAACTTTGATAGGAATGGAAATCAGATGAATCTTAGGATCGATTCAACAGAACCAGACAAAAGACTTCGAATATCTTCAACTAGAATATATATCAGAGAGATCTTAGTGTCGATCTGACCGATCTAGAGAAGTTCTTTAATTAACTTTGACTGGAATGGAAATCAGAAGAATATTAGGATTGATTCAACTGAACCAAACAAAAGTCTTGGAATATATTTAACTGGAATAGGAATCAGAGAGATCTTAGTATCGATTTGACTGAACCAGAGAAGGTTTTTAATTAACTTTGACTGGAATGGAAATTAGAAGAATCTTAGGATCGATTCAACTGAACCAGACAAAAGTCTTGAAATATTTTCAACTGGAATAGGAATCAGACAGATCTTAGTGTCGATCTGACTGAACCAGAGAAGGTCTTTAATTATCTTTGACTGGAATGGGAATTAGAAGAATATTAGGATGGATTCAACTGAACCAGACAAAAGTCTTGGAATTTCTTCAACTGGAATAGGAATCTGAGAGATCTTAGTGTCGATCTGACTGAACCAGAGAAGGTCTTGAATTAACTTTGACAGCAATGGAAATCAGATGAATCTCAGGATCGATTCAACAGAACCAGACAAAAGTCTTGGAATATCTTCAACTAGAATAGATATCAGAGAGATCTTAGTGTCGATTTGACTGAACCAGAGAAGGTCTTGATTTAACTTTGATAGGAATAGAAATCAGAAAAATCTTAGGATCGATTCAACTGAACCAGACAAAAGTCTTGGAATATCTTAAACTGGAATAGGAATCAGAGAGATCCTAGTGTCGATCCGATTGAACTAGATTAGGTCTTTAATTAACTTTGACTGGAATGGAAATCAGAAGAATATTAGGATTGATTCAACTAAACCAGACAAAATTCTTGGAATATCTTCAACTGGAATAGGAATCAGAGCAATCTTAGTGTCGATTTGACTGAACCAGAGAAGGTCTTGAATTAACTTTGACTAGAATGGAAATTAAAAGAATATTTGGATCGATTAAATTGAACCAGACAAAAGTCTTGGAATATCTTCAACTGGAATAGGAATCAGAGAGATCTTAGTGTCGATTTGACTGAACCAGAGAAGGTATTTAATCATCTTTGACTGGATTGGAAATCAGAAGAATCTTAGGATCGATTCAAATGAACCAGACAAAAGACTTGGAATATCTTCAACTGGAATAGGAGTCAGAGAGATCTTAGTGTCGATCTGATTGAACCAGAGAAGGTCTTTAATCATCTTTGACTGGAACGGAAATAAGAAGAATCTTAGGATCGATTCAACTGAACCAGACAAAAGTCTTGGAATATCTTCAACTGGAATAGGAATCAGATAGATCTTAGTGTCGATCTGACTGAACCAGAGAAGGTCTTTAATTAACTTTGACTGGAATGGAAATCTGAAGAATCCTTGGTTCGATTCAACTAAACCAGACAAAACTCTTTGAATATCTTCAATTGGAGTAAGAATTGTGATATCTTAGTGTCGATCTGACTAAACCAGAGAAGGTCTTTAATTAAATTTTACAGGAATGGAAATCAGAAGAATCTTAGGAAAGATTCAACTGAACTAGACAAAAGTCTTGGAATATCTTTAACTGGAATAGGAATGAGAGAGATCTTAGTTTAGATCTGATTAAACCAGATAAGGTCTTTAATTATCTTTGACTGGAATGGAAATCAGAAGAATCTTAGGATCGATTCAACTGAACCAGACAAAAGACTTGGAATATCTTCAACTGGAATAGGAATCTGAGAGATCTTAGTGTCGATCTGACTGAACCAGAGAAGGTCTTGAATTAACTTTGACAGGAATGGAAATCAGATGAATCTTAGGATGGATTCAACAGAACCAGACAAAAGTCTTGGAATATATTCAACTAGAATATGAATCAGAGAGATCTTAGTGTCTTTCTGAATGAACCAGAGAAGGTCTTGAATTAACTTTGACTGGAATGGAAATTAGAAGAATCTTAGTAGCGATTCTACTGAACCAGACAAGAGTCTAGGTATATCTTCAACTCGAATAGGAATCAGAGAGATCATAGTGTCGATATGACTAAACCAAAGAAGGTCTTTAATTAACTTTGATTGGAACGGAAATTAGAAGAATATTAGGATTGATTCAACTGAACCAGACAAAAGTCTTGTAATATCTTCAACTGGAATAGGAATCATAGAGATCTTAGTGTCGATTTGACTGAACCAGATAAGGTCTTTAATTATCTTTGACTGGAATGGAAATCAAAAGAATCTTAGGATCGATTCAACTGAACTAGACAAAAGTCTTGGAATTTCTTCAACTGGAATAGGAATATGAGAGATCTTAGTGTCGATCTTACTGAACCAGAGAAGGTCTTGAATTAACTTTGATAGGAATGGAAATCAGATGAATCTTAGGATCGATTCAACAGAACCAGACAAAAGTCTTCGAATATCTTCAACTAGAATATATATCAGAGAGATCTTAGTGTCGATCTGACCGAACTAGAGAAGTTCTTTAATTAACTTTGACTGGAATGGAAATCAGAAGAATATTAGGATTGATTCAACTGAACCAAACAAAAGTCTTGGAATATCTTTAACTGGAATAGGAATCAGAGAGATCTTAGTATCGATTTGACTGAACCAGAGAAGGTTTTTAATTAACTTTGACTGGAATGGAAATTAGAAGAATCTTAGGATCGATTCAACTGAACCAGACAAAAGTCTTGAAATATTTTCAACTGGAATAGGAATCAGAGAGATCTTAGTGTCGATCTGACTGAACCAGAGAAGGTCTTTAATTATCTTTGACTGGAATGGGAATTAGAAGAATATTAGGATGGATTCAACTGAACCAGACAAAAGTCTTGGAATTTCTTCAACTGGAATAGGAATCTGAGAGATCTTAGTGTCGATCTGACTGAACCAGAGAAGGTCTTGAATTAACTTTGACAGCAATGGAAATCAGATGAATCTCAGGATCGATTCAACAGAACCAGACAAAAGTCTTGGAATATCTGTAACTAGAATAGATATCAGAGAGATCTTAGTGTCGATTTGATTGAACCAGAGAAGGTCTTGATTTAACTTTGATAGGAATAGAAATCAGAAAAATCTTAGGATCGATTCAACTGAACCAGACAAAAGTCTTGGAATATCTTAAACTGGAATAGGAATCAGAGAGATCTTAGTGTCGATCCGACTGAACTAGATTAGGTCTTTAATTAACTTTGACTGGAATGGGAATCAGAAGAATATTAGGATTGATTCAACTAAACCAGACAAAAGTCTTGGAATATCTTCAACTGGAATAGGAATCAGAGCAATCTTAGTGTCGATTTGACTGAACCAGAGAAGGTCTTGAATTAACTTTGACTAGAATGGAAATTAAAAGAATATTTGGATCGATTAAATTGAACCAGACAAAAGTCTTGGAATATCTTCAACTGGAATAGGAATCAGAGAGATCTTAGTGTCGATTTGACTGAACCAGAGAAGGTATTTAATCATCTTTGACTGGATTGGAAATCAGAAGAATCTTAGGATCGATTCAAATGAACCAGACAAAAGACTTGGAATATCTTCAACTGGAATAGGAATCAGAGAGATCTTAGTGTCGATCTGACTGAACCAGAGAAGGTCTTTAATCATCTTTGACTGGAATGGAAATAAGAAGAATCTTAGGATCGATTCAACTGAACCAGACAAAAGTCTTGGAATATCTTCAACTGGAATAGGAATCAGATAGATCTTAGTGTCAATCTGACTGAACCAGAGAAGGTCTTTAATTAACTTTGACTGGAATGGAAATCTGAAGAATCCTTGGTTCGATTCAACTAAACCAGACAAAACTCTTTGAATATCTTCAATTGGAGTAAGAATTGTGATATCTTAGTGTCGATCTGACTAAACCAGAGAAGGTCTTTAATTAAATTTTACAGGAATGGAAATCAGAAGAATCTTAGGAAAGATTCAACTGAACAAGACAAAAGTCTTGGAATATCTTTAACTGGAATAGGAATGAGAGAGATCTTAGTTTAGATCTGATTAAACCAGATAAGGTCTTTAATTATCTTTGACTGGAATGGAAATCAGAAGAATCTTAGGATCGATTCAACTGAACCAGACAAAAGACTTGGAATATCTTCAACTTGAATAGGAATCTGAGAGATCTTAGTGTCGATCTGACTGAACCAGAGAAGGTCTTGAATTAACTTTGACAGGAATGGAAATCAGATGAATCTTAGGATGGATTCAACTGAACCAGACAAAAGTCTTGGAATATATTCAACTAGAATATGAATCAGAGAGATCTTAGTGTCTTTCTGAATGAACCAGAGAAGGTCTTGAATCAACTTTGACTGGAATGGAAATTAGAAGAATCTTAGTAGCGATTCTACTGAACCAGACAAGAGTCTAGGTATATCTTCAACTCGAATAGGAATCAGAGAGATCATAGTGTCGATCTGACTAAACCAAAGAAGGGCTTTAATTAACTTTGATTGGAACGGAAATTAGAAGAATATTAGGATTGATTCAACTGAACCAGACAAAAGTCTTGTAATATCTTCAACTGGAATAGGAATCAGAGAGATCTTAGTGTCGATTTGACTGAACCAGAGAAGGTCTTTAATTAACTTTGACTGGAATGGAAATTTGAAGAATCTTAGGATCGATTCAACTGAACCAGACAAAATTCTTGGAATATCTTCAACTGGAATAGAAATTAGAGAGATCTTAGTGTCGATCTGACTGAACCAGATAAGGTCTTTAATTATCTTTGACTAGAATGGAAATCAGAAGAATCTTAGGATCCATTCAACTGAACTAGACAAAAGTCTTGGAATTTCTTCAACTGGAATAGGAATCTGAGAGATTTTAGTGTCGATCTGACTGAACCAGAGAAGGTCTGGAATTAACTTTGACAGGAATGGAAATCAGATGAATCTTAGGATCGATTCAACAGAACCAGACAAAAGTCTTGGAATATCTTAAACTGGAATAGGAATCAGAGAGATCTTAGTGTCGATCCGACTGAACCAGATTAGGTCTTTAATTAACTTTGACTGGAATGGAAATCAGAAGAATATTAGGATTGATTCAACTGAACCAGACAAAAGTCTTAGAATATCTTCAACTGGAATAGGAATTCGAGAGATGTTAGTGTCGATTTGACTGAACCAGAGAAGGTCTTGAATTAACTTTAACTGAAATGGAAATCAGAAGAATCTTAGGATAGATTCAACTGAACCAGAAAAAAGTCTTGGAATATTTTCAACAGGAATAGGAATCAGAGAGATCTTAGTGTCGACCTTACTGAACCAGAGAAGGTCTTGAATTAAATTTGACTGGAATGGAAATCAAAAGAATCTTAGGATCGATTCAACTGAACCAGACAAAAGTCTTGGAATATCTTCAACTGGAATAGGAATCTGAGAGATCTTAGTGTCGATCTGACTGAACCAGAGAAGGTCTTGAATTAACTTTGACAGGAATGGAAATCAGATGAATCTTAGGATGGATTCAACTGAACCAGACAAAAGTCTTGGAATATATTCAACTAGAATATGAATCAGAGAGATCTTAGTGTCTTTCTGAATGAACCAGAGAAGGTCTTGAATCAACTTTGACTGGAATGGAAAATAGAAGAATCTTAGTAGCGATTCTACTGAACCAGACAAGAGTCTAGGTATATCTTCAACTCGAATAGGAATCAGAGAGATCATAGTGTCGATCTGACTAAACCAAAGAAGGTCTTTAAATAACTTTGATTGGAACGGAAATTAGAAGAATATTAGGATTGATTCAACTGAACCAGACAAAAGTCTTGTAATATCTTCAACTGGAATAGGAATCAGAGAGATCTTAGTGTCGATTTGACTGAACCAGAGAAGGTCTTTAATTAACTTTGACTGGAATGGAAATTTGAAGAATCTTAGGATCGATTCAACTGAACCAGACAAAATTCTTGGAATATCTTCAACTGGAATAGAAATTAGAGAGATCTTAGTGTCGATCTGACTGAACCAGATAAGGTCTTTAATTATCTTTGACTAGAATGGAAATCAGAAGAATCTTAGGATCGATTCAACTGAACTAGACAAAAGTCTTGGAATTTCTTCAACTGGAATAGGAATCTGAGAGATTTTAGTGTCGATCTGACTGAACCAGAGAAGGTCTGGAATTAACTTTGACAGGAATGGAAATCAGATGAATCTTAGGATCGATTCAACAGAACCAGACAAAAGTCTTGGAATATCTTAAACTGGAATAGGAATCAGAGAGATCTTAGTGTCGATCCGACTGAACCAGATTAGGTCTTTAATTAACTTTGACTGGAATGGAAATCAGAAGAATATTAGGATTGATTCAACTGAACCAGACAAAAGTCTTAGAATATCTTCAACTGGAATAGGAATTCGAGAGATGTTAGTGTCGATTTGACTGAACCAGAGAAGGTCTTGAATTAACTTTAACTGAAATGGAAATCAGAAGAATCTTAGGATAGATTCAACTGAACCAGAAAAAAGTCTTGGAATATTTTCAACAGGAATAGGAATCAGAGAGATCTTAGTGTCGACCTTACTAAACCAGAGAAGGTCTTGAATTAACTTTGACTGGAATGGAAATCAGAAGAATCTTAGGATCGATTCAACTGAACCAGACAAAAGTCTTGGAATATCTTCAACTGGAATAGGAATCAGAGGGATCTTAGTGTCGATCTGACTGAACTAGAGAAAGTCTTTAATTAACTTTGACTGGAATGGAAATCAGAAGAATATTAGGATTAATTCAACTAAACCAGACAAAAGTCTTGGAATATCTTCAACTGGAATAGAAATCAGAGCAATCATAGTGTCGATTTGACTGGAATGGAAATTAAAAGAATCTTAGGATCAATTCAACTGAACCAGACAAAAGTCTTGGAATATCTTCAAATGGAATAGGAATCTGAGAGATCTTAGTGTCGATCTGACTGATCCAGAGAAGGTCTTTAATTAACTTTGACTGGAATGGAAATCAGAAAAATATTAGGATTGATTCAACTGAACCAGACAAAAGTCTTGGAATATCTTCAACTGGAATATGAATCAGAGAGATCTTAGTGTTGATCTGACTAAACCAGATAAGGTCTTTAATTAACTTTGACTGGAACGGAAATCAGAAGAAACTTAGGATTGATTCAACTGAACTAGAGAAAAGTCTTGGAATATATTAAACTGGAATATGAATCAGAGAGATCTTAGTGTCGATTTGACTGAACCAGAGGAGGTCTTGAATTAACATTGACTGGAATGGAAATCAGAAGAAGATTAGGATCGATTCAACTGAACCAGACAAATGTCTTGGAATATCTTCAACTGGAATAGGAATCTGAGAGATCTTAGTGTCGATCTGACTGAACCATAGAAGGTCTTGAATTAACTTTGACTGGAATGGAAATCAGATGAATCTTAGGATCGATTCAACTGAACTAGATTAAAGTCTTGGAATATCTTCAACTGAAATAGGAATCAAAGATATCTTAGTGTCGATCTGACTGAACTAGAGAAGGTCTTTAATTAACTTTGACTGGAATGGAAATCAGAAGAATATTAGGATTTATTCAACTGAACCAGAAAAAATTCTTGGAATATCTTCAACTGGAATAGGAATCAGAGTGATCTTAGTGTCAATTAGACTAAACCATAGAAGGTCTTGAATTAACTTTGACTGGAATGGAAATTAGAAGAATATTAGGATCGATCCAACGTAACCAGACAAAAGTCTTGGAATATCTTCAACTGGAATAGGAATCAGAGAGATCTTAGTGTTGATCTGACTGAACCAGAGAAGGTATTTAATTATCTTTGACTGGAATGGAAATTAGAAGAATCTTAGGATCGATTCAACTGAACCAGACAAAAGTCTTGGAATAACTTCAACTGGAATAGGAATCTGAGACATCTTAGTGTCGATCTGACTGAACCAGAGAAGGTCTTGAGTTAACTTTGAATGGAATGGAATTCAGTAGAATCTTAGGATCGATTCAACTGAACCAGATTAAAGTCTTGGAATATCTTCAACTGAAATAGGAATCAAAGATATCTTAGTGTCGATCTGACTGAACCAGAGAAGGTCTTTAATTAACTTTGACTGGAATGGAAATCAGAACAATATTAGGATTTATTCAACTGAACCAGAAAAAATTCTTGGAATATCTTCAACTGGAATAGGAATCAGAGCGATCTTAGTGTCGATTTGACTGAACCAGAGAAGGTCTTGAATTAACTTTGACTGGAATGGAAATTAGAAGAACATTACGATCGATTCAACTGAACCAGACAAAAGTCTTGGAATATCTTCAACTGGAATAGGAATCAGAGATATCTTAGTGTCGATCTGACTGAACCTGAGAAGGTCTTTAATTATCAGAGACTGGAATGGAAATTAGAAGAATCTTAGGATCGATTCAACTGAACCATACAAAAGTCTTAGAATATCTTCAACTGGAATAGGAATTAGAGAGATCTTAGTGTCAATCTGACTGATATAGAGAAGGTCTTTAATTAACTTTGACTGGAATGGAAATTAGAAGAATATTAGGATTGATTCAATTGAACCAGACAAAAGTCTTGTAATATCTTCAACTGGAATAAGAATCAGAGAGATCTTAGTGTCGATTTAACTGAACCAGATAAGGTCTTTAATTATCTTTGACTGGAATGGAAATCAAAAGAATCTTAGGATTGATTCAACTGAACTAGACAAAAGTCTTGGAATTTCTTCAACTGGAATAGGAATATGAGAGATATTAGTGTCGATCTTACTGAACCAGAGAAGGTCTTGAATTAACTTTGATAGGAATGGAAATCAGATGAATCTTAGGATCGATTCAACAGAACCAGACAAAAGACTTCGAATATCTTCAACTAGAATATATATCAGAGAGATCTTAGTGTCGATCTGACCGATCTAGAGAAGTTCTTTAATTAACTTTGACTGGAATGGAAATCAGAAGAATATTATGATTGATTCAACTGAACCAAACAAAAGTCTTGGAATATATTTAACTGGAATAGGAATCAGAGAGATCTTAGTATCGATTTGACTGAACCAGAGAAGGTTTTTAATTAACTTTGACTGGAATGGAAATTAGAAGAATCTTAGGATCGATTCAACTGAACCAGACAAATGTCTTGAAATATTTTCAACTGGAATAGGAATCAGAGAGATCTTAGTGTCGATCTGACTGAACCAGAGAAGGTCTTTAATTATCTTAGACTGGAATGGGAATTAGAAGAATATTAGGATGGATTCAACTGAACCAGACAAAAGTCTTGGAATTTCTTCAACTGGAATAGGAATCTGAGAGATCTTAGTGTCGATCTGACTGAACCAGAGAAGGTCTTGAATTAACTTTAACAGCAATGGAAATCAGATGAATCTCAGGATCGATTCAACAGAACCAGACAAAAGTCTTGGAATATCTTCAACTAGAATAGATATCAGAGAGATCTTAGTGTCGATTTGACTGAACCAGAGAAGGTCTTGATTTAACTTTGATAGGAATAGAAATCAGAAAAATCTTAGGATCCATTCAACTGAACCAGACAAAAGTCTTGGAATATCTTAAACTGGAATAGGAATCAGAGAGATCTTAGTGTCGATCCGACTGAACTAGATTAGGTCTTTAATTAACTTTGACT
Organism: Vicia faba; assembly: GCA_948472305.1. Taxonomy (NCBI): domain Eukaryota; kingdom Viridiplantae; phylum Streptophyta; class Magnoliopsida; order Fabales; family Fabaceae; genus Vicia; species Vicia faba. The sequence goes on along the minus strand of OX451736.1, from coordinate 1,390,181,875 downwards.
GGAATGGAAATCAGAAGAATATTAGGATTGATTCAACTAAACCAGACAAAATTCTTGGAATATCTTCAACTGGAATAGGAATCAGAGCAATCTTAGTGTCGATTTTACTGAACCAGAGAAGGTCTTGAATTAACTTTGACTTGAATGGAAATTAAAAGAATATTTGGATCGATTAAATTGAACCAGACAAGAGTCTTGGAATATCTTCAACTGGAATAGGAATCAGAGAGATCTTAGTGTCGATTTGACTGAACCAGAGAAGGTATTTAATCATCTTTGACTGGATTGGAAATCAGAAGAATATTAGGATCGATTCAAATGAACCAGACAAAAGACTTGGAATATCTTCAACTGGAATAGGAATCAGAGAGATCTTAGTGTCGATCTGATTGAACCAGAGAAGGTCTTTAATCATCTTTGACTGGAATGGAAATAAGAAGAATCTTAGGATCGATTCAACTGAACCAGACAAAAGTCTTGGAATATCTTCAACTGGAATAGGAATCAGATAGATCTTAGTGTCGATCTGACTGAACCAGAGAAGGTCTTTAATTAACTTTGACTGGAATGGAAATCTGAAGAATCCTTGGTTCGATTCAACTAAACCAGACAAAACTCTTTGAATATCTTCAATTGGAGTAAGAATTGTGATATCTTAGTGTCGATCTGACTAAACCAGAGAAGGTCTTTAATTAAATTTTACAGGAATGGAAATCAGAAGAATCTTAGGAAAGATTCAACTGAACTAGACAAAAGTCTTGGAATATCTTTAACTGGAATAGGAATGAGAGAGATCTTAGTTTAGATCTGATTAAACCAGATAAGGTCTTTAATTATCTTTGACTGGAATGGAAATCAGAAGAATCTTAGGATCGATTCAACTGAACCAGACAAAAGACTTGGAATATCTTCAACTGGAATAGGAATCTGAGAGATCTTAGTGTCGATCTGACTGAACCAGAGAAGGTCTTGAATTAACTTTGACAGGAATGGAAATCAGATGAATCTTAGGATGGATTCAACAGAACCAGACAAAAGTCTTGGAATATATTCAACTAGAATATGAATCAGAGAGATCTTAGTGTCTTTCTGAATGAACCAGAGAAGGTCTTGAATTAACTTTGACTGGAATGGAAATTAGAAGAATCTTAGTAGCGATTCTACTGAACCAGACAAGAGTCTAGGTATATCTTCAACTCGAATAGGAATCAGAGAGATCATAGTGTCGATCTGACTAAACCAAAGAAGGTCTTTAATTAACTTTGATTGGAACGGAAATTAGAAGAATATTAGGATTGATTCAATTGAACCAGACAAAAGTCTTGTAATATCTTCAACTGGAATAGGAATCATAGAGATCTTAGTGTCGATTTGACTGAACCAGATAAGGTCTTTAATTATCTTTGACTGGAATGGAAATCAAAAGAATCTTAGGATCGATTCAACTGAACTAGACAAAAGTCTTGGAATTTCTTCAACTGGAATAGGAATATGAGAGATCTTAGTGTCGATCTTACTGAACCAGAGAAGGTCTTGAATTAACTTTGATAGGAATGGAAATCAGATGAATCTTAGGATCGATTCAACAGAACCAGACAAAAGTCTTCGAATATCTTCAACTAGAATATATATCAGAGAGATCTTAGTGTCGATCTGACCGAACAAGAGAAGTTCTTTAATTAACTTTGACTGGAATGGAAATCAGAAGAATATTAGGATTGATTCAACTGAACCAAACAAAAGTCTTGGAATATCTTTAACTGGAATAGGAATCAGAGAGATCTTAGTATCGATTTGACTAAACCAGAGAAGGTTTTTAATTAACTTTGACTGGAATGGAAATTAGAAGAATCTTAGGATCGATTCAACTGAACCAGACAAAAGTCTTGAAATATTTTCAACTGGAATAGGAATCAGAGAGATCTTAGTGTCGATCTGACTGAACCAGAGAAGGTCTTTAATTATCTTTGACTGGAATGGGAATTAGAAGAATATTAGGATGGATTCAACTGAACCAGACAAAAGTCTTGGAATTTCTTCAACTGGAATAGGAATCTGAGAGATCTTAGTGTCGATCTGACTGAACCAGAGAAGGTCTTGAATTAACTTTGACAGCAATGGAAATCAGATGAATCTCAGGATCGATTCAACAGAACCAGACAAAAGTCTTGGAATATCTGTAACTAGAATAGATATCAGAGAGATCTTAGTGTCGATTTGACTGAACCAGAGAAGGTCTTGATTTAACTTTGATAGGAATAGAAATCAGAAAAATCTTGGGATCGATTCAACTGAACCAGACAAAAGTCTTGGAATATCTTAAACTGGAATAGGAATCAGAGAGATCTTAGTGTCGATCCGACTGAACTAGATTAGGTCTTTAATTAACTTTGACTGGAATGGAAATCAGAAGAATATTAGGATTGATTCAACTAAACCAGACAAAAGTCTTGGAATATCTTCAACTGGAATAGGAATCAGAGCAATCTTAGTGTCGATTTGACTGAACCAGAGAAGGTCTTGAATTAACTTTGACTAGAATGGAAATTAAAAGAATATTTGGATCAATTAAATTGAACCAGACAAAAGTCTTGGAATATCTTCAACTGGAATAGGAATCAGAGAGATCTTAGTGTCGATTTGACTGAACCAGAGAAGGTATTTAATCATCTTTGACTGGATTGGAAATCAGAAGAATCTTAGGATCGATTCAAATGAACCAGACAAAAGACTTGGAATATCTTCAACTGGAATAGGAATCAGAGAGATCTTAGTGTCGATCTGACTGAACCAGAGAAGGTCTTTAATCATCTTTGACTGGAATGGAAATAAGAAGAATCTTAGGATCGATTCAACTGAACCAGACAAAAGTCTTGGAATATCTTAACCTGGAATAGGAATCAGATAGATCTTAGTGTCGATCTGACTGAACCAGAGAAGGTCTTTAATTAACTTTGACTGGAATGGAAATCTGAAGAATCCTTGGTTCGATTCAACTAAACCAGACAAAACTCTTTGAATATCTTCAATTGGAGTAAGAATTGTGATATCTTAGTGTCGATCTGACTAAACCAGAGAAGGTCTTTAATTAAATTTTACAGGAATGGAAATCAGAAGAATCTTAGGAAAGATTCAACTGAACTAGACAAAAGTCTTGGAATATCTTTAACTGGAATAGGAATGAGAGAGATCTTAGTTTAGATCTGATTAAACAAGATAAGGTCTTTAATTATCTTTGACTGGAATGGAAATCAGAAGAATCTTAGGATCGATTCAACTGAACCAGACAAAAGACTTGGAATATCTTCAACTGGAATAGGAATCTGAGAGATCTTAGTGTCGATCTGACTGAACCAGAGAAGGTCTTGAATTAACTTTGACAGGAATGGAAATCAGATGAATCTTAGGATGGATTCAACTGAACCAGACAAAAGTCTTGGAATATATTCAACTAGAATATGAATCAGAGAGATCTTAGTGTCTTTCTGAATGAACCAGAGAAGGTCTTGAATTAACTTTGACTGGAATGGAAATTAGAAGAATCTTAGAAGCGATTCTACTGAACTAGACAAGAGTCTAGGTATATCTTCAACTCGAATAGGAATCAGAGAGATCATAGTGTCGATCTGACTAAACCAAAGAAGGTCTTTAATTAACTTTGATTGGAACGGAAATTAGAAGAATATTAGGATTGATTCAACTGAACCAGACAAAAGTCTTGTAATATCTTCAACTGGAATAGGAATCAGAGAGATCTTAGTGTCGATTTGACTGAACCAGATAAGGTCTTTAATTATCTTTGACTGGAATGGAAATCAAAAGAATCTTAGTATCGATTCAACTGAGCTAGACAAAAGTCTTGGAATTTCTTCAACTGGAATAGGAATATGAGAGATCTTAGTGTCGATCTTACTGAACCAGAGAAGGTCTTGAATTAACTTTGATAGGAATGGAAATCAGATGAATCTTAGGATCGATTCAACAGAACCAGACAAAAGTCTTCGAATATCTTCAACTAGAATATATATCAGAGAGATCTTAGTGTCGATCTGACCGAACTAGAGAAGTTCTTTAATTAACTTTGACTGGAATGGAAATCAGAAGAATATTAGGATTGATTCAACTGAACCAAACAAAAGTCTTGGAATATCTTTAACTGGAATAGGAATCAGAGAGATCTTAGTATTGATTTGACTGAACCAGAGAAGGTTTTTAATTAACTTTGACTGGAATGGAAATTAGAAGAATCTTAGGATCGATTCAACTGAACCAGACAAAAGTCTTGAAATATTTTCAACTGGAATAGGAATCAGAGAGATCTTAGTGTCGATCTGACTGAACCAGAGAAGGTCTTTAATTATCTTTGACTGGAATGGGAATTAGAAGAATATTAGGATGGATTCAACTGAACCAGACAAAAGTCTTGGAATTTCTTCAACTGGAATAGGAATCTGAGAGATCTTAGTGTCGATCTGACTGAACCAGAGAAGGTCTTGAATCATCTTTGACTGGATTGGAAATCAGAAGAATCTTAGGATCGATTCAAATGAACCAGACAAAAGACTTGGAATATCTTCAACTGGAATAGGAATCAGAGAGATCTTAGTGTCGATCTGACTGAACCAGAGAAGGTCTTTAATCATCTTTGACTGGAATGGAAATAAGAAGAATCTTAGGATCGATTCAACTGAACCAGACAAAAGTCTTGGAATATCTTCAACTGGAATAGGAATCAGATAGATCTTAGTGTCAATCTGACTGAACCAGAGAAGGTCTTTAATTAACTTTGACTGGAATGGAAATCTGAAGAATCCTTGGTTCGATTCAACTAAACCAGACAAAACTCTTTGAATATCTTCAATTGGAGTAAGAATTGTGATATCTTAGTGTCGATCTGACTAAACCAGAGAAGGTCTTTAATTAAATTTTACAGGAATGGAAATCAGAAGAATCTTAGGAAAGATTCAACTGAACTAGACAAAAGTCTTGGAATATCTTCAACTTGAATAGGAATCTGAGAGATCTTAGTGTCGATCTGACTGAACCAGAGAAGGTCTTGAATTAACTTTGACAGGAATGGAAATCAGATGAATCTTAGGATGGATTCAACTGAACTAGACAAAAGTCTTGGAATATATTCAACTAGAATATGAATCAGAGAGATCTTAGTGTCTTTCTGAATGAACCAGAGAAGGTCTTGAATCAACTTTGACTGGAATGGAAATTAGAAGAATCTTAGTAGCGATTCTACTGAACCAGACAAGAGTCTAGGTATATCTTCAACTCGAATAGGAATCAGAGAGATCATAGTGTCGATCTGACTAAACCAAAGAAGGTCTTTAATTAACTTTGATTGGAACGGAAATTAGAAGAATATTAGGATTGATTCAACTGAACCAGACAAAAGTCTTGTAATATCTTCAACAGGAATAGGAATCAGAGAGATCTTAGTGTCGATTTGACTGAACCAGAGAAGGTCTTTAATTAACTTTGACTGGAATGGAAATTTGAAGAATCTTAGGATCGATTCAACTGAACCAGACAAAATTCTTGGAATATCTTCAACTGGAATAGAAATTAGAGAGATCTTAGTGTCGATCTGACTGAACCAGATAAGGTCTTTAATTATCTTTGACTAGAATGGAAATCAGAAGAATCTTAGGATCGATTCAACTGAACTAGACAAAAGTCTTGGAATTTCTTCTACTGGAATAGGAATCTGAGAGATTTTAGTGTCGATCTGACTGAACCAGAGAAGGTCTGGAATTAACTTTGACAGGAATGGAAATCAGATGAATCTTAGGATCGATTCAACAGAACCAGACAAAAGTCTTGGAATATCTTAAACTGGAATAGGAATCAGAGAGATCTTAGTGTCGATCCGACTGAACCAGATTAGGTCTTTAATTAACTTTGACTGGAATGGAAATCAGAAGAATATTAGGATTGATTCAACTGAACCAAACAAAAGTCTTAGAATATCTTCAACTGGAATAGGAATTCGAGAGATGTTAGTGTCGATTTGACTGAACCAGAGAAGGTCTTGAATTAACTTTAACTGAAATGGAAATCAGAAGAATCTTAGGATAGATTCAACTGAACCAGAAAAAAGTCTTGGAATATTTTCAACAGGAATAGGAATCAGAGAGATCTTAGTGTCGACCTTACTGAACCAGAGAAGGTCTTGAATTAACTTTGACTGGAATGGAAATCAGAAGAATCTTAGGATCGATTCAACTGAACCAGACAAAAGTCTTGGAATATCTTCAACTGGAATAGGAATCAGAGGGATCTTAGTGTCGATCTGACTGAACTAGAGAAAGTCTTTAATTAACTTTGACTGGAATGGAAATCAGAAGAATATTAGGATTGATTCAACTAAACCAGACAAAAGTCTTGGAATATCTTCAACTGGAATAGGAATCAGAGCAATCATATTATCGATTTGACTGGAATGGAAATTAAAAGAATCTTAGGATCAATTCAACTGAACCAGACAAAAGTCTTGGAATATCTTCAAATGGAATAGGAATCTGAGAGATCATAGTGTCGATCTGACTGATCCAGAGAAGGTCTTTAATTAACTTTGACTGGAATGGAAATCAGAAAAATATTAGGATTGATTCAACTGAACCAGACAAAAGTCTTGGAATATCTTCAACTGGAATATGAATCAGAGAGATCTTAGTGTTGATCTGACTAAACCAGATAAGGTCTTTAATTAACTTTGACTGGAACGGAAATCAGAAGAAACTTAGGATTGATTCAACTGAACTAGAGAAAAGTCTTGGAATATATTAAACTGGAATATGAATCAGAGAGATCTTAGTGTCGATTTGACTGAACCAGAGGAGGTCTTGAATTAACATTGACTGGAATGGAAATCAGAAGAAAATTAGGATCGATTCAACTGAACCAGACAAATGTCTTGGAATATCTTCAACTGGAATAGGAATCTGAGAGATCTTAGTGTCGATCTGACTGAACCATAGAAGGTCTTGAATTAACTTTGACTGGAATGGAAATCAGATGAATCTTAGGATCGATTCAACTGAACCAGATTAAAGTCTTGGAATATCTTCAACTGAAATAGGAATCAAAGATATCTTAGTGTCGATCTGACTGAACTAGAGAAGGTCTTTAATTAACTTTGACTGGAATGGAAATCAGAAGAATATTAGGATTTATTCAACTGAACCAGAAAAAAAATTTGGAATATCTTCAACTGGAATAGGAATCAGAGTGATCTTAGTGTCAATTAGACTAAACCACAGAAGGTCTTGAATTACCTTTGACTGGAATGGAAATTAGAAGAATATTAGGATCGATCCAACGTAACCAGACAAAAGTCTTGGAATATCTTCAACTGGAATAGGAATCAGAGAGATCTTAGTGTTGATCTGACTGAACCAGAGAAGGTATTTAATTATCTTTGACTGGAATGGAAATTAGAAGAATCTTAGGATCGATTCAACTGAACCAGTCAAAAGTCTTGGAATAACTTCAACTGGAATAGGAATCTGAGACATCTTAGTGTCGATCTGACTGAACCAGAGAAGGTCTTGAATTAACTTTGAATGGAATGGAATTCAGTAGAATCTTAGGATCGATTCAACTGAACCAGATTAAAGTCTTGGAATATCTTCAACTGAAATAGGAATCAAAGATATCTTAGTGTCGATCTGACTGAACCAGAGAAGGTCTTTAATTAACTTTGACTGGAATGGAAATCAGAACAATATTAGGATTTATTCAACTGAACCAGAAAAAATTCTTGGAATATCTTCAACTGGAATAGGAATCAGAGCGATCTTAGTGTCGATTTGACTGAACCAGAGAAGGTCTTGAATTAACTTTGACTGGAATGGAAATTAGAAGAATATTACGATCGATTCAACTGAACCAGACAAAAGTCTTGGAATATCTTCAACTGGAATAGGAATCAGAGATATCTTAGTGTCGATCTGACTGAACCTGAGAAGGTCTTTAATTATCAGAGACTGGAATGGAAATTAGAAGAATCTTAGGATCGATTCAACTGAACCATACAAAAGTCTTAGAATATCTTCAACTGGAATAGGAATTAGAGAGATCTTAGTGTCAATCTGACTGATATAGAGAAGGTCTTTAATTAACTTTGACTGGAATGGAAATCAGAAGAATATTAGGATTGATTCAACAAAACCAGACAAAAGTCTTGGAATATCTTCAACTGGAATAGGAATCAGAGCGATCTTAGTGTCGATTTGACTGAACAATAGAAGGTCTTGGATTAACTTTGATTGGAATGGAAATTAGAAGAATCTTAGGATCGATTCAACTAAACCAGACAGAAGTCTTGGAATATCTTCAACTGGAATAGGAATCAGAGAGATCTTAGTGTCGATCTGACTGAACCAGAGAAGGTCTTTAATTATCTTTGACTGGAATGGAAATCAGAAGAATCTTAGGATCGATTCAACTGAACCAGACAAAAGACTTGGAATATCTTCAACTGGAATAGGAATCTGAGAGATCTTAGTGTCGATCTGACTGAACCAGAGAAGGTCTTAAATTAACTTTGACAGAAATGGAAATCAGATGAATCTTAGGATCGATTCAACTGAACCAGACAAAAGTCTTGGAATATCTTCAACTGGAATATGAATCATAGAGATCTTAGTGTCGATCTGAATGAACCAGAGAAGGTCTTGAATTAACTTTTACTGGAATGGAAATTAGAAGAATCTTAGGAGTGATTCTACTGAACCAGAGAAAAGTCTTGGAATATCTTCAACTCGAATAGGAATCAGAGAGATCATTGTCTCGATCTGACTGGACCAGAGAAAGTCTTTAATTAACTTTGATTGGAACGGAAAATAGAAGAATATTAGGATTGATTCAACTGAACCAGACAAAAGTCTTGGAATATCTTCAACTGGAATAGGAATCAGAGAGATCTTAGTGTCGATTTGACTTAACCAGAGAAGGTCCTTAATTAACTTTGACTGGAATGGAAATTAGAAGAATCTAAGGATGGATTCAAGTGAACAAGACAAAAGTCTTGGAATTTATTCAACTAGAATAGATATCAGAGTGATCTTAGTGTCCATCTGACGGAACCATAGAAGGTATTTAATTATCTTTGACTGGAATAGAAATCAGAAGAATCTTAGGATCGATTCAACTGAGCAGACAAAAGTCTTGGAATATCTTCAACTGGAATAGGAATCTAAATGATCTTAGTGTCGATTTGAATGAACCAAAGAAGGTTTTTAATTAACTTTAACTGGAATGGAAATCAGAAGAATCTTAGGATCGATTCAACTGAACCAGAAAAAAGTCTTGGAACATATTAAACTGGAATAAGAATCAAAGAGATCTTAGTGTCGATCTGACTGAACCAGAGAAGGTCTTGAATTAACTTTGACTGGAATGGAAATTAGAAGAATCTTAAGATCGATTCAACCGAACTAGAAAAAATTCTTGGAATATCTTCAACTGGAATAGGAATCAGAGAGATCTTAATGTCGATCTAACTGAACTAGAGAAGGTCTTTTAACAACTTTTACTGGAATGGAAATCAGGAGAATCTTAAGATTGATTCAATCGAACTAGACAAAAGTCTTGGAATATCTTCAAATGGAATAGGAATCAGAGAGATCTTAGTGTCGATCTGACTGAACCAGAGAAGGTCTTGAATTAACTTTGACTGGAATTGAAATCAGAAGAATCTTAGGATCGATTCAACTGAACCAGACAAAAGTATTGGAATATCTTCAACTAGAATAGGAATCATAGAGATCTTACTGTCGATCTGACTGAACCAGAGAAGTTCTTGAATTAACTTTGACTGGAATGTAAATCAGAAGAATCTTAGGATCTATTCAACTGAACCAGACAAAAGTCTTGGAATATCTTCAACTAGAATAGGAATCAGAGAGATCTTAGTGTCGATTTGACTGAACCAGAGAAGGTCTTTAATTAACTTTGACTGGAATGGAAATCAGAAAAATCTTAGGATCGATTCAAATAAACCAGACAAAAGTCTCTTAATATATTCAACTAGAATAGGTATCAGAGAGATTTTAGTGTCGAACTGACGGAACCAGAGAAGGTCTTTAATTAACTTTGACTGGAATGGAAATCTGAAGAATCTTAGGATCGATTCAACTGAACCAGACAAAAGTCTTTGAATATCTTCAATTTGAGTAAAAATTAGAGAGATCTTAGTGTAGATCTGACTGAACCATAGAAGGTCTTTAATTAACTTCGACAAGAATGGAAATCAGAAGAATCTTAGGATCGATTCAACTGAACCAGACTAAAGTCTTGGAATATACTAAACTAGAATAAGAATCAGAGAGATCTTAGTGTCGATCTGACTGAACCAGAGAAGGTCTTGAATTAACTTTGACTGGAATGGAAATTAGAAGAATCATAAGATCGATTCAACCAAACCAGACAAAATGCTTGGAATATCTTCAACTGGAATAGGAATCAGAGAGATCTTAGTGTCGATCTGACTGAACCAGAGAAGATCTTAAATTAACTTTTACTGGAATGGAAATCAGAAGAATCTTAAGATCGATTCAACCGAACTAGACAAAAGTCTTGGAATATCTTCAACTGAAATAGGAATCAGAGAGATCTTAATGTCGATCTGACTGAACCAAAGAAGGTATTGAATTAACTTCGACTGGAATGGAAATCAGAAGAATATTAGGATCGATTCAACTGAACCAGACAAAAGTATTGGAATATCTTCAACTAGAATAGGAATCAGAGAGATCTTAGTGTCGATCTGAATGAACCAGAGAAGGTAATGAATTAACTTTGACTGGAATGGAAATCAGAAGAATCTTAGGATCGATTCAACTGAACCAGTCAAAAGTATTGAAATATCTTCAACTAGAATAGGAATCAGATAGATCTTAGTGTCGATCTGACTGAACCAGAGAAGTTCGTGAATTAACTTTGACTAGAATGGAAATCAGAAGAATCTTAAGATCGATTCAACTGAACCAGACAAAAGTCTTGGAATATCTTCAACTGGAATAGGAATCAGAGAGATCTTAGTGTCGATCTGACTGAACCAGAGAAGGTCTTGAATTAACTTTGACTGGAATGGAACTTAGAAGAATCTTAAGATCGATTCAACCGAACCAGACAAAATTCTTGGAATATCTTCAACTGGAATTGAAATCAGAGAGATCTTAGTGTCAATCTGACTCAACCAAAGAAGGTCTTTAATTAACTTTTACTGGAATGGAAATCAAAAGAATCTTAAGATCGATTCAACCGAACTAGACAAAAGTCTTGGAATATCTTAAACTGGAATAGGAATCAGAGAGATCTTAGTGTCGATCTGACTGAACCAGAGAAGGTAATGAATTAATTTTGACTGGAATGGAAATAAGAAGAATCCTAGGATCGATTCAACTAAACCAGTCAAAAGTATTGGAATATCTTCAACTAGAATAGGAATCAGAGAGATCTTAGTGTCGATCTAACTGAACCAGAGAAGGTAATGAATTAACTTTGAATGGAATGGAAATCAGAAGAATCTTAGGATCGATTCAACTGAACCAGTCAAAAGTATTGGAATATCTTCAACTAGAATAGGAATCAGATAGATCTTAGTGTCGATCTGACTGAACCAGAGAAGTTCGTGAATTAAATTTGACTAGAATGGAAATCAGAAGAATCTTAAGATCGATTCAACTGAACCAGACAAAAGTCTTGGAATATCTTCAACTGGAATAGGAATCAGAGAGATCTTAGTGTCGATCTGACTGAACAAGAGAAGGTCTTTAATTAACTTTGACTGGAATGTAAATCAGAAGAATCTTAGGATCGATTCAACTGAACCAGACAAAAGTCATGGAATATCTTCAATTGGAATAAGAATCAGAGAGATCTTAGTGTCGATCTGACTAAACCAGAGAAGGTCTTTAATTAACTTTGATAGGTATGGAAATCAGGAAGAATCTTAGGATTGATTCAACAGAACCAGACAAAAGTCTTTGAATATATTAAACTGGAATAAGAATCAGAGAGATCTTAGTGTCGATCTGACTGAACCAGAGAAGGTCTTGAATTAACATTGACAGGAATGGAAATTAGAAGAATCTTAAGATCGATTCAACCGAACCAGACAAAATTCTTGGAATATCTTCAACTGGAATAGGAATCAGAGAGATCTTAGTGTCGATCTGACTGAACCAGAGAAGGTTTTTAATTAACTTTTACTGGAATGGAAATCAGAAAAATCTTAAGATTGATTCAACCGAATTAGACATAAGTCTTGGAATATCTTCAACTGGAATAGGAATCAGAGAGATCTTAGTGTCGATCTGACTGAACAACAAAAGGTCTTGAATTAACTTTGACTGGAATGGAAATTAGAAGAATCTTAGGATCGATTCAACTGAACCATACAAAAGTATTGGAATATCTTCAACTAGAATAGGAATCAAAGAGATCTTAGTGTCGATCTTATTGAACCAGAGAAGTTCTTGAATTAACTTTGACTAGAATGGAAATCAGAACAATCTTAGGATCGATTCAACTGAACCAGACAAAAGTCTTGGAATATCTTCAATTGGAATAGGAATCAGAGAGATCTTAGTGTCGATCTGACTGAACCAGAGAAGGTCTTTAATTAACTTTGACTGGAATGGAAATCAGAAGAATCTTAGGATCGACTCAAATAAACCAGACAAAAGTCATGGAATATCTTCAATTGGAATTAGAATCAAAGAGATATTAGTGTTGATCTGACTGAACCAGAGAAGGTCTAGAATTAACTTTGACTGGAATGGAAATCAGAAGAATCTTAAGATCGATTAAACTAAACCAGACAAAAGTCTTGGAATATCTTCAACTGGAATGGGAATCAGAGAGATCTTAGTGTCAATCTGACTGAACCAGAGAAGGTCTTGAATTTACTTTGGCTGGAATGGAAATCAGATGATTCTTAGGATTAATTCAACTGAACCAGACAAAATTCTTGGAATATGTTAAACTGGAATAGAAATCAGAGATATCTTAGTGTCGATTTGAATGAACTAGAGAAGGTCTTTAATTAACTTTGACTGGAATGAAAATCAGAAGAATATTAGGATCGATTTAACTGAACCAGACAAAAGTCATGGAATATCTTCAACTGGAATAGGAATCAGGGAGATCTTCGAGTCGATTTGACTGAAATAGAGAAGGTCTTGAATTAACTTTAACTGGAATGGAAATTAGAAGAATCTTACGAGCGATTCAACTGAACCAGGAAAAAGTCTTGGAATATCATCAAATGTAATAGGAATCAGAGAGATCTTAGTGTCGATCTGACTGAACTAGAGAAGGTATTTAATCATCTTTGACTGGAATAGAAATCATAAGAATCTTAGGATCGATTCAACTGAAACAGACAAAAGTCTTGGAATATCTTCAACTGGAATAGGAATCTTAGAGATCTTAGTGTCGATCTATATGAACCAAAGAAGGTCTTTAATTAACTTTGGCTGGAATGGAAATTAGAAGAATATTAGGATCGATTCAACTGAATCAGATAAAAGTCTTGGAATATCTTCAATTGGAATAGGAATCAGAGAGATCTTAGTGTCGATCTGACAGAACCAGAGAAGGTCTTGAATTAACTTTGACTGGAATTGAAATTAGAAGAATCTTAAGATCGATTCAATCGAACTAGACAAAAGTCTTAGAATATCTTCAACTGGAATAGGAATCAGAGAGATCTTAGTGTCGATCTGACTGAACCAGAGAAGGTCTTGAATTAACTTTCACTGGAATGGAAATTTGAAGAATCTTAGGATCGATTCCACTGAACCAGACAAAAGTCTTGGAATATCTTCAACTGGAATAGGAATCAGAGAGATCTTAGTGTCGATCTGACTTAACCAGAGAAGGTCTTTAATCATCTTTGATTGGAATAGAAATCAGAAGAATCTTAGGTTCGATTCAACTGAAACAGACAAAAGTCATTTAATATCTTCAACTGGAATAGGAATCTTAGAGATCTTAGTGTCGATCTAAATGAACCAAAGAAGGTATTTTAATAACTTTGGCTGGAATGGAAATTAGAAGAATATTAGGATCGATTCAACTGAATTAGATAAAAGTCTTGGAATATCTTCAATTGGAATAAGAATCAGGGAGATCTTAGTGTCGATCTGACAGAACCAGAGAAGGTCTTGAATTAACTTTGACTGGAATGGAAATTAGAAGAATCTTAAGATCGATTCAATCGAACTAGACAAAATTCTTGGAATATCTTCAAATGGAATGGGAATCAGAGAGATCTTAGTGTCGATCTGACTGAACCAGAGAAGGTCTTGAATTAACTTTCACTGGAATGGAAATCAGAAGAATCTTAGGATTGATTCAACTGAACCAGACAAAAGTCTTGGAATATCTTCAACTGGAATAGGAATCAGAGAGATCTTAGTGTCGATCTGTCTGAACCAGAGAAGGTCTTTAATTATCTTCGACTAGAATGGAAATCAGTAGAATCTCAGGATCGATTCAACTGAACCACACAAAAGTCTTGGAATATCTTCAACTGGAATAGGCATCAGAGAGAGATTAGTGTCGATCTGACTGAACCAGAGAATGTCTTTAATTTACTTTGACTAGAATGGAAATCAGAAAATCTTAGGATCGATTCAATTGAACCAGACAAAAGTCTTTGAATATATTAAACTGGAATAAGAATCAGAGAGATCTTAATTTCGATCTGACTGAACCAGAGAAGGTCTTTAGTTAACTTTGACTGGAATGGAAATCAGAAGAATCTTAGGATCCATTCAACTGAGCCAGACATAAGTCTTGGAATATATTAAACTGGAATAAGAATCAGAGAGATCTTAGTGACGATCTGACTGAACCATAGAAGGTCTTGAGTTAACTTTGACTGGAATGGAAATTAGAAGAATCTTAAGATCGATTCAACCGAACTAGACATAATTCTTGGCATATCTTCAATTGGAATAGGAATCAGAGAGATCTTAGTGTCGATCTTACTTAACCAGAGAAGGTCTTGAATTAACTTTGAGTGGAGTGGAAATGAGATGAATCTTAGGATCGATTCAACTGAACAAGACAAAAGTCTTGGAATGCCTTCAACTCGAATAGGAATCAGAGAGATCTTAGTGTCGATCTGACTGAACCAGAGAAGGTATTTCATTATCTTTGACTGGAATGGAAATCAGAAGAATCTTAGGATCGATTCAACTGAACTAGACAAAAGTCTTGGAATATCTTCAATTGGAATAGGAATTTGAGAGATCTTAGTGTCGATCTGACTGAACCAGAGAAGGTCTTGAATTAACTTTGACTGGAATGGAAATAAGAAGAATCTTAAGAACGATTCAACCGAACCATACAAAAGTCTTGGAATATCTTAAACAGGAATAAGAATCAGAGATATCTTAGTGTCGATCTAACTAAACCAGAGAAGGTCTTGAATTAAATTTGACTGGAATGGAAATCATAAAAATCTTAGGATCAATTAAAATGAACCAGACAAAAGTCTTGGAATATCTTCAACTGGAATAGGTATCAGAGATATCTTAGTGTCGATCTGGCTGAACCAGAGAAGCTCTTGAATTAACTTTGACTGGAATGAAAATCAGAAGAATCATAGGATCGATTCAACTGAACCAGACAAAAGTCTTGGAATATCTTCAACTGGAATAGGAATCAGAGAGATCTTACTGTCGATCTGTCTGAACCAGAGAAGGTATTTAATCATCTTTGATTGGAATGCAAATAAGAAGAATCTTAGGATCGATTCAACTGAACTAGACAAAAGTCTTGGAATATCTTCACTTGGAATAGGAATTTGAGAGATCTTAGTGTCAATCTGACTGAACCAGAGAAGGTCTTGAATTAACTTTGACTGGAATGGAAATCTGAAGAATCTTAGGATCGATTCAACTGAACCAGACAAAAGTCTTTGAATATATTAAACTGGAATAAGAATCAGAGAGATCTTAATGTCGATCTGACTGAACCAAAGAAGGTCTTTAATTAACTTTGACTGGAATGGAAATCAGAAGAATCTTAGGATCCATTCAACTGAACCAGACATAAGTCTTGGAATATATTAAACTGGAATAAGAATCAGAGAGATCTTAGTGTCAATCTGACTGAACCAGAGAAGGTCTTGAATTAACTTTGACTGGAATGGAAATTAGAAGAATATTAAGATCGATTCAACCGAACTAGACAAAAATTTTGGCATATCTTCAATTGGAATAGGAATCAGAGAGATCTTAGTGTCGATCTTACTTAACCAGAGAACGTCTTGAATTAACTTTGACTGGAGTGGAAATCAGATGAATCTTAGGATCGATTCAACTGAACAAGACAAAAGTCTTGGAATGCCTTCAACTGGAATAGGAATCAGAGAGATCTTAGTGTCGATCTGACTGAACCAGAGAAGGTATTTCATTATCTTTGACTGGAATGGAAATCATAAGAATCTTAGGATCGATTCAAATGAACCAGACAAAAGTCTTTGAATATATTAAACTGGAATAAGAATCAGAGAGATCTTAATGTCGATCTGACTGAACTAGAGAAGGTCTTTATTTAACTTTGACTGGAATGGAAATCAGAAGAATCTTAGGATCCATTCAACTGAACCAGACATAAGTCTTGGAATATATTAAACTGGAATAAGAATCAGAGAGATCTTAGTGTCGATCTGACTAAACCAGAGAAGGTCTTGAACTAAATTTGACTGGAATGGAAATCATAAAAATCTTAGGATCAATTAAAATGAACTAGACAAAAGTCTTGGAATATCTTCAACTGGAATAGGTATCAGAGAGATCTTAGTGTCGATCTGACTGAACCAGAGAAGGTCTTGAATTAACTTTGACTGGAATGAAAATCAGAAGAATCATAGGATCGATTCAACTGAACCAGACAAAAGTCTTGGAATATCTTTAACTGGAATAGGAATCAGAGAGATCTTACTGTCGATCTGTCTGAACCAGAGAAGGTATTTAATCATCTTTGATTGGAATGCAAATAAGAATAATCTTAGGATCGATTCAACTGAACTAGACAAAAGTCTTGGAATATCTTCAACTGGAATAGGAATTTGAGAGATCTTAGTGTCAATCTGACTGAACCAGAGAAGGTCTTGAATTAACTTTGACTGGAATGGAAATAAGAAGAATCTTAAGAACGATTCAACCGAACCATACAAAAGTCTTGGAATATCTTGAACTGGAATAAGAATCAGAGATATCTTAGTGTCGATCTAACTAAACCAGAGAAGGTCTTGAATTAAATTTGACTGGAATGGAAATCATAAAAATCTTAGGATCAATTAAAATGAACCAGACAAAAGTCTTGGAATATCTTCAACTGGAATAGGTATCAGAGATATCTTAGTGTCGATCTGGCTGAACCAGAGAAGCTCTTGAATTAACTTTGACTGGAATGAAAATCAGAAGAATCATAGGATCGATTCAACTGAACCAGACAAAAGTCTTGGAATATCTTCAACTGGAATAGGAATCAGAGAGATCTTACTGTCGATCTGTCTGAACCAGAGAAGGTATTTAATCATCTTTGATTGGAATGCAAATAAGAAGAATCTTAGGATCGATTCAACTGAACTAGACAAAAGTCTTGGAATATCTTCACTTGGAATAGGAATTTGAGAGATCTTAGTGTCAATCTGACTGAACCAGAGAAGGTCTTGAATTAACTTTGATTGGAATGGAAATCAGAAGAATCTTAAGATCATTTCAACCGAACCACACAAAAGTCTTGGAATATCTTTAACTGGAATAGGAATCAGAGAGATCTTAGTGTCGATCTGACTGAACCAGAGAATATCTTGAATTAACTTTGACTGGAATGGAAATCAGAAAAATTTTAGGATCGATTCAAATGAACCTGACAAAATTCTTGGAATATATTCAAATAGAATAGATATCAGAGAGATCTTAGTGTCGATTTGACGGAACCAGAGAAGGTCTTTAATTAACTTTGACTGGAATGGAAATCTGAAGAATCTTAGGATCGATTCAATTGAACCAGACAAAAGTCTTTGAATATCTTCAACTGGAGTAAGAATCAGAGAGATCTTAGTGTCGATATGACTGAACCAGAGAGGGTCCTTAATTAACTTTGACTGGAATGGAAATCTGAAGAATCTTAGGATCGATTCAACTGAACCAGACAAAAGTCTTTGAATATATTAAACTGGAATAAGAATCAGAGAGATCTTAATGTCGATCTGACTGAACCAAAGAAGGTCTTTAATTAACTTTGACTGGAATGGAAATCAGAAGAATCTTAGGATCCATTCAACTGAACCAGACATAAGTCTTGGAATATATGAAACTGGAATAAGAATCAGAGAGATCTTAGTGTCGATCTGACTGAACCAGAGAAGGTCTTGAATTAACTTTGACTGGAATGGAAATTAGAAGAATATTAAGATCGATTCAACCGAACTAGACAAAAATTTTGGCATATCTTCAATTGGAATAGGAATCAGAGAGATCTTAGTGTCGATCTTACTTAACCAGAGAACGTCTTGAATTAACTTTGACTGGAGTGGAAATCAGATGAATCTTAGGATCGATTCAACTGAACAAGACAAAAGTCTTGGAATGCCTTCAACTGGAATAGGAATCAGAGAGATCTTAGTGTCGATCTGACTGAACCAGAGAAGGTATTTTATTATCTTTGACTGGAATGGAAATCATAAGAATCTTAGGATCGATTCAAATGAACCAGACAAAAGTCTTTGAATATATTAAACTGGAATAAGAATCAGAGAGATCTTAATGTCGATCTGACTGAACAAGAGAAGGTCTTTATTTAACTTTGACTGGAATGGAAATCAGAAGAATCTTAGGATCCATTCAACTGAACCAGACATAAGTCTTGGAATATATTAAACTGGAATAAGAATCAGAGAGATCTTAGTGTCGATCTGACTAAACCAGAGAAGGTCTTGAACTAAATTTGACTGGAATGGAAATCATAAAAATCTTAGGATCAATTAAAATGAACTAGACAAAAGTCTTGGAATATCTTCAACTGGAATAGGTATCAGAGAGATCTTAGTGTCGATCTGACTGAACCAGAGAAGGTCTTGAATTAACTTTGACTGGAATGAAAATCAGAAGAATCATAGGATCGATTCAACTGAACCATACAAAAGTCTTGGAATATATTTAACTGGAATAGGAATCAGAGAGATCTTACTGTCGATCTGTCTGAACCAGAGAAGGTATTTAATCATCTTTGATTGGAATGCAAATAAGAATAATCTTAGGATCGATTCAACTGAACTAGACAAAAGTCTTGGAATATCTTCAACTGGAATAGGAATTTGAGAGATCTTAGTGTCAATCTGACTGAACCAGAGAAGGTCTTGAATTAACTTTGATTGGAATGGAAATCAGAAGAATCTTAAGATCATTTCAACCGAACCACAAAAAAGACTTGGAATATCTTCAACTGGAATAGGAATCAGAGAGATCTTAGTGTAGATCTGACTGAACCATAGAATATCTTGAATTAACTTTGACTGGAATGGAAATCAGAAAAATTTTAGGATCGATTCAAATGAACCAAACAAAATTATTGGAATATATTCAAATATAATAGATATCAGAGAGATCTTAGTGTCGATCTGACGGAACCAGAGAAGGTCTTTAATTAACTTTGATTAGAATTGAAATCTGAAGAATCTTAGGATCGATTCAACTGAACAAGACAAAAGTCTTTGAATATCTTCAACTGGAGTAAGAATCAGAGAGATCTTAGTGTCGATCTGACTGAACCAGAGAAGGTCTTTAATTAAATTTGACTGGAATGGAAATCTGAAGAATCTTAGGATCGATTCAACTGAACCAGACAAAAGTCTTTGAATATATTAAACTGGAATAAGAATCAGAGAGATCTTAATGTCGGTCTGACTGAACTAGAGAAGGTCTTTAATTAACTTTGACCGGAATGGAAATTAGAAGAATCTTAAGATCGATTCAACCGAACTAAACAATAGTCTTGGCATATCTTCAACTGGAATAGGAATCAGAGAGATCTTAGTGTCGATCTGACTTAACCAGAGAAGGTCTTGAATCAACTTTGACTGGAGTGGAAATCTGATGAATCTTAGGATTGATTCAACTGAACAAGACAAAAGTCTTGGAATGTCTTCAACTGGAATAGGAATCAGAGAGATATTATTGTCGATTTGTCTGAACCAGAGAAGGTCTTTAATCATCTTTGATTGGAATGCAAATTAGAAGAATCTTAGGATCGATTTAACTGAACCAGACAAAAGTCTTGGAATATCTTCAACTGGAATAGGAATCAGGGAGATCTTAGAGTCGATTTGACTGAAATAGAGAAGGTCTTGAATTAACTTTAACTAGAATAGAAATTAGAAGAATCTTACGATCGATTCAACTGAACCAGGAAAAAGTCTTGGAATATCTTCAAATGTAATAGGAATCAGAGAGATATTAGTGTCGATCGGACTGAACCAGAGAAGGTATTTAATCATCTTTGACTGGAATAGAAATCAGAAGAATCTTAGGATCGATTCAGCTGAAACAGACAAAAGTCTTGGAATATCTTCAACTGGAATAGGAATCTTAGAGATCTTAGTGTCGATCTGAATGAACCAAAGAAGGTCTTTAATTAACTTTGGCTGGAATGGAAATTAGAAGAATATTTGGATCGATTCAACTGAATCAGATAAAAGTCTTGGAATATCTTCAATTGGAATAGGAATCAGAGAGATCTTAGTGTCGATCTGACAGAACCAGAGAAGGTCTTGAATTAAATTTGACTGGAATGGAAATTAGAAGAATCTTAAGATTGATTCAATCGAACTATACAAAAGTCTTGGAATATCTTCAACTGGGATAGGAATCAGAGAGATCTTAGTGTCGATCTGACTGAACCAGAGAAGGTCTTGAATTAACTTTCACTGGAATGGAAATCAGAAGAATCTTAGGATCGATTCAACTGAACCAGACAAAAGTCTTGGAATATCTTCAACTGGAATAGGAATCAGAGAGATCTTAGTGTCGATCTGTCTGAACCAGAGAAGGTCTTTAAATATCTTTGACTGGAACGGAAATCAGAAGAATCTTAGGATCGATTCAACTGAACTAGACAAAAGTCTTGGATTATCTTCAACTGGAATAGGAATTTGAGAGATCTTAGTGTCAATCTGACTGAACCAGAGAAGGTCTTGAATTAACTTTGATTGGAGAGAAAATCAGAATAATCTTAAGATCAATTCAACCGAACCACACAAAAGTCTTGGAATATCTTCAACTGGAATAGGAATCAGAGAGATCTTAATGTCGATCTGACTGAACCAGCGAATGTCTTGAATTTACTTTGACTGGAATGGAAATCAGAAAAATCTTAGGATCGATTCAAATGAACCAGACAAAATTCATGGAATATATTCAAATAGAATAGATATCAGAGAGATCTTAGTGTCGATTTGACTGAACCAGAGAAGGTCTTGAATTAACTTTGACCGGAATGGAAATCTGAAGAATCTTAGGATCGATTCAACTGAACCTGACAAAAGTCTTGGCATATCTTCAATTGGAATAGTAATCAGAGAGATCTTAGTGTCGATCTGACTTAACCAGAGAAGGTTTTGAATTAACTTTGACTGGAGTGGAAATCAGATGAATCTTAGGATCGATTCAAATGAACAAGACAAAAGTCTTGGAATGTCTTCAACTGGAATAAGAATCAGAGAGATCTTAGTGTCGATTTGACTGAACCAGAGAAGGTATTTAATTATCTTTGACTGGAATGGAAGTCCGAAGAATCTTAGGATCAATTCAACTGAACTAGACAAAAGTCTTGGAATATCTTCAATTGGAATAGGAATTTGAGAGATCTTAGTGTCGGTCTGACTGAACCAGAGAAGGTCTTGAATTAACTTTGACTGGAATGGAAATCAGAAGAATCTTAAGATTGATTCAACCGAACCATACAAAAGTCTTGGAATATGTTGAACTGGAATAGGAATCAGAGAGATCTTAGTGTTGATCTAACTAAACCAAAGAAGGTCTTGAATTAACTTTGACTGGAATGGAAATCAGAAAAATATTAGGATCAATTAAAATGAACCATACAAAAGTCTTGAAATATATTCAACTAGAATAGGTATCAGAGAGATCTTAGTGTCGATCTGACGGAACCAGAGAAGGTCTTTAATTAACTTTGACTGCAATGGAAATCTGAAGAATCTTAGGATCGATTCAACTGAACCTGACAAAAGTCTTTGAATATCTTCAACTATAGTAAGAATTAGAGAGATTTTAGTGTCGATCTGACTGAACCAGAGAAGGTCTTTAATTAACTTTGATTGGAATGGAAATCAGAAGAATCTTAGGATTGATTCAACTTAACCAGACAGAAGTCTTGGAATATATTAAACTGGAATAAGAATCAGAGAGATCTTAGTGTCGATCTGACTGAACCAGAGAAGGTCTTGAATTAACTTTGACTTGAATGGAAATTTGAAGAATCTTAAGATCGATTCAAACAAACTAGATAAAAGTCTTGGAATATCTTCAACTGGAATAGGAATCAGAGAGATCTTACTGTCGATCTGACTGAAGCAGAGAAGGTCTTGAATTAACTTCGACTGGAACGGAAATCAGAAAAATCTTAGGATCGATTCAAATGAACCAGACAAAATTCTTGGAATATATTCAAATAGAATAGATATCAGAGAGATCTTAGTGTCGATCTAACGGAACCAGAGAAGGTTTTTAATTAACTTTGACTAGAATGGAAATCTGAAGAATCTTAGGATCGATTCAACTGAACCAGACAAAAGTCTTTGAATATCTTCAACTGGAGTAAGAATTAGAGAGATCTTAGTGTGGATCTGACTGAACCAGAGAAGGTCTTTAATTAACTTTGACTGGAATGGAAATCAGAAGAATCTTAGGATCGATTCAACTGAACCAGACAAAAGTCTTGGAATATATTAAACTGGAATAAGAATCTGAGAGATCTTAATGTCAATCTGACTGAACCAGAGAAGGTCTTTAATTAACTTTGACTGGAATGGAAATTAGAAGAATCTTAGGATCCATTCAACTGAACCAGACATAAGTCTTGGAATATATTAAACTGGAATAAGAATCAGAGAGATCTTAGTGTCGATCTGACTGAACTAGAGAAGGTCTTATGAGGACATCTTTCTGAGGAAAATCCTGAAATAATCCTTCATTAGACGTAGCTTTTGAGAAGACTACCAGGTCACATAAGTAGTCAATAGTGTTTGTTGATTTTATCTTTTCCCTGAAAAAGGCATAGAGTTAGTCATATGCAATGTCATGATGGATGAAATGCATTAGGGTGATGTTCTCAAAATAAATGAAGTTATGGTGTATGCAATGTGTATGGAGAGTATAAGGAGGCTGAATCCTTTATTTTCGCTGGGGATGATGAATGGATATGATTTTCCAAGGATTTCCTCTTTCTGTTTGAGGATGTTCTGCCGGGGATTGACTCTGCATGAGAATAACTCTAGGGAGATGCTTTATTGGAAGATTTTTCTGATGTAGAGAAATAAACTCTGTTGGGGAATGAACTTCTGCAGTCTGAGAAATAAACTCTAACCAGGAGGAGGTTTTATAAACTGTTTAAGGTTATAAAGCTCGGCTGGGGAACACAAATTTCAGCTCTCCGAAGGAACTTGGCTAGAGGAAATAATTCCTAATTGGGGAAGAAGAGGTCAAAACTTTGGTTGTTTCTACTCTGTGGGGAACATAGGTGTCACGGGGTTATATGTAGCGGTGACTTTGTCTCATAATATCTCTGCCCATGTATCTGCCGGAGAAAGTACCTGTGGAGACTTTATGGATGGTTTGAGTGTCATCCCTACTCATGGGGTGCTTGGTAAATGTTGATCAGGATAACAAGTCTTCTACTGATAGACAAGTGACAAGATGACGAGACATAGTCGTACGCTTTAATCCCTAACTTTTGCTTGGACCGCCCTTTCGGGTTTTCAGTCCACCGGGATACCCTTTTTTCCCAAGCCGCCTTTTCAGGTTTTTGACTTGTCGGGTGCATAATTTTTGTATATATCCCTAATTTTTTCTCGAACTCTTTTTGGTTCGTTGGGATGCCCTTATTTTTGCCTAGGCTTGTCAACCTAGCGGGTCTTTTTCATGCGTAGTCTTTTCTGACTATGCCCATATTCACCGGGTGAAGAGAATTGTCACTGTCCTTAGTAGTAAGTGTTGTCACACTGTCAGAAGGTGTTTGTTTGATCGTACATGATTTGTTTCTAGAATTCATGTCCAATGCCCCAAGTGATTTAGATGGAGTTCTGCCCCTGGCTATTTGGCATTTTTGAAAGATTCCTTAAACCTTGACTTGACTGCCCCAAATCAGCTGGACACCATGCTATGCCCCTTTATTATGAATGGCTTATCACTGGAATTTCTTTCCATATGAGGTGATTCTATCCACTGAGAAGCTTTTTGTTCATCAAATTTCCATCGTGCGAATTTCTCTACTGTTGAACAAATAGTCATATGCAAATAATGGTATTTTAAGAATGCAAAGCTTATGTCTGTCTTGAAGTTTGAAAATTCATTTCTTAGTAAAACTAACAAATTTTTTAAAAGTGGGATGTCAACTCAGGATTTATAGCGAACCCTATAGGAGTCAGGATACCTTTTGTAACAGTATGCTTTCGAACTAACCCATGCTTCATCTAGGACTTTTAAGGGTTATAACTTGGCCTGGTTCATGGTTTAAGAAACAAAGGGTAAAGGCTCAAATTTTATTTGTACCCACCCGTTCTTCATGATGTTCTTCGATCCTATGCTCAGTTAATTGTGTGTTCAGATCCCAATTGAGTCTGGAATCTTGTCCTTGATGTTTCGGTGATGGTTCGGATATTGAAAGTTTATTTCAAAGAGGCAGTCATTTTTTTAATCTTATTTTTGTTGAGGATTTGTAGTGACCTCTTTTTTTTATTATCCCTGCTTTTTTCTAAACTGGTTCTTTTATGATTACAGTCAGCGGGATGCCGCAGTTTTTTCTTAAGTTTCCTTCATAGGTTTTGACGTAGTGGACTTTTATTTTGAGAGATACTGACTTCTGGATTTATTAATTATGCGGAACAATCACCATCTTTTGATTTGGAAGGACGTCTTCGATGCCATTCATTGTGCACGAAATGGAAAATTGCGACTGAATGCGCGTCTGAATTGACTGAGATACTACCATGCCCTAGGTTATAATTAAGGGTTTTAATTTGTGTGAAAAGAAAAACTCCTACTTCTTTGGCTCAAAGGGGTTCACAATGGATTATCTTCCTTATAACTACAGTGTTTAGGATTTGAAACAATGAATGTACATCGTTAACGGGGTCTGTTCAAAAGCATATTGTAGATATTATGGTATCATTTTCGCCATCCTCCCTCTAAAGGCTCAGAGCTTTTGATCGAGAGTTGAATATCACAAAAAGGAAAGCAGTTTAAATATAGTGAATACGAATGAATTGATTCAAAACAGACATATGCAATGCATTGATAAAGTAACAAAGTTTAACGTGAATAAATGTTCGAACAATCAAAAGAAAATTACAAATTGAAAATTCTAATGAACAAAAGCTTCTTTGTCTGATCTTGTCACTTCAGATGGCGTGCCATGGAGGGATGGCAGAAGAACTCAGACTGACCATGTTGTGTAAACTCCAGCACTCTTTCATCAATCAAGTTTTGAATTTTATATTTCAACATCCAACAATCGTCAGTATCATGCCCCGGACTGTTGGAGTGATATGCATACCTTGCATCAGGATTGTAGTTAGGGGAAGAAGTCTTGGGATTCGAAGGAGGCCCTATCAACGGAACCAGATTCATCCTCAACATGTGTTGTAAAGCTTGAGACAGCAGCATGTTGAGTTTGGTAAATTTCCTCTTGAGTGTATCTGGCTTGTTGACAATGCCTCTCAGCTCTTCTTGTACCCGGGCCAGGACTTGGATAAGAGCCATCTGCCCCCGCATATGGGTTCTCATTGCTTCAACCTCAGCTTGCAGTTGTTCCAACCGTTCGTCCTTATTGTCTTAAGGATTTTTCTTGGCTATGTTCCCAGCTAGGAGTACTTTCAACTCTTCCTTCCCCTTGGATAGGTTTAGGAACATTTCCATGAATTGAGCCTCTTGAATTTGGAGATCTCTGTTGTCTTGTTTTAGAGCCATTGCTGAAATAAACAGCAAGAACATGAGAGACCTGTTATGAAACCTACTTATGCAATAATATGTATGATATATATATGCAATGTTTTCAAGGATTTCTAAGACTTAAAATTGCTTAAACAGGAAGAGAACAAACGTTAGTTGCATTAAGAATTTTTATCGATCACAATGATGCCTCTTGGGCTTACAAAGGAGATAACAAAGCAAAAATAACTCTCTAAGCAAAGAGACTCAAGCTTCCCACTGGCGCATCCTCTTTGGTGCAATGTAAGTGTTTATACTCTTCTCCTCTTGAAGTAACCGGGTGAGCTCTAAAGCCTTCTTCTCGCTGGTGCAGAATTGGGTTTCAAAGGTATCTCGTTCTTCTTTGAGTTGGATCCAGGATTTCCGTAGCTCCTCAAGGTAAGTTGGCATGTCAGGATCAAAGACAGTGTAAGGAGTGTCTCCCTCAGCAATTGGCTCCATAATCACAGGTAAGATGGCGGGGTAAGGCATCATAATACATTGAGCACAAGCTTGCACCCATTTGAGGTGAGGCTCAAGAGAGATGGAATTCTTGTGCCCGAGTGTCTTGTTATCAACTCTGTTTATCATACCCCATGCTCGAATGAACCTCTAACGATAACCCTGAACATCATTCTCATAGTCAAATGTGATTCCTTGGACGAGTGTGTCGTGAGGACCATCCCTTATAGCATACAAAATTGTCGCAACGCCAAACAAGGATAATAAGTGATTCCTGTAACAGCCCGAGCCTCTAGCGTTCCCGACACTATTACCTCATGATCTTCTCTACCCCCCTCACTAGTAGAGTTTTTTCCTTTCGTGGGAATCGAACCCTGTACCTTGGGGTTCAAGTACATGCACAATGAATTCCCACTACCAATTGAGTTACTAGCTTAATTGGTAGTGGGAATGCATTGAGCATGTACTTGAAACCCAGGGTACAGGGTTCGATTCCCACGAAAGGCAAAAACTCTACTAGTGAGGGGGGTAGAGAAGATCGTGAGGTAATAGTGCCGAGAACGCTGAAGGCTCGGCCTATTACAATTCCTCCCCTAATGCCTAAGAGAGGGAGATTAGGGAATTCCCCACAGCGATCAATGATGGCGACACTCTCCAAGGACCGAGAACACCAATGAATATCTGAATGTGTAAGAGACATCAACCTATGAGAACAACTCATACCCTGATCATTTCTTAAAATAGACCGGGGTAGGTGTGAAATAAACCACCTAGCCAATAGAGAAGTGCAACACAGAAGGTTCCCTCTTCTCTTCAAAGTGTGGGTATGCAAAGAGTGTAGAATATCCCCAATTAAAGTAGGCACCAGATTATGAGACAAAAAAACCTTAACCGCATTCACATCTATGAGTTGGTTCGTGTTAGGGAATAATACCATCCCATAGATGAGAAGGGCCAGTACATCTTCAAAAGCTTGTAAATCCAGGTTATCCCAACAATAGTGAGCTTTCTCAAATAGAAACTTGACTGGAAATCCTTGGACACCTCTTCTAGTTTCCCAATTTGCCACTACATCAGACCGTTGTAAGGACAGAGCTTGAGCAATCTCTTTAGGCTTTGGGTCTCTTTCCATACTGTTGAATGGTGGCTGATTAAGGATAGGTACCCCCAATAATTGAGAAAACTCCTCCATAGTAGGCACTAATTGGTAATTCGGAAAAGTGAAGCAGTGGTGCAACGGGTTAAAGAACTGAAAGAGAACCTTTAACATTTCTTCATCAGGGGTTTAAGTGACCAAGTTGAGAAGTCTATCATGTTTTTAGTGAAGGGGGAGCTTTCAGGAATCCTTGATGATAATTCCTTGAGTTGAGGATGTATTTTCACAAAGTTGATTTGGATAGGGTTCATGCGGGAGAATGTCATGTCTTATAAAACAAGTAAAAGATAAGCCCTAGAAAAAACTTGAAATGGTTAGTATGATATGCCATGTTATGATGTCATGAATATGCTAATAAATCGCAGATATAGCAAGCACAAGCAAATCACACCAAAAACCTTAGGTTTAAGGCTTGCATGGGTTTTAAGGTCATACCCTCTTGAAGTTGGATTGGTCCAACTTGTCCTATAAATAGTAACAGGTTTCTAAGGGATCTCAATATCACTGATCTTTCCCACAAGTTTCATTCTGATAGGCGACTTACTCGCAACCAAACAAAATTCGGGAGTCAAATCTCAATGAGTGTAGCATCGAGTTCTGCCGACTTTGGGAATACACCAAAGACGGCCATCTCGCTACGTCCTAATGGCCAAGTTATTCATTTAAAAGTTCTAAGGTCAGTTAACACTTCATGACACCATGCACCGACCGCGTATTCTCCTTGATTAACTCAAGGGCTACCGTTACCAACAAAAGTGTCGTATCAACGTAGCCACCGCTTCAACCGTGTTGGTATACCCCGCACAGTTTCATCGATCTATTCCTACTTACCTAAAAGGTTACCCCAGATCCGGCTGTAGGATCTATAGTACACAAACAAATACCCTTAAAAGTAAAGTAAATAAACAAACAAAGAAGCAAAATGATCTAGACCCTAAGGTAAACCCCACTTTTATTATTCCCCGGTAGAGTTGCCAGTTCTGTGATACGGTGGCAGAACCGACTGTTAATATTGGTTTGCATTTTTTTCCCGCAAATGTCGCGGTAAGCAAGAGTCGCCACCGACTTTTCTTTTATCCAACAAAGGAAAGGGTGAAAAGAACAGAAAAATATCTTTTTCAAGATTTTGAGTAAGGGGGTAGATTATGGAAAGGGAAGGTGATAACACCCTTTCCATCCGTGGTTTTCCACGGGCTCTTAGGTACGTGCTCATTTTTGAAAACTGTTTGCGTTTGTTTGTTTTGAAAGTTTTTGTTTGCTTTATGGTAACTCTTGTATCAGTCCTCAAGAGTGTGATAAAGCGTTTTGAAAAGATTTTTGAAAGTGTCTAAGTGTGAAAATTTCAGGTTTGATCAAGTACTTAAGGGTCATCTACCTACTCGAAAAAGGACGTTATTTCCATCCTTTCAATTAGATAGTGCTATCCTACTATTAGTGAGTAGCTAGCCCTATCGTTGGATGTTGAGGGACTATCGAAAGGGACGCTGTGGTCATTAAAGGCAACAGGTAAGGATATCTTAGCATTCTAAGGGACTATCATCATATAGGAAACATCGAGGGACAATATCATTTCTCGTAAGCAACTCGAGAGACGGTAAGGAACTATGATCTTTTATGATGACTTTTAGATTGAGGGCCTTTACTAAGATATCCCTACGTTCAAGGGACATGACCATTGTTTTTCGAGGCAACCAAGTAAGGAGTACTTGTTGTACCCCAAAGTTTTCCCTCTCATTTTACTCAAAACATACTCCTAGAGGTCCTCAACTTGCCCAAGAATGCCTAAGGATTGACTAGACAAGTCCTCCTCCTAAGACAATGAGCCTCAAATTAGGGTTTTATTCTTCATCAAGATGTTTGAGTTCCAAGGGTCCCAAACGATTTCCATTGCCCTAATATGTTCTTAAGATCATCCATGTCAAGTTTCATGCCTTGCACAAGAAGTTTGCTCAGTTAACTGCTCAAATGCCTGAAAATCAACTTTACTAGGTCAAAAGTCAACTGTGACCCACATACAGTCAAACTTCAAGATTTTTTGTTAACATCAACATTTTGAAGTGATATCCATCATTTTATCAAATGTTGATCATGATTCCTCAAGGAATTCTCCTAATTCATCAAAACTCAAAAGTTGCTAAATTAGGGTTTCTATAGGAAAAGTCAACCAAATTTTGACCAGGCATAACTTTCTCATACTTTCTCATAAATTTCTCATACAAGGCTAATTTTGAATAGAATCCAATTCCCTACAACTCATCTTCAGTCCTCAAGTTCAAAAACTTCACTCATGGAATGATATGAATTCAGACATTATAGGTCATTTCAAAAAGTCAACAAAAACACCTTTTGGGTCAAAGCTTCTTTCATGAAGATGGAAGATCCAATTGAGATGAAACCAAAAGGGTTGTTTAGAGGACATCCTAAACTTTCTAAAAAGTCCAAGAACACCCTCTTAGGGTCAAAATTGAAAGAGATGTGCATTGTCAAAGTTGGCCATTTTAAGAAATTTGCACAAAGTCAACCATGCCCAAAATGCATTTTTCTTCAAATGGGCCCAACGTTTTATGTTTGAAACACACTCCTAGCCTGGTCCACGACCAAAATACCTTTCCATGCATTTTTGGCTTTATTTATTTAATTTATTTTTATTTTAATCATTTAAAATCAAATTAAATCAAATAAATTATATAAAATAATGAAGACTTGTTTTCATTTGATTTTAAAGAGAATCACAATCCAAATATGCTATATAATACGAAAAGATTCGTGCAAGATTGGAAAGGGAGGAAATATACACATTTGGAAATTTTTCAAGATTTGATTTCCTCTTAAAGCCATGCCTTTATTCTTTGGATTTTTTCCATACATGTTAACCTAAATTAGTCCCATATATGTCCACAACGCAGCCAAAGCACAAAAAACAAGGATTGGGTCGTGAAAATCACAAGAACAAAACTCAATTATTGACAAAAAAAGTGTGGTTCTAATTATGATTTAGAGGGCGATCTAAACAATTTCAAAGCCATCAATCCACTCCTGGGAACCTCCTGAAGCTAACAGCATCCTTTGCAGGCATCAAAGCTCCAGGAATCATCGCATAACATCATCACGATTTGACATTTTTTTCAAATTCGTATCTGTGTATTCTTCTGTTGTTAGTCCATTTTGATTGCATATTTGTATTCATATGGATGCCTAGAAGATTTTTGTACAATTAATTTCCAGTTTTTATGCATAATTGCCAATATGCCATTGTTAGGTTTTTAACCTCCGTTTTAGGGCTTTGAGATGCGGGAAAAATTAGACCTATTGACGTATGCCATCATACTCACGAGATCAAAACGAGTTGATCTATATGTTTGGATTTGATTTATCTTGCCTAATATTGATTTTTGAGATTTGAAGGGTTATAGTTACAGTGGGTGTCTTTAGGTAAAGGTCCTTACCTAAACCAACAGCTTCCTCGAAGAAGATGAAGGTGTGTCAAGGCCTGGTTGGATAGTTTGAATTTCGCACGTTTTCTTATAACACTGACTCATTGTTAAATATATTATTTGTTATCCATTATTATTATCAAAAAACCATCCAGTCCAGATGGTAAATCAGGCGAGCGTATGAGTGGAAGGACCTGGGTTCGATCCCAGGTCCAAGAATTTTATTAGTTTACTAACATGCTTTACAGGATCCTATACACTTCACATTTAAAGTGCCTATCATGTACCTCAGATCCATCCATTGGATCAATCTGTTGCCAGATCTGACACCTCAAGCAAGCAGACACATGGTGCACCCTCAAGCGTGGCCCTCACTGGATCCAAACAATTGGCTGGGCTTATGAATCTTGGGCCTGGAAAATCAGTAATGCACCCCCTAGAGTTGCTTTCACAACAGGCCCAATTTATTTCTTTTTTTTTATTTTTCTTTTGTTTTATTTGTTTAATCTTTTTTTTACAAAAAACAACAAAAATCATTTTCTCTATTAAATCAAAAAATCACAAAAAAATAGATTTAGGTTTTTATAGTTAAAATTAATTTTTGAAAATTAATTATTTTAATTATTTCAATATAGATTATTTTGTTAAATAAAATTAACTAGAAATTAGGTTTAATTTGCAATTTAATTATTTTCTCAATAAAAAAAAATACACAAAAATATTTGTTTATTAATTAGATTTTTAGGCTTCTAATTTATTCCCGTATTTAATTCGTCTTACGCGTATTTGCTTATTTATAGTTATTGTAAGTGTTTTGATGTTTGTAATAGATTAATTAGGATTTTGATTTCCGCA
The DNA here is from genome assembly GCA_948472305.1 of Vicia faba. Classification (NCBI taxonomy): domain Eukaryota; kingdom Viridiplantae; phylum Streptophyta; class Magnoliopsida; order Fabales; family Fabaceae; genus Vicia; species Vicia faba. The sequence goes on along the minus strand of OX451736.1, from coordinate 1,390,149,719 downwards.
TCTTTATTTTCAGTCAAATATTTATGTATCTACCCAAAAGCCTTGTAATAGTTAGGACTTTAATTTCTCGCACTCTTTAATTTCCACAACTATAAAACTGCCTAGATGTATGGATAATAGGATTATCTGTGAAAGATAAATCAACGATTAAAAGGTAGATAACCCTAATTATGCAAAGATAATTAACTGAAATAAAGCACACTTGCACATGCTCACTCCTAGGGTTTGCCCCACTTCGGTTGCCTTCGGTAAATGGTCATGAAGCATAGGGAATGTTAGTGGTCGTCCTCTAGTCCCAAAAGATAAAAAATGACCCGTTTGGATGTTGCCTCGGAAAGATCTTTAGGACTTTAGGATAATTACTAAAGTTTCCTAACCAATGCTTTTGTGACCGTACTTGTCCCTTCGAACGTCCCTTAAAACTCCAACGATGAGGCTACCTACTTCTTAATAGTGGGATATCATTGTCTAAAGAAAAGGAGAACGAATAGTCTTTTTTCGTGTAGGTAGAAATCTTAAGTACTTGCTTGAAACAACAAAAACTTTTTCACAAACACTTTTAAAATAGTTTTCAAAAACAACTTCGTCACACTCTTGAGGACAGATACAAGGGTTATCACGAAGTTAAACAAAAAACTTTTCAAAACACACACAAGCAATTTCAAAATGAGTAAGTACATAAGAGCCCGTGGAAAACCACGGATAGAAAGGGTGCTAACACCTTCCCTTTCTAAAATCTACCCCTCGTACTCATAAACATATCGAAAAAGGTATTGTATGTTATTTTTCCTTTTCCTTTGTTGGATGAAATAAAAGTCGATGGCAACTCTTGCTTACCGCGACATTTGCGAACAAAAAATGCAAACAAGTATTAATAGTCGGTTATGCCACTGTATCACAGAACTGGCGACTCTGCTGGGGAAAAAATAAGTGGGTATACCTTAGGATCTAGGTCATTTTTAAAATTTCTTCCTTGTTTTCCTTTGCCTTCTTTATATTCAAGGGTTTTGTTTGGGTATTATTGAAGATCCTACACCCAGATCGGGGAACACCTTTTAGGCAAGTAGCAATAAACTATGAGGGAACTGTGCGGTGTATACCGACACGGTTGAAGCAGTAGCTACGTATATGTGACACTTTGGTTGGTACTGGTAACCCTTGAGTCAATCAAGAAGAGTACGGGGCCGTTGTGTGGTGTCATAAAGCATTAACTGGCCTTAGAACCTTTAATTGCACAACTTGGCCAGTAGGACGTAGCGAGATGGTCAGCTTTGGTGTCTTCCCAAGGTTGACAGATACTCAATGCTACACTCATTGAGGTTTGACTCCTGAGTTTTGTTTGGTTGTGAGTCAATCGCCTATTGAATGAAGCTTGGGGGAAAGATCGGTGATATTGAGATCCCTTAGAACCTGGTTACTATTTATAGGACAAGTTGAACTAATCCAGCTTCAAGAGGGTATGACCTTAAAACCCATGCAGACCTTAAACCTAAGGAATTGGTGTGACTTGTTTATTGCTTGCTATACATGTGATTTTTTAGCATAATCATGGCATCATAAGCATGGCATATCATACTAACCATTTCAAGGATTTTCTAGAGCTCATCTTTGCTTTGTTTTATAGGATATGGCGTCCGCCCGCAGGAACACTATCGAGATTAACCTTGTGAAAGTACCTCCTCAACTAAAAGACTTAGCATTAAGGGTTCCTAAAAGCTCTCCCTTCACTGAAAAATATGGTCGGCTGCTCAACTTGGTCACTTCAAAACCTGATGAAGAATTGTTAAAAGTGCTATTTCAGTTCTTTGATCCTTTGCACCACTACTTCACCTTCCCGGATTACCAGCTAGTGCCTACTATGGAGGAATTTTCTCGGTTATTGGGGGTACCTATTCTTGATCAGTTACCTTTCAACAGTATGGAAAGACATTCAAAGCTTGAAGAGATTGCTCGAGCTCTGTCCTTATAACAGTCTTATGTAGTGACAAATTGGGAAACTAGGGGAAGTGTCCAAGGAATCTCGGTTAAATTTCTATTCGAGAAAGCTCACTATTTTTGGAATACCCTGGATTTACAAGCTTTTGAAGAGGTATTGGCACTTCTCATCTACGGGATGGTACTATTCCCTAACGCAGAGCAACTCGTAGATGTGAATACGATTAAGGTTTTTCTGTCTCATAATCCAGTGCCTACATTACTTGGGGATATTCTACACTCTCTGCATGCTCTCACTCTAAAGAGAAGGGGGGCCCTCTTGTGTTGCACCCCTCTACTGGCTAGGTGGCTTATTTCACACCTACCCAGGTCTATTTTGAAGAATGAGCAGGGTATAAAATGGTCTCATAGGCTGATGTCCCTTACACATTCAGACATTCATTGGTGTTCACGGTCCTCAGAAGATGTTACCATCATTGATCACTGTGGTGAATTCCCTAATGTCCCTCTCTTAGGCATTAGGGAAGGAATAACTTATAACCCTTGTTTTGCACTGTGACAATTTAGTTATGCGAGAAGGGATGGTCCTCTTGATACACTTATCCAAGGAATCTCCTTCGACTATGAGAATGATGCTAAGGGTTATCGTAAAAGGTTCATGCGCGCTTGAGGCATGGTACATAGAGTTGATAGCAAGAGATTGGGGCACAATAATTCCATCCCTCTTGAGCCTTATCTCAAATGGGTACGAGCCCGTGCCCAAAGTCTTTTGATGCCTTACTTTGCGGTCCTACCAACGATTGTGGAACCAGTTGCTGAAGGAGGCACTTCTTATCTCGTTCTCCATCCTGACATGCCAACTGATCATGAGGAGTTATAGAAATCCTGGGTTCAACTTAAAGAGGAGCGGTATACGTTCGAAGCTCAATTCTATGCCAGCAAGAAGAAGGTCCTGGAACTCACTAGGCTACTTCATAAAGAGAGGAATATAAATGCCTACATTGAACCAAAGAGGATGCGCTCCTGGGAGACCTAGTTTTCTTTTGCTTTAAGTTTTGTTTGATTGTAAGCCTAAAAGGCACTCTTTGTAACAATCTGAACTTATTAATACAATTAAAGTTTGTTTCTTTTGGTTAAACAAATTTGAGCCTTTAAGAGTCCTAGAAATCATTGCATACGCATATCATTCATGACATTGTATAAATAGGTACCATAAAAGGTTTCTCATCTTCTTCGCTGTTTATTTCAGCAATCATGTCTTCTAAACAAAGCATCAAGGATCTCCAGGCACAAAATTCCCAATTTTAGCAGATGTTCGTAACCTTAGCTAAGGGGCAGGAAGATCTGAAGGCCCTTATTCTGAAGGAAAAGAAGAAGAAGAAGAAGAAGAAAGTTGGTGTCCTTAATCTGGGCAGAAGATTTAGGGGACCATTAAAGCAACCAGTTGATCTAACCTCCTCGTCCAAAGAAGGGGAGAATTAAGAGAGAGAAATAAGGGAGGAGGACCCCAGCCCTGAAGTTTCTGATATTGACACAGACTACAATGATGATCAGTATCCTCCCACTGGGGATAGATACAAACAGTTAGAGGATCGACTGAGCGCAATGGAGATCCAGAGAATACCAGGGCTGGATTTTGAAGAGCTGGATTTGGTGTCTGGGGTGGTCATCCCACAGAAGTTTAAGGCTCCGGTTTTTGCAAAGTATGACGGGGTGTCTTTCCCTAAGCTTAATCTCCGTTCCTATGTGAGGAAGATTCAGCCTCACACTGCTGATAGGAACTTGTGGGTCCATTTCTTTCAGGACAGTTTGTCTGGGACTCAGCTTGAATGGTTCTATCAGCTGGAGGGGACCAACGTCCGGAATTAGGAAGATTTGGTTGCTTCTTTTTATAGGCAGTATCAGTATAACTAACATTGCCCCTACTCGTACTCAACTCTAGAGTATGTCCATGGGTGCAGGTGAAGGTTTCAAGGACTATGCGCAGAAATGGAGAGATCTGGCACGGAGAGTCCAACCCCCTTTGTCTGATACGGAGTTGGTTGACATTTTTCTTGGGACGCTGTCTGGTCCATTCTTCAATCACCTGATTGGTAGCTCCTCAGCTGGTTTTACCGAGCTGATATTAACTGGAGAAAGGGTAGAAGCTGGGATCTGGAGTGGCAAGATCCAGAAAGACACCTCTTCGAGTTTAGTGAAGAAGCCCTTCACGGGTAAGAAGGAGGTCAGTGCCATTTACAGCCCAAGAGGTCAGAGCAGAGCTGAACACCATCCAACGATAGGTTCTGTAATGATACTTAGGCCTGCGGCTACCTCACAGCGAAACAATCAGCAAAGGGTAGAAAGACCGCAAAGGCAGTTTATTCGAATTAATATGACATTGACTGAAGTTTTACCCCATATGTTAAGATCAAACTTGGAAACCTTGAAGGAGGCTCCCAAGAATCCTAACACCACATCTCCTCGGTACAATCCAAACGCTCAGTGTGCCTACCATTCTGAGAGTACTGGCCATGATACAAATGATTGTTGGGCTCTGAGAAATAAGGTACAAGATTTAATTGAAGCCAGGGAGATTGAGTTTGATGCTCCGGAGAAGCCTAATGTCATAACTGCTCCCATGCCCAAGCACAACAGTGGAGTTAATGCCATTGATACTGATCTGTTTTTTTACCTCTGTTAATGAAGTTTCCACTCCTCTTATGTCTATCAAGAAGAATTTGTTGTTGGCCGGTTTATTTCCGGACTGTGGCAAAGGTTACCACATGTGTTCATCTCTGCCCTCTGGTTTCTATTTGCTGAAAGCAGGTGTTCAACGCCTGATGGACAGCAGAGAGATTTTGTTTGAAAAGACTCTGACTCCGACTATTCCGAGTGAAGACGTTGCCATTATAACCATTTCCCCCAATCCTTCCAAGGTCTCCTCTAAAAGACCTGTTAGGATTACACCTGCTCCAAGAATTTCTCCGTTGATAATCACTTTTCCTGGTCCCGTATCGTACTCCTCGGACAAAGTTGTCCCTTGGAATTACGTTGTTGACATCTACTACCATGGCGTTAAACAGGATTTGAAGACTGAAGAGGTTGATCCCGATGTCAATAACATTGTCGGGACCAGTAATGTTACCCAAAGTAGAAGGGTTTTCTCCCATGATATCTCCCCGAAGACTGTCACTAAGCATGTTGTTATCCCGTCTGTTGTTCCAATCGGTAATTTTTTTACTACTCCTATTATTACTCCAGTTGTTACCCCTGCTGATGAGTCATCTGGGACTCGGCGCAAAGAAGTTATAGGCGAGTCTTCCCAGACGGAGGCACCTAGAAAGGTTGTGGAATGCTCTAAGAAAGAAATATAGGAAATCTTAAAAATAATCAAGAAGAGCGACTACAATGTGGTCGAACAGTTAGGGCAGACCCCTTGGAAGATATCGATGTTTTCTCTATTATTGTGTTCCAAAGCCCATGCAAAGGCTTTGATTGTATTCCTCAAGATTGCGCATGTGCCGCAAGAAACCTCCACCGATCAATTCAAAGACTGTGTGGCCAGTTTGACTGCTGACAATGGGTTGGGTTTTTTAGATGCCGACCTGACACCAAAAGGGAGAAAGCATAATGATGCTCTGCATGCCTCAATCGAATGCAGAGGCACTACTATGGATCATGTGCTGGTGGACACTCGATCTTCACTGAATGTTCTACCTAAGAATGCTCTTGATCGGCTAGATTGTGAAGGCTTGACCCTAAAGCACAGCAACATTGTGGTGAGGGCTTTTGACGGGTCAAAAAGAATGGTGCACGGGGAAGTGGACATCCTTGTCAAAGTGGGTTCTCAGACCTTTGGGTCCACCTTCTACGTGATGGACATCAAGCCATCATACTCTTGTTTGTTGGGTTGCCCTTGGATCCATGAAGTTGCGGTTGTTACTTCTACGCTACACCAAATGTTGAAGTATCCGGTGAAGGGGAAGATTGTCACTGTGCACGGTGAAGAGGAGTATATGGTAAGCCACCTGAATTCCTTCAGGTATATGGAGATGGACGGGGAATTCATACATACTCCTTGTCAAAACTTTGAAGAGGTTCCCCAGATTATGGCGTCAACCGAGGCTATCACCAGCACCAAACCTCCTTTGAAGATGGCTTCTCTCAAGGACGCTAGAGCAGTAGTGGAAGAAGGTGGGTGTACCATTTGGGACAGCTCCCTGATTTTCCTTATAAAACTGACAAATTTGGTTTGGGATTTACTACAGGAGCTCAAAGGGTTGTTTGACGCGCTCGGGCTGGAGGACCTCCCATACGCATCAGTAATCGTGGGGTCAATGTTATTGAAGGCAGTGAAGAAGATTCTGATATTGACAGCTAGATCTACCCGACTAACAACGGTGGACCGAGTAACTAGACGGCCAGAGATTTTATACCAATTTCTTTTGTTCAACAGTAATTGTCTTACTTGTTTTTCGAATTTGTAATAAAAAATTTAAAATCTACGGCCTTGTGTCTTACCCGAGGCATAATGGTTTTGTTTGTGAGGGCTATTATATGTCATTTTCATATGTCATTATTAAAACATTGGACGTTTCTTGCTTACAAATTTTGCGCTCTCTGTTTTTCTTTCCTTCTTTTCACTTTATCAATACGGCTATGCTCTTACACACACTCATATATCAAACAACAGATCCATATCCACTCTGGATCCCATTGATAACAATTCTGCTATTTCCAGTTATGACTTCGAAAATATGATCAACCAAGCCGAGGAAGAAGGTGAGGACGATTGTGAGGTGCCTGGAGAACTTGATAGACTATTATAGCAGGAAGAGAGGGCTATACATCCTCATGAAGAGCCAGTTGAGACGATAAACTTGGGCACAGAGGTAGATAGAAAAGAAGTCAAGATCGGCGCAAATCTGGAGGCTAATATCAAATTGCGGCTAATACAGATGTTGCACGACTATGTTGAAATCTTTGCCTGGTCATATGAAGACATGCATGGTTTAGCACTGATATTGTGGTACATCGTCTACCGACTAAAGAAGATTGTCCTCCGGTTAAACAGAAGGTCCACCGCATGCGCCCTGAAATGTCAGAGAAGATCAAGGCAGAGGTAATGAAACAGTTCAACATTGGGTTCTTAGTTGTCACCTCACATCTGCAGTGGGTTGCTAACGTCGTTTCGGTACCTAAGAAGGGCGGTAAGGTACGAATGTGTATGGACTACAGAGACCTGAACAGGGAAATCCCCAAGGACGACTTCCCGCTTCCCCACATTGATGTTCTGGTTGACAACACCGCATATCACAAAATATTCTCCTTCATGGATGGTTTCTCTGGCTACAACCAGATCAAGATGGCTCCTGAAGACATGAGAAGACAACCTTCATCACACAGTGGGGTACCTTCTGTTACAAGGTGATGCCTTTTGGGTTGAAGAATGTTGGGGAAACTTATCAGCGAGTCATGGTAGCTTTGTTTCATGATATGATTCACCATGAGATAGAGGTTTATGTGGATGACATGATATCCATATCACAAACCGAGGAAGAGCACCTTGACCATCTACAAAAGTTGTTCGACAGGTTGAAAACATACAAGCTGAGGCTGAATCCAAACAAGTGCACCTTCGGGGTAAGATTTGGTAAGCTTCTGGGGTTCATCGTCGGTGACAAAGGTATTCAGGTAGATCCTAAGAAGGTAAAGGCCATACAAGAGATGTCGGCTCCCCGTACAGAGAAGGAGGTTAGAGGTTTCTTGGGACGCCTAAATTATATCGCCAGGTTCATTTCACATCTGACTACTACTTGTGAGCCAATCTTCAAGCTTCTGAAGAAAGATCAAGTGGTAAAGTGGAATGACGAATGCTAGATTGCTTTTGAAAAAATCAAGGAATACCTTCAAGAACCACCAATTTTGATGCCTCTGGTTGAAGGAAGACCTTTGATATTGTACTTAACAGTGTTAGACAAATCAATGGGGTGTGTGTTGGGGCAGCATGACGATTCTAGTCGAAAAGAGCATGGAATATACTACCTTAGCAAAAAATTTACCGACTGTGAGACAAGATACTCACTGCTCGAGAAAACTTGTTGTGCTTTGGCATGGGCTGCTCGCTGACTAAAACAGTATATGTTGACCCACACTACTTTGTTGATATCCAAAATGGATCCAATCAAGTACATCTTCGAAAAGCCCGCACTCTCCGAAAGAATAGCGAGATGACAGATGATCTTAACTGAATACGATATACAATATACAACCCAGAAAGCAATCAAGGGAAGTGTATTGGCTGATCATTTGGCTCATCAGGCCATGGATGACTACCAGTCCATGAATTTTGAGTTTCCGGACGAGAATATTATGCTAGTGACCGACTACGAAGAACCTGGACCGGATGAAGGACCTAAAGAAGGATCCCGATGGACCATGGTTTTTGATGGAGCTTCGAACATACTCGGTAATGGCATCAGCACTATAATTATATCTCCTGAGGGTTGTCATACTCCTTTCACTTCTCGACTATGTTTCAACTATACTAACAACATGGCGAAGTATGAAGCCTTTATCATGGGTCTCAAAGCTGCTATCGACCTGAGGATCAAGTTCTTGAACTTTTTCGGGGATTCAGCCTTGGTGATAAGTCAGATTAAAGGAGAGTGGGATACGAAGCATCTGAACCTCATTCCATACAAAGAGCACGTGCTGACATTGCTCCCACACTTTGAGGAGGTAACCTTTAAACATTTCCCACGAGAGGAGAATCAGTTAGCGGACGCACCAGCTACCATGTCTTCTGTGTTCAAGGTCAGGTGGGACAACGAAGCTCCCCGAATCACCATTGAGAGGTTGGATGAACTAGCACACTGTTGTGATATTGTTACTAAAGTGGTAGCAGATAAAACTTGGTTTCACGAAGTGAAAAGGTATCTCGAGACTCAAGAGTATCCTGAAGGGGCATCTGGCAACGATAAGAAGTTTCTGAGAAGGTTCGCCACGAAATTCTTCCTCAGTAACGGAATCCTCTACAAGCGCAACCATGACTCTACTTTACTGCGGTGTGTAGACAAGGGTGAAGCAGAGAGGATTATGACAGATTTACATGAATGTACCTTTGGAACCCATTCCAGTGGACATACCATGGCTAAGAAGATCCTACAGGCAGGATACTACTGGTCCACTATGGAAGCAAATTGTTATCAACACTTCCAAACTTGCCATAAGTGCCAAATCTATGCTGATAAGGTGCACATGCCTCCGGTTCCTTTGAATGTCTTGACGGCTCCTTGGCCCTTTGCAATGTGGGGCATTGACATGATCGGGGAAATCAGACCGACCGCTTCCAATGGGCATCGCTTCATCCTGGTGGCCATCGATTACTTCACAAAATGGGTTAAGGCTGCCTCTTTTGCTACCGTTACCAAGAATGTTGTGTCGCGGTTTATCAGACATAACCTGCTCTGTCGGTATGGTGTGCCAGAGAGAATCATCATGGACAGGGGTACGAATCTCAATAACATGATGATCATCGAGCTCTGTAAGCAATTCAAGATACAGCATCATAACTCTTCTCCCTACCGGCCGAAGATGAATGGCGTTGTTGAAGCGGCTAACAAGAACATCAAAAATATAATACAGAAGATAACGGTGACATATAAATACTGGCACGAGATGTTACCATTTGCTCTTCATGGGTACCGTACCTTAGCACGAACGTCAACAAGGGAAATACCCTACTCTCTGGTATATGGAATGGAGGCAGTCCTACCCATTGAGGTCCAGATCCCTTCTCTAAGGATTATGAAGGATGCGGGTTTGAATGAAGACGGTTGGATCCAGACTCAACTTGACCAACTGAGTCTGATCGATAAGAATAGACTTACTGTTGTCTGTTATGGTCAAATGTATCAAAAACGGATGATCAAGGCTTTCAATAAAAAAGTCAGACGCCAAGAGTATCAAGTTGGGGATCTGGTGATCAAGCGCATCATATTGCTGCATGGTGATCCCAGAGGAAAATGGACTCCCACATATGAAGGGCCATTTGTGATCAAAAAAAATTTCTCATGTGGAGCCATGATTTTAACCACCATGGACAGTGACGACCTACCTCACCCTGTCAATATGGACATAGTGAAAAAATACTACGCATGATTAAAGACCCGCTAGGTTGACTGGCCTAGGCAAAAATAAGGGCTTCCCCGTGAACCAAAAGGGTTCGGGCAAAAATAAGGGCTGAAAATGAAAAAGAATTTGTACACCCGACAAGTCGAAAACCTGAAAGGGCAACTTGGGCAAAAAAGGGTATCCCGGTGGACTGAAAACTCGAAAGGGAAGTCCAGGAAAAAGTTAGGGATTTAAAGAGTATCACTATGTCCCATTGGATCACCTTGCGACCGGACCTCAGTATCAACTGTCAAGCTTGAACGAAACCAATCAATCTAATCAGCTTCGGACAAGCAGCAAAGTGATGAGACGCTCGAAGACATAGTGACAATAGCAGAATTGGAACTCAATGGGATTGTTGCACATAACTATTTTCTTTTCATTGTACATAATATTTTATAGCTTCCATTTTTACAGCGGCATTCTCTTACTAGAGCGTCAGCTTCATTGTACAAAAACGCCTGTTATAGGCTAACTTCGAAAATTAATACAAGTCATTTTTACAAAACTATTTGTTTTTATTTTTCTATTTTGTATGGCAAGAATGACCAATGATTTATTCTTGACATATACATTTGAATATAATTGCTATTCACAAGTAATCGCATAAAGAACGGAAAGACAATTGCTCGTAACTTAAAGAAACAGGGGCAAAAACAAAAAAAATGTCAAACCCGACAATTACTCTGTCCAGTAGGTACTAGGGCAGAGACATCTTTGAAACACAGTCATCAGTACATACGCCCTCATGGGTCCTACACTTCCCACAGAGTAGAGGAAATTAAAGCATTGATATCAGCTTCCTCAAAACAGGAAGTACTCTCCCCAGTCGAGTTCCTTCAGAAAACTGACATCTATATTCCCCAATCGAATTTCATAATCGCAAGGGGTCATAAAGTTTTCTCCCGAGCAGAGTTTATTCCTCTGAATACAGAAGCTCAATCCCCAACAGAGGTTTATTCCTCCAGCTACGGAAGTTCCTCCCCAGCGGAGTTTATTCCTTCGAATCGGCAAAGTCTTCCAGCAAAGCATCTCCTCTCTCTAACAGAGTTTTTCCTCCACAGAGTAATTCTAAAGCAGAGTCTCTCCCTGGTAGAATATCCGTAAACAAGGAGAAAATCTCCAGCATAATAATCTCCATTCACCATCCCCAGCAGAATTAGTAGAACCACAGTTCTCTACAACAGTCAGGAATGCTATACTCTCTAGCAATAGTTAGGGATTTATTTTCCCAGACTCAGATATGTCACAATAGCATCTCATATACATACATCATGACATGTGCATACATATCGCATACAGCATAATCTCATTTATTTTGAGAACATCATCCCACAATGAATTTCATGCATCACATATAATTAACCCTGTTATCTTTTCAGGAAAGACAATCATCGTCGACAATCCTAGCAGTTATACATGTCATATCTGCAGACAGCTAATGGAAAATCAGTTCCCGAAACTAAACGGGTCAACTAATCTACATGATCAAAAAGATATCCCTACCATCCAGGCTTTCATTTCGAAGTAACCCTATGACCCGGGTTCCTTCTCATAGCCCTACTATCCAGGCTTTCATTTCGAAGTAACCCTATGGATCGGGTTCCTTCTCATAGCCCTATTATCCAGGCTTTCATCTGGAAGAAACCATACGACCCAGGTTCCTTCTTATAGCCCTACTATCCAGGCTTTCATCTTTAAGTAACCCTAATATCCAGGTTCCTTCCCATAAGCCCTACCATCCAGGCTTTCATTTTGAAGTAACCCTACGACCCAGGTTCCTTCTCATAGTCCTACTATCCAGGCTTTCATCTCGAAGAAACCCTACGACCCAGGTTCCTTCTCATAGCCCTACTATCCAGGCTTTCATCTTGAAGTATCCCTACTATCCAGGTTCCTTCTCATAGCCATACCATTCAGGCTTTCATCTTGAAGTAACCCTACTATCCAGGTTCCTTCCTATAAGCCCTACTATCCATGCTTTCATTTTCAAGTAACCATACAACCTAGGTTCCTTATCATAGCCCTACTATCAAGGCTTTCATTTCAAAGTAACCCTACGACCTGGGTTCCTTCTCATAGCCCTATTATCCAGGCTTTCATTTCGAAGTAATCCTACGACCCAGGTTCCTTCTCATAGCCTTACTATCCAGGCTTTCATCTCGAAGTAACCCTATGATCCAGGTTCCTTCTCATAGCCCTACTATCCAAGCTTTCATTTCGAAGCAACCTTACTATCTAGGTTCCTTCTCTCTTATCTCCAGGCAACAGTTTACAACACTGTAAGACCTGGACCCGACCAGACACTGACGGTTTCACATTTCCCTAGTAAGTTACTATGCAGCCTGGACCCTGACCAGATAGGAAGTTTACTTCCACCTCCTCAATCAAGAGTTAATTCCCCAGTAGAGTAATGGACAACCAAAGTTACTATACTTTATTTCCCAAGACATAAATCAACATTCCCCGGTGAAGTCCCCCTCAATGGTAGGTACAGGAATTCTCACAAAGGAATCTCTTATGCAACCGATATCTTTTCTGGATGGCGTCTTTAAGCCCATCTTCGACGATTCTATGTCGAATTCCAAATGGCATCTGTAAGCCCATTCCTGATATCACCAATCAGTATTACTTCATGCGATTGCAAATTTTTGGGCACTCTAGTGTTCAATCATCTTCCACCTTCAGATCACGAAAGACAGACCAGCCAATCTATATACTCAGGTTTAAGAAGATTGAACAGGGGCAGCTATTGTACCCCAAAATTCCCCCTCTCATTTTACTCAAAACATACTCCTAGAGGTCCTCAACTTGCCCAAGTATGCCTAAGGATTGACCAGACAAGTCCTCCTCCTAAGACAATGAGCCTCAAATTAGGTTTTCATTCTTCATCAAGATGTTTAAGTTCCAAGGGTCCCAAATGATTTCCATTGCCCTAATATGTTCTTAAGATCATCCATGTCAAGTTTCATGCCTTGCACAAGAAGTTTGCTCAGTCAACTACTCAAATGCCTGAAAATCAAATGTACTAGGTCAAAAGTCAACTGTGACCCACATACAGTCAAATTTCAAGATTTTTTGTCATCATCAACATTTGGAAGAGATATCCATCATTTTATCAAAGGTTGATCATGATTCCTCAAGAAATACTCCTAATTCATCAAAACTCAAAAGTTGCTAAATTAGGGTTTCTATAGGAAAAGTCAACCAAATTTTGACCAGGCATAACTTTCTCATACTTTATCAGAAATTTCTCATACAAGGCTCATTTTGAATAGAATAAAATTCCCTACAACTCATCTTCAATCCTCAAGTTCAAAAAATGCACTCATGGAATGATATGAATTCAGACATTATAGGTCATTTCAAAAAGTTAACAAAAACACCTTTTGGGTCAAAGCTTCTTACATGAAGATGGAAGATCCAATTGAGATGAAACCAAAAGGGTTGTTTAGAGGACATCCTAAGATTTCTAAAAAGTCCAAGAACACCCTCTTAGGGTAAAAATTGAAAGAGATGTGCATTGTCAAATTTGACCATTTTAAGAAATTTGCACAAAGTCAACTATGCCCAAAATGCATTTTTCTTCAAATGGGCCCAACGTTTCATGTTTGAAACACACTCCTAGCCTGGTCCACGATCCAAATACCTTTCCATTCATTTTTGGCTTTATTTATTTAATTTATTTTGATTTTAATCATTTAAAATCAAATTAAATCAAATAAATGATATAAAATAATGAAGACTTGTTTTGATTTGATTTTGAAGACAATCACAATCCAAATATGTTGTATAATACCAAAATATTAGTGCAAGCTTGGAAAGGGAGGAAATATACACATTTGGAAAATTTTCAAGATTTGATTTCCTCTTAAAGCCATGCCTTTATTCTTTGGATTTTTTCCATATATGTTAACCTAAATCATTCCCATATATGTCCACAACGTAGCCAAAGCAAAAAAAATAAGGATTGGATTGTGAAAATCACAAGAACAAAACTCAATTTTTGACAAAAAAGTGTGGTTTGAATTCTGATTTAGAGGGCGATTCAAACAATTTCAAAGCCATCAATCCACTCCTGGGAACCTCCTGAAGCTAACAGCATCCTTTGCATGCATCAAAGCTCCAGGAATCATCGCATAACATCATCACGCTTTGACAATTTTTCAAATTTGTATCTGTGTATTCTTGCGTTGTTAGTCCATTTGATTGCATATTTGTGTTCATATGGATTCTTAGAAGCTTTCTGTATAATTAATTTCCAGTTTTGATGCATAAATTCCAATATGCAATTGTTAGGTTTTTAACCTCCGTTTTAGGGCTTTGAGATGCAGGAAAAATTAGACCTATTGATGTATGTCATCATACTCACGAGATCAAAACGAGTTGATCTGTATGTTTGAATTTGATTTATCTTGCCTGGTATTTATTTTTAAGATTTGCAGGGTTTTAGTTACAGTGGGTGTCCGTAGGTAAAGGTCCTTACCTAAAACAACAACATTCTCGAAGAAGATGAAGGCGTGTCAAGGCATGGTTGGATAGTTTGAATTTCGCGCGTTTTCTTATAACACTGACTCGTTGTTAAATTTATTACTTGTTATCCATTATTATTATCAAAAAACCATCCAGCCTAAACGGTAAATTAGGCGAGCGTATGAGTGGAAGGACCTGGGTTCGATCCCAGGTCCAGGCATTTTATTATTTTACTAGCATGCTTTGCAGGATCCTATACACTTCACGTTCCAAGCGCCTATCATGTACCTTAGATCCATCCATTGGATCAATCTTTTGCCAGATCTGACACCTCAAGCAAGCAGACACATGGTGCACCCTCAAGCGTGGCCCTCATTGGATCCAAACAATTGGCTGGGCTTATGAATCTTGGGCCTGAAAATCAGTGATGCACCCCCCAGAGTTGCTTTCACAACAGGCCCAGTTTATTTCTTTTTTTTTCTATTTTTCTTTTGTTTTATTTGTTTAATCATTTGTTTACAAAAAACAACAAAAATCATTTTCTCTATTAAATCAAAAAATCACCAAAAAAATAGATTTAGGTTTTTATAATTAAAATTAATTTTTGAAAATTATTCATTTTAATTATTTCAATAAAGATTATTCTGTTAAATAAAATTAACTAGAAATTAGGTTTAATTTGCAATTTAATTATTTTCTCAATAAAAAATACACAAAAACATTTGTTTATTAATTAGATTTTTAGGCTTCTAATTTATTCCCGTGTTTAATTCGTCTCGCGCGCATTTTCTTATTTATAGTTATTGTAACTATTTCGAGGTTTGTAATAGATTAATTAGGGTTTTGATTTCCGCAACTTTATTTTCAGTCAAATATTTACGTATCTCCCCAAAAGCCTTGTAATAGTTAGGACTTTAATTTCTCGCACTCTTTAATTTCCGCAACTATAAAACTGCTAAGATGTATGGATAATAGGATTGTATGCGAAAGATAAATCAACGATTAAAAGGTAGTTAACCCTAATTGTGCAAAGATAATTAACTGGACATGTTGTTGGCTTGCATTCGGGCTGACAAATAAGGAATGGAATCAAGGTAATTATGCCATGGTTTAAACAAGAAAACCACTTTAAAACTTTCCAAATTTGCAATGTTTCTTCCTTTCTTGAGTCCCTACGAAATTAACAAGGTTGTAATGAGTTGTAATGAGTTGTCATGAGTTGTCTTGGGCCTTAAGATGATTGAAACAAAAATCCTAAGCCTTTATACCATTGTTTCATATTTTAATTGATTTTATTTGCATTTAAATGAATAAAAGTTCATATAAAAGATGATAAAAATCATAAATATGTGAATGGATTTATAGGTCCTCTAACACCTTATGAACATGTTTGAACATCAAAAGTTAGACCAACTAGTTCAAAACTTTAAGTTCGCTCACTTTGCATTTCACACATTTCTTGAAAATTGCCCAACTTGTGCACCTCATAACTCGCTCAATTTTCATCTTTTTAATGTGATCTTGAACTTTTTGGAAATCTCAAGATTCCCTCTAAACTTTCTCTTTTAATCATTTTTTTCATTTGGAGACACTATCTTGATGTAAGTTGCCTTGACAAAAAGTGTCTTATGTTGACTTTCTGAAAATGACATGTAATGTATGAGCTTGTATCTTTCAAATGGTGCATGTCTTGAACTTGAGGACAAAGGAGAAGTTGTAGGGAATTATATTCTCTTCAAAATTAGCTTTAGTTAGGGGGAAATGGATGAAGTATGTGAAAGTTATTCCTGGCCAAAGTTTAGTAGACTTTTCCTATAGAAACCCTAATTTAGCAACTCTTGACTTTTGATAGATTAGGAGCATTTCTTAAGGAATCATGATCAACCCTTGATCAAATGATGGATATCACTTCGAAATGTTGATTTTGACCAAAAATCTTGAAGTTTGACTGTATATGGGCCACAATTGACTTTTGCCCTAGCACGGTTGATTTTCCAATACTTGAGAAATTGACTGAGCAAACTTATTGTGCAAGGCATGAAATTTGGCATGGATGATATTGAAGACATATTAGGACCATGTAAAGCATTTGATACCTTTGGATCTCAACCATCTTGATGAAAATTGGAACCCTAGTTGGGGGGTTCATTTCCCTAGGAGGAGAACTTGTCTGGTCAATTCTTGGTCAACCTTGAGTAATTGAGAACCTCTAGAAGTATGTCTTGTGTGAAAATGGGAGGGAAAATTTTTGGGTACAACAGACTTTATTCTTATTTTTCTTCTCAAGCTTCTTTTCATATTTATCCAAACAATTAAGTTTTTGTTCGTGTTCTTCAAGCTTACAAAAAAGTACGGTGAGATTAAGTGTTTCAAGGTTTTTAGATTCCTTGATCACATTGACCTTAGGTTTCCAACACCTAGTAAGACATCTCAAAACTTTATTAGTAACAATAGAATTGGAAATAAGATTACCTAGTTAGTTCAAATGATTAATAAGATGGGAGAATATCTTTGGCATTTTCGCAATGGTTTCACCATTTTCATGCGAAAGAGTTCAAAGTCTTGAGTGAGTGTATTAATCCTAGATTGTTTTACCTCATTAGTTCCCTCATGGGAAACTTGTAGAGTCTCCCACAGATCCTTAGTGTTTTGGCAACGGGAAATGTGATATAACTCACCAATAACAAGTGCGGATACGATGATGTTCTTAGCTTTCCAATTGTAAGACCACTTTTTATTATCATTCTCATCCCATAGATTTTCCGGCTTAGGCATAGTAATACCATCAACATCATAGGTCACCATTGTTGGACCATTTTGAATGGCTTCCCAAAAACATTTGTCATGTGATTTGATATGAATTTGCATACAAGTTTTCCAATAAGTATAATTTTCTCCCGTAAAAATTGGAGCTCTCTTATGACCCCCCTTAGGTTCGTAAGCCATTTTCTAAAGAGTGCTCTTAAGCCAGAATGAACCGGCCTCTTGATGCCACTTGTTAGACGGTAACGCGTATCTACAGGGGGGTGAATAGAGGTGAAAAAATTTATTCTATACACAAATCTAGAATTTAATTTGTTTTCAAAAACCTTTTGAAGCTGAAGCAATTAACTGGATAAGTCATCTAAAGAGAAACTTAATGGAAACTCGGATATACAAATTGTAAAAGATAAATCAATGAGACAAAATTTAATACTTGATTAATCACAACTAAATTCAACAATCCACTTATTTATTGTTTTAAGACAATCACTTTGCAATGCTATTTCTAAGGCTAAATAATCAAAGAATTAACTTGATCGTTTTATCAAACACTTGACGTGAAAGTGAATTTTCAGAATTTCTCTTTGAATAGTGTTGATATGCAAAACCACTTATAATCAAAATTGATTATAAGCTATATCCACACCTAATTCAAAAACATATTTTTAGAGAAAAATTCTTACAATTCAATTTCTATCACAATTCTATTTGATAAAAATGATTGACAAAATTGAAAGCAAGTAAAAGCGGAAAATTAAAAACACACTAGGAATTTGTCTACACAGTTCCCCACTGCCGTCCTCGCGTTTGAGTACGTCTTTGCCTAATTCCAATGGAACTAGGATAATTCTTATATGCAAAATGTTTAATAGAATGGAATACTTAGAAACAACAATATAAAATTTTCCAATTTGGCGTTGATGCTCCTTCTTCCAACCTTTGATCTTAAGCAAGATCAAATCAACTGATAGATGCAACCTATTCTCCACTTAAGCTACTTCCCTAAAAGGATTTCAAACACCCCAAGGTTCCTTGCAAAGATTTCAAACACTCCAATGGATTTTTCACTCGAGTAAATCCGATTGCATACTATCAACACAAGATCACTAATTCTATCATCCAATTCTTGCTACTTTCTTAAAAAGATTTCAACCACTCTAAGGTTCCTTGAAAAGATTTCAAACACTCCAAGGGATTTTTCACATGGATGATTTCTTCTCGTACGATCTTGCACAAAAAACCCCAATTCAACAAATGATGTTGGAGGACAAACTCGATGGTTTTTTGGATGAAGACCCCTACAAGAACTCAACCTAAACCAATTGGAAATCTACAGTTCTTTGTCTACATGGCACCCCTACGGAATATCATCACAATGTAATGTTGGTGTGTATGCATAGATTGGAAGGTTGGAGATGAAGAGAAAAGGTAGGCTAATTTTATGGTATCATCAAGTTGAAAATGATACAAGAGTGGGCATTTATAATTTTGAACATTTTGGGTAAGAAGGGAAATTTTGGAATTAAAAAGAGTTAGAAATTTGGCAAAAACAAATTGTATGTGTCGACCTCAAATTCGTATGTGTCGACACATACTTTATGAAAAGGATGCATGTGTCGACCTGAATTACTCTATGTATCAACCTGAGCAAGTCAGAAGCTATAGGATTTAAAACGTGAGTAAATGTGTCGACCTGTAATATTAATGGGCCGACACATAAAATAAGAATTTCTGCACTCTGAGAATTCTTTCAATATGTGTTGACCTATACGATGCATGTGTCGACCTGTGACTTACACAAACTTACAGGCTTTAAAATTGAGTTACGTGCGTCGACTTGAAACTCTGATGCGTCAAAACATGCAACAAAAATTAACTCAAAAAACTTAGTTTTAAAGATACAAATGATTCAACACACACTGTGATGACTTCCCAACCATTCTCAAGTGGCATAATACATCAAACCATCTAAGAGGCCATTTAGATAAACACTTGTATTTTTGACTTCATGCAAAACCATTGAAAGAGATATTTCACTCACATCTTCCTTTTAATATGTTCACCACCAACTCCGAACATATATTCGTGATATATTGGTTAAGATTCCTTTCTCCCAATCTCTTTCTTATGTGTCTGCTACCAACTCCATACATGTTTATATCCTTGTTAGAGATTTATTTGGTCTGTCTCTTTCGTATATGTCTGCTACCAACTCCGGACATGTATATTCGGTATATTCGACAGAGTCCTTTCATCCGGTCTCTTTCATATATGTGCTTTCCTCCAGACATTTAGTTGTGATATCTTTTGTAAGAGTCCTTTCATCTGGTCTCTTTCTTGTGTCCACTGCCAACTCCATGCATGTCTATTCGACATCTATCATATGTGTCCTTTCCTTCATACATATATTGTTGGTATCTTTGATAGAGCTTTCTTCGGTTAGTCTCTTTCTTGTGTCCGCTACCAACTCTGAATACATGATCCTTTATATGCAATCTCTCTGTTGTGTGTCTATTCTTGACCTGAAACACATCTACCCTGACAACCACTATTTACCAAAAAGCAAAAAAAAAAGAAATACAAAAAACAAAAATATAATAATACTCGGCTGTCTTCAGAGTGCAAATTTTATGGTTCTATTAAGTATTCAATCCTCTTTCAACTTGATTTTTCGAAAGGCTACCGCCAATCTCACCCCCAGGTTAAAGAAGATTGAATAGGGGTAGTTGTTGCACCCCTAAATTCTCCCTCTTCATCTTAATCCTAATTGGTTTATACTCCATCATCATATGCATACATAAATATCATTGGGTCTATAACCATGGAATCAAAGTATTTCACTGCAAGAAAGAACTACAGAAATTGATTATTCTGTTAAGCAGCATTATGAAGCAGAAGTCAGGGTTTTCCATATTTGAATGCATTCTGCATGTGTTTCAAGTTATCCAATCAACTGAAGAATGGAAAAACACAAGAACAGGGATTTGAATTGGATTTTTTATAACATAAAATAAAAGACACGTTGGTTATCCTGGTTCATTTAAACTCAAACTACTCCAGTCCACCCGCCAAGGTGATTTCACCTCTCTCAAACGAGGTCTTAATCCACTAATCAAGCTTGATTACATAGATACAATGAAAACTGTCAAAGTCTTCTTGAGGTTAAACCACAACCCGATTTCTCAATGTATTACACAGTACAATATTTGAAAGCGTGTACAGAATATGTTTTCTAAAAAAAAATAGTATCACAAAAGTGATGTATTACACAATTGAAAGACAGTGGATTAAAGGTAGTGATATTTTCTCATTTGTAGTTCACAGCCAAAATCGTTAATGGTTTCTTCTTCAAGTCTTGTTTATATAGGAAATGCATGAGAGGAGCTTTTGGAATGTTGATAAATAGTAGTTAATGAACTTTCCAAACATAAAGATTCTTGTCCTCTTTCAGACGTTACTTTTGAATAGCCATGAATAAAATGTAACGCTTCAAAACATGCTTGCTAAACATCACATCAGAATTTGAATGTTACCGTTGAGACTCCTTTACTTATTTCTAGAACTTTACATATCAGAATAACATAGTTCTTTGTTCGCAGAGTTTAGTGCACCCAGAAGTTGTAACACCAGAACTACTTTATTTAAGCGTGTTCCACAGATTGCTTCTACGTAAGATGGTCATAACAGAGTTTTAACAATGATCTATCTCATCTTCTATGCTTCTTACATTAGAACTTCTTTGCAAAACAAAATACTTATTTAGGGAGCATAATTATTCTTTGAGTGTTTGTTATATCAAAACTCTTACAAGGATGTAGAACCAAACTATGTTCTAACAATCCCCCCCTTATTGATGATGACAAAAACTTGGATATTTTGATAGAAACTAAAAGAACATAAAGAATTAAATTTTCCCCCTGAGTTGGATACTCAGATAAAGAAAAATACTTCCCTGAATATTTTCTGATCATAGTTTTGAGAAGAATATTTTTTATGCTCCCACAGCTGTCCCCAACAGAGGTTTTTCCTATTTTGCGTTCAGAAGATAAAAAATAGAAGTTATGATATTAAAAATGTTTGAGACTGAGTCTCGGCACTGTTATATTCTAAATGTATTACATTCTCCCCCTTTTTTGTCAAGAATCAAAAAGCAATAAAAACACTATAGACAATAAAATGCATTCCGTATTAAAAAGGATCAAGAAAACAACAAAATAAAGGAAAAATTTTCAGAACTAAGTTTGAGGAGGTGGGAGTCGTGTGAATAGGGCTTCCAATAAACTCTTAATATGATTGCTCGATTCCTCTTGTTTCCCAAGCATCCCCTTAATTTCCTTGCAAGTTTCATCCTGCTTGTTTAGCCTTTCCTTAAACACAACATTTTCTTTCTTCAACTCATCCAGAGTTTACATCACAATAGAGGATGAGGTTAATTCATCAGAAGATACCACTTTTTCTGAACAAACTGCAGCTGATTCTGATGCAAGAGCTTCTTCAACTTTCTTGCCTCTGTCTTGAAACATGACCAGAGGAAGAGGATCGAAGAGTAGTTCATCACACTCTGATGTTTGATGAGCTTCCTAAGGGGTATTGTCCAGCAGAAAGAGTGGCTTCTTTTATCAGTGTCGCAGAACTTGATCCTTGAAGATATTCAGCCGATCACAGAAATTATGTTGAGCAAATTCATAACTAAGCTCCTTTAGTTTCAGAGATTCAGAGTCGAACCATTTTCTGAACTGGTTCCAATGAGAATCCAAAGCAGCTGGGTTGATATTCTCTATGCAAGATAGCTTTAGAGAGTTAACCTATTCCTGTATTTCTGTTTCAAAAATCAGCAAGGATTTACCAACATATGCTTTGGAGATTTTTGGTTTTGGTTTTGGAACAATAATTTTTTGAGAGCTTGTGACGAGATTTTCCAAACCTTCTAAATCTATGATTGTTCTAAGGGGATCTTCTGGGTGGTTATTTGGAGAGGGAGAGTCAGAAAGTATTATGGGAGAATTTGGTGAGTTTGGTGGAGTGGATGATAAGGAGATGGAAGATCTGGAATGGAGAGGTTCTGTGAAAAAGTTGAGGGAATTATTTATGGTTGGGAGACCATGAGAGGGCAGGTGATGCCAGGGATGGATGTTATGGTGTCAGAATCAAGGTTTGGATTTTCGGTTTGGGGAGCTTCAGACAACGGATCAAATTGTTCAATATCAGAGAGAACTTGTGCAAGTTCAGGATGATTTTGGTCAAGATGGGTAGAAGTTGGATTGTTCAGAAGGTTATCTAGATGAAATGAGGTGTCAAAGTCTAGGTCAAAGTCATCAAAAGTTTGAGGAGATGGATCTTCTATGGGCTTTAGAGATGAAGGGTTTTTAGATGTTGATGACAATACTAATTCAATGACAGAAACAAAAGAAGGGTTAGCTTTCTTTTTGGCAGCTTTGGGAATCTTCTGCGAAGTTCCTTCTGTAGATGCTTTCCTTTTTCTTGATTTTATGGGAGCAACTTCCAGAGGTTATTATCTTAGATCATGGATGTTCACCTCTAGATTTGTCTCGTTCCTCTTACACGCATTCAGATGCATGAGAATAATATATGGAGAAGAGTTTGCTTGAGTGAAGAGAGGAAACCCCTTCAGAGGTACTCTTCTAGTGGTAATAACTTCATTGGTGGTGATTGTTGGATCCTTCTTGATATTTTCAATAACCTTCATCTTCTTCAGATTTTTTGCGTTGAGAGGTTTACCAGCACAAGCTTCCAGAGTGCTAGCTTGTTGAGCCTCAATCAAATATTCTATCAATTTATTTTCTGTCAGAATATTTGAAATGAGTCTTCCCAGAGGTATCCAATCTCTCTTTGTTCTTTCTTCTTCTCTTGTTTCTTTTACGATAGTCTTCAGATGATTGAACTGGAGATGTCGAAGATTGACTCTTGCTTTGGTGGCGATGAAGTACAAAAGGTACTACTGATCAATGTTGATGTAATCTGGAGAACTTGTGGGCTTCCTGTGTTTATGCAACCCAAAATAAATTTAGACCAAATTATGAGGTAATCCTTCGGGTCTTTGATTTTGTTGGATGGTTGGCCAGAAGTAAATATTTTCTTTGAGATCTTGGTTAGGTCATAAATTTTTTCAGCCATATCACTGCATCGAATGTCGCCACTATCGTGACCTATTAGTTTCCCAATGATATCTTCATAGATGATGACTTTCTTTCCCATAACGAACGTTGTAACCTAATGATTTGAAGTTGTGGCATGGATCCAGAATTCTTTAATAAGTCTTGGAAAAACTGGACCTAGGAGGCGATCAAAGTACTTAGTCCATCCTTGGAACTTAACATTAGGGATTAAATCATATATGTTTTCCTTCATGCTTACAAAATATACAATGAGCTCACAAAGAACTTCCAGCGAATTAATGGGTGTGAGGAGAGTTCTTGAGGGTTCTATATACCTTTCTGCTGTTGAGGAAGAAGAGCTAGGAATGCTTTGAGAACCTTGAGAAGGTTGTTGAGAGGAAGCCATTTGTTCACACAGACTCTTTTAGGGGTTTTTTGAAAGATTGAACAAGTTGAAGAGAGAAGAAATTTAGAGTGGAAGTGTGATAGTGACGGTGAGCGAAGTATATATAAGAAAATAGAATTCTTAATTAACAAGAAAAAGACTTAAAGAAAATGATTATGTGCATTAATGATTCCTGAAAAGAGGGATAGCATGAAGATATGAAACAGTTACCGATTTAACACGAGCCTCAAGGCATTAACTCAACATTTCAATCTCTTCAGAATTTGAACACGTTTTTAGCCTTAGAGTAAGACCTTGCGTATAGAGTTGACAGATGTTGATATTGTGAATTTCATGCTTCTATCTTTGAAATGAACCGTTTGGAGAATGTTCGGATCTTCTAGATAGATCCCGATACAACTTTCTTTCTAATTTCTGAAGAACTATTGATCAGATGTTCACACAAGAAAAATCAAAACATAAACTTCTGAGGGTTAAAGTATACGGAAACAAAACTATCATTCTGGGCATAATTTCATGCTAATATGTTTCAGAAGAAGTTAAACCTATCTTCCGAAAGGGGTTTAGTGAAAACATCATCCCATTGATAGTATGTGTCTATAAATTTTAACGAGAGAATTCTTTTCTAAATATACTCCCTAATAAAATAATGTTTAATTTCTATACGCTTAGCCCTAGAATGTAAAATGGGATTTTTTTTAAAAGACAAATAGAAGAAGTGTTGTCACAGAGAATATGAATGTTACTCTCATATATGTTGAAGTCTTCAAGTTGACTTTTCATCCAGAGCATTTGTGTGCTGCATCCAACTGCTGCTATATATTCAGCTTCAGCAGTTGACTGTGCAATGGTGGATTGCCTTTTGCTGGACCACGAGTTTAGATTGTCTCTCAGAAATTGGCAGCTTCTAGAAGTACTTTTTCTTTCTATTATGTCTCCAGCGAAGTCAGCATCACAGTACCCTACTAATTTGTATTCTTTGGATTTTCTATAGCGAAGACCAAGATTAGTAGTACCTTTCAGATACTTGAAAATTCGCTTAACAACTGTTAAGTGAGATTCTCTAGGATCTGATTAGAATCTAGCACACAGACAGACACTATACAAAATATCAGGTCTTGAATCTGTTAAATATAAGAGAGAACCAATCATACCTCTGTAGAGCTTTTATTCTACCTTCTTACTTACCTCTTCCTTTTCCAGAATGCATGTGGGATGCATAGGAGTTTTGGATGGCTTACATTCTGACAAGTCAAATTTCTTCAAAAGTTCTTTGACATACTTGCTTTGATGAATGTAGGTTCCTTCTAGAGTTTGATTAATTTGGATACCCAAAAAGAACTTGAGTTCGCCCATCAAGCTCATTTCAAACTCTGCCTACATAGACTTAGCAAATTCTTTTCCCAAAGAAGCTTTAGAAGATCTAAAAATAATATCATCTACGTAAATTTGATAAATCATAATGTCATTTTTAAATAGTTTACAGAATAAGGTCGTGTCCACCTTCCCTCTGGTAAAATCATTTTCTAACAAAAAATTACTTAGTGTTTCGTACCAAGCTCTGGGAGTTTGTTTTAGACCGTATAGTGTTTTCTTAAGTTTATAAACATATTCTGGATGTTTTGAATTTTCAAAGCCAAGGGGTTGGTGCACATAAACTTCTTTATCAATGTAACCATTTAAAAAATGCACTTTTAACATCCATTTGATAAAGGGTGATGCCATTATTTACTGCAAAAGAAATTAAAAGTCTGATAGATTCTAACATGGAGACTGGAGCAAAGGTTTCTGTATAGTCTATCCCTTCTTGATGACTATAACCTTGTGCCACCAGTCGTTCTTTGTTTCTGACGACTTATACTTGTTCATTTAGCTTGTTTTTGAAGACCCATTTGGTTCCAATGATGTTAAATCCTTTTGGTTTAGGAAGTAGATCCCACACATCATTTCTGATGAACTGATTTAGTTCTTCTTGCATTGCGAGTATCCAACCATTGTCCAGAAGGGCTTCATCAATGGAAGTTGGCTCAATAAGAGACACTAATCCCACGAGAGATTCTTCAGAATTTCTGAATGTAGATCTTATTCTGATTGGATCTTCTTTCTTTCCCATAATCGTGTTTTCTAGAATAGCTAAGTTGTTTCTGGATTGTCTTTTCTGGACAGGATCTTCAGATGTTCCTGTAATGTTTGTGACATCCTCTTCTGAGTTTTTCTGTGATTCTTTAGAAAGAACTTCTGATGTATTGTCTTCAGTACCTGTAATTTGAATTTCTATATCTGTAAAAAATTTACCCCACTTTGACTTTTGGGAGCCAAGCTTACCATCAAATCTGACACTGATAGACTCTTCCACAATCTGTGTTTGTGTTATATACTCTATAACCTTTTGAGCATTCAGAGTATCCTAACATGAGACACTTTTGTGCTTTTGAGTCAAACTTGTTCAGATGTTCTTTAGTGTTTAGAATAAAACAAGTACATCCAAATGGATGGAAATAAGAAATGTTAGGCTTTCTGTTCTTCCACATTTCATATGGAGTCTTATCCAGAATAGGTCTTATGGAGATTTTATTCTGAATATAACACGTTGTGTTAATTGCTTCACCCCAAAAGTTCTTAGCAATGTTAGTCTCGTTGATCATGGTTCTGGCCATTTCTTGTAAAGTTCTATTCTTTCGTTCTACAACTCTGTTTTGTTGAGGAGTTATAGGACAAGAGAAATCATGAGAGATGCCATTCTCATTAAAAAATACTTCAATTTTTTTGTTTTCAAATTCCCCACCATGATCACTTATAACTTTAACTATTCTAATATCTTTTTATTTTTGAACTTGGTTACAGAAAGTAAAGAACACAAAGTGTGACTTGTCCTTGTGTTTTAAGAATTTTACCCATGCCCATATGCTATAGTCATCTATGATCACTAATACATACTTCTTGCCACTAATGGATGTAGTTTTCACTGGCCCAAATAGATCTATATGCATAAGTTCTAATAGTCTAGAGGTAGAAACAACATTTTTTTGATTTGAAAGAAGGTTTTGTAAACTTGCCTTTTTGACATGCTTCACACAGAGCATCTGAGCTGAACTTCATATTAGGGAGTCCTCTGACCAGATTGAGTTTGTTAATCTGAGATATTCTTCTCATAGTAACATGCCCCAATCTTCTGTGCCAGACCCATTGCTCATCGTTAACAAACATTAGGCATTTTACATTCTGACTTTTTAGTTCAGAAAGCTTTATTTTGTAAATGTTATTCTTTCTCTTTCCATTAAATAGGATAGATCCATCTTTCTGACTAACTACTTTATCATACTTTTGATTGAAGATTATATCATAACCGTTATCACTTAATTGACTTATGGATAACAGGTAATGCATTAATCCAGCTACTAACATAACATTAGTTATAGAAGGAACTGAACCGTTATCAATAGTTCCAGAGCCAATAATCATTCCTTTATGATTGCCTCTGAAACCTACATAGCCTTCATATTTAAGTTCCAGGCTTTGGAACATATGCTTTCTTCCCATCATGTGTCAAGAGCATCTAGAGTCCAGGTACCAAGATTGGTGTTTCAATTTTGTTGTTAAAGACATATGCAACATATACAATTTTGTCCTTAGGTACCCATATCTTTTTGGGTCCTTGTTTGTTAAAGTTACCAAAATTCTGTTTGAATTTTGGTTTAGTAGAAAAAGGATTACTAGTGTACTTTATGTCATGTGTATGCCCATAGATGAAGCAAGAATGGAGGGGTGTGTGTTTTATGATCATATCCTTAACTTTCTTAGGTTGAGATACTTTACCCTTATATCTTATCCCTTTTCTTCCATTTCTGCTAACTCCATAGATCATTGAAACCATCTTGCTCCTATCTATGTTTTTAGCAAGAAATTTTTGAAATCTATGATCATATTCTCTTATGATCTTATCAGAGGTACTAGAAACTTCTAAGACAGTTTCATTCTGAGCCTTTTGTAATTTATTTTCGAGTTTAGAAATTTTTTCTTTAAGCTCAGATTTTTTGTTTTCAGTTTCTTAGTTTCTTCAGAGTCAGATACTAGATCCTTTTTCAGGTTCTTATTTTTGACTCGGAGTTGTTGATATCTTTCACGAATTTCTGACATACTTTCTTCTAATTGAGATCTAGAAAAGTTAGAGAATACCTCTTTTGCCTGAGTCTGATTATGATTCACATGATCTAATGTCATCTGATATGTTGGCCATTAGGGCTATGTTGGCTATTTCATCTTCTGATTTTGTTTCAGCTTCAAGAGATTATGAGTCATCCCATGTAGCCATGAGGCTTTTCTTCTTTTCTTTAAAGAACTTCTTTTTAGGTATCTCTTTTTGAAGATTTTGACAGTCGCTTTTGTAGCGACCTTGTTCGTTACATTCATAGCAAACAATATCTTTATTTCTTGATTTTCTGAATCCAAAGGATGGTTAAGAATGGTTTCCTGTTCTTCTGGAAGTTCTGAACTTCCTCTGCCTATGCTTCCACAGCTGATTGACTCTTCTGGAGAGCAGAGATAGTTCGTCTTCTTCTAGCGAGGATCCACTAGATTTTTCTTCTTTTTCCTGAAAAACTTTAGGTTCATATTTTTTGTTAGATTTAAGAGCTAAAGACTTACCTTGCTTCTGGGGCTCATCTTCTTCTAGTTCTATCTCGTGACATCTCAGGGACCTGACAAGTTCTTCAAGAGATATTTTGTTCAGATCTTTGGCCAGTTTTAGGGCTGTGACCATGGGTCTCCATTTCTTGGGTAAACTTCTGATGATTTTCTTTACATGATCTGCAGTTGAGTGCCCTTTATCCAGAACTTTTAGTCAAGCAACCAGAATTTAAGATCTTGAGAACATTGTTTTAATGGTTTCATCTTCTTCCATTTTGAAAGCTTCATACTTCTGAATGAGAACAAGAGCTTTGGTTTCTTTGACTTGCGTGTTGCCTTCATGCGTCATTCTCAAGGAGTCAAACATGTTTTTTGCTGATTCTCTGTTTGTGATCTTCTCATACTGTTTGTATGAGATAACACTTAAGAGAATTTTTCTGGCTTTGTGATGATTTCTGAATTCTCTCTTTTGATGATTTGTTATTCTTTTTCTGTCGATCTTTTGACCGCTTTCATCAACTGGATATATGTACCCATCAGTCACCATATCCCAGATATCAGTGTCATGAGCTAGAAATAAACTTTTGATTCTGTCTTTCCAGTAATCGAAGTTTTCACCATCAAAGATTGGAGGTTTTCCGCTGATTCTATCTTTCTCATCATGATAATCATTGTTGATGTTCTGACTTGGTCCCACCATAGTGTTTTTCTTGCTTGGATCTTTTTCTGACACGGTTAAGTGTATGCACTCAGAACCAAGCACTCTGATACCAATTGAAGAATGGAAAACACGTGAAGGGGGGGTTAAATTGGTTTTTTTAAACTTAAAATAAAATACACGTTGGTTATACCGGTTCGTTTGAACTCAAACTACTCAAGTCCACCCGCCAAGGTGATTTTGCCTCTCTCAAACGAGGTCTTAATCCACTAATTAAGCTTGATTACACAAATACAATGACAAATGTCAAAGTCTTCTTGAGGTTAAACCACAATCTAGTTTTCTCAAGGTATTACACAGTATAATATTTGAAAGCGTGTACAAAATATGTTTTCTAACAGAAAATAGTATCACAAAAGTGATGTATTACATAATTGAAAGACAATGGATTGAAGGTAGTGATATTTTCTCGTTTGCAGTTCACAACCAAAATCGTTAACAATTTCTTCTTCAAGTCTTGTTTATATAGGAAATGCTTGAGAGGAGCTTTTGGAATGTTGATAAATAGTAGTTAATGAACTTTCCAAACATAGAGATTCTTGTCCTCTTTCAGTCGTTACTTTTGAATAGCCATGAATAAAATGTAACACTTCAGAACATGCTTGCTAAACATCACATCAAAAGTTGAATGTTATCATTGAGACTCCTTTACTTCTTTCCAGAACTTTACATATCAGAATAACAGAGTTCTTTGTTCACGGTGTTTAGTGAACCCAGAAGTTATAACACCAGAACTTCTTTATTTAAGTGTGTTGCACAGATTGCTTCTACGTAAGATGGTCATAACAGAGTTTTAACAATGACTTATCTCATCTTGTGTGCTTCTTACATCATAACTTCTTTTCAAAACAAAATACTTATTTAGGGAGCATAATTGATTCTCTAAAGCGCCAAATACCTGAAATGCGTTATACAGTGGATTTATCGTTTCACTGGTTTTCAGATGCTTAAAAATTCATAACTTCTTACTGGAAAATCATCTTTGATTGGTTCTTGATGCATTTTAATTTTCTTGTTATTTCCTTCAATTTTTGTTTTCGACTCAGAAGTCAATTCATTAAGGAACATCTTCGAATGTGCGAGTACTTAGAAGTTATACAGTGAAAAACTAGTGAAAATAGTGTGTTGAAACGTTGTATTTCATATGTTCAAAAATTCATAACTTTCGGCAAGTTCTATGGTTTTGGATGGTTCTTTGGGCAAAAATTTCATCTTGATTTTATCTTTGATTCGTATGTTTGGGTCAGGATCTAATTCTTTACCGAATATTTTTGAAAGTGCCAATTACCAGATAAAATTGCACGCCAAAAAGGATTTTTACCAGATTCTTTTTTCGATATTATAAAATTCGGAACTCTCTCGATTTTAATTGTATATGGACAATTATTGAAGCATGAGATTGCAAATTTTGTAAGCTTCAACTTTTTTTCAGGGCCTGAGTTCAGATTGTGCTCCGAAGGTTTCAGTTTATGGATCGCATTTGAAAGTACGTACGAAAATAAGATAAAATTGTTCAATACAGTGAAATAATCCATTGTTTCTTGCTATTCGAAAAATCATAACTCATTTGATTTTTATTTTATCGATGCAATTCTTTTGGCACGACGTCACAAATTTCGTCATCTACAATTTTGTTTCAGGTTATGCATCAGGATGCCGCACCGAAAGTCATGAGCTTGTAGTTTATTCGCGCGTCGTACCCAAAATAAGCTGTAAAAATCTGCACTGTGGATTTTTACAGTGTGTTTCTCACCGTTCAGGGCAACTTAACTAGCTCAACTTTTATCGTATCGAGCTGATTCTTTCGGTGCCGCATCACAAATTTGTCATCTACATATTTGTTTCAAGTCACGCGTCATGATTTTGCACTGATTGTGATGAGCTTGGGGTTCGATCTCGCACTGTGCACAAAATAAGTTGAAAATTCAAGTTTGGAGCCATTACTATATATTTCAAATTTCAAAATTCAAACACAAGAACTCTCATAATTTCCACTCTTTCAAAATCAAAACCACAAAATTCTCTCAATTCTCTCTCAACTTTCTTCAAACATCTCATGAAAAAATCAACAAAAACTCACAAAACTTCAACAAAACTTCATCCTCTTCCTTTCAATTTCTGCAAGCATACCACTCCTCTTCTTCCTACACTGATCCCTCCATAGTCCTCCTCCGCACACGATCATTTCGGGCGCACCCTCCTTTCGGCTTCACAACCGCGGATTCCAGCAATAATCTCCCTTCATCTGTCGTGCTTCTCGTGGATTTCTCCCTCCTTTTGCTTGCAATTTTCGGGTGAGCTAGCTCATCATATCTGATCATTTTCTGGCCATCTCTTCATCTCCTCCATTTCAAACTCCGATTCAGTGTTTTTTCACTTTAATTCTTGTTTCTTGTTGAATTAATTGTTCTATTACATAATTGACTTTTGTGATTTATGTTGATTTGTATTTAATTGATTATCCCATGAGTTGTTTATTTTGAATTGAATTCTTGAGAGATATCTAATTCTTGAATTTGTGATGATGTTTAAATTATGTGGAATTGGTTGATTGAAGAACATAATCGATATGGATCTTGATTTTATTCAGTGAAATTGTTGATAAATTTTTGGATACCAAATTTTAGATGAAAATATCGATTAGGGAATTTTGTTGAGATTTAATTGTGTTTTCACGGTTAATGTAATTTTCGTGTTGATTTGCAGATGAACTCAATTTTTTGACATAAAAACCTCAAACCCGGAAATTGCATTAACACTTGAATTGTGTTGTTTGTGACTTGGAATATGCGGATTTATTTGTTTGCAAAGTGTTTGTAGTTTCTAAGCAATAATAATTGAATCGATAAGCGCTTTTGTATCTGTTTTTGAGTTTTTGAACTCATTTTTGTTCAATATCGATTCATGTACACATCGCTTCCCGGAAACTATAAATACCTTGCAAATTGTTTTCCAAAAGTTGTTTCATGCTTATTCATGCCTAATTGTGCGTTTGTAGACTATTAATGTTGAGTTTTACCGTTTTTGATATGATCTTCTGAGCAATTCTTTGTTACGGCGTAATGCTGCTCGATTATGGTAAGTTGAGCATAAGGCGACATTTCATTTATGGTTAATGCTCAAGGAAGCTTGTGTTGATACTTGGACGGCATTTATACCAAGTTTTGTCGATTTCGGATCGATATTTTGCACGGTTCATGTGTTAACAGTGTTGCTTTCCGGGAATGGTAAGAGGTACTTGCATGGTGATTTAATTCATGGTTGATGCTTATTTGAGCTTGTTGGTACGTTTAGTGGCTACCGGTACCATTTCAAATTAATTTTATTCTAATTTTTTGCACACTTTCATATGTAATAAGTTGCTGCTCGAAGTTCACCTTTGTGTTTCTCATGCGCATTTTAATGTTATTTCTTCATGAATTGATCCCAATTTGAATTATGATGCGGATACTTAATTCCGATTTCGTTTCCTTGTTGTTTCTAACATGATTGTTGACTTGTGCAAGGAAATTCAAGAGAGCTTTCGATCATTTAACTTTTGATTATTTGATTGAAAAGCATTTGTATTCCGACTCTTTATGGATTTATGGGTTTGCTTCTGACGCGATTTACTTTGATTCTCATTTCATGAGATATATACTCTCCCTATTTTTTTGTCTGTATGTGAGTTTTTGTGCAGGTGTTTTGTGTGCGGATATGTCTGACATGCATTCCCATTATGCTTTATTGATGCTTCGACGCATATTCTTACTATTTTGTTGTTGATGCTAGTTTGCGCGAAGTTTTCCAGAATTATTTTGTTTTTGCTTGCTTGCTACAAACTCTTATTCGTTTGGTATTACACTGATTCTGGTTTATTTTTCCGAATCATTTACCGTTTTCCTTGCTATGAGAAGTAGAAATAGAGATGCATGACTGAGATTCCCTACTTTAGGTGGGAAATCTGTTTAAATTCCTCAAGTGAGGTGATGTTTGTTTTGTTAAAGTCCTCGAAATGAGGCAATGTTTTTGTTTGCAAAAGACTCCAAAAGGGGCGAATTCATGTTATTTCTGTAAAGACCTCAAATGAAGCATTTTTTCCAAAGTCCTCAAAGAAGGCATTTCCCCTCCCTTTTTTACTTTGTCCTTGCTATCGAGTTAATAAATGGAGCAAAGGGTCCGCAATCGACCCCCACACATTCTAGTCTATGTTATTACTAGCTCACGTTCTACGTTGATGCTTTGAACCATGCTTACTCTTGTTATCAAGTCAGTCAAGTGGAAGATCGGGGTCCATAACTAACCCTCACGCTTTGTCATTCGTTTCGAAGATGTTAGCTCGCGTTGCTCGAAGTTAATGCTCTGAGTTATTACTTGATGTTGGTGCTCGAGCAAATCAAGTAGAAATATTTTCTTACTCCCACTTTGAGATCCATTGGACTCATTTGTTTGTTGCTAGCCCACACCCGATATTTCTTTTGGCTTCGGCTCGACTTTTTTTGATTGCACGTGTGCTTATGATTTCCATTATGTTGTAACCTTTGTATGCTCCCTTTGGATTCGCTTGTTTCATTTCTGATTCAAGTTATACATTAGGATCGTAATCCATGCATCCTAACAAAGGTAGAGATTTCCCTTTCAAAACTCAACTATAGGACCAATCATTGTATGATAACATTATGGATAGAGCTAGATAGTTTCCCTTAGATGTTTTCTTTTCCTTTTGCATCCTTAAGACTAAAACCTTTTTCTTGGCAAATGCATAAAACACTCTAATATTTTCAATGCCTTTTTCAAGGTAAAATACATCAACCAATACAAACTTTTCTGCCTTCGAGCCTTTCTTTGAAACTTTCAAAAGGATGTGTTAATTTTACTCTATGCAACATGACGCGTAATTCCCCAAAGGTCAGGTGGCACTATGTCTAAATTGCTAGAGCACGAATGTAGAATTATCCTCCTTCGAGTACTTTTCTTTTAAAAATACCTTTTTAGGTATAACTTATTAATTTCTTCATGTGCTGACGCATGAGTCTCCAAAGGTCGAGCTGCGGTAGAAAGAGAAATTAATATGGTTCATAAAAAATACAAAACACACAAACTTTTAAGCTGAACTATGACACTCTGATTCCTTAAAAGAGATACATAGGAATTTGGTCGCGGGGCCCAGGCGAGTGAAACTTTGTAAATATTTCTTTCTTTTTCCTGTGTTTTCTTTTTCATGCATTCCCTCTTTGCATTTTTCTCCTTCGCTCTTTAGCTTTAGATTTGAACACACCCTTTGATTAGAATAACAAGAGTGGATCCCGTGGAGTACCACGAACGTGAGGGGTGCTAATACCTTCCCTTTGCATAATTGACTCCCTTACCTGTATCTCTCGGTCGCGAGACCTTTATTTCACCCTTCTCGGATTTAATCGATGTTTACATTTCCCTTTCATGTGGGATAAAAAATATTCAATGGTGACTTCATTGATTTTCTTTTGATGATTGTTCGGCCGGTTGTTTCACTTGGACTTATGCCTTTTCTAGGTTACAGAGACTTCTATTTATAATCTATACCCAACTGGATTTGGGCCTTCGATCACAGCTCATCAGCTATTACAAATCAGCAGTAACTTTTGTTACAAATAAGGTCTTCAATCATTAGTTTCCTAAAATATCTCCATATTTAGAAACTACATAATCTTCAATATTCTGACTTGATTCTTCTTTACCTTTAAACCAACGCCACATAGGATTTCATAACACTCCCATATTATTTTGTATTTGTTAAATCATAACAGATTCCACTAATCCAACTCAGCTCAGGCGCGATGTCGTACGCTCTTTCATAGGACATCTTATCTGACATATTATTTCAGATGTTGAAAACTTCAACTCAACATGTCCCAACATAAAATAAGACTTCTTGCTCAACTTGTTCTTAGCAAGATTTCATATCCTATTTAACATATTACTGCTATATTTATTTTACAAAAATTAATGTCAATCGTAAAACTAGAGAACTTACAATCATAACATAGCCATGTATGACGATAGTGTCCCCAAATAAACCTCATATACGTGTGGTACTTCATGATCACACTAATAGGGCCTTGCACCCAATAGGCGTCATGAACATCCACTCTAGTCCTATGTGTTCTTAGTTGTTTCCATCTGGCTTGGGTATTGGGCCTTTTACCTCAGATAACATCTCACCCACCAAAGAAACAATAGCACAACATATATCCAATATATACAACCAATATCCATATTTAATGCATGCAAACATATAAACATATGATCATATAGACAAATGAACAAGCCATAAAGCTAAAAAGAAATAAACACCCAAAGACACAACAAACAAGAGCTAGAAGTAACCCACTTAGGAAATAGACCCCAGTGAAGTCTCTAGCTGAAGCAACTAGGAAAATAATAAACAATGAAGTAACCATTAAATATTTATTCATCCTAAAGAAGGGAAAGGAAAACATCAAAGAAAACCTAAGAAGACAGAGATCAAGGTCTCACGACCAAGAGAAGGGTAAGGGAGTCAATTATGCATGGAGATAATATTATCGCCCCTCACGTTTGTTGTACTTAACAAGATCCATTCATGTTGTTCTATTTAGAGGGTGTGTTTATCTAAAGCTTACAAGCTAAGGGATTTCATGAATGAATTTTTAATGAACAAAAATAAAGTTTTATTATTATTGCGCTCGCCTCGGTTTTACAACCTCGTGCCTATGTATCTCGCGAAGGAATCAGAGCACTGTAGTTCTTCTAAAAAAGAATTATTTTGTTTATTTTATAGGCGGATAATTTTACATTCATATTCTAGTAGTTGACATATTGGTTCTCAGCCTTTGGGACTCACGTGTCGTATTGCACAAATGGAAATAACACATCCTTTTATGAAAAGATTGTCAAAAGAAAAGCTCGAAGGCCAAAGAGATTTGATTGGTGAAGTCTTTTTGTTACCTTGAAAAAGGAATTGGCAATTTGAATTCACATTAAAGACTATGATTGAGAGGAAGCACAAGGTTAAGAATGCACCACCCCATACTCCTCCCAACACTTAAGGCTCATGACACATGGTTCGCCTCTTTATTGTTATGTGTTTTTGAGATTTGATAAAGAAAAGGTTTTAGTTTTAAATGCAATGTAAAAGGGAAAACAAAATCTAAGAAAAACTCAAGTCCTAATTTTGTTATGTACAATAGTCCTAGAGTTAGGATAATTATGTTTAATTGTTATCATGCTTGAATTTAAACCTAATGCCTAACTCGACATAAAACGACCAAAAATAAATTAATCGTCTCACGGAGTTTCCTAAGGTATCATGGCATTTCAACACAAAATTAAAGGTCAAAAAATCAAGTGAACACCAAGTATCACTATCAATCATTATTTTCATCATAAATTGCAAGCCAAAATAATAGCCAAAAAGTATGTAAAATTAACTACAAATGGTTAAAGAATATAAAAAAAAAAATCCTAATAAATCTCTTATAAACCTAGAAGATTTCTACTATTTCTAAAAAAATTTATTATCTAAAAAAATTAAGAAAAGAAAATTAAACTAAAAGACTAAGTTAAAAAAAAAAAAGAACACAAGTAGAGTCAGGGGTATAGGCTAGAAATCGGAACGGATTGGGCTTAGTGATTAAAAGAAATAGCCAGGCCCAAGTATCAAACAGATTATAACCAAAATAAAAAAGAATAGATAAGCCAAACAGTCTCTCTCTCTGTCTGAGTTAGTCAACAACAACAATCATCGGTTCTGGTTCTCACAATATCGAAAACAACAACAAAATCTCCCTCTGAAGCCGCTCTTAGTACGAACGAACAACAACAACAACAACAAAATTATTCACTTTTATTTCTTAAAAACAATAGCAAACCCAGTTCAAATTTCGATCACGATCAAGAAAACAAACTCAACTCTCGAATTTCGAACAATAGCAAAAGCTCAGTTTAGACTCTTAGTTCAGAACATCAAACAACAACAATCGATAGAGTATAAAATAAGAAGAAGAAAAAAAAAGAGTAACCGAATCGGAGTTCCTCCGACGGGTCTTCTTATCTCAGGTACAGTTTTCACTATTCTTCTTTTATCCTCTTCTCTCTTTTCTTCTACTGTGTGCATTGTTGCTTTGCGATTTGGTTCTGCTGTGTTTGGAATTTGTTGCAAGTTGTTGAGTTGGTTTTCCAATTTGCAGGTTGAGTGAAGTACGTGTGTTGAAGGATGAATCAATTGCTTGGGGGAAGTTTCTTCACTTTGATAGCATGACTTCTCCTTTCCTTCTACTAATTTTTTCCCCCCTCTCTTTGGTTCTGAAGTACTCTTTATATAGTGTGCCTTGATGAAATTTTTGAGGCAAAATTGGAGCCATTTTGAGGAGGAGTTCGTGTAATTTCCTTACAGGAATTCTTGACCATTGATAAGCTTGGAAATTGATGGATGAGATTGATCTTGTAATTCTGATTTTGTAGTGAGAAAGAGCAAGAAAAGTGTGATTCTTTTGAAATGTAACAGTGAAATGGTTTTGAAATTTGAAAGTTAAAATTTGGTGAAATATTTTTTGTGCACTGCATGGGATACCGTGTATAGAAATCGTGACTTTTCTTGCTGTAGCTATCGTGAATTCATTTTGGTGTATGGTCCCACTCACTTCTTGCAATTTCTCCTTCTATTTTCTATTTCCTATTTTCTTGAACATAAGGACAAAAAAGATATAATAATACTAATACTATTAATGATACTAATAATGATACTAATAATAATAGACAAAAAGTAAATGGTCGGTAAAAACAATGAATAATAATAAAATAAATGACTAAAAATAGAAAAGATTTAAAATAAATAAAATAAAATTTTAAAATTGATTTTATTCTTAATAATAATTCTACTTAAAATATTCATTCTAAATTGAATTAAAATTAAAAAATCAAATCAAGATTATTTTTAAAAAATACACATGAAAAATATAATGCAAATGAACTATATTTTTTGAGATTTTTGAATAAAAAAGAAATAAAAACCAATGACTATAAAACCTGAATCTTTGACTTTTGAAAGGATGAATGACATCTTTGAGCTTTAATTGTGAAATATTGACTTTTTGGTCAAACTGCTTTGAATCAACTGTATAGCTTGATCTTTTCCTGCAATCCAAGGGATGTTGAAGCACACATGAGCTTATAATGATGATAGCTTGATTGATCTCAGATCCTTTGAATCCATGGTACTTTATTGAATGTATGCATGATATGCAAATGTCTTAATGGAATGTATGAAGATGAATGTAAAAGCCTAAGTAAGATGAAATCAAAATCAGGAGGGAAATTTTTGGGGTGCAACAATAACCACATTTGGAGTTCATGATGAAACTGCCTTTTTGAACCTCCCCACGTCCTGTTGGCAAACGTTAATGAAAACTGCTTCTATGTTGAATGCTCTTCCTAATCGACTGACTTCAAACCCTTACGTCGACCCAACTTCACAATTCTAAATTTTGTCAAGTCTCATAGGGACTATTTGTTTGATGGGTTGTGTCCCCAATACTTTCCTTGGGTTATGTCGAAAATACTTTCCTCTTGGTGATGACCCTTAGCTTATAATTACTTCGCTAGGTCGAAATTTGTTTCCCCCCCCCCCCCCAAATGCCAATTTCGACGGGAACTCTGTCGACGGAGAATTTTAACATTTTCCTTCTTTTTGAATTTTTGACCAATTGTCTACTTAGTTGACGTCATGCTTCATGATAACCACTTTTTGCACCATCATTCCTAACGTCATTCCATCACATCTCATGATGGCTCCTAGTTTCTAGGGTGTGGTATTCTAACAAACCTTACTAACTCTTCCACTTCCAAATTTCACGATAATCCTCACTTTACAAGTAGCGCAACCTGTCCACCATCGACGACCTCAATGGGTCTATAAATAATATATCACGCTTGTCTCCTCTTCTTCTTCCTTTGTGAACCTTTTCCTGCAACTTTCTACACAGAAAATTCTTCGCTTGTTTTCTTTCTCTTACACGCATATACTGCCATGGCTTCTTCTACCCAAAACCAACTGAACATAGACAATAACCCCAACTTTTGCTCTCAAAAGAAGAAGGTTTACAAGACATTCCTCAACCAACTTCTACTGATGCATTTAAGGTAGAAAAATGTCAAAAACATATGCTTATAACTTTCATAGTAGCCGAGAAGCTCGTCGCATTTCATGGACTGTATCCAGATGCAAGGTCTCATCCTCACTAGGTATAACAATACTTCCCTTATTTTTCTCCCGCTTCCACATTCGTTTACGAAAAAGTTCCTCTCGACTTAAAATTTATGAAACCCACTAGGATCTTTCGATCTATGCCTACTCCTGGTAACAAGGCTTGGCTTGCATGGTTCAACAAAGTGCAAGTGAAAAAGGAAACACAATGGAAGAAAGTCGGCATTTTCGATGCTATCCAACTATCCAAAACAGCTCATAGAATATGTAGGTGTTTAGGTATTGGCTTGCATTTTTGGTAAATCCCAAGTGTATGTGTGAATGTCATGACTGATGTCATAACATTCTAGTTCAGGTTGTACTAACTCATTAGGTACATGTGCAGAAAAATATTGTAAATCAAATACTGATGTTTATAAGTGTGTATCTGAGCATGTTTGCAAAATGATCACATTTTGCTAAATCAGTAGACAGGTTT
This sequence comes from Vicia faba, assembly GCA_948472305.1. Taxonomy (NCBI): domain Eukaryota; kingdom Viridiplantae; phylum Streptophyta; class Magnoliopsida; order Fabales; family Fabaceae; genus Vicia; species Vicia faba. The sequence goes on along the minus strand of OX451736.1, from coordinate 1,390,109,846 downwards.
TCTCATATGTCATAACAGATGTTATGACATCCTGTTCTGAACTAGCAGGATTACAGGATTGGATAAGTCTGAGTTTTTTCAGGAAATAACTCAGTCCTTCCTAAACAGAATTCTGCGTTTTCTGAGGAGTAACCTAGCTCAAATCCTAACCTGATCAATAAAGTACTGGGACCTGGTCTTTAGGTCAAACGGAATCAACCCTAGGTTTTTGGAAACCCTAACTGAAGTTGCAGCTGCTATATATTCAACAGAGCTGCGGTTTTTCAAGTCATCCCTGCTGATTGATTAGAAGATCAATTTTGTAATCTGTATAGATTTGTTTATTGTACTCCAAGCAATTATCATTGTGATAAGTGCCTTGGAATAGGTTTCAATTGTAAGGGTTGTGTAGCACTCAAAGCTTTGAAGCAAGAGTGTTTGAATGTCACTTGACTAAAGCTATGAAGCAGAGTCAAGTTAGTTGTATACATCACTCAAAGCTGTGAAGCACGAGTGATTGTGTTACTTGATTAAAAAGCTGTGAAGCTTAATCAAGTGTGTGTTTTTTGGAAGAGTGTCTTCATCAATTCTTAAGTCAAATTGGTTTATGTATCACTGCTGTGATTGAGGGGGAGTGAGTAGGAACTCAGGTTTAAGTTGTACTTAGATTAGAATTGCATTGGGTAGGTCTTAAGTGAAGGAGATAAACTGGTTGGTTTATTCCTGAATTAACATCTCTTATAGTGGATTCTCTCCCTGGCTTGGTAGCCCCCAGAGTAGGTGTTGTTGCACTGAACTGGGTAAACAATTGACTGTGTTATTTACTGCTTTTGTATTTACTGTCATATAGTAAGTCAGATACGGTGTCATAACATTGGACGTGACATTGAGTATCTGTAGCCAGAATTTCAATTGGCATCAGAGCAGGCACCCTGCCTGTATTACTGGGTGAGATCTAGGGATATCACTTCTGGCACTATGGACAAAGAAGGAGTTTTTGGAAATAGACCACCCATTCTGGATGGAACTAATTATGACTACTGGAAACCTCGTATGATTGCCTTCCTAAAATCTCTGGACAAAAAGGCTTGGAGAGCTGCTGACAAAGGATGGATTCATCCCACCATAACTGAAAGAGATGGGACAATCAGTCTGAAGCCTGAGGAAGATTGGAGTAAAGAAGAAGATGAGTTAGCTCTGGGAAATTCAAAAGCCTTAAATGCCTTGTTCAATGGAATTGATAGAAACATCTTCAGACTAGTACATCAATATGAACTGGCCAAGGAAGTTTGGGACACCCTCAAAACTACTCATGAGGGCACTTCCAAAGTAAAGATGTCAAGGCTTCAGATGTTGACCACTAAGTTTAAGAATCTAAAAATGATGGAAGATGAAACCATTCATGAGTTTCACATGAACATCTTGGAGATTGCCAACACCTCAGGAGCACTGGGAGAAAAAATGTCAGAAGAAAAACTGGTGAGGAAGATTCTCAGATCCTTGCCTAAAAGATTTGCAATGAAGGTAACTGCCATAGAGGAAGCCCAGGACATTAGCAAGTTAAAAGTGGATGAACTTATTGGGTCTCTTCAGACTTTTGAGATGGGGATCACTGATAATGGTGACAAGAAGAACAAAAGCATAGCACTTGTAACCAACACTGATGTTGAATACAAGGAGGATGAAGAAGAAAACATATCAGAAGCCATTGCCATGCTTGGAAGACAGTTCAACAGGCTCATCAAAAGAATGGACCCAAAGTCAAGGTCTAATGTTCATAACATTCCTTCTGACATTGACAGTTCCAGCAGAAGACCAAGGTCAGAAGATAAGGAAAACCAAGGCAGAGGTATTCAATGCCATGGATGTGAAGGATATGGACATATTCGAGCTGAATGTCCTACCTTTCTTAAGAAGCAAAAGAAAGGAATGACTGTTACTTGGTCTGACTATGATTCAGAAAGCAATTCTGAAGAAGAATCTGCCAAACTAGTTACTGCCCTAACTAGTGTTTGTACTTCTGAAAGTGACACCAGTGATGAAGAAGTAACATTTGAAGAACTGGCTGATACCTACAAGAAATTGTGTATCAGAAGTGGTGAAGTCTGTGTGCAAAATGAGAAACAATCAAAACTCATTGTAAAGCTGGAGGCTGAAAAGAGGGCAAATCTTGAAACTATAAGTCTTTTAGAAGGAAAAGTTCAACTGCTGAACTCACAACTGAATCAAATGACCAAATCTGTCAAGATGTTGACCAATGGAACAGACAAATTGGAAGAGATCCTTCAGGCTGGTCAAAATATGGGAAATAAATCTGGCCTAGGATTTGTGGAAACAAAGAAATTTGGTACCGGGAAGCAAATGTCAAAATGGATGTCTCCACATTACTCTCAACATCAGGGACAGAGACATATGAAGAAAAGGTACCAAAGATGGAGATGTCATCATTGTGGGAAATATGGTCACATAAAGCCCTTCTGCTTCAGACTACATGGATATCCTAATCAGAACTCAGATGTCAAACCTAAGTCTAAAAAGGTACCACACGCTCCTCAATGGAAGAAAAAGGCTACTGCACTGATAGCACACACTTCCCTGAAGATCTCTGCAAAGGAAGATTGGTACTTTGACAGTGGATGTTCCAGACACATGACTGGATTCAAAAATCTCCTCAATAATGTTATGCCTCACACCACCAGTTTTGTGACCTTTGGAGATGGTGCTAAAGGAGAAATCAAAGGAGTTGGTAATTTGGACTACCCTGGAGTTCCAAGTCTGAATAAGGTACTGCTGGTAAAAGGGTTGACTACTAATCTCATCAGCATCAGTCAATTATGTGATCTAGGATTCATGGTCAACTTCTCAAGATCTGAATGTCTAGTGTTTAATGAAAAACTAGATGTTGTAATGAGAGGAATCAAATCCAAAAATAACTGTTATGTGTGGCAGCCTGAGAACACTGATATCTCCACTATGAGTCAAATCATCAAAGAAGAAAAAGAGATGAAACAGTGGCAGCATAAGCTTGAAGGAATGAAAAGAGCTATTCCTATGGAAGATGTCAGAAGAACTCCTAAACTACAGGCTGATAATATATGTGATGTGGCAAAGAACAAGTCTCATAAATTCTGTTCTCAAAAATTCTGGTCAAAACAGATGCTACCTGAGGACAATGTTACACAAGATGTTGTGACATTGTGGTGTGATAATCTGAAAACATTCAACATTTCCTTGAACCCTATTGACTTTGGAGAGCAGAAGTCATTTGAACTGGAACATAGTTTCTCTAAGCTTCAGCTAACTGATTCTTCTACCAAGGCGCTTGTTGGAAATAAACTTGAAAATTTGAGGGGCAGATTGGGTATTCACCAACATGAGAAATTATAGCAATTAGTTTTGCTGAAAACAAGGGTTGAAGGGATTAATTCTATTAAGTCTATATTTAGTGGGTTAATCATATTCATTCACAATTCCTTCAAAAGCCTTCAGAAGTTGAAGAGACTCCCTTGTACTCCCTATCTCTCTCATCCTTGCAACCTGTTTTCTCCTCCCAATCAAAGAGTTTTCTCAAACTGCTACTGCTACTCAACGTTAAACACAATGTCTCAGACATCATCTTCCACCATGGCGGCTTCGTCTCACTCATCATCGTCATCATCTGATCAAGATTCTAGGGCAATCACTACATGCATAGAATCTGAAGTTCTTGAGGTCACTCCTCTCAGGGAGATGGCAACTGACCCAGCCAGAGTCAAAAAGCTCAGGACCAGACATGCAGGAAGAGCTCAAGCTACAGTCTCTGGTAATTCTTCTCTTCCTTCGTCTTCTACACCTAATAAAGAAGGATCAGTTCAAGTACACCAAGCTATTGCTAGACTGGTTTCTAGCATTCTGAGTGGCAACCAATCTGTACCGGGGATTTCTATCCCTTTGAATCAATCAGAAAGTCCAAATGTGGAAGGTTCTGAAAATATAGATGTCACTAAGGATGTTGTGACACCAAAAGACAACATTCAAAAGGCTGCTGATCCACCTATCATTGATGTGGATGAAGATTACTCAGATAATGAACTGATTGCTAATGTGAACCCTAGCATTGCTAGGAGATTGATGAAAAGAAAGAGTAGTGAGACTGTTAAACCTGATGCTAAGAAATCCAAGGCTGAAGGGATGGCTGAGAAAATTCAGACAAAAGGGAAGAAGGCACAGGTGCAGACTGCTAGACAACCAATCTCCAAGAAAAGTAAAGAACCTGAAACTTCTGATTCTGATGATGAATCAGAATTTGAGATTGACATTGACAATACTCCCATCAGAAGGAAGCTCCCCTCCAGCAAGATTGCTAGAGTGCCTGAAGTGCCAACAGACAACATCTCCTTTCATCATCCTGATAATGCAAACAGATGGAAGTATGTTTGCTTGAAGAGAATAGCCTTGGAGAGAGAACTCAACAATGATGCCTTGGAGTGCAAAGACATCATGGAGCTGATCAGGAATGCTGGGCTAATGAAGACAGTGATGAAGTTTAGCAAATGTTATGAAAATCTGGTTAAGGAGTTTGTAGTGAACTTGTCCAATGATTGTGCTGATGGGAGGTCAGCTGACTTTGAGAGTGTGTTTGTTAGAGGAAGAAGGGTCAAGTTCTCTCCATCAGAAATCAACAAGTTTCTTGGAAGAACAAATAAGGACTGTCCTGATCTAGAGGCAACTGACAATGAAGTATGTTTGACCATCACTGCCAGGCAAGTAAAGTGCTGGCCATTGAAAGGGAAGCTGAATGCTAGTAAACTCAGCATGAAATTTGCCATCTTGCATAAAATAGGTGCAGCCAAACTGGGTGCCTACAAATCACAAATCAACCATCTCCACAGGATTGGGGAGATTTATCTATGCTGTAGGAACCAAGACTGCCTTTGACTATGGAAGGTACATCTTTGAACAAACCTTGAAGCATGCTGGCAGTTATGCTGTCAAAGGACCAATTGCTTTTCCCTCCCTCCTTTGTGGAATCATCCTTGCACAATACCCTGACATCCTTGTAGCAAGAGATACAGTCTGCAAAAGAGCCCCTGCCCTTGGCCTGCACTACAAACTGTTTCAGGGATCCCATGCTCCAGACATTGTCATAACATCAGCTGAGACATCGTCTGCAAAGATCCAGTCCAAAACATCAGATGTCATAGCTGTTTTAAAAGAAACTTGCAAAGATCTGGATGCTAGAAAAAGGACCCTAGAAGCTCTAATTGCTAGGCTAGAAAAGGAAGAAGCTGAAGAAAGCAGAAGGGAAGAAGATGAAGGACAGCTCAACATTGAAGAAATTGGCTCCTCTGAATCTGATGACAGTGCTTGAAGGTTGATTGCTGCTTGGTGGTGTTGCTGGTGGAGTTTGGAAGTGTGTTCTGCTGTTGTCTGCTGCTGATCTCATTATTTTGTAATCTTTGGCCCATTTGTGGCTAAAGTGGGGGAGAATATTTTTGGTACTGCTTAATTAGTACTTGACACTATATTTTTCTGCTATCACTTATTTCTGCTGCTATATATTTATCTCTGATTGTTTAGGGACTTTAGCCAAAAATCTGCCAAAGGGGGAGTTTGTAGGTGTTTAGGTATTGGCTTGCATTTTTGGTAAATCCCAAGTGTATGTGTGAATGTCATGACTGATGTCATAACATTCTAGTTCAGGTTGTACTAACTCATTAGGTACATGTGCAGAAAAATATTGTAAATCAAATACTGATGTTTATAAGTGTGTATCTGAGCATGTTTGCAAAATGATCACATTTTGCTAAATCAGTAGACAGGTTTTCTCATATGTCATAACAGATATTATGACATCCTGTTCTGAACTAGCAGGATTACAGGATTGGATAAGTCTGAGTTTTTTCAGGAAATAACTCAGTCCTTCCTAAACAGAATCCTGCGTTTTCTGAGGAGTAACCTAGCTCAAATCCTAACCTGATCAATAAAGTACTGGGACCTGGTCTTTAGGTCAAACGGAATCAACCCTAGGTTTTTGGAAACCCTAACTGAAGTTGCAGCTGCTATATATTCAACAGAGCTGCGGTTTTTCAAGTCATCCCTGCTGATTGATTAGAAGATCAATTTTGTAATATGTATAGATTTGTTTATTGTACTCCAAGCAATTATCATTGTGATAAGTGCCTTGGAATAGGTTTCAATTGTAAGGGTTGTGTAGCACTCAAAGCTTTGAAGCAAGAGTGTTTGAATGTCACTTGACTAAAGCTGTGAAGCAGAGTCAAGTTAGTTGTATACATCACTCAAAGCTGTGAAGCACGAGTGATTGTGTTACTTGATTAAAAAGCTGTGAAGCTTAATCAAGTGTGTGTTTTTTGGAAGAGTGTCTTCATCAATTCTTAAGTCAAATTGGTTTATGTATCACTGCTGTGATTGAGGGGGAGTGAGTAGGAACTCAGGTTTAAGTTGTACTTAGATTAGAATTGCATTGGGTAGGTCTTAAGTGAAGGAGATAAACTGGTTGGTTTATTCCTGAATTAACATCTCTTATAGTGGATTCTCTCCCTGGCTTGGTAGCCCCCAGAGTAGGTGTTGTTGCACTGAACTGGGTAAACAATTGACTGTGTTATTTACTGCTTTTGTATTTACTGTCATATAGTAAGTCAGATACGGTGTCATAACATTGGACGTGACATTGAGTATCTGTAGCCAGAATTTCAGAATAAATCCTAGCACGATTCTAGCTTCAATTTACTTCTCAAAAGGTTCGACAAATACCTTTCAATTTCCTTGTGGGATGATGACTCCTACTCTGTTCGACTTTGTTGCTATTACGCGACTCTAACCTCTCAGTGAAACCTTTGACCCTACACTGTCGACTAATTTTGAGTTTGACTTCAGTCGACCCGGTCTCCACCAGTACATCGGAGATCATCACGTGAAAGATAATCCAGACATCGATGACATAAAGCACATTGAATTTCTAACATGTTGGCTCTCATATTATTTGTTGTGTCCAGGTTCTCTGCAAGTGGCTAAGGGTTACATCAACTTGGCCATCCAAATTCATGAAGGTCGAAAAATTTCCCTGGGTAAGTTGCTTTTGGCTTTTTTTAATATCAATCTATGGGCCTCGCCTCTCTGAGAATTAGGATTTTTCCTAAAACAGATAAAACCCTCCTTCTCTCTGGTCCCTTATGGTTGTTTCAACAATGGCTTAATGTAAATTTAGAACATCTCGCGTGTCACCCAATTTCTGAGGCCCTCATGCTTTTTCCTAGTAATTGACACATTGAAGGTATTCAACTTTCCTTGACTACACTTCAAGAAAATTTGAACAAAATTAACTTTTTAAAATATATCAACCTTTTCTTTAAGGAAACCTTTGTTTTCGACATGGCCCAGTTTGTGGGTCGACACATTGGCCCAAACTGGTTTAAAAATCCTTTTCCTGGAGTTTCTCCTCCCGCTGTTGCTCTGTCCAATATCATGTGGAGAAAATTTTTGACTCTGACTCTCATCTCTTTTCAGATTGATACTGGGTCGAATGGCTATGGCTTCAAATGCTATCCGCCGAATTTGGCAGCGCGCTAGTTTGGTCTTAGCCAAATGTTTCCCAAATCCCTTTACTCTTGCTATACAGATATTTGTTGGGTAGGGCATAACCTTTCTGCTGAAGAACATCATGATTGCCTTCTCTTCCATATGACAACTCAGAATTTGGAGATTTCAACATTCCAATTTCAACAATATTTCTTTGCAACTACTGAATTCGACACCCAGTGGTCCAAATACCAAGAACAACATTTCTCTACCTTCCTCTTTCTTGATTAGAATGTCAGAAGCCTTTGAGCGACTCGAGATACAACCGGTTACCTCTACAGGTATGTTTCTAACAACTCTGAACAAGTTATTCACTTTCTTTTGTCATAGTGTTGTTTATTCTATCATTAGTTAGGCTCCTCGGTGCATGTTGCAGACCCCACAAGGAAAGCTCCTAGCGACATCCAAGAGATATCAGTTGTTGTTGTCGAAGATGACCCACACAAAAAGGTAACTTGCATTTGTTTTGACTTGTTTTTTTGAAAGGTTCGTCTAATATTTTTCTTTCCCAGAGTCGCAAATGACCATCGATTGTCACCCCTAACTCTATCCAACCTCCAAAGAAAAAGTAACACAACACACCTCCAAGAACTCTGGTATAAAGATTCTTTAAATTTCCCACTCTTTTGTGTCGGAACTTATCTGACTAATCTAATTTTAGGTTCTTGAAACACCACCTCTCTCTATTTGAGGAGAAATAAATTCCGATGGTGATCTCACTCAAATTTTCCCTTCTCTAAGAGTTCCAACTCCGACTAAACTAAAAAAAGCCCCAAAGAAAAGAATTGTATTGCACAGTGCTGGTCAAAAGACTACACTTATGGTTCCTCCAGTTTTTGAAGAACCACAATCTCCACTTAACTCTCCTCCAAAAGATCCAGATTCTCCTAAATTACCCCTACAAAAACAGCACACCGACATCCTTGAGGTACCAATCTTTCTTATTTGACATTGTATTATGTTAACATTTGTTTCATCCAAACCAATTGAGAACAACTGCTTCCTGCAGGAATGTACTTAGCCTCAGCAGTTGTTAGAGACACGCAATTTTGCTTCTTGCTGAACCAAGATACGAGGTTATTTCCTAGAAAAAAGCATCCTCCTGATGTACTCTTTCTATCATCAGCACTCCCTGCCTAATCAGCATCACAAAAACCAGTTAAGGCAGAATTTGATCCATGAGAGTACAACACCCCATAGTCACTTGTCCCATTCACATATTTGAGAACCCTCTTCACATGGTTGGCATATTTAACTTTGGGATCAGCCTGATATCTTGCACACACTCCTACAACAAAGGAAGTGTCTGGTCTGCTAGCAGTGAGATATAAAAGACTTCCTATCATGCTTCTGTAGAGACTTTGATCTACACTCACTCCTTTTTCATCTTTAGTCAACTTCAAATGTGTGGGAGCAGGGGGTTCTTTTGAGACTTGCATTCTCCATCCCAAACTTCTTTACTATATTCTTGGCATATTTGCTCTGAGATAAAAATATGAAGTCTTCCATTTGTTTAACTTGCAGGCCAAGAAAATAGGTTAGTTAACCAACTAGACTTATTTCAAATTCAGATTACATCTGCTTGACAAAATGTTGAACCATCTCATTTGACATCCCACAAAATACAATATCATCAACATAGATTTAAGCAATCATAATCTTCCCTTCTTCTTCTTTAACAAAGAGATTCTTGTCTATGCCACCTTTCCTATATCCATTTTCCCCAAGGAATATTGTCATCCTTTCATACCAAGATCTTGGGGCTTGCTTCAATCCATACAAAGCTTTCTTCAGTTTATAGGCATGTTTAGGAAAGCTTGGATCAAAAAATCCTTTTGCTTTCTCAACAAAAACTTCTTCATTCAGGTATCCATTCAAGAAGGCACTTTTTACATCTATTTAAAACAATTTAAATTTCAAAATGCATGCAACTCGTAACAGAAGTCTAATTAATTCAAGTCTAGCCACATGAGAAAAGGTTTCATCAAAGTCCACTCCTTCAATTTGAGTGTATCCTTGAGCAACTAACCTTGCCTTATTTCTAGTGACCACCCCTTTTTCATCAGATTTATTCTTGTATACCTATTTAGTGCCAATCGAATTTGTCCCTTCAGGTTTTGGGACCAGATCCCAAACTTCATTCCTACAGAATTGTTCCAGCTCCTCTTGCATAACATTAATCCAGAACTCATTAGTTAGGGCCTCTTTGACATTCTTAGGCTCAATTTTTGATACAAAGAAAGAGTTAGAAATTCCTTCTCTTGATCTGGTAGTAACTCCCTTGTTTGGATCTCCTATGATGAGCTTCTTAGGATGATATTTCTGAGTTCTGATTGAAGGTCCTTTATTAAGCTGACTAGGTTGGGGATCTTCTTGAGAAGGATTAGAATCAATACTTGTGTCATTTGATTCAGTTGGACTATCAAGCAAAGATGTTCCAACATCTTCTGAGACATCTTCTTCAACATTCCATCCTCTATCATCAATAGTGACATTTATTGACTCCATCATTGCTTTGTTTATGGAGTTAAACACTCTGTATGCTCTTCTTTTTATAGAGTATCTTAGGAATATTCCTTCATCACTCTTGGGATCCATCTTCCTTCTTTGTTTGTGATTGTCTAAGATGTAACATTTACTTCCAAAAACATAAAAGTATTTTACACTTGGTTTTCTTCCCCTCCATATTTCATACAGAGTAGCTGAAGTGCCTTTCCTTAGAGTGACTCTGTTATGAATGTAGCATGCAGTATTCATATCTTCAACCTAGAAATGGTAGGGAAGCTTCTTAGCATGAATCATGGCTCTGACAGATTCTTGGAGAGTCCTATTCTTGCGTTCTACAATCCCATTTCGTTGAGGCGTAATGTGAGAAGAGAATTCATGGCGGATTCCTTCAGAGGAGCAAAACTCAGCAAATTTGTTGTTCTCAAATTCTTTTCCATGATCACTCCTGATTCTTATGACATGACTTTCCTTTTCCCTTTGAAGTTTTTGACAAAGATCTTTGAATACTTCAAAAGTTTATGATTTTTCTCTAATAAAGCTTATCCATGTGTATCTAGAAAAGTCATCTACAACAACATAGGCATACTTCTTACCACCAAGACTTTCAACTTGCATAGGACCCATCAAGTCCATGTGAAGAAGTTCCAATACTTTTGATGTAGTAAGATGTTGAATATTCTTATGTGACATCTTAGTCTGCTTTCTAATTTGACAGTCACCACATACCCTTCCTTCTTCTATCTCGAGCTTAGGAATCCTTCTCACTGCTTCTTCAGATATAGTTCTCTTCATACCTTTCAGATGCAAGTGCCCTAATTTTTGATGCCATTAACCTCATTCTCTTTGGCTGAAACACATGTTAAGGAGAGGTTTAACTCTTGAGGAACCCATAGATAACAATTGTCTTTAGATCTGATTCCTTTCATGACAACTTCATTCTTTTCATTTCACACTAGACATTCTTCTTTAGAGAAGTTAAATTTGAATCCTTGATCACATAGTTGGCTTATACTTATTAGGTTAGTTGTTAACCATTTTACAAGTAACACGTTATCAAGTTTAGGAACTCCTGAGCAGTCAAGCTTGCCAACACCTTTGATTTATCCTTTTTCTCTATCACCAAAAGTCACATAACTGTGGAATGAGATTTGACATCCACCAACAGATTCTTGACACCTGTCATGTGTCTAGAACAACCACTATCAAAGTACCAATCATCTTTAGTTGATACTCTAAGAGAGGTGTGGGCAATGAGACTTCTAACATTGGACTTAGCAACCCATTGCTTCTTCTTTTTGCTGTTTTGGGGAATCTTATCATTTTTGGGAGGAGGATAAATTTTTGGATACCCATACAGCTTGAAACAGAAGGGCCTTGTATGTCCAAGCCTTCCACAGTGATGACATTTCCAGGGCTGGGGATTCTCTCTGGTGTGATTAAGCTTTTTCTTCCTATGATGTCCTTTCTTCACACAGGGTTTCCCTAGATGTCCTTTCTTATCATGATGTTTGCCCATATGTTGAGACATTTGATTCAACATATTTGGTTTAGCCTTGGCATGTGTGAAAACAGATGCAGGTTGTTTGCCATGATGTTCATTCTTTATATGATGTCTGCCAGGATGTCCTTTCTTACCATGTTGTTGAGACATTTTATTAGAAATCCTTGGTTTAGGTTTGGCGTGAGTGGAAACAAATGAAGTCTCTTCTGAGTTAGGTTTCTTTTTCTCATTGAAACCTAAACCACTCTTATCTCCTGTCACTCTTCCTGCTTGGAGAATTTCATCCAATGTGTTAGACCCATTATTCAGCACCTTGAGAGATTTGACCATAATATCAAGATTTGAATTTAGAGAGGACACTTAACTTTCCAGATCAGAAATAGTTTTAAGGTGCTCTTCTCTTTCCTCCTTCAGCTGAGTTATAAGGGATTTCTGTTTCTCCCCTTCAAGACATACTTATGCACTTCTGAGACATAATTCTTTCTATGAAGCAGCTAACTTATTAAAGGTTAGTTCCCCATCACTAGATTCTTCATCAGATACATATTTGCCTGTCAATGCTTTCACATATTTGGAAGATTCTTCAAGATCACTCTCTAAGTCCTCTTCATACCAGGTAACAGATAGATTCTTCTTATATTTCTTTAGATATGTAGGACATTTAGCTCTGATGTGACCAAATCCTTCACATTCATGACATTGTATTCCCTTCCATTGAGAATTTTTTTCTTCATTCCCTTTTCTTCCCATGTCGGATGAGATGTTCTTGACATTTGACCTTTGGTTCCCGTTCATTCTTTTTATCACTTTATTAAATTGTCTTCCAAGAATAGCTAGGGAATTTGATATTCCACCATCTGAATCCAGATTACATTCCTCTTCTTCATCTTCAGTATTGGATACAAAAGCTATGCTTTTGTTTTTCTTCTCAGATCTTTCATTTATGCTCAATTCAAATGTTAGAAGGGATCCAACAAGTTCATCCACTTTCATTTTTTCAATGTCTTGGGCTTCTTCTATAGCAGTTACCTTCATATTAAATCTCTTGAGAAGAGACCTGAGCATCTTTCTCACTAATTTGTCTTCAGGTATTTTCTCTCCTAAAGCACTTGAAGCATTAGCAATTTCAAGGATGTTCATATGGAAGTCATTTATACTTTCATCATCTTTCATCCTTAAGTTCTCAAATTTTGTGATGAACAACTTAAGTCTTGACATCTTAACTTCGGATGTGCCTTCATGAGTAGATTGAAGAATTCCCCGTGCATCCTTAACAACTTCACAAGTATTCACCAATCTGAAAATATTCTTGTCAATTCCATTGAATATGGCATTCAAGGCTTTAGAATTTCCAAGAGAAATCTCATCTTCTTCCTTAATGTAATCTTCTTCTGGTTTTAATTCAGAAGTAGGTTCTCCATTTTTTTCCCAATTTGACAGGGTGTTTCCATCCTCTTAAAATAGCTTTCCAAGCTCTGCTGTCTAAGGATTTTAGAAAGGCAACCATAGGTGGTTTCCAGTAGTCATAATTGATTCCATCCAGAATGGGTGGTCTGTTCACAAATCCTCCTTCCTTGTCCATGTTACCAGATGGCATCTTCCATGAATCTCACCCAGATAAAGAGCAGGATGCTTGCTCTGATACCAATTGAAATTTTGGTATCAGATATGTGATGTCGAAAGAGATGTCACGACACAAATATCTGTTTGCAAGTAAGGTGCAGTAAAATCAAAAGCAGTAAAAACACAAGAGATTGTTCACCCAGTTCAGTGTACAACAACACCTACTCTGAGGGCTACCAAGCCAGGGACAAGCTCACTAAATAGTATCAATTTATAGACCCTCAGTAAACAACCAGTTTACAATCTAATCACTTAATCACTACCCAAGCTAAACTTCTACCTAAGACTCACCTAGGTATGAGGCCATCCTCAAGTCCCTTCAATCACTTACAGAATTAATAAGTTTGAAACACTTCAATCATTCAATGCTTAAATGCTTATGAATGATACACAATTAGCAACCCAAATAACAACTCAAGTACTTAAACTAATACATAGAGTGTATTACAAATAACAAGCCTAAACTTCTAATCAGAAAGAAAGTATTCTTCTTTTAAAAATTGCTTTTCTTTGAATAAGGTAATGAGTCCTTATATATGCGCTACTTTGGGCTTGGGCTTGAAAACAAATATTCAAATCTTTTGAATATTTCCATAAAAACAAGCTAAGATGCAATTTGAAAAATATTCCTCCATAATTTTTGCAACTTGTAGTTCACAAATCTTGAGTTATAGAGTGCTGGAAACCAGGAAACAAAATACTTAACTGATTTTGGGCTAAGATCAGTTCAGTAGGCAGATGTCAAGACATCTGCTTTGACATCATTCAAAATAGTTATGCTCTAAATGTTAAGACACTTAGCAAAACATTAACAAGTCTGGTTTTACCAAAATTGCTGCCAATAATTACTTAAAGTGTTAGTCTCTATGCGGAAATGTATTATCAAGCTATTTTTTATTCATCCCCTAGGTTGTGATGAATAGACAAAATCTACGTCTTAAGCTACTATGTTAGTCTCGAAGCATTATTGAGTCAATTTTTAAACTTGTGTTATTTACCTCATAGGCTTTGGTAAATACACAAAAACATGCGATCTCTTTTAGGTATTGATGAGCTATCCGTGTCGTCGTATCTAAGTCGAATCAAAACCCTTTGCTCAAACTATAGTAGGATGATACATCATCATCTTTGCCCATTTTATCTACTCTTGGAAACACTGTACAATGTATCCTTATAATCTTTTGGTCAAATTTTAGGGTCTTCCATTATTTAATAAATCTATGATTCGAACGTGTGAGACCTGCATATTCTTGCATTATCAATCGAAGAGTAATTAAATAGGGGAAACTGTCATACCCTAAAATTTTCCCCATAGTTTCAATAGGCATGGTATTTCATTGTTGTTATTTTCCTAAACCTCAAATCATGTCGTCAGTTTGAATAGTTGTTTTTTGGGGTTTAAATTTATAAAAAGGGGGTTTGTTTTAAAATGGACCATCGAAATATGACGACCCATTTAGGATTTGTAACTCTTTTTTTTTAATTGTAAGGGAGGGTATACATATCTTGTGTTTTACATGCTCATTTAAGTTGTTTTTTAGGCTCATTTAATAAAATATAAATGGGGTGTTGTGTCTTGAAAATGAAGTTTTGTTTCACTTTGTTAAGGTCCCACTACGTAGTAGGCCCATTTTTAAATAAGAGAGGAGGTGCGTTTTGAATATGTTCAGCCTGTTAATTCATTTTAAAGGCCCATTTCATTTTGTTTTTGAATAGAAGCCCATATCTAAATTGAGTAAGAACATTGGCCCGTTTAGTTTTTGGATTGGGGTCCATCTAAGATTTTTTATTAACTTATTCTGATTAAATTAATTAGTTAATTATAGTTAATTAGGTGATTTTTTATTTAATTAATTGTATTACTTAATGAATCCAATTAAATCCAATTTTGACAAAAAAAATCAAAATTAGGGTTTTTTGCGTGTGTTCAAGCCTAAACTACAAACGGCGGCCGTTTCTCATCTTCTTTGTCACGCCAAGCCCAATCGTTTCTTCTTTGTCACCAAGCAATCCAGAAATCAATTGAAACCAAAATGGAATCAAATGCAATATTACTAAAATCAAATCAAATTTTATTAAATCAATTTACACAAAATCGCCCAGAATCTAAATCTTTACAAAAATAAGATCTTTCATATTTTTATACAAAGGTCATATCAATTACAAAATCAAAATCTCCAATCAATCCCTAATTTCTAACTAAATCTAAACTATAACGCCCAATCAACAAAAATATCCTAATATATCTCTAAAACTAACCTATAAATAGCCCAAAAATTATAAGAATAGGGAGGGAGAAAAATTGTAAGAAAAACAAAGAGAAGAAGAAGAAGAAGAAGAAGCTGAGATCTGAGTTTCAAAGTCTGAAAACCTAGATCTGTATCTGTCGCCGCCTTTAAGCCCTTCAATATTCATCCGTAGCGCCTCTATCATTATCATTGCCTTCATCTTTCACAACTGTGAACCAAAAGAGAAGTGAGATCAGAGAAAGCAAATCGGAGAAACCAAAATATTGAATGAATCACGCCAGAGAGCTAAGGCCAAATAACCCTTAGCTTAGTTTTTGTTAATTTGTTGGTGATCATTGTCATGGGTTGGGTTTGAAGGAGTCTTCTCCGCTGGGTTTTCTGGGTTTGGGTTTTGGTGGTGTTGTTGATGTTGGAGGGTGAGAGAGAGAGAGAGAGGAACAAAGAGAGAAAGAAGAATAGAGAGAGAGATAGAGAGAAAGAGAGAGATGAAGAAAAATGAAATGAAATAATGAAAAGAAAACAGGGAAAATATAATGTCTCAGTAATCCCATATGATGCCCCTATCGTGCATCTTTAATCATCACCGCACGATCTTAATCAAATGTTCCATAGTTGCACGCCCATATTAACTCCCAACGCGCGCTAACACATAATCCAGACGCCCCCTCTTTGTTCAAAATTGGGCCGGACCCAATTGCTAGTGACACCCCTGTTTGTTCCAATTTTACTTACCACATGCAAAACCGTACCCCCTTATGTGCTAATGGGCCATTTCCAACATCTAGACTTGGTCCCTTAATTCATAAGCGCACCCCCCAATTGTTGTTATTTCTTTTGCTACTACAAAATGCACCCCCTGTGGAACTGGGCCCAAATCCAATATCTGGATTTAGGGCCCTGTTATTCACACCCCCAGGTTTTATTATCTAAGCTAAATTTACACCCCCTCGTTTATTCAATTAATTTATTTTTATGATTAATTAATTTATGTGTTTATTATTTATTATCAATTTCTCATTTTTTTACATTAAAATACATTTTTGCATTTTTTAAATTTCTAACTAATAAAATTGGATTAATATTAAAAATATATAATATACTTTTAATAAATTATAATAGTTATTTATTAGTTCAAATCTTAATTTTTAAATACTAATTTTTATTTAATTGCATTAAATATATTTTCTCATGCATTAAAATATTTTTTTTTACATATTGCATCATATATTCGAAAACATCTAACCAATCAAACACTAACATTTTCTACTAATATAATTAAATATATTTTATTTTCAAAAAGGGTTATGAAAATTTCTTCTATCGACTGCGAACTTCGTCTACGATTCCGCAATTCACAAACCAGACTTGGTTCAAGGAGAATTCGAGATATTTCTATAATCCATAAAAAAAAATAATCAACACTACGAACTACAAATTGGGACTCTGGTTCCTCATAAGAGGATACGTAGGCATACGACTTAAAATCGTGGCGAGTTCCCCTAATTAAAATTAAAACCCTATTCCTAAACCTTTAATCTAAACCCTAGTATCCTTGTGAACAAGGTAGATGAGGGGTGCCTAACACCTTTCCTTCGTCTAAAGCGAGTCAATAACTTAGAATCTCTGATCCAAATTAGGGTTATCCGTTATATTCCCTTAGGATAAAAATTATTGGTGGAGACTCTATATCTTTTAGTTGGTTATTACATCTTGTAATAACTCTGATCAGCCTATATATTCTCGACGACGCCATCTTTTCTCCAAATGGATATCCTTTGGTGTAGGGTTGACGAAACTGCCCCTATTCTGTGGATCCATTCATGTCCCAACAATAGATTAAAATTGGCTTTGGAATTTATTACCATGAAGAGCATCGACTTAGTGGTTGTGCCAACTGCCAATTGGACTTAGAAAACTCATAGTATACTACTGGTTTTCCCCTCATAATTGGATAAAACCATGTTGTGCGGTCGAAAATCAATACCGCACTTCCCCATTTTCTTGAACAAGGTATAGGGAATTAAGTTCACAACTTCCCCCATTGATAAACACTTTTTTCACTGACAATACCATCCACTTTTTCCTTTATGAATAAAGCCTTGAGGTGACACAACATGCCTAGACTTGGTTTCTCGAAAACATCATTTCTCCTCCACCACACCATTATTCATAAGCAGCATAATGTTTTTCCATTGGCATCATCATTTAGAATATATTCGTCTTTATTTTCTGACACTCTGTTGAACTATACAGGCAAACCAAACACAATGCCAGCGTTAATGATGAAATTTTTGCCATAGTCATCGTCTACCATATCATCTTCAAGAGGATCATAACCATCCTCCTCATCTTCAGGAAGAGGCTCATATTCCTTTTCCTTTTCAACTTCAGTTATAAGAGTGTGGTTTGCACTTTGTGTTGTTACCACCTCCTTATTTCCTAAAGGTGTTATTCTGATCGCCAATCTATGATTCATTGTGATCTTCTCTTTTTTACTCAACTTCTGTTTTGAGTAACTTCTTTTCTAAATCGGTACTTTGGCATGTTTCATATCTCCCACTGGCTTCATACTTTCGACAGGCCTTACGGTTTCCATGATCATAAGAATCTCGATAGCCTTCATATGTGATGTCGAAGCTTCTTTCGCAACTTTCTTATTTTTCTGATACCTCCTCCACTATGTTCTGGTTATTGGGTTCTTCCCCTTATAGTTAGGAGACACCTGATACCCCTTGGGCTCCAACCTTTTCTCTTGAGCCTTAGCTTCTTGGACCACTACTCTCCACTTTGGCCTTTTTCCTCCCTTTTGACTTATCGGTTCCACCCATTTCTCTAGTGGAATATCTGATAGAGGACAAAAGGTTTTCTATCGAGGTTGCTGAAATAGCCTCCTATATTCTTCATTGCATTGACGTCTTCCCTCTTTGTTAAACATAAATCTTGGCACTAGAGGTTTTTCTTCCTTGAGAGCCTCTTTTGTTGCAATTTCGTATCTTTCATTTGCTTTTTCATCATATACAACCTTGCAACTTAGGCACAATTTGGCTTTTGATCCATTCACTTTACATTTTTCCTAAAAATCTGCCAAACTTTCCTCAAGTTGAGGATAACTTACTGGTAACTCATCTTCCATCTTTACGTTAAAGCCTTCAATAGCTTTGACCATCAGAACTTTCATGTTGACATCCTTAGTAGCGTCAACCATCATGCACTCAAAAGGCTATGCATATAAATCCTCTTCAATTTTTAACAGATTTGTTTCCACATGCATATTTTGTTTCTTGCAAAATTGAAGCATGCCTTCTTTCAGAGTTTTCTGCACCAAATCCATGAAAAGAACACGTGGAGATGTTTTATGACCAAGAAAATTATGAACTTTGCATAACCTCATTTTCTTCTTTTGTTCTAGTGGGGGATTCTTTAGGCCCTAAGGCACAATAATCTGACCATCAGCTACTAACAAATCAAATATTTCATCATAATTAGTTATATCGAAAGTGTAAGTTTTTGTGATGGCCTTGCCACTTTTCTCGGTTTCGACTGGATTTTTCTCATTTGATAGCATCAATGGTTTACAAGCATAAGGAGGCCCAGGATGAAGTTCAGCCACATTAGCCTCGGTTTCTTTGACCGGCTCATCACTGTCAGAAGAATATTCTTCATTAGCTACATAAGCAACCTTCCCTTTCTTTTGATACTTGTTGGCTTTGGCTTTCTGAGCTTTCAAACATTCAATTTGTCGAAACCTAATAGCCAATTGCACCATATCCCTAAAATATTGAGTATCCAACTTTTTTACTAATCGGATAGGCTAGGCCATTCACATCCATTTTGACTAATTCATGCTCAGGGACTTGAGTAAAGCATCTTGCTTTCAAAAGTCTGAACTTGTTTAAGTACTGGTCGATTGACTCAGTAGCTTTTCGTCTGATGCCAGCAAGTTTTGTTAGACCAATTTTTTATTGTCCCATGTAAATTGTTCATGGAATAAATTTGGGTCCACGTGTGGATCGAATGGGGAGGTAGCGTTGTAAACTAGGTAAAAGAATTTTTTGACAAAGAACTTGGAAAATATTTCAGTTTCAGATCCTCACTGTTGGCTATATCGCCAGCTTCAGTTTGATACCTATCCACATGCTCAACAATGGACTCTTTCGTATCTCCAGTAAACCTTGTGAATTTAGGGACTTTCCATCCCCTAGGTAATTATGTTTGCAAGACAAAATCCGGTAACGGGGAAGAGTATGTAGGCCTCTGTGAGCCAGTATTCATCTGTTTCAAACCATAATTCGTTATACAATAGCTTCTAAGTTCTATTCTACAGCCACTGCGTCTCATCAAACCTGCTTGACCACTTGGTCGGCATTTTGGTTTCGATTTACTATCGCCACCAGGGGTGGTTCAATAACTCTAGGTATATGATCGACGCATTGGGGAATTTATTGTTCTTGGTCGATTATTTCGTCGACCATTTCTTCACACTGTACTAATTATTCTTGTGGAGGTAGCACAACATGTTGAACTGTCGCTCTAGGGGTACCAAGAAAGTCATCAATGTGAGTTATTTGAGTTGCCAAGGTTTGGTAAAACTACATCGAACTCTCAATTAATAGTCTCAATATGACACTCATCTCTTGAGTAAGCATGTTGACCATTTCGTGATTTATTTCATCCATATGTTTCCTTATAACTGCAACGGAACTTGGAGTGAAAGTGGGTATTACATGGTGTGAAAAACTCAATCTAGTCGAACGACCAACAGACTTCCCACAGGCCCTGATGGGTGATAAGGGGAAAACGCTGACACTGAGTTTTAACCAAATGTTGAAACATTGTTATGCAAGCCTTCCATCATTGCTGTTGGCATTCCATACACTCGTTCCCCACCATGCGCAGGCATTGCAAAACTAGGCACATATTGCCATGAAGTATTGACCATACTTGGTATTGAAGTTACTGGTTGAGTCATGGTGATTGTATGCTTAGGGTCGTCAAAGACACAACCATAGAGCTTGAACCCACACTCGATGCAACATTGGTATTTTCTCCTGGGGGTTGTTCCCCATCTGGATTTCTATGATCTACCATTTTTTACCACTACTCAATCTCATGCACAAATTGAGATGAACTTAACACAAACGGGTCCCACCAGGTGTGCCAATTTATTTGTAAGCATTTCTCGCGAACAATCTCTAGCCTCTTACTTAAAGGTTACTTGTAGGACCGACTACAAGAGTACTAGACTTAGTGTTAAGTTTGATAGTGTTTTGGTACTTGAAATGGTTAAGGTATGAAAAAGGGTAAAAACAAATACAAAGACAAATAAATTGCAATGTAAAAAATGATAAACAAGATAATACTTTATATAAAGTGCTTTGAATTTAAATGTGGACGCAATCATACATTTCTCAGAACTGACTCGTTTCTCTCTAGATGCGGGTACTTTTAGTTCTTTCTTACAATGTTATAAAATGCGACCTCTGACATGAATAAAAAACTGCTTTAAATTAACAAACAAAAGTAACTGCTATCCTACATGTTCGACAGTTATTTTATAACCATGTTTGGAGTTCACGATGAAACTTCTTTTTTGAACCTCCCCACGTCCTATTGGCAACTATTAATGAAACCTACTTCTATGTCGAACACTCTTCATATTCGACTTGGACTTTAAAAACCTTCATCAATCTGACTCCTAATCGACTGACTTCAAACCCTTATGTCGACCCAGCTTCATAAGGACTTTTTCCTCGGTAACTTGCTGACGCCTCTTATTTTACCATGGGCTATGACAAAAATACTTTCCTCTTGGTGATGATGACCCTTAGCTTATAATTACTTCCCTTGGTCAAAAATTGTTTTCTAATAGAAGTTCACCAATCGTCCTCGTTGTAGCTATGTCTCCCCCCAATTTTGTTTTAGAATTGAGATAAATTTCTTACTATGCAAAAAGTTAATTGCAAGAGAAGTGTTCCAAGAGAAACCCTACAAATTCTAACTGTTTGTTGATGATTCAACCCTGTTGTACCTCAAAATTTTCCCTCTCATTTATCAAATATTTTCTCACAAGATTTCCTTTGGTTCAAGACTGCACAAGGGTTGATCAGCTCAAGACACCTTCTTAAGCACTGATGACTGAAATTAGGGTTTGAGATTCCACAAGGATAATTGAAATTTTAAGGCCTCATATGATTTTCATGGATCATTATGGACCCTCAAGAGTATTCATATCAAGTTTCAAGTCTTGGATCACATTTTTGCTCAATCAATTGACCAGTTGACCTAAAAATCAACTATATTAGGGAAAAAGTCAACTGTGGCCAATTTACAGTCAAACTTCATAATTTTGGATCCATATCAACATTGTGAACTCATATATGTCATTTTATTAATTTTGGATCACAATTCCTCAAGAAATTTGATCAGATCAACAAAAGGGCAAAATGGTCAAAATTAGGGTTTTGATTGGGAAAGGGCAATTTTTGATTTTTGGCCTAGCAAATGGTTAATTAGTTTGAAGCATGATATTAAGAGTTCAATTGCATCATTTTGACCTAATGTCATGACTCAAAACATTGCTCAAGATCAATTGATTGATAGTTGATTTTCAGTTAACTGATCAAAAGTCAACTATACACTGAAAAGTCAAACTTTGACTTTTTGGTCAAAATCAAGTGTCAAAGATCACAATTCATAAAAACATGTCAAAATATGAAACTTATTCATCAAGAAATCAAAAAGACAAGATTTCATTTTGAAAAGTCAAAGTTTCCAAACTTAGAAATTTTTCTAAGAGTTGAAAACTTCATATTTTTTCACAACTTTGAGCCAAATTTTCACCATGATGCAAGATGATTCAAAAGAAACTTTCAACATGAAAGTTGTAGATATCCATGAGATATAAAACATTTCTTTACACAACTTATCCTATAAATTCTTGGATCTCAAGTTATTAATCCATGAAGTCATGGTCATGAAACTAAACACTTAGTGAAAATTTTGCCCTAGTTTAGGCAGGATTTTGACCTAACTTCATGGAAATTTTTCATATAGTTCCAAGGGGAATTTACAAAAGTGATTCAAATAGTGGTTGTAGAGCACATTACAAGATTTCTAAAATGTCCCAGAACTCCTTGAGATCATTCTTGAGCAAGGAGAATCGAAGAGAGAAAGTTAGGGTTTCAAACTGAAATTATAGGTCATTTTGTGATGAACATGAATTCAAATCTCAAGCCATGCTGCATAATCTTCACTTTGCAGACCTCAAACTTGTGTTTCACTCTTTAATTAATGGTTTACACAATTGGTTAATCCCTTATCCAAGTGATTGAAGCTTTGTCCAAGTTGGTTTTCCATTTATGGAACAAAGTTACCATTGTTATTTTGATAAAGCATTGCTTTTGCAAATGTTAACTCTCCTTGAGCTCCTAACTTGTTGTCTCTGTCCATACTCAAGATAGATGATCAGAAGAAAACATGTTTAAATTTCCTAACCACTCTACATGCTTGTACTTTCTACCTTGAAACTACATTTCTCACTTTTCTTCAAAATCAAACAACCTAGCCATAACCCTATAACTCAGAAATCCCTTGTGCAAAACATCTCTAACATTTTGCTTATAGATACATAAGTTGTTTGCAAGAAAACACACGCATACACAAGCCCTAAAACATGCAAGAACTCAGAGCTGAATCAAAAATCACCATTGTTGCACATTCTCACCAAAAACTTGAAACTCACATCTCCCTCGCGTGTTTTCAAGCCTTTTGGTTCCTAAAGCTTCTAAACATCAAATACAACTCATCCCTGACCCTGTCACTCGAGTGTAACACCATTTGAACAATCTTCCATTTTCAAAAACAGAGCTTTGCACTTGGACTTCTCCAGCACGATTCAGCCATCTCCAATACAAACTAAACATTGCATTAGCATCCTAGAGGGCCACTGAAGCTATTCTGATCATCACAACACCTTGAGGAGTGCTCAAACTCAGAATACGATTTCCAGTTTTGAGGTAAGTTTCCTTAACTTGGAACTCTCTCTACAAGCATCATTATTGATTCATTTATGAAGATAAAATGTAGACCCCATTGCCCTGAAGTTGTACATATCCTTAGTTTTCATTTACATGGTTTGAGCTTAGATAATTTTAAGTTTGAAATTTCTGAAAAATTAGGGTTCAAATTAGGGCCAGAGAAATTCCCATTCATCTTTGATCTATAACTTTAGTGGTTTACATGGTTAGATTTGTGAGGAAACATAGCACAATTTTCATATTTACATTTTCCATTTTTGTTGAGAAGTGAATGAGATACAGATGGTCTGGCTGGCTGAAGGTTGAAAACGAAGTACATGTGATGGATACGTTTTATATTATGTATTTATTTTTTCACATAAGTTAACGAATATACAACCACCCCAGTGGTAAGGCAGCGCGCGTTATTTGTAGAGGTCATGGGTTCGAATCTCAGCGCGTTTCCTTTTGCACTTTTCACATTTTTTGACAGTTTTTTGTTTCAGGAAGCGCTTGGGCCTCCATCCTATGGGCCTGACTTTTTTTCTTAACAATACTCCATGTTTCACTTATCAACCTCTCTGACTTTATTTTTTTATTTATATTTTTTATCTTTTATTATTATTAATATTGTTATTATTAATATTTATTATTATTATTATTATTATTATTATTTTATTAATAAAAAAAATCCAAAAATATTTAAATTTTTTATTATTTATATTTATTTAGTTTATTTTTCTTCATAAAAACAAAAGAACAAAAACATTTTCATTTAATAAATTAATTTCTTTTTTTTATTCAATAAATATTTAGACTAGGGTTTAACTATTATATTATTTTCTTGTAAATAAAATTAATTTAGAACTTAAGTTTATTTTAATTAATTAATTCTCATTTGTATTTTTATTAAGATAAAAAATTTCATAGAAAAAACCCTAAAAATACTTTTCTAACTTAATCTTAATTTTCTTATTTTTAGTTAATTAATTTTATTTTAGTTAACTAGGTCAAAAAACCATTTTCATGAAAATCAAACAAAAATCACATTTTCTTTTTACATTTACATTCTTGCATTTTTTACTTATTCATTTTTGTACATTTATTCAAATTCAATATGGTTGTAATAGATAATTAGGGTTTTAATTTCTTGCAAAATCCCCATTTGTAAATTTGTATACCCCCTCCCTTAAATGATATAATAGCTTAGTATTTTTATTTTCCGCAATTTAAATGCTTTATATACAAATGTTAGTAATTAGGGTTTGTATGGAAAGATTAAAACCAACAAGTAGCAAACCCTAATTCAAAGACAAATCAAGCATGTAAACCAATACACTTCCACACATACTCCCTTAGGGTAAACCCACTTTGTTGCCTTACAAAAATGGCCATATTATGCATGTGAGGTATCTTATCAAAAAACAAGAAGAAAAAATACAAGATCATAGTCCCTCGATGATGCTATCCATGTTGCCTTTCAAAATGATCTTAGTCCCTAAAGAAAATGCTAAGATATCTTACAACATTGCTAATCATGGCTATACGATGACCCACGCCCTTCCCTTTTACATCCAAAGATAGGGTTTCTTACCAAATCAATGGTAAGATGACAATGTCAAAGGAAAGAGGAAATAAACATGAAAGACTTTTGAGTAGGTAGAATGTTCCTAGTTGCTTTCTAAATTTCAAAACCAAAAAAACATCCTTGCTATTTTTAAAATATCACACCAACACTTTCAAAAACATCTTTCAAACTTGAAAACATTTTCAAAAGATCAACACTTTGTATACATTCTTACAAACGAGAATCATTACAAAGTTTTCCTAAACGATAGCCCCTTTTCAAAATACTTTTGAAAACCACATAAAGCATATTTTCAAACAAAAGCAAGTGATCTAGCAAGTAACTAAGAGCCCATGGAAAACCATGGATGAAAAGGGTTCTAATACCTTCCCTTTTCATAATCGACCCCCCAAACTCAAGAAAACATATCAAAGGTCTTTCTTGTTCTTTTCAGCCTTTCCTTTTTGATAAAAGAAAAGTCGGTGGCGACTCTTGCTAACCGCAACATTTGCAATCAAAACGCAAAACAACCAAGTCAGTTCTCTCACCGCGTTACAGAATTGGCGACTCTGCTGGGGAAATTTTAAAAGTGGGGTTACCTTAGGGCTAGATCACATTTACTTTCTTCCCTTGTTTGACTTGCATGCTTTGCATTATGGTTCCTTGTTTGGGTTTGCTTTAATCCTACACCCAGATTTAGGGCAACTTTTTTAGGTAAGTAGCAATAAACTATGAGGGAACTGTGTGAGGTATACCGACACGGTTGAAACAGTAGCTACGTTGATGCGATACTTTGGTGTGTACCGGTAGCCCTTGAGTAATCAAGGAGAATACAGGGCCGCTGTGTGGTATCATAAAGCGTCAACTAACCTTAGCACCTTAAATGACCAACTTGGCTTTTAGGACGTAGTGAGATAGTCGTCTTTGGTGTAAACCCAAAGTCGGTTGATACTCGATGCTACACTCATTGAGGTTTTACCCTTGAATTTTGTTTGGTGGAAAGTCAATTGTCTATCAGAACGAGAGTTGCGGGAAAGTCCGGTGATATTGAGATCCATTAGAACCCGGTTACTATAATTAGGACAGGTTAAACCAATCCAACTTCAAGAGGGTATCTGTTGTACCCCAAAATTTTCCCTCCCATTTCTCATTGATTCCTCACCACAAAGCCCTTGGAGATCAGGATCCAGTTAGGGTTTCATCTGTTCAATACTTCTCCTTGCACTGTTGACCCAAATTAGGGTTTGTGTTTGCACAAAGATGTTTTGACCTAAAAAGCCTAAGATGACTTTCATGCTTCATATTGGACTCCCAAGTTTATCCATATCAAGTTTCAAGTCTTGATTCCAAGTTTTGCCCAGTCAATTGGACAGTTGACCTAGAAATCAGTTGTATTGGGGAAAAGTCAATTGTGGCCAATTGACAGTCAAACCTCATGAAAATTGACCCACATCAACATTATGAACTCACTTGGACCATTTGATCAATTTTGGATCACAATTCCACAAGAAATTTGATCAGATCACCAAAAGGGCAAAATGGTCATTTTTAGGGTTTTGACTGCACAAGGGCAATTTTTGACTGTTTGACCTAGCCAATGGCAAACCAAGCTCACATATGGACTCAAGGACCCCATGGAATTATCTTGACATGCTCAACAAGTTTAAAAGATCCCAAGTACACAAGATTGACAGTTGAATTTCCCAGTCAATTGATCAATTTTGACTGTATACTGAAAAGTCAAACTTTGACTTTTTGGTCAAAATCAAGGGTCAAGATTAATTTTTCATCAAAACATGCCAAATCATGAAACTTGTTCACCAAGAAATCAAAAAATGCAAATTAGAGTTAAAAATGAGAATTTTTCATAACTTAGAATTTTTCTAAGTTATGAAAAACCCTAATTTTTTCCCAACTTTGCCCCACTTTCTCACAAAGATTCATTTGGATTCAAACAAAAGTCAAAACATGAAAGTTGTAGCTTGTTGCATAATCTACAACTTTGATTCACAAAGTTTTCCCAAATGAGGCTTGTATCTCAAGTTACAAATTTTTGAATAAGGGCACTAAACCATTCTTAACTTAGTGAAATTTTAACCTATTTTGGCAAGGTTTTCTACCTAACTTCAAGTCCATTTTCCATACACTTCCACTTGGAATTTCAGTTTTCATTTCAAAGATGGATTGTAGTACACATTCCAAGCTTTCCAAAATGTCCAAGAACTCATCAAACAACATCATAACTTGAGAGAATCGAATTTCACAATATGGCAAAAACTCACTTTTGAATTGGTCATGTACATGTTCATAGCTTATGCCATTTTCAAGTCAGCTTAGTTTGTGCTACATTACAGGTCCTTAAACCATTCCATACTCAATAATTTAATGCATGTTCATTGTGTTAAAGTGTTGTTCTATGAGTTCAAGCATTACATACAAGTTTAATCCATTTATGGAAAAAGCAAAATGGCCATTTTTGCAAAAGCAAGCTTTATGTCCAATTGAAAATCCAACAAGTACAGATACAATATAATTGGCACAAGATTATGAGCATAACACACTGATCAAGGAGGAGTTTTGCAGCATGATTAGGGGCCCTCTACATGCCTAGAACACAACTTGGCTTTTGTTTGCTTAAGTGTTAAGAAAAGTATCATAACATGGACCAACTTCCATTCCTGTCAACCAAGCCTTAGAGAAAGTTATCAAGCACATTCCAAACATCAAACACAAGCTAGAACACGAGCCTTTGGCCTCCAATACCTTCACAAACTCAGAACCACCATCAAACTGCAAGAACAGAGCAACCTCTGCAGATTGAGTTCCAACTCTCAACCCTTTCAAGTATTCTTGCCCAAACCACTTCAGACACCTTCCCTACCATCAATGCAAGCTAACCAAAACCTAAAACACGACCTGTAATTCCTCTAACCAGTTCCACCATTTTCATTTTCTTGTTTTGCAGTTGAAGTTCTCTAGCACGATTCAAGAAGTTTCAAGACAAAGTAAAGCTTGGAATAGCATCCCTGGACCTCAAGGAAGCTATACCAATCATCATCTTGCACTGAAAGCTTCTCCATTTCCAGATAGAACTTCAACTGAACAGGTAAGTTCATGGATTCGTATCTCTCTTATTAGGCATTGTTAGCTTTAGGTTTGTGAAGAAAACATGTCACAATCATAGCCCTGAACATGTCCATATAATTAGATTTCATTTATATTATGTATGCTTAGAGAATTTGATGTCTGAACTTTGAACAAAAATTAGGTTAAGAATTGGGAGAGAAGAAATTCTCTCTCATTTCTGAGAGTTAAAACATGTTCTTTATATGTGTGAATTCGTGAGAAGATGCTTAACAGTTTTGATGTTGGAAGTTTTTGCTAAAACTCAAAGAATCAGGACCTTGCAATGGAAGAAAGAGGCGCGTGTTTTTGTTCAAACAGAAGTCTGGAGGTTGAAGAAAGGTCTTCATGGGCTGGGCTTGTGTTGACTTTTCTTTTTGCACCATACATTGGCTTCTGAACCCCCTGAGCCCATTTTGTTTATTTCTAATGTTTTTTGACTTTTTCTTTTTTGGATTGATTTATTTATTTTTTCTCATGATATTAAAAATATAAAAAATATTTTTCTCACCATTTTTGAATTTATTAGGTATTTATTTGGTTTTCTTTTAATTTGTACACAAATAAATGAATATATACATTTTATTAAAAATATTAAGAAATATGCAAAAAACACTTTTATTTTCATTTTATTTTTGTTTTACCCTCTGAAAATATTTTATAGAAAAAATACTTTTTTTTATTTAATATTAAATATTATTAATTTTTATATATAATACATATTTAGAAATTAATACATATATATATATATTTATTAGTATACTTAGGTTAAAAATACAAAAATACATACATTTTTTATTTTATCAATATTTGATATAAAAAATACTTTTTGTAAATATATTTCATTTTATTTTATTTTTGTACATAATTAACAAATACTTGTATTAAATTAAATAATATATATGTTACTTAATGAAAATTAGGGTTTTACCCTAAATATGAAAATATTCCAAAAATAATTCTTTTTTTATTTTTATTTATTTGACATAAATAATACTTTCTTTTCATACATATAAAAACTTTTTTTGCATTTTGTACCTTTATTTTATTGTATTTTCTATTTAATTTATGCAATCAATTATTTGTAAATATTCCAAAAAAAAAAATGATGTAATAGCTAGGTTTAATTTCTTTGTCTAAATATCCCCCCCATTTGAACATTTGTACCCCCCTTCCCATATGGTGTTGTAATAGTGTAGGGATTTTAATTTTCGCACTTTATCGCTTTCTAAATATACCATGCTAGAGTTAGGGTTTGTATGCAAATAAAAAGAATAAATTAGCTTGACCTAATTTCAAGATAAATGAGCATGAAATATGGACAACACATCTCACACTTGCATCTCTAGGGTATTCCACTTGTTGCCTTCAAATAATTGGGCCATATTGCATGTTAGGTTTTCTTTGGGTAAAAACAAACAATCAAATGATCATAGTCCCTCGATGACGCTTTCGAAAAGTTGCCTAAAATGATCAAGTCCCTTTCAAAGAGAAATTGCCCAAAGATACCCAACACTATTGTAATTATGGTCTAAACGATGACCCGCGCCCGTCCCTTTCAACTCCTAACACAAGATTGTCCACCAAATGCAATGGTGGAACAAAATTGTCAAAAGGTTTAAAACATAACAAAAATCTTTGAGAACTTTAGGGTAGATAACTCTTAGGTACTTGTCAGTTTGCAAAAGAAAACACTTGCCTAATTTCAAACCACACTTCACAAACACTTTCAAAACAAACTTTCAAAAAACCTTGAAACATCTTTTCAAAAGACAAAACACCTTTTGTAAAACATTCGAGTAAAGAATTGTTACAAGAGTAGCCTATGCAAGGCATCTTTTCAAAACATTTTCAAAACCACACACCGAGCACCATTTCAAACAATTGAAAACCAAGGCAAGTTGATCTAAGTAAGTACCTAAGAGCCCATGGATAACCATGGATAGAAAGGGTGCTAATACCTTCCCTTTCTATAATCTACTCCCCGAACCCAAGAAAAATCTCAAAGGTTTTTGCTGTGCTTTTTAAACCTTTCCTTAGGATAAAATAAAAAGTCGGTGGCGACTCTTGCTCAACCGAAACATTTGCGAAAACAAACGCAAAACCATAGTCAGTTCTCCCACCGTATCACAGAACTGGCGACTCTGCTGGGGAGAAATTTTAAAAGTGGAGTAACCTTAGGGCTTAGATCACCTTCTTGCATGACTAATTGTTTGAATTGTTTGCTTTATATATTGGCTCTATTGTTTGGGTTTACAATCCTACACCCGGATTTTGGGAAACATTCATAGATAGCAATACGTTGTGGAAACTGTGCGGGGTATACCGACATGGTCGAAGCAATAGCTATATTAGTGTGACATATTTGTGAGTACCGGTAACCCTTGAGTTCAATCAAGGAGAGTACGGGGCCGCTGAGTGATGTCACTAAGCACTAATGACCTAGAACCTTACTTGACCATCTTAGCCTTTTATTAGGGGTAGTGAGATGACCGGCTTTGGTGCAGTCCAAAGTTGGTAGATACTCGATACTACACTCATTGAGGGTTGTTTTCTTGGAATATTTTGGTCGCTAGTTAAGTGGCTAAACCAAAACAATGAACAATGAAAACAATCCCGTGATATTGAGCTCCTTAGAACCCGGTTGCTATTTATAGGACAGGTTTTTTAAGCCAACTACACTCAAGAGGGTACTTACCTATGAAACCCCATGCAAGCCTGAAACTAGGGTTTGGTGTGATTTGCTTGTACATATGTTTTGTACATACATCATAAACATCATAAACATCATAAAACATCATATGCATTCACTAACCATTTCAAGGACTTGGATCTTCATCTGTGTTCCTATTTTGTAGGTCATGGAAATTCCTCGCAGAAACACCATTCAAGTCAACCTTGTGAGAATCTCTCCTCAACTCAAGGAGCTCACCTCAAGAATTCCGGAAAGTTCATCCTTCAGTGAAAGACATGGTAGACTGCTCAGCCTAGTCAACACCAACATTGAAGAAGACATGATGAAAGTGCTATTCCAGTTCTTTGACCCTCTTCACCACTGTTTCACTTTCCCTGATTACCAATTGGTACCCACTTTGGAGGAGTTTTCTCAACTCCTAAGAATCCCTATCCTTAATCAACTACCCTTCAACGGTACGGAAAAGGAACCAAAGCCGGAAGATGTTGCTCGAGCATTACATCTACAACCATCTGAAATCAAGGGGCATTGGGAAACCAGAAGCGGCGTCAAGGGATTCTTAGCAAAATTCTTGTTTGAGAAGGCACAAGAATGTTGGAACTCATTGGACCTACAAGCCTTTGAAGAGATTGTGGCACTCCTTATCTATGGGTTGGTCTTGTTCCCAAATCCTGACCAATTGGTAGATGTCAACACCGTCAAAATCTTCTTGTCCAGAAATCCAGTACCAACATTGCTTGGGGACATTCTTCACTCATTTTACACATGAACAATGAGAAAGAGGGGTGTTCTCATGTGCTGTACTCCTCTCCTTGCAAGGTGGTTTATTTCGCACCTTCCACAATCTGTCTTGAAGAATGACCAAGGCTCAAGGTGGTCCCAACGGTTGATGACTCTTACTCACTCTGATGTACATTGGTGTTCTCGGTCCAGAGAAAATGTCATCATCGTCGATCGTTGCGGAGAGTTTCCTAATGTTCCTTTACTTGGAATTAGGGGAGGTATCACCTACAACCCTTGCCTAGCTTTGAGGCAATTTGGATATGCACGGAGGGATGGCCCTCATGACATGTTGATTCCTGACCTAGTTTTTGACTTTGATAACGATGCGCAAGGACTTCGCCAAAGATTCATCAGAGCTTGGGGAAAACTCAACAAGGTTGATAGCAAGACTCTGGGACACAAGAACTCCATCCCTCTTGAGCCTTATCTCAAGTGGGTACGAGCCCGAGCCCAAAGTCTGATGATGCCTTATCCTCATGTACTCCCTGTGATTAAAGAGCCCGTCAATGAAGGAGAGGTTCCCTACACCATCCTACATCCTGATATGCCTACATCGTGGGAGGAAATGCAGAAAAGTTGGATTCAGCTCAAGGAGGAACGGAACACTTTCGAAGCCAGCTTCTATGCTAGTGAGAAGAAGGTTCTAGAGCTTACCCGCCGACTCCATGAGCAAGAGGCCCTCAACACCTACATCGCACCAAAGAGGATGCGCAATGTCTTTTTGCCTTGAGAAGTTATTTTGTAATATTTGGCCCATGGGGCATTTATGTACTAACAAATTTCTTCTTATTAATATGACGTGCGTTCTTCTTTGTTTGCAACAATTTTGAATGTTCTAAATCCTTGAATGCATTGCATACATAAGCATACCATTCATCATGTGCATAAGCAGGTCTCACTCCGGGTTTCCTTATCTGTCTGCTGTTTATTTCAGTAGGATGGATCTCGAGCAAACAGTCAAAGACTTGCAAGCTCAAAATGCACAGTTCCAGCAACTCCTGATGACCTTGGCTAAGGGTCAGGAGGATATCAAGACTCAATTGGGGAACAAAGACCCAGTGAAAAAGAAGAAAAAGAGACTCGGGGTGGCTACTTTGGGTAGAAGATTTGACGGAGAAGCTCGGAGAGTGCTTGAATTTCCTCCCATTTCTGATGAGGGAACCAGCAAAGGAGGTGGAGCTGCGGTACCTTCCGAGTCTGATGCGGAAGAAGAAGAGGTCGAAGAGGATGAGGATTATTCTGATCAGCAATATCCTCCAGCTGATGACAAATACAAAGGGCTAGAAGACAGATTGGCCGCCATGGAATTACAAAGAGTACCGGGTTTGGATTTTGAAGACTTGGGTTTGGTCGTCGGGATTGTGATTCCCCCAAAATTCAAAGTGCCAGTATTTGTGAGGTATGATGGGTTGTCCTGTCCCAAAATGCATCTCAGGTCCTACGTGAGAAAGATTCAACCCTATACGGAAGATAAAAACCTCTGGATTCATTTCTTTCAAGACAGCCTTTCGGGAGCTAAGTTGGAGTGGTTTTATCAGCTAGAAGGAACCAGTGTCATAAATTGGGAAGATTTGGCCACCGCTTTCTACAAACAATACCAGTATAATTTTGACCTTGCTCCTACTCGTACCCAACTTCAGGGTATATCGTTAGGAACGGGCGAAGGATTCAAAGAGTACGCACAAAAATGGAGGGATTTGGCTGGCAGGGTGCAGCCTCCTTTAACCGACCGTGAACTCGTTGATATGTTTCTAGGGACCCTATCTGGGCCATTTTTCAATCATCTGATTGGTAACTCCTCCGCGGGGTTTACCGATTTGATTTTAACGGGCGAAAGAATAGAAGCTGGCATTAAGTCAGGAAAGATTCAGAAGGGTATTGCTGCAAATGTTGAGAAGAAACCTTTTAAGAAGGAGACAACTGTGGTATATTCTCAGAGAAGAGCAGGGAAGACGGAGCGTCGGCCAACTGTGGGGGCCGTAATGATTCAAAACACTCCAAGTGAGCAGCCTCGTTATAACCAATCCAGACCAAATCAGCAACGGGTGGAACGGCCACAACGGCAGTTCACCCGTATTAATATGACTCCAGCGCAAGTGCTTCCCCATCTATTGAAGTTGAATCTCGCCACCATCAAGGAGGCACCAAAGAATGTGAATACGTCCTCTCCGTATTATCATGCTAATGCTAAATGCGCCTACCATTCTGACAGTGTTGGACACGACACCAATGATTGTTGGGCACTCAAGCATAAAATCCAAGACCTGATAGAGGCAAAGGAGGTGGAGTTTGACGCTCCGGAGAAGCCTAATGTGATATCGGCACCCATGCCGAAGCACGGCCGAAATGTCAACGCCATTGAAGAAGATTTGTATGTTGCTGATGTTAATGATCTGGTAACTCCTTTGTTAACCATTAAGTTGAATCTGTTAAGGGCCGGGATCTTCCCGGGATGTAAAGAAGACTGCTATTGTTGTTACTCTCTGCCGTTTGATTGTCCGTTACTGAAGAAAGGCATCCAAGGCCTTATGGATAGTCGACAAATTTTGTTTGAAAAAGTTTCTGCTGTTCCAGTTCATACTGAAGATGTCTCAATCATAACCATTCACGCCAATCTTTCCAAGGCCGTCAAAAAGCCTGTTAAGATTACACCAGCTACGAAATCTGTTCCTTTGAAGATAACAATGCCAGGGCATGTTCCCTATGTTTCTGAGAAGTCGATACCTTGGAACTATGGCGGTGACGTCTACTACCATGGTATCAAACAAATCGAAATAGTTGAAGAAAGTTCGGATGATGAAGAAGCCAACATTGGTAACATTGCAGGCACGAGTAAAATCACCAGGAGCGGGAGAATATTTTCTCCAGAGATTTCCCCTCCAAGAGCAATCTTTGGACCCTCATCAGCTGACAAGGTCATCCCTTCACCAATAAAACTCTCTGCTATAACTCCTTTGATTGAAGACGTTGTTGTTCCTAGTACTGTCTCTCCTATCGCTGTTGACAAAGGTAAGGGAATCCAAGATGAGCTCGTCAGGACGAGGGCTCAACCCTTGGTCATCCCGGAAACCTCCAAGAAGGAAATGGATGAGATTTTGAGGATAATCAAAAGGAGTGATTACGATGTGGTAGAACAGCTGGGGCAAACCCCCTCAAAGATCTCCATGCTGGCACTACTACTTTGCTCAGAAGCGCATGCTAAAGCCCTGATAAAATTCCTGAAGGCAGCCCATGTGCCCCAGGAAACCTCTGCAGATCAGTTTCAGAATTGCGTGGCTAGCCTTACTGCGGACAATGGATTAGGTTTTTCTGATGCCGACCTAACTCCTAAAGGTAGAAACCACAATGATGCTTTGCACATTTCGGTCGAGTGTCGAGGAACTACTCCCGCACACGTCTTGGTCGATACTGGTTCGTCGCTGAATGTTTTGCATAAGAAGGCCTTGGACCGACTAGATTATGAAGGGTTGGAATTGAAGCCGAGTGATATTGTTGTCAGAGCTTTCGATGGTTCGAAGAGAATGGTCCATGGAGAGGTTGAAATTCCCATCAAGATAGGCACTGAGGTGTTTAAATCCACTTTCTATGTGATGGACATCCATCCGTCATACTCTTGCTTTCTGGGTAGGCCTTGGATACACCATGCTGGGGCAGTCACCTCCTCCTTGCATCAGATGTTGAAGTATCCTGTCAAAGGAAAGATCATTACTGTCCATGGTGAAGAGGAGTACATGATTAGCCACTTAAATTCTTTCCGATATGTGGAGGTTGAAGGGGAATTCATTGAGACGCCGTTTCAACATTTCGAAGAAGTCCTTCCTGAAATAGAAGTAGCAAAGTTGGCAGCTGAGACACCGAGGCAGATGGCCAGGATGGCATCTCTGGAGGACACAAGAGCCGCAATAAAGGAAGGGAAGAATTCAGCATGGGGGCAGTTACCTGATATTCCACATAAGACCGACAAATTTGGATTAGGGTTCACAGCCGCAGGCTAGAAAGCTATGCGCCGTTCGAAGATTGAAAGAGCGCCAGTCAAAATTTCTCCCTACGGAATCAACGCCTTGGAAGATGAAGACAAGGAGAGCAACATTGAAGAGTGGATTTATCCAACTGTCAAAGGAGGATTGAGCAACTGGGAGGCAAAAGACTTTGTCCCCATCACTTTTATTCATCACTAATTTATCTGTTAAACATTTCTTATTTGGTCTGTAATATTTACTTTCAAACAATCCGTACACTATCTTTTCACCTCATGCCTTGCCCGGGGCATGTAGGTCCATTTGTAAGGGTTTTGATTATTTTTCATATCCATATGCCATGTTTAATGATTCATTGGACGTTTTTCATTTGATAAACTGCTTGTGTTCATTTTTCTTTCCTTTTGCATTTTTGTTTAAGGATGGTTATCCCTTACACACACCCACATTCACCAATGCAGGTACCCATCCACTCCGGATTCCATGGGTGACTATTCTGCTATATCTTTCAATAACTCTGAAGATCTGGTCAATCTAGTCGAGTATGAAGATGACGAAGGTTGTGAAGTACCCGGGGAACTAGCCAGACTTCTGCAACAAGAGGAAAGGGTCATCTTACCACATGAAGAGTCATTGGAAACTGTCAACTTAGGGACCGAGGAAGACCGGAAGGAGGTGCAAGTGGGTGCCAATCTGGAACCAAGAGTCAAGGAGCGCCTGGTACAGTTGTTGAATGAGTATGTTGAAATCTTCGCTTGGTCTTATGAAGACATGTCGGGTTTAGACACAGACATCGTGGTTCACCGTCTCCCCACAAGAGAAGACTGTCCATCGATCAAGCAAAAAGTTCGCCGAATGAGGCCTGACATGTCCGAAAAGATCAAAGCAGAAGTAATGAAGCAATTCGATGCTGGCTTTCTGGCTGTTACGTCCTATCCTCAATGGGTCGCTAACATTGTGCCAGTACCTAATAAAGATGGCAAAGTCAGGATGTGTATGGACTACCGGGATTTGAATAGGGCCAGCCCCAAAGATGATTTTCCGCTACCTCACATTGACATTTTGATCGACAATATAGCTCAGCATAAAGTGTTTTCCTTCACGGATGGATTCTCGAGCTACAATCAAATCAAAATGGCCCCCGAGGATATGGAGAAAACAACTTTTGTCACACAATAGGGCACTTTCTGTTACAAGGTGATGCCGTTCGGGCTGAAGAACACAGGGGCAACTTATCAACACGCCATGGTGGATTTATTTCATGATATGATACATCATGAGATTGAAGTTTACGTAGACGATATGATAGCTCGGTCACAAACAGAGGAAGAGCACCTTGAACATCTAGAAAAGCTGTTTGCCAGATTGAAAGAATACAAGCTCAGGCTGAATCCAAGTAAATGCACTTTTGGAGTTAGGTCTGGTAAACTCTTGGGATTCATTGTAAGCAACAAAGGCATTGAAGTCGATCCCGCAAAAGTAAAAGCAATACAAGAGATGCCTGCTCCCCGTACTGAGAAAGAGGTTAGAGGGTTCTTAGGGCGCTTGAACTATATTGCCAGATTCATCTCGCATCTGACTTCTACCTGTGAGCCAATTTTCAAACTCTTGAAGAAAGATCAGGTAGTCGAATGGAACGACGATTGCCAAGCTGCTTTTGATAGAATCAAGGAGTATTTGCTAGAACCTCCTATTCTGATGCCACCCGTCGAAGGAAGACCATTGATCATATATTTGACCGTCTTGGATAACTCAATGGGGTGTGTTTTGGGCCAGCATGA
This sequence comes from Vicia faba, assembly GCA_948472305.1. Lineage (NCBI taxonomy): Eukaryota > Viridiplantae > Streptophyta > Magnoliopsida > Fabales > Fabaceae > Vicia > Vicia faba. The sequence goes on along the minus strand of OX451736.1, from coordinate 1,390,072,467 downwards.
CGAGTCTGGTCGAAAAAAGCATGCTATTTATTACCTTAGCAAAAAGTTTACCGACTATGAGACTCGCTACTCACTGCTCGAGAAAACTTGCTGCGCTTTGGTATGGGCTGCTCGCCGACTAAGACAGTATATGTTGACTCATACTACCTTGTTGATTTCCAAAATGGATCCTATCAAGTATATCTTCGAAAAGCCCGTTTTATCTGGAAGGATGGCTAGATGGCAAATGATTCTAACTGAGTATGACATCCAGTACACCACCCAAAAAGCTATAAAAGGGAGTGTACTAGCTGACCATCTGGCTCATCAAGCTATCGAAGACTATCAACCCATGAGATTTGACTTCCCAGACGAGGACATCATGAATTTGGACAACATTGAAGGTGACGGACCGTATGACGGACCCGAAAAGGGATCCCGATGGACCCTGTATTTTGATGGTGCTTCAAATGCACTTGGAAACGGTATCGGCGCGGTACTCATTTCTCCGGAAGGTTGTCACACACCTTTCACGGCCCGACTTTGCTTCAGCTGCACAAACAACATGGCTGAGTATGAAGCTTGCATCTTTGGTCTCAAGGCTGCTATAGACTTGGGGATCAAATCTTTGATCGTATTTGGGGACTCGGCTTTGGTTATCAGTCAAATCAAAGGAGAGTGGGATACCAAGCATCCTAATCTTATCCCATACAAAGAACATGTCCTGACATTGTTGCCTCATTTCGAGCAAATCACCTTCGAGCATTTCCCGCGAGAAGAGAATCAGCTAGCAGATGCTCTAGCCACAATGTCCTCCATGTTTAAACTCAATTGGGATAACGAGGCTCCCCAAATCACCATCGAGCGAATGGATGAACCTGCTCATTGTCACGAGATTAATACCGAAGAAGTAGTGGAACAACCTTGGTTCCATGAAATCAAAAGGTATCTCGAGACTAGAGATTATCCCGAAGGAGCTTCCGTAAATGACAAGAAGTTCTTAAGGAAATTCGCTGCTAAGTTCTTCCTGAGCAACGGCATCCTTTACAAACGAAGCCATGATTGTGTATTACTCCGATGCGTAGACAAAGCTGAAGCAGAGTTGATCATGACCGATATACACAGCGGCACATTTGGCACTCACTTGAGCGGGCATACAATGGCTAAGAAGATCCTAAGGGCAGGCTATTACTGGTCTACCATGGAAGCTGACTGCCATCAACATTCCCGTACTTGCCACAAGTGTCAAGTCTATGCTGACAAAGTTCATATCCCTCCGGTTCCTCTCAACGTCCTGACTGCTCCTTGGCCCTTTGCAATGTGGGGCATTGATATGATTGGAGAGATCAAGCCCACGGCCTCCAACGAACATCGCTTCATCCTGGTTGCCATTGACTATTTCACCAAATGGGTTGAAGCAGCTTCCTTCGCCTCTGTTACTAAAAATGTGGTTGCCCGCTTTATTAAGCAAAATCTCATATGCCGGTATGGTGTTCCGGACAGGATCATCACAGACAACGGTACGAATCCTAATAACACAATGATCACCGCGTTGTGCGAACAGTTCAAGATTTATCATCACAATTCATCTCCCTATCGGCCGAAGATGAACGGTGCTGTTGAAGCTGCGAACAAAAACATTAAAAAGATCATTCAGAAAATGACAGTCACTTATAGAGACTGGCATGAGATGTTACTGTTTGCTCTGCATGGATACCGTACAACGGCACGTACTTCAACTGGGGCAACCCCATTTTCTTTGGTATATGGCATGGAAGTTATTTTTCCTATGGAAGTCCAGATTCCTTCTCTAAGGATTATGAAGGATGCAGGTTTGAATGAAGATGATTGGATGCAGACCCGACTTGATCAACTCAATCTGATCGACGAAAAAGGACTCGCTGCTATCTGCCATGGTCAGGCGTATCAAAAACGAATGATCAAGGCCTTCAATAAGAAAGTCAGACGTCAAGTATATCAAGTCGGAGATCTCGTAATCAAGCGGATTATCTTGCCGCAAAGTGATCCCAGGGGCAAATGAACTCCTACATATGAAGGACCATTTGTGATCAAAAGCATATTTTCTGGTGGCGCAATGATTCTGACCACCATGGACGGCGACGATTTTCCACACCCTGCGAATGCAGACATAGTCAAAAGATACTACACATAAGATAACCCGACAAGTCGAAAACCCGAAAGGGCGGCTTGGGCAAAAATGGGCATCCCGGTGGATCGAAAACCCGAAAGGGCGGTTCAGGAAAAAATTAGGGATAAAAACAAAAAAAAATCTGTACACCCGGCAAGTCGAAAACCCGAAAGGGCGGCTTGGGTAAAAAGGGGTTTCCCGGTGGATTGAAAACCCGAAAGGGCGATTCAGGCAAAAGTTAGGGAATTAAAGCGTATGACTATGTCTCGTCGGATCACTTCAAAGACAATCTCTTCATCAACCAGTTCCAGGCTTCTGATCAATCCAGTCATCAGCAAACGAAGCATTGAATGGACAGATATTCAGAGTTGTGAAAGCTATAGCGGAATGGAATCCCATGGAATTATTTCACATAGCCATCTTTATTTTGTATAAATCTTTCAATATTTACGACAAAATCCTCTTACTAGGATGATTGTCTCCTTTGTACAAATATACTCATAGAAATTAAATACAAATACTTTTCCCAGAAATTTGTGCCATTTCCTTTTCTTTTCTCTTGCACTATTTATTTTATTTTAAGAAACGTCCAATGTTTTGTTAAATAGGCATATGCATTTGAACATAATCATTTCCTTATGAACCAAGAAAGAGGATTACTGATAAGTCAAAGGTACAGTTGGATATCTTGATACCCCTTCAAAGGAAACCCCCAGGAGATTTGGAATCCATATCCCCAGCAAGTCTTGAAGCTTGTCCCCAGTAGATTCTGGAAGCTTATCCCCTGCAGAGTACGGACGTCTCTCCCGAGTTTTATTCAAAGTTATTCCTCACAAGGGCTTATAACTGGGTTATCCTCAGCTTATTGCCACGGAAGATCGCACTCGCCAAAATTCTTCCTATCCCCAGCGGAGTTCATCAAGATTCCCCAACGTAACTTACCTATACAACCCCCAGCCAAAGGATCCCCCGGAATTCAATTCCCCTCAGAGTTTAAGTTCCAGTATCCCCAGCCGAGCTAAGGTTTCAAATTGTCAATCCCCAGCGAAGCCAGACTAATGAACCTTCTCCCCACAGAGTTTTGAGGAGGACAAGCTTGAGTTCCCCAGTGAAGTCTCCAGAGTTGCTTCCCACCAAACTAAAGATTCTCGGACTTACCTCTCCAGCATGAGTCTACTAGATTGGTAATCCCCTGTAGAAGTCATCAGGAATTCCCTAGAAGATTGGTATACAACCCAAGCTCCTTTTTCTCCAGCAGTAACCAGGAAGTATTCTTCCCGGAAGCAGTCAAGATACCGTCATCTTCAGCCATCTCGCATTCATCTATCCTTTGCAAGACAGCTCTCCAGCTTACATGCGCATTCATTTACATCCATATTACATAACATACATTGTACCATGCATCATGGCATTGCGTATAACTAACTCTTTACCTTTTCAGGTAAGATCAGTCAAAAGATTAGAATCACTATCCTCCGTGTTTCTTTCCAGGAATAGTTCAGATATGATCCAGACATAGCAACATTCTAATGCTAGTTCCAGATTTGCCCAGATGCAGTTTTAGACGAACTCATCATCAGGGAACCCTACACCGGTTCTTCTTCCGACTCCAAGACTTCTGAAAACAGTTTATGGATTCTTCCCAACAACGGATGTTAATATATCACTTGTTCAAATACAACTTTTGAAAACAGTTTACGGACGCTTCCCAACAACGGATGCTGCTCTATTGCTTATTCAACTTCAAGATTTCTGAAAACAGTTCACGGGTTCTCCAAGTAACGGATGTTAACCTATCACTTGTTCAGTTTCTTCTCAAGACTTCTGAAAACAGTTTATGGATTCTTCCCAACAACGGATGTTAATCTGTCACTTGTTCAGATGCAACCTTTGAAAACAGTTTACGGACGCTTCCCAACAACGGATGCTGCTCTATTGCTTATTCAACTTCAATATTTCTGAAAACAGTTCACGGGTTCTCCAAGTAACGAATGTTAACCTATCGCTTGTTCAGTCTCTTCTCAAACTTCTGAAAACAGCTTACGGATGCCACCAGATACGGATGTCAATCTATTGCTTTTTCAGACCCCCAGTTCGGAAATAGTCCAAAGCATGGACACCTTTCCAATACTCATTCCAGATGGCATCTTTAAGCCCATCCCCGACAAGTTTCTGTCACTCTTCCAGATGGCATCGTTAAGCCCATCTCCAAATGGCACCTCTAAGCCCATTCCCGCATCCATTACTTTGACGAGTGCAAATTTAAGGGCACTCTAGTGTCCAATCTCCTTTTACCCTCGAGTCACGAAAGGCAGGCTTGCCAATCTAACTCTTCGGATTCAAGAAGATTGAACAGGGGCAACTGTTGTACCCCAAAATTTTCCCTCCCATTTCTCATTAATTCCTCACCACAAAGCCCTTGGAGATCAGGATCTAGTTAGGGTTTCATATGTTCAATACTTCTCCTTGCACTGTTGACCCAAATTAGGGTTTGCGTTTGCACAAAGATGTTTTGACCTAAAAAGCCTAAGATGAATTTCATGCTTCATATTGGACTCCCAAGTTTATCCATATCAAGTTTCAAGTCTTGATTCCAAGTTTTGCCCAGTCAATTGGACAGTTGACCTAGAAATCAGCTGTATTGGGGAAAAGTCAACTGTGGCCAATTGACAGTCAAACCTCATGAAAATTGACCCACATCAACATTATGAACTCACTTGGACCATTTGATCAAGTTTGGATCACAATTCCACAAGAAATTTGATCAGATCACCAAAAGGGCAAAATGGTCATTTTTAGGGTTTTGACTGCACAAGGGCAATTTTTGACTGTTTGACCTAGCCAATGGCAAACCAAGCTCACATATGGACTCAAGGACCCCATGGAATTATCTTGACATGCTCAACAAGTTCAAAAGATCCCAAGTACACAAGATTGACAGTTGAATTTCCCAGTCAATTGATCAATTTTGACTGTATACTGAAAAGTCAAACTTTGAGTTTTTGGTCAAAATCAAGGGTCAAGATTCATTTTTCATCAAAACATGCCAAATCATGAAACTTGTTCACCAAGAAATCATAAAATGCAAATTAGGGTTAAAAATGAGAATTTTTCATAACTTGAATTTTTCTAAGTTATGAAAAACCCTAATTTTTTCCCAACTTTGCCCCACTTTCTCACCAAGATTCATTTGGATTCAAACAAACGTCAAAACATGAAAGTTGTAGCTTGTTGCATAATCTACAACTTTGATTCACAAAGTTTTCCCAAATGAGTCTTGTATCTCAAGTTACAAATTTTTGAATAAGGGCACTAGACCATTCTTAACTTAGTGAAATTTTAACCTATTTTGGCAAGGTTTTCTACCTAACTTCAAGTCCATTTTCCATACACTTCCACTTGGAATTTCAGTTTGCATTTCAAATATGGATTGTAGTACACATTCCAAGATTTCCAAAATGTCCAAGAACTCATCAAACAACCTCATAACTTGAGAGAATCGAATTTCACAATATGGCAAAAACTCACTTTTGAATTGGTCATGTACATGTTCATAGCTTATGCCATTTTCAAGTCAGCTTAGTTTGTGCTACATTACAGGTCCTTAAACCATTCCATACTCAATAATTTAATGCATGTTCATTGTGTTAAAGTGTTGTTCTATGAGTTCAAGCATTACATACAAGTTTAATCCATTTATGGAAAAAGCAAAATGGCCATTTTTGCAAAAGCAAGCTTTATGTCCAATTGAAAATCCAACAAGTACAGATACAATCTAATTGGCACAAGATTATGAGCATAACACACTGATCAAGGAGGAGTTTTGAAGCATGATTAGGGGCCCTCTACATGCCTAGAACACAACTTGGCTTTTGTTTGCTTAAGTGTTAAGAAAAGTATCATAACATGGACCAACTTCCATTCCTGTCAACCAAGCCTTAGAGAAAGTTATCAAGCACATTCCAAACATCAAACACAAGCTAGAACACGAGCCTTTGGCCTCCAATACCTTCACAAACTCAGAACCACCATCAAACTGCAAGAACAGAGCAACCTCTGCAGATTGAGTTCCAACTCTCAACCCTTTCAAGCATTCTTGCCCAAACCACTTCAGACACCTTCCCTACCATCAATGCAATCTAACCAAAACCTAAAACACGACCTGTAATTCCTCTAACCAGTTCCACCATTTTCATTTTCTTGTTTTGCAGTTGAAGTTCTCTAGCACGATTCAAGAAGTTTCAAGACAAAGTAAAGCTTGGAATAGCATCCCTGGACCTCAAGGAAGCTATACCAATCATCATCTTGCACTGAAAGCTTCTCCATTGTCAGATAGAACTTCAACTGAATAGGTAAGTTCATGGATTCGTATCTCTCTTATTAGGCATTGTTAGCTTTAGGTTTGTGAAGAAAACATGTCACAATCATAGCCCTGAACATGCCCATATAATTAGATTTCATTTATATTATGTATGCTTAGAGAATTTGATGTCTGAACTTTGAACAAAAATTAGGTTAAGAATTGGGAGAGAAGAAATTCTCTCTCATTTCTGAGAGTTAAAACATGTTCTTTATATGTGTGAATTCGTGAGAAGATGCTTAACAGTTTTGATGTTGGAAGTTTTTTCTAAAACTCAAAGAATCAGGACCTTGTAATGGAAGAAAGAGGCGCGTGTTTTTGTTCAAACAGAAGTCTGGAGGTTGAAGAAAGGTCTTCATGGGCTGGGCTTGTGTTGACTTTTCTTTTTGCACCATACATTTGCTTCTGAACCCCCTGAGCCCATTTTGTTTATTTCTAATGTTTTTTGACTTTTTCTTTTTTGGATTGATTTATTTATTTTTTCTCATGATATTAAAAATATAAAAAATATTTTTCTCACCATTTTTGAATTTATTAGGTATTTATTTGGTTTTCTTTTAATTTGTACACAAATAAATGAATATATACATTTTATTAAAAATATTAAGAAATATGCAAAAAACACTTTTATTTTCATTTTATTTTTGTTTTACCCTCTGAAAATATTTTATAGAAAAAATAATTTTTTTTATTTAATATTAAATATTATTAATTTTTATATATAATACATATTTAGAAATTAATACATATATATATATATATATATATATATATATATATATATTTATTAGTATACTTAGGTTAAAAATACAAAAATACATACATTTTTTATTTTATCAATATTTGATATAAAAAATACTTTTTGTAAATATATTTCATTTTATTTTATTTTTGTACATAATAAACAAATACTTGTATTAAATTAAATAATATATATGTTACTTAATGAAAATTAGGGTTTTACCCTAAATATGAAAATATTCCAAAAATAATTCTTTTTTTATTTTTATTTATTTGACATAAATAATACTTTCTTTTCATACATATAAAAACTTTTTTTGCATTTTGTACCTTTATTTTATTGTATTTTCTATTTAATTTATGCAATCAATTATTTGTAAATATTCCAAAAAAAAAAAGATGTAATAGCTAGGTTTAATTTCTTTGTCTAAATATCCCCCCCATTTGAACATTTGTACCCCCCTTCCCATATGGTGTTGTAATAGTGTAGGGATTTTAATTTTCGCACTTTATCGCTTTCTAAATATACCATGCTAGAGTTAGGGTTTGTATGCAAATAAAAAGAACAAATTAGCTTGACCTAATTTCAAGATAAATGAGCATGAAATATGGACAACACATCTCACACTTGCATCTCTAGGGTATTCCACTTGTTGCCTTCAAATAATTGGCCATATTGCATGTTAGGTTTTCTTTGGGTAAAAACAAACAATCAAATGATCATAGTCCCTCGATGACGCTTTCGAAAAGTTGCCTAAAATGATCAAGTCCCTTTCAAAGAGAAATTGCCCAAAGATACCCAACACTATTGTAATTATGGTCTAAACGATGACCCGCGCCCGTCCCTTTCACCTCCTAACACAAGATTGTCCACCAAATGCAATGGTGGAACAAAATTGTCAAAAGGTTTAAAACATAACAAAAATCTTTGAGAAATTTAGGGTAGATAACTCTTAGGTACTTGTCAGTTTGCAAAAGAAAACACTTGCCTAATTTCAAACCACACTTCACAAACACTTTCAAAACAAACTTTCAAAAAACCTTGAAACATCTTTTCAAAAGACAAAACACCTTTTGTAAAACATTCGAGTAAAGAATTGTTACAAGAGTAGCCTATGCAAGGCATCTTTTCAAAACATTTTCAAAACCACACACCGAGCACCATTTCAAACAATTGAAAACCAAGGCAAGTTGATCTAAGCAAGTACCTAAGAGCCCATGGATAACCATGGATAGAAAGGGTGCTAATACCTTCCATTTCTATAATCTACTCCCCGAACCCAAGAAAAATCTCAAAGGTTTTTGCTGTGCTTTTTAAACCTTTCCTTAGGATAAAATAAAAAGTCGGTGGCGACTCTTGCTCAACCGAAACATTTGCGAAAACAAACGCAAAACCATAGTCAGTTCTCCCACCGTGTCACAGTATCACCTTAAAATACATGCAAGCCTTAAACCTAAGGTCTCTGTGTGATTTGATTGTGCTTTCTATATCTGCTATATCTGAGCATAATCATGACATCATAACATAGCATGCCATACTAACCATTTCAAGTATTCTTAGGGTTTATTTTTGTCTTGTTTTGTAGGACATGCCTCTCGCCCGTAGATTCACTATCCAAGTCAGTATGGTAAAAGTACCTCCTCAGCTTAAGGATTTGGCATCAAGGGTTCCCGAAAGCTCTCCATTCACAAGAAGACATGGTAGGTTTCTCAGCTTGGTCACTTCAAACCTTGAGGAAGCAATGTTAAAAGTGCTCTTTCAGTTCTTTGACCCTCTACATCACTGCTTCACTTTTCCGGATTACCAGTTAGTGCCTACTGAGTTTTCTCTGCTGTTGGGGGTGCCTATCCTTAATGAGGTACCTTTCAATGGTATATAAAGAGACCCTAAACCTGAAGATATTGCCAAATCTTTGTCCTTACAATGGTCTGACGTAGTAGCAAATTGGGAAACTAGGAGGGGTGTCAAAGGTTTTTTGGTTAAGTTCTTGTTCGAGAAAGCTCATCATTTCTGGGATACCTTGGACTTACAAGCTTTTGAAGAGGTGTTAGCCCTTCTCATCTATGGTTTGGTATTGTTTCCTAATCTGGACCAGCTCATAGACGTGAATACGATTAAGATTTTCCTTTCACGTAATCTAGTACCTAATCTGCTTGGAGATATCCTACATTTATTGCATACTCGCACTGTAAAGAGGAGAGGAACCCTTCTATGTTGCACACCTATTTTGGCTAGGTGGTTTATTTTGCACCTACCCTGATCCTTCTTGAAGAATGAATAAGGTTTGAGATGGTCTTAAAGGCTGATGACTCTTACACATTCAGGCATTCATTGGTGTCCCCGATCCTCGGAGAATGTTACCATCATTGATTGATGAGGCGAATTCCCTAATGTCCCTCTCTTAGGCATTAGGGTAGGAATCACTTAAAATCCTTGTTTGGCACTACGACAGTTTGGATATGCAAGAAGGGACGGTCCTCATGATGCACTTATTCAAGGAATCGTCTTCGACTACGAGAATGATGCTCAGGATTATCGTAAAAGGTTCATGCGAGCTTGGGGTATGGTACATAAAGTTGATATCAAGACACTGGGGCACAAGAATTCCATCCCTCTTGAGCCTTATCACAAATGGGTACGAACTCGTGCTCAAAGTCTTATGATGCCTTACCCCTCTGTTCTCCCAGTTATCATAGAGCCTGTTGTGGAAGGAGATGTCCCATACACTATCCTTTATCCTAACATGCCCACCTCTCTCGAGGACTTGCAAAGGAATTGGATACAACTTAAAGGGGAGAGAGACACTTTTGAGGCCCAATTCTACGCCAGCGAGAAGAAGGGTCTGGAACTCACCAAGCAGCTTCATGAGGAACGGAGTCTGAACGCCTACATCGCACCAAAGAGGATGCGTTCTACTTTTTATCTTAGAGTTTTTGTATTTCTTTGTAAGCCCAAAGAGGCATGATGTACTCAAACTTTGATATAACGTGTGTTCTATTTTTGGTCTAAAGCAAATTTAAATCTCTAATTTCCTTGAAATCATTGCATATGCATCTTCATTCATCATAACATAAACAGGTTTCTTATCACATGTCTCCTTATCTTTCTACTGTTTATTTCAGTAAGATGGATCTTGAGCAGACAGTAAAAGACCTCCAGGCACAGAATACTCAGTTTCAACAGATGTTCTTGACTCTAGCCAAAGGACAAGAGGATTTGAAAACTTTGCTGATCAAAGAAAAGAAGAAGAAAGAAAAGAAAGCAACCGGTGTTCTGAATCTAGGAAGAAGGTTCCCAAGGCCAGCCAGACGGACCCTATACTTAGCAACATCATCTGGTGAAAAGGATAATCAAGAAGGGGAAGGCAAGGAAGTGACTTCCCAGCCAGAATCTGAAGAGAAAGAAGAAGAGGATTACTTTGAAGAGCAGTATCCTCCGGCTGATGACAAATGCAAACATCTGGAAGAGCGTCTAATTGCAATGGAGATTCAGAAAGTTCTCGGGCTGGAATTTGAAGAGCTGGGTTTAGTGTCTGGGATTGTTATTCCACCAAAGTTCAAGACCAGTGTTTGCTAAGTACGACAGGATTTCGTGTCCCAAGATGCACCTCCGATCTTATTTGAGAAAGATACAACCTCACACTGCTGACAGAGATTTGTGGGTCCACTTCTTTCAAGATAGTCTATTCGGGACTCAGCTAGATTGGTTCTATCAACTGGAAAGGGCCAATATCCATAATTGGGAAGACCTTTCCGTTGTTTTTTATAAACTGTATCAGTACAACATAGACATTGCTCCCACCCATACTCAACTCCAGAGTATGGTTGTGGTTTCAAGCGAAGGTTTCAAAGACTACGCTTAGAAATGGAGGGACTTAGCAGGAAGAGTCCAACCTCCCCTGTCTGATAGGGAGCTAGTGGATATGTTTTTTGGTACCCTGTCCGGTCCTTTCTTCAATCATCTAATTGGAAGCTCCTCAGCAGGCTTCACTGAATTAATCTTGACCGAGGAAAGAGTGGAAGTTGGGATTAAGAGTGGGAAGATCCAAAAAGATGTATCCTCCAGTGACGTGAGAAAACCATTTATTGGGAAAAAAGAAGTTAGTGTTGTGTATCCTCAAAGGAATCAGGATATAACTAAACGTTGTCCAATGGTAGGGGCTGTCATGATCCCTAAGCCTGCACCTACTCAACAAAGGAGCAATCAGCCTAGAACAGAAAGACCAGTAAGACAATTTACCCGGATAAATATGACGTTGTCTCAAGTCTTTCCATATTTGTTGAGATCTAATATGGTAACTTTGAAGGAAGCCCCGAAGAATCCCAACACAACCTCTCCTCATTACCACCCTAATGCTCGTTGTGCTTACCATTCAGAAAGTCCAGGCCATGATACCAACAACTGTTGGGCTTTGAAAAACAAGGTGCAAGACCTTCTTGAAGCTAAAGAAATTGAATTTAATGCTCCTGAGATCCCAAATGTTATCACCTCTCTTATGCCCAAGCATGGTCGTGATGTTAATACTGTTGAAGATGATGTGTTTGTTACTGTTGTTGATGAACTTGTTACTCCTCTCCTGACTGTCAAGAAGAACCTATTGAAGGCCAGTTTATTTCCGGGCTGTGGTGAAGGATGCCACCTCTGTTTATCCCTACCAACTGGTTGTCATTTACTGAAAGCAGGTGTCCAGCGCCTAATGGATGACAAAGAGATTTTGTTTGAAAAGACTCCAGTTCCAACCATTTCTTACAAGGATGTTTCAATAGTAACCATTTTCGCCAATACTTCCAGGGTCTCCACCAAAAGACCTGTTAGGATTACATCTGTTCCTAAAGTGGCTCCGCTAATAATTACTATGCCAGGACCAATCCCGTACTCCTCAGATAAAACTGTCCCTTGGAATTATGGGGGCGACATCTACTATCACGGCGTCAAGCAGGATTGGCTGGCTAATGAAGACTCAATTTTTGAGAAGGCTGACTCCGACATTGGTAACATTGCGGGAACCAACAAGATAACCCAAAGTGGAAGAGTATTCTCTCCTGAGATTGCTCCTCCAAAAACTGTTACCGGCCCTGTGATCATCCCTACTTCTGTTCCTGGTTATACTACTACTACAGTTCCTGTGGATACCCCTACTGACACCCCTATCACTGAGTCAACCGAGACTCGGGGCAAAGGCATTATGGTTGAGCCTGTCCAGATGAAGGCGCAATCAGTATCTATCCCTGAGGCCTCCAAGAAGGAGATGGAAGAAATTTTGAAAATTATAAAGAGAAGCGACTACAACATAGTCGAACAGCTAGGGCAGACTCCGTCAAAGATTTCTATGCTAGCTTTACTGTTGTGTTCCGAGGCCCATGCGAAGGCCTTGGTGAAATTTCTTAAAACTTCCCATGTGCCACAGGAAACCTCTGCTGATCAATTCCAAGACTGTATGGCCAGTTTAACAGCTGACAACGGTTTAGGCTTTTCTGATGCTGACTTGACACCTAGAGGGAGGAAACACAACGAGGCATTGCATGTCTCTGACGAATGTAGGGGCACAACTTTGGCCCACGTCCTGGTTGACACTGGTTCATCTTTGAATGTGCTGCCTAAGAAAGGTTTGGATAGACTCGACTGTGAATGTTTGACCTTAAAACCCAACAACATAGTGGTAAGGGCCTTCGATGGTTCAAAGAGAATGGTGCATGGGGAGGTGGACATCCCCATAAAAGTTGGAACTCAAACCTTTGATTCAACTTTCTACGTGATGGACATTTGCCCTTCCTATTCCTTCTTATTGGACCGACCTTGGATTCATGAAGCTGGTGCCGTCACCTCAACATTACATCAGATGCTGAAATACACAACCAAGGGGAAAATCATTATTGTACATGGAGAAGAGGAATATATGGTAAGTCACTTGAACTCCTTCAGATACGTAGAAATGGATGGTGAATTAATCGAAACTCCGTTTCAACATTTCGAGGAAGTCCCACAAACAGTGGCAGCAACCATGACTGTTTCCCAAGTCCCGAAGATTACAAGACCTACGCTAAAGATGTCTTCACTAAAAGATGCCAAGGTTGTGGTCGAAGAAGATGGGTATACTATTTGGGGCCAACTCTCGGATATCCCTTAAAAATCTGACAAATTTGGTTTGGGTTTCACTTCAGGAGCCCAAAAAGCTGTTTGTCGCGCTCGTGTCGGGGGACCACCTTTGAGGATCAACAACCATGGAGTCAACGCAGTGGAGGATAGTGATGACAATTGTGACCTGGAAGAATGGATTTTCCCAACTATCAACAGAGGACTCACCAACTGGGAAGCTAAAGATTTTGTCCCAAATACTTTTATCCAACTGTAATTGTCTTTAAATTTCTATCGGACTTGTAATAATTAAACAGTTCAAACTTTTAAAACCTTGTGTCTTACCCGAGGTACAACGACCCATTTGTAAGGGTTGTTACCTCATTTTCATATGTCATCAATGAATCATGGACGTTTTTGTATACAAACTTTATGCTCTTTGTCTTTCTTTTTCTACATTTTTATTTCTTTCAAAGATAACTATGCTCTTACACACACTCACATATTAAAATGTAGATCCACATCCACTCAGGATCCCATGGATAACGATTCTGCTATGGCCTATTGTGGCCCTGAAAATCTAATCTACCAAGCCGAAGACGAAGGCGAGGAAGATTGTGAAGTACTAGGGTAACTAGCCAGGTTACTACAATAGGAAAAGAAGACCATACAACCCCATAAAGAACCAGTGGACACAGTTAACTTAGGTACCGAAGAGGACAAGAAAGAAGTCAAGGTAGGAGCTAATCTGGAACCCAGTGTCAAGAAGTGCTTAACTCAGTTACTACATTATTATGTTGAGGTCTTTTCCTGGTCATACAAAGACATGCCAGGACTTGATGCTGATATTATGGTCCATCATCTACCGACAAAAGAAGACTGCCCTCCCGTAAAACAGAAAGTCTGTCGCATGCAGTCAGACATGTCATAGAAGATCAAGACTGAAGTCATGAAGCAATTCAACGCCAGATTCTTAGCAGTCACCTCCTATCCACAATGGGTCTCCAATGTTGTTATAGTGCCTAAAAAGGATGGTAAAGTACGCATGTGTGTGGACTACAAAGACTTGAATAGGGCAAGCCCCAAGGATGACTTCCCGCTGCCCCATATCGATATTCTGGTTGACAACACCGCACAGCATACAATATTTTCCTTCATGGATGGTTTCTTAGGCTACAACCAGATCAAAATGGCACCTGAGGACATGGAGAAAACGACCTTTGTCACACATTGGGGCATATTCTGTTACAAGGTTATGCCATTCGGGTTGAAGAACGTTGGGGCAACTTATCAACGCGCCATGGTAGCTCTATTTCATGATATGATCCATCATGAAATAGAGGTATATGTGGATGACATGATAGCCAGATCTCAAACTGAAGAGGAACATCTTGACCATTTGTAGAAACAATTTGAATGACTGAAGAAATACAAGCTAAGGTTGAATCCAAATAAATGCACATTTGGGGTGAGGTCCAGTAAACTCCTAGGCTTCATCATTAGCGGTAAAGGTATTGAGGTGGACCCTGCCAAGGTAAAAGCAATACAAGAAATTCCTTCTCTTCGCACTGAGAAGGAAGTCAGAGGATTCTTAGGACGGTTAAATTACATTGCCAGATTCATTTCTCACTTAACCTCTACTTGTGAACCAATCTTCAAATTACTGAAGAAAGATCAAGTAGTCAAATGGAATGATGAATGCCAAGCTGCCTTTGACAAGATCAAAGATTACCTTCAAGAGCCTCATATTTTGATGCCACCAGTTGAGGGAAGACCTATGATCATGTATCTAACTGTTTTGGAAAATTCAATGGGGTGTGTGCTGGGACAGAATGACGAGTCTGGCCGAAAAGAGCATGCTATTTACTACCTGAGAAAAAAGTTTACCGAATGTGAAACAAGATATTCACTGCTCGAGAAAACTTGTTGCGCTCTGGCATGGGCTGCTCGCTGGCTAAGACAGTATATGCTGACCCATACTACCTTATTGATATCCAAGATGGATCTAATTAAATACATATTCGAGAAGCCTGCCCTCTCTGGGAGAATAGCAAGATGGCAGATGATCCTGATAGAATACGACATTCAATACACTACCCAAAAAGCAATAAAGGTCAGTGTGTTGGCCGATCACCTTGCTCGTCAAGCCGTGGATGACTATCAGTCCATAAAATTCGAATTCCTAGATGAAGACATCATGATGGTAAATAATTATGAAGAACTCAGACCATATGACGGACCTGAACAAGGATCCCGATGGACCTTGGTTTTTGACGGAGCCTCTAACGCACTCGGCAATTGCATAGGTGTTGTAATAATATCCCCTAAAGGATGTCATACTCCCTTCACTACAAGACTTTTCTTCAACTGTACCAATAACATGGCAGAATACGAAGCGTGTATTTTTGGTCTCAAAGCTTCCATAGATTTGGGAATCGAGTCCTTAAGTGTATTTGGAGATTCAGCCTTGGTCATCAGTCAGATCAAAGGAGAATGGGACACGAAGCACCCTAACCTTATCCCCTACAAAGAACGTGTGTTGACATTAATCCCATATTTCGAGGAAATTACCTTTGAGCATTTTACAAAAGAAGAAAATTAGCTAGCAGACGCACTAGCCACCATGTCATCCATGTTTAAACTCAAGTGGGGTAACGAGGCTCCCCAGATCACCATTGAACGGATGGATAAACCAGTTTACTGTCACGAGATCGATACTGAAGAAGTAGTGGACCAGCCTTAGTTCCATGAAGTTATGAGGTATCTCGAGGTCCAAGAGTATTCGAAAGGAGCTTCACTCAATGATAATAAGTTCTTGAGAAGATTATCTGCTAAGTTCTTCCTCAGTAATGGCATCCTTTACAAGCACAACCATGACTCTGTTTTGCTTCGTTGCATAGACAAGGTCGAGGCAGAAAAGATCATGGATGATCTACATGAGGGAACTTTTGGCACCCATTCCAGTGGGCATACGATGGCAAAAAAGATCCTACGAGCAGGGTACTACTGGTCTACCATGGAAGCATATTGCTATCAGCATTCACGAACCTGTCACAAGTGTCAAATCTATGATAACAAAGTGCATGTGCCTCCAGTTCCTTTCAACGTCCTGACTGCTCCCTGGTCATTCCCGATGTGGGGCATCGATATGACTGGAGAAATCAAACCTATAACTTCTAATGGACACCGCTTCATCTTGGTGGCCATTTACTACTTCACAAAATGGGTTGAGGCAACTTCATTAGCTTTTGTTACCAAGAATATTGTCTCCTGATTCATCAAGCAGAATCTCATCTGTCGGTACGGTATCCCAGAAAGAATCATCACAGACAATGGTACAAATCTCAACAATACTATGATCACCGCATTATGCGTGCAATTCAAGATCCAGCACCATAATTCTTCTCCTTACCGGCCAAAGATGAATGGTATTGTCGAAGCCACAAATAAGAACATCAAAAAGATTATACAAAAAATGACAGTAACCTACAAGGACTGGCATGAGATGCTACCATTCGCTCTCCACAGTTACCGTACCACGACGCACACATCAACAGGGGTAACTCCCTTCTCCTTGGTATACGGCATGAAAGTTGTTCTACCAATTGAAGTCCAAATACCTTCTCTAAGAATCATAAAGGACGCAGGGCTGAATGAAGATGATTAGATCAAAACTCGGCTTGACCAGTTGAACCTAATCGATGAGAAGAGGCTTACGGCTGTCTGCCATGGCCAGATATACCAAAAGCATATGATCAAAGGTTTTAACAAAAATGTCAGACGTCAGGTATATCAGGTTGGTTATTTGGTAATCAAGCGTATGATATTTCCACAAGGTGATCCCATGGGCAAATGGACTCCTACATACGAGGGACCATTTGTGATCAAAAGCATATTCTATGGTGGAGCAATGATCCTAACCACTATGGAAGGCGACGACCATCCACACCCTGTGAACGCAGACATAGTCAAAAGATACCACCCATAAGAGACCCACTAGGTTGACACGCCTAGGAAAAACAAGGGCATCCCGGGGAACCACAAAGGTTCGGGCAAAAATTATGGATAAAACAAAAAATATGTACACCCGGCAAGCTGAAAACCTGAAAGGGAGGCTTAGGCAAAAAAGGGTATCTCGGTGGACTGAAAATCCGAAAGGGCGGTCCAGGCAAAAGTTAGGGAACTAAAGCGTATGACTATGTACCGTTGGATCACCTTATAGACAACCTTTAGCCTCGACTGACAAGCTCAAACAGTTCTGATCAATCCAATCAGCTTCGGACAAGGCAGCAAGTGGACAAGACGCTCAGAGACACGAAGGCTATAATAGAATGGGAACCCCATGGTATTATTTCACATAGCTATCTTTTCTTTGTATCAATTTTCATATTTTTTTACGAAGACATTCTCTTACTAGAATGTTCGTCTCATTGTACAAAAAATACTTATTCAAGTTAATACAAAGATATCCCTTTGAAAGTGCAAAACTATCTGTTTTTTCTTTTTCCGTGTTTTGTTTGCGAAAACGTCCAATGGTTTATTTTTGAACATATGCATTTGAACGTGACTACTGTTTACAAATGAACAAAAAATATAAATACAATAACTAATGGCTTTAAGAAAAAGGATGATATCTTTAGACTATTCCATAAAATCCCCCGCAAATACTTTTCCAGCAAGAGCGGAAAACAGGACATCCCACTACGGGATCGCTAACGTATCTCCAGTATGCAGCTTAATGATATCAAGATCTCACACATCCCAGATAGAACAAAACTTCCAATTACTGCTCCTAAGATTCCTCAGTGAAAGTCACCCAGTTTCTCAAGATTTCACAAAGTCCACAAGCAATGCACGACGTTTCCCCTTCACAAAAAAGTTTATTTCTCTGACAAATGGAAAGTCATCAATACTTCAACTTCAA
Source organism: Vicia faba (assembly GCA_948472305.1). Taxonomy (NCBI): domain Eukaryota; kingdom Viridiplantae; phylum Streptophyta; class Magnoliopsida; order Fabales; family Fabaceae; genus Vicia; species Vicia faba. The sequence continues at coordinate 1,390,054,238 of OX451736.1, read as the reverse complement.
GACATGAAGACTTGAACTCCTTATTCTCCGCAATGCTCAGGGATTTATTTCCCCTGACTCCAGCAGCACTGCGGCATAACAATTAACGTGTCCATACATTGTATCCATACGTCATAACATTGACAACACAAATACATACGACACAATCTCATTTATCTTGAGAACATAATCGCACCATGCATTTCATATATCATGACATTGCATGCAACTAATCTTTCATATTTTCAGGAAAGATCAATCAATAGAAAATTATCGTCAAATTTTCAACAAGTCAATTACAGATCAATTCCCAAGAAAGGACTGGTCAACCATCTACATAACAGACATTTCTTTCAGACCCCTGTCGGTTCAGTTTAAATCTCTCAACGGTTTATTCTGATTCTTTCCCACAGACGTCTTCTCTGGTTCAGATAAAATCTCTCAATGATTTATTCTGATTCTTCTCCAGATCCCTTCGGGTTCAGATATATCTCTCAACGGTTTATTCTGATTCTTTTCTGCAAACACTTTCTCTGGTTCAAATAAATTGCACAAAGATTTACTCTGATTCTTTTCAGTTAAAGAGTATTCAAGATCTCTTTTGGTTCAGCTTAAACCCCTCAATGGTTTATCCTGATACTTTCCAAAGGAACACTTCGGGTTCAGATAAACTCTAAATGGTTATTCTGATTCTTTCCCGCAGACACTTTCTCTAATTCAGATAAATCGCTCAAAGATTTACTCTGATTCTTTCCAGTTAAGGAATACTCAAGATCTCTTTTGGTTCAGTTTAAACCCCTCAACGGTTATCCTGATACTTTCCAAAGGAACACTTCGGGTTCAGATAAATCTCTCAACGATTTATTCTAATTCTTTCCCGCAGACACTTTCTCTGGTTTAGATAAATCACAAAAGATTTATTCTGATTCTTTCCAGTTAAGGAATATTCAAGATCTCTTTTGGTTCAGTTTAAACCCCTCAACGGTTTATCCTGATACTTTCCAAAGGAACACTTCTGGTTCAGATAAATCGCTCAAAGATTTATTCTGATTCTTCCCAGTCAAACAACATACAAGACTTCTTCTGGTTCAGATAAATCGCTCCCAAAGATTTATTCTGATTCTTTTCTAGTTGAACTCAAGTTCAGGCTTAGTCCATTTTCTGTAAAAAATCACCCTTGAATGGAATCTACAATCCCATCTCCGGCAAATCTCCATCATTCCTCCAAATGGCATCTATAAGCCCATTCATAATTCATCTTCGAGTGCAAATTTCTGGGCACTCTAGTGTCCAATCATCTTCCACCTTCAAGTCACGAATGGCAAATCCACCAATCTAACTCTTTAGGTTTAAGAAGATTGAACAGTGGCAGCTGTTGTACCCCAAAATTTTCCCTCTCATTTATCAAATATTTTCTCACAAGATTTCCTTTGGTTCAATACTGCACAAGGGTTGATCAGCTCAAGACACCTCCTTAAGCACTGATGACTGAAATTAGGGTTTGAGATTGCACAAGGATAATTAAACTTGTAATGCCTCATATGACTTTCATGGATCATTATGGACCCTCAAGAGTATTCATATCAAGTTTAAAGTCTTGGATCACATTTTTGCTCAGTCAATTGACCAGTTGACCTAAAAATCAGCTGTATTAGGGAAAAGTCAACTGTGGCCAATTTACAGTCAAACTTCATAATTTTTGATCCATATCAACATTGTAAACTCATATATGTAATTTTATCAAGTTTGGATCACAATTCCTCAAGAAATTTGATCAGATCATCAAAAGGGCAAAATGGTCAAAATTAGGGTTTTGACTGTGAAAGGGCATTTTTTGAGTTTTGGCCTAGAAAATGGTTAATTGGTTTGAATAATGATCTCAAGAGTTCAATTGCATCATTTTGACCTAATGGCATGACTCAAAACATTACTCAAGATCAATTGATTGATAGTTGATTTTCAATCAACTGATCAAAAGTTAATTGTACACTGAAAAGTTAAACTTTGACTTTTTGGTCAAAATCAAGTGTCAAAAATCACAATTCATCAAAACATGTCAAAATATGAAACTTATTCATCAAGAAATCAAAAAGTAAAGATTTCATTTTGAAAAGTCAAAGTTTCCAAACTTAGAAATTTTTCTAAGTGTTGAAAACTTCATGTTTTTTCACAACTTTGAGCCAATTTTTCACCATGATGCAAGATGATTCAAAAGAAACTTTCAACATGAAAGTTGTAGATCTCCATGAGATATAAAACATTGCTTTACATAACTTCTCCTAGAAATTATTGGATATCAATTTATTAATCCATGAACTCATGGTCATGAAACTAAACACTCAGTGAAATTTTTGCCCTAGTTTAGGCAGGATTTTGACATAACTTCATGGAAATTTTTCATATAGTTCCAAGGGGAATTTCCAAAAGTGATTCAAATAGGGGTTGTATAGCACATTACAAGATTTCTAAAATATCCAATAACTCCTTGAGATCATTCTTGATCAAGGAGAATCGAAGAGAGGAAGTTAGGGTTTCGATTTGAAATTATAGGTCATTTTGTGATGAACATGAATTAAAATCTCAATCCATGCTGCATAACCTTCTCTTTGCAGGCCTCAAAATTGTGTTTCACTCTTTAATTAACGGTTTACACAATTGGTTAAGCCTTTATCCAAGTGTTTGAAGCTTTGTCCAAGTTGGTTTTCCATTTATGGAACAAAGTTACCATTGCTATTTTGATAAAGCATTGCTTTTGCAAATGTAAACTCTCCTTGAGCTCCTAACTTATTGTCTCTATCCACACTCAAGTTAGATGATCAGAAGAAAACATGTTTAAAGTTCCTAACCACTCTACATGCTTGTACTTTCTACCTTGAAACTACATTTCTCACTTTTCTTCAAAATCAAGCAACCTAGCCATAACCTTATAACTCAGAAATCCCTTGTGCAAAACATCTCTAACCTTTTGCTTATAGATACACAAGTTATTTGCAAGAAAACACATGCATACACAAGCCCTAAAACATACAAGAACTTATAACTGAATCAAAAATCACCATTGTTGCACATTCTGACCAAAAACTTGAAACTCACATCTCCCTCGTGCGTTTTAAAGCCTTTTGGTTCCTAAAGCTTCTAAACATAAAATACAACTCATCCCTGACCCTGTCACGCGACTGTAACACCATTTGCACCATCTTCCATTTTCAAAAACAGAGCTTTGCACTTGGACTTCTCCAGCACGATTCAGCCATCTCCAGTACAAACTAAACATTGCATTAGCATCCACAGGGCCACTGAAGCTATTCTGATCATCACAACACCTTGAGGAGTGCTCAAACTCAGAATACGATTTCTTGTTTTGAGGTATGTTTCCTTAATTTTGAACTCTCTCTACAAGCATCATTATTGATTCAGTTGTGAAGATAAAATGCAGACCTCATTTCCCTGAAGCTGTACACGTCCTTAATTTTCATTTACATGGCTTGAGCTTAGAGAATTTTAAGTTTGAAGTTTCTGAAAAAATTAGGGTTCAAATTAGGGCCAGAGAAATTCTCATTCATCTTTGATCTATAGCTTTAGTGGTTTACATGGTTAGATTCGTGAGAAAAAATATCACAATTTTCATGTTTACATTTTCCAATTTTGTTGAGAAATGAATGAGATACAGATGGTCTGGCTGGCTGAAGGTTGAAGACGAAGTACAGGTCATGCAGATGTTTTACATTATGTATTTATTCTTTCACATAAGTTAACAGATGTACAGCCACCTCAGTGGTAAGGCAGCATGCATTATTGGTAGAGGTCATGGGTTCGAACCTCAGCACGCTGCCTTTTGTATTTTTTGACATTTTTTTGTTTCAGGAAGCGCTTGGGCCTCCATCCTATGGGCCTGACTTTTTTTTTCTTAACAATTCTCCCTGTTTCACTTATCAACCTCTCTGACTTTATTTTTTTATTTTTATTTTTTATCTTTTATTATTATTATTATTATTATTACTATTATTATTAATATTATTATTATTATTTTATTAATAAAAAAATCCAAAAATATTTATATTTTATTATTTATATTTATTTAGTTTATTTTTCTACATAAAAACAAAAGAACAAAAACATTTTCATTTAATAAATTAATTCCTTTTTTTTATTCAATAAATATTTAGACTAGGGTTTAACTATTATATTATTTTCTTGTGAATAAAATTAATTTAGAACTTAGGTTTATTTTAATTAATTAATTCTCATTTGTATTTTCATTAAGATAAAAAATTTCATAGAAAAAACCCTAAAAATACTTTTCTAACTTAATCTTAATTTTCTTATTTTTAGTTAATTATTTTTATTTTAGTTAACTAGGTCAAAAAACCCTTTTCATGAAAATCAAACAAAAATCACATTTTCTTTTTACATTTACATTCTTGCATTTTTTAATTATTCATTTTTGTACATTTATTCAAATTCAATATGGTTGTAATAGATAATTAGGGTTTTAATTTCTTGCAAAATCCCCATTTGTAAATTTGTATACCCCCCTTAAATGATATAATAGCTTAGTATTTTTATTTTCCGCAATTTAAATGCTTTATATACAAATGTTAGTAATTAGGGTTTGTATGGAAAGATTAAAACCAACAAGTAGCAAACCCTAATTCAAAGACAAATCAAGCACGTAAACCAATACAGTTCCACACATACACCCTTAGGGTAAACCCACTTTATTGCCTTACAAAAATGGCCATATTATGCATGTGAGGTATCTTAGCAAAAAACAAGAAAAAAAATACAAGATCATAGTCCCTCGATGATGCTATCCATGTTGTCTTTCAAAATGATCTTAGTCCCTAAAGAAAATGCTAAGATATCTTACAACATTGCTAATCATGGCTATACGATGACCCACACCCTTCCCTTTTATATGCAAAGATAGGGTTTCTTACCAAACCAATGGTAAGATGACAATATCAAAGGAAATAGGAAATAAACATGAAAGACTTTTGAGTAGGTAGAATATTTCTAGTTGCTTGCTCAATTTCAAAACCAAAAAACATCCTTGCTATTTTCAAAACATCACACCAACACTTTCAAAAACATCTTTCAAACTTGAAAAAAATTTCTAAAGATCAAAACTTTGTATACATTCTTACGAACGAGAATCATTATAAAGTTTGCCTAAACGATGGCCCCTTTTCAAAATACTTTCAAAAACCACACAAAGCATATTTTCAAACAAAAGTAAGTGATCTAGCAAGTAACTAAGAGCCCATGGAAAACCATGGATGAAAAGGGTGCTAATACCTTCCCTTTTCATAATCTACCCCCCGAACTCAACAAAATATCTTAAAGGTATTTCTTGTTCTTTTCAGCCTTTCCTTTTGGATAAAAGAAAAGTCGGTGGCGACTCTTGCTAACCGTAACATTTGCGATCAAAATGTAAAACAACCAAGTCAGTTCTCCTACCGCATTACAAACCCCTTATCTTCTTTTGATCTTGAGCAAGACCAAGACACAATAGCTACCAATTGATTTGCTGAATCTTGCTACTCCTTTGAGTACCAAACTCTAAAGCTCTTTCACACACGATCAATTGCAACTATTAAACACAGGTACTTTCAGTTTAATTCATCGTTCTCTCGCTACTTCCTTAGGAACCAAACTCCGAAGGCTTTCACTTGGCCATAATCTTCTTTTGAAAGTCTTGAACAAAACTCCAAAATCTACCCAAGATCTTGGAGGATAAACCCTAGGTTTTTCTAAAAGAAACCCCCCACAATTCTCAACCCAATATTCTCGGTTACACAAAAACCTAATTGGATGTTATCAAACCTCACCTAGATGACACCCCGACAAAAGATGATTATGTTTGATTTATCAGTTTGTATGTATAGGTTAGAGGTTAAATATGAATAGCAATGGTGGTAAGTGTTTATATTTTCATCAAGTTGGAATGATACATGAATGATGTATTTATAGTTGTGGAAGTTTGTATGCAAAGTGGTAATTTTACGAAATTAAATAGAATTGTAAAATTGACTCAATCAAACAATATGTGTCAACCTGAAACACAGATGTGCCGACATATAAAACTAAAAATAATAGTATATGCCGACCTGAAAATGCTTATGTGTTGGCCTATGATAAACATAGGCTATAGCTTTTAATATTGAAGCAGACGTGTCGATCTAAAAATCGCATGTGTCGGCACATTAAACTGAAACTTACAATACCTTTTATCCTAAAGACTGCATGTATCGACCTGTACCAAACAAAAGCTACATACTTCATTATTGAGTTACATGTGTCGCCTGGAAATCGTATGTGCCGGCTCACGCAGATAATTTTTGTGTAGAAAACAAATTTTGATATCTTTGGCCAATTTCAAGGTGGTTTTGAATGATTCCTAAGACCTCTAATGCAAGGGTGCCCCATATGACATAGAGATACCATCCAATATACTGAAATTCTAAGTTTTCCTAGTTTTGACATCATGAAAAATATCTAATGGTGAAGTTGCACTCACATACTCCCCCTTTTTATGATGGAAAAACTTGTGACGAGGCATTTCATGTTGTTATCAAAGGCTCCCCCTAAATTTTTTCTTCCCAAATTCATCTTGCATATTCTTCTTCCCATTTGACAACATAAAAAAGAAAGATAGCAACTCGTGAGAAGTATCATATTCCAATGCAAATACTAGTATATCACTCAGAGGAATTTTTGCATAGAAGAACAACAATCACATATTCTCATATATATATGTAATGATGTATAATTGAGAAATAACAAACATAAAGTATTACATAACATGTAATGCAATGCACGGATAATTATAAATGTGATGTAAGATCAAACTTTTCAAGTTGCTTCTATAGCATCACGATTACGTAACACAACACAATGGAACTCTCGATGTCGCACACGCATGTGCCTAGCATAGTGACAAAAATGTCACTACTCAATCCAAGATAAAAATGTTGTAATAACATGTGACCAAACTACAACACCAACAGTATATGCAAATAACATGCATACATTCAACTCATGCACAAATGCAAGAAATAATAATAGTAACACATGCTTGTGCACAGAAGAACAAACTTATACAAATGATAAAGAATTAATAGATGAAGTCATTATAAAAACATACCTTGAGAATACACAATGGTTGTTAATAAAAAATTTTGAAAATGAACATTCATGGTTTTCATCATTTGAGAATATAGCAAGCATTTTTAACCAACTAATAACATGCATTAAGAAAAGTCTTACTTTTAAGTAGAAACTTGAAATAACATTACCTCACTCTTGATGGAATGGAATTTGCACTCATATGATCTAAAATACTCGAACAAAGAGTTAGAGCACAAGTATAAAGTGCAAGCAACATGGTAAAAACTAGGTAACATTGGAGATATCAATGATCCCCAATTCTCCATGTATGTTGAAAAATGGTTCGCTTGCGAGAGGTTTAGTGAAATATAGGCAAGTTGATTTTTACTATCAACATGATCGAATACAACATCCCATTTTTCAACATGATCGTGAAGGAAATGGTGACGTATCCTAATATGTTTATTGTGAGAGTGTAGCACCATATTCTTGGTTAGGTTTATTCCACTAGCGTTGTCGCACATGATAGGAATATGAGATAGTTTAATGTCAAAATTAAGTAATTTTTTCTTAAGCCACAAAATTTGGGCACAACAAGTACCGACTGCCACATATTCTGTCTCGGTCGTTGATAAAGCTATGGAAACTTTATTTTTACCATGCCAACTAACCAAGGATTTTAAAAACATGTGACAAGTGCCACTAGTACTTTTCCTATCTGATTTACAACCGGCAAAGTCAGAATCAAAGTAAGCAACCAAGCTACAATCGCTTTCCTTGGAATACCAAAGCCCAAACTTAGAAGTACCAATGAGGTTACCGCTTTTAAGTGTGATTTCTTAGGAGCCAATTGATATCGTGCACACATGAAAACACTAAACATAATTTCGGGCCTAGATGCCGTAAGATATAGAAGAGATCCAATAATACCTCTATATTTCTTGACATCAACATCCTTACCCTTTTCATCTCTATCCAAATTGCCATTTGTTGCCATAGGTGAGTCAATTTCCTTTGTGTCGTCCATTCTGAATCATTTTAGTAATTCGAGACAATACTTGGTTTGAAATACAAATGTTCCTTCCTTGAGTTGCTTTATTTGAAGTCCGAGAAAGTAGTTTAACTCCCCCATGAGACTCATTTCAAACTCTCCTTGCATAAGCTTAGAAAACTCCTTAACAAGATACATGTTAGTTGATCTAAAAATTATATCATCAACATGAATTTGAACAAGTAAAATATGTTTTCCTTGATGTTTAGTAAATAGAGTAGTATCTACCTTCCCTATAGAATATCCTTGATCAAGTAAGAACTTGCTAAGTCGGTCATACCACGCCCTTGGGGATTGTTTAAGACCATACAAAGCACGTTTTAGCTTAAAAACATGATTAGGATATTCATGATTTTCAATACAGGAGGTTATGAAATATACTCTTCTTCATTTATCTATCTGTTAAGGAACTGACTGTTCACGTCCATTTGATATAATTTGAAGTTCTTGGAACATACATATGCTAGTAAAAGTTGTATAGCCACGAGTCGAGCAACTGGAGCATAAGTCTTCTCATGACCAATGCCTTCTTCTTGGTTATACCCTTGAGCCACTAGTCAGGCCTTATTCCTTGTTATCAAACCATGTTTTTCAAGTTTATTCCTAAACACCCATCGAGTGCCTATAACTTGATGATTTTGTGAACGAGTGACAAGGTCCCAAACATCATTTCTTTCAAATTGATTTAATTCTTATTGCATGGCCATAATTGAATTCTCATCAAGTAGGGAATTCCAAGAATTTTTAGGTTCAACTTGTGATACGTACACGTGGTGATAGTAGAAATTACTTATCTTAGAGTGCATTGTTACCCCATTTATGATATCTCCAATAATGTTGTCAACTGGATAATCCTTGGAGGTTCTCAACTCTAAAGGAACCATCATCTTATTGTTGAATTTCATCATCCTTATTTTCTTGGTTGTCATCTTCCTCCTTCTGAATCTCCACTGCTTTAGGTTGATCAACTCCTTTTTCGGTATCCTTGAGTATGTCTTCTGTAGATGGACCTATATCATGAAAAGAAATTCCTTTCCCAACACTATTTAGGGAAGACTCATCAAAAGTAACATGAACTGACTCTTCGATAATAAGAAATCTCTCTATATGCTTTACTAGATTGAGAGTATCAAAGAAAGATACCTTCATCGGCTTTCGCGTCAAATTTTCCAAGGTTATCCTTTTCATTATTTAAAACAAAACATTTACATCCAAATACACGAAGATGCGATAAATTTGGTTTTCTACCTTTTTAAAGTTCATAAGGAGTTTTGTCAAGAATATGAGGAAAAGTATCCTATTCAAAATATAACATGTCGTTCTAATAGCATCAACCCAAAAATATTTTGGTAGACCACAATCATTGAGCATGTTCTTTCTAACTCCTCTAAAAAACAATTTTTGCATTCCATAACACCATTTTGTTGTGGAGTTCTATGAGATAAAAATTTACGTTCAATACGAAATTTATCACAATATTCTTCAAAGAGGTGGTTTTCAAATTCACCTCCATGAACACATCAGATGGAAAAAATTTTAGAATTCAATTTATTTTTGGATAACTTGGTGAAACGTGAGAAAGCCGAGGATGTTTCATCTTTACTACACATGAAGATAGTCCAACTAAATCTTGATTAATCGTCTACAATTACAAAAACATAATAGTTGCCACCTATGCTTTCGGTCTATGATGGTCCAAATAAATCCATGATCTTTTGAAAATTTTATTTTAGGTAGACCAATTATTAAATCTTTTGCAACTATCTTGTTAAGTAGATAAAAGTTAACATGTGCCAAACGTCTATGCCATAACCATGAATCTTCACTCATAGTGACAAGACATTCGGCATTACTCAAGTATACATCTCTTAAGTATAACATATAGATATTGTTTACCCTCACCCCATTAAACATACAATTCTTCTTCTCATTATGTATTATCTGTTAGAACATAGGTTGATTCTACAACCCTTGGTTAGAGTTTTGATGATAACAAATACAAAGAATAAATAATAAATTCAAAGAACAAATATGCACCTAAAAATTATGTTTTATGAATGCAAAAGTTTTGACCATATCCATCAGAAGATGAGCCATAAGAGCTTCACGTTGAAGCAATCAGAACATGCGCTGAAGATTGATAACCAGAACCTGCGCTTAATCAAAGTAAACTCTGATTCTGAACAAGAACATACCAATCCAAGTCATCAGTATTCTGAAGCGTCATCAGCAAGTAAGGAGATAAGATTCTGAAGCGTTACTGATCATTCAAGACAACATCAATTCCAACGGCTTCTTTCAGACATGATCTTCTCCAAAAGGAAAGTGTGTTAATGACATTAAGCATGCTTTATGATCAACGTTATTCCACTGCCTATATAAACAAAGTCAGCTTTCAAAACCAACAACGATTTTGCCATATTATCACTCACGCATATTCAAGCTGCAAGCAATTTCATTTACATTTCCAAGCTATAATCCTGTGTAATTTATCACCGTTGTGATAAACAGTTTTTGTTAAGAAAACAACAACACACACATCTTGTATAATTGTACTGAAACAGTGTTCCTTGAGATTAGTCGGACTGTGGTTGTACTCAAGAAGACTTTAACAGTTGTTAAAGTAGCCTTTGTAATCTTGTTGAGATTAGTGAATTAAGACCTCGTTGGAGAGAGGCGAAATCACCTTGACGGGTGGACTGGAGTAGTTTGAGATCAAACGAACCAGGATAAAAATACTGTGTCATTGAGCTTTTAGATTTCAAGTTTTCAATTCAACCCCCCCCCCCCCCCCCCTTCTTGTGTTTTTCACATCTTCAATTGGCATCAGAGCGCCTGGTTCTGAGCTTAATCACTTAACCGTGTCAGTACAAGATCCAAGCTTCAGAAAAACACTATGGTGGGACCAAGCCAAAACATCAGCAATGACAACCATGAAGACAAGGACAGATTCAGTGGCAAACCTCCAGTCTTTGATGGAGAAAACCTTGACTACTGGAAAGACAGAATTGAGAGTTTCTTTCTGGCCCACGATGCTGATCTGTGGGACATGGTGACTGATGGATACACACACCCATTGGATGGACGTGGTCAGAAGATAGACATAAAAATGATGTCTGATCAACAAAAGCGTGAATTTAGAAACCACCACAAGGGCAAAACAATCCTCCTCAGCGCCATCTCATATTCAAAATATGAGAAAATATCAAACAGAGAAAATGCCAAGAACATGTTTGACTCTCTGAGAATGACGCATGAAGGCAACATTCAAGTCAAAGAAACCAAGGCCCTTGCGCTCATTCAGAAGTATGAGGCATTCAAGATGGAAGATAGTGAATCAATAGAAACTATGTTTTCAAGATTCCAAATTCTTGTTGCTGGACTAAAGGTTCTTGACAAAGGGTATTCTACTGATGATCACGTTAAGAAGATCATCAGAAGCTTGCCTAAACAATGGAGGCCAATGGTCACAGCACTTAAGCTAGCCAAAGATCTCAATAAAATTTCTCTGGAGGAACTTGTTAGCTCCCTCAGAAGTCATGAGATAGAGCTAGAAGAAGATTAGCCTCAAAAGCAAGGTAAGCCATTAGCTTTAAAATCTAACAAAAAATATGACTCTAAGGTTTTGCAGGCTGTGGAAAAAACTTCTGATGGATCCTCATCAGAAGAAGATGAAATATCTCTCCTCTCCAGAAGGGTGAACCAACTGTGTAAGAAGAGACAAAGGAAGTTCAGAAATCCCAGGAGATCAGAGAATCAGAATGAATCCTCCTCCAGATACAGAAAGTCTGAGTCTTCCTCTGGACAAAGAAGATCTGATGGTACTTCAGGATACAGAAAGCCAAACAACAAGGACATCATCTGCTATGAATGTAACGAGCAAGGGCACTATAAAAGTGACTGCCCAAAGCTTCAGAAGGAAAAGCCCAAAAAGAAGTTCTTCAAGGAAAAGAAGAAAAGCCTCATGGCTACATGGGATGATTCTGACACATCTAAAGCTGACTCAGAATCAGATGATGAAAGAGCAAACATAGCTCTCATGGCAAATGTATCAGAAGACAGTGAAGCTTCTGGTTCAGACTCAGAATCAGACACTGAAGAGGTATTCCCTGACTTTACCATAAACCTTACTAAGGCTGAACTTGCAGAAAGTCTAAATGAAATTCTGGAAAGGTATCGACAAATCAGATTCAAATTAAGGAACCTGAAAAGGAATCTTGCCTCTGACTCTGAAAAGTCCGAGAGTCTCAGATTGGAGAATTCTGAGTTAAAAGAAAAAAATTTCAAAATTAGAAAATGATTTGCAAAACTCTCAGAAGGAAACAATCTCTGAAACTCCTAGCAATGCTGATGAGATCATCAAAGAGTATGATCACAGCTTTCAGAAGTTTCTAGCTAAAAACATAGACAGAAGCAAGATGGCTTCAATGATCTATGGAGTTAGCAGAAATGGCAGAAAAGGGATAGGATATCAAGGTAAGGTATCTACACCAAAAATTGCCATGGACTTAGTTATAAAACGCACACCACTCAATTCACATTTTATATATGGGCACACACATGACATAAAATACACAAGTAGTGATTATTCTGTCAAACCAAAATTCAATCAGAATTTTGGTAAAACTAACAAATCAGGACCCAAGAAAATGTGGGTACCTAAGGATAAAATTATACATGTAGCAAATATCTTTAGCAGCAAGGATAAGACACCAATCATGGTACCTGGACTCTGGCTGCTCGTGACACATGACATGAAGAAGGCATATGTTCCAAAGCCTGGAACTTAAGCCTGGAGGCTACGTGGGCTTTGGAGGTAATCAGAAGGGAAAGATCATTGGATCTGGAACAGTAGGTAATGGAAATCTTCCATCTATAAGTAATGTATTATTATTTAATGGATTAATGCATAACCTGTTATCCATAAGTCAATTAAGTGATAATGGTTATGATATAATCTTCAATCAAAATTCATGCAAAGCTGTTAGTCAGAAAGATGGGACTATCCTATTTAATGGAAAGAGGAAAAACAACATTTATAAAATAAAACTTTCTGAACTAAAGAGTCAAAATGTAAAATGCCTACTTTCTGTTAACAACGAGCAATGGGTCTGGCACAGAAGATTGGGGCATGTTAGTATGAGGAGAATATCTCAGTTTAACAAACTCAATCTGGTCAGAAGAAGGCATATGTTCCAAAGCCTGGAACTTAAGCCTGGAGGCTACGTGGGCTTTGGAGGTAATCAGAAGGGAAAGATCATTGGATCTGGAATAGTAGGTAATGGAAATCTTCCATCTATAAGTAATGTATTATTATTTGATGGATTAATGCATAACCTGTTATCCATAAGTCAATTAAGTGATAATGGTTATGATATAATCTTCAATCAAAATTCATGCAAAGTTGTTAGTCAGAAAGATGAGACTATCCTATTTAATGGAAAGAGGAAAAACAACATTTATAAAATAAAACTTTCTGAACTAAAGAGTCAGAATGTAAAATGCCTACTTTCTGTTAACAACGAGCAATAGGTCTGGCACAGAAGATTGGGGCATGTTAGTATGAGAAGAATATCTCAGTTTAACAAACTCAATCTGGTCAGAGGACTTCCAAATTTGAAGTTCAACTCAGATGCTCTATGTGAAGCATGTCAGAAAGGTAAATTTGCAAAACCTGCTTTTAAATCCAAAAATGTTGTTTCCACCTCTAAGCCATTAGAACTTCTACACATTGACGTATTTGGACCAGTAAAAACTGCTTCAGTCAGTGGCAAGAAGTATGGGTTAGTAATCGTAGATGACTATAGCAGATGGACATGGGTAAAGTTCTTAAGACACAAGGACGAGTCACACTTTGTGTTTGTTACCTTCTGCAACCAAGTTCAGAATGAAAAGGATCTTAGAATTGTCAAAGTCAGAAGTGATCATGGTGGGGAATTTGAAAATAAAAATTTTGAATTATTTTTTAATGAAAAAGGCATCTTGCATGACTTCTCTTGTCCTAGAACTCCCCAACAAAATGGAGTTGTAGAATGAAAGAACAGAACATTGCAAGAAATGGCCAGAACCATGATCAACGAGACTAACGTTGCTAAGATTTTCTGGGTAGAGGCAATTAACACAACGTGTTACATTCAGAATAGAATCTCCATAAGACCTATTCTAGAAAAGACTCCATATGAATTGTGGAAGAACAAAAAGCCCAATATTTTTTATTTTCATCCATTTGGATGCACATGCTTTATCCTGAATACAAAAATTATTTGAACAAGTTTGACTCTAAAGCACAAAAGTGTATTATGTTAGGATACTCTAAACGCTCAAGAGGGTACAGAGTATACAATACAGAAACACAGATTGTTGAAGATTCAATCAGTGTTAGGTTTGATGATAAGCTTGACTCTCAAAAGTCAAAGAAGAATGAATTCATTGCAGGTATGGAAGTTGAACTCACGGGTACTGAAGACAACTCATCAGAACTTCTCAACAGAGACACTCCCTTAACATCAGAAAGAGATACTGCAAGCAATCCATCAATTTCTGTTGATCAACTCCAGAAAAGACAATCCAGAAGTAGCATTGATCACCTAGAAGATACAATACTGGGAAAGAAGGATGATCCAATCAGAACGAGATCAACATTCAGAAACTCTAAAGAATCCCTCATGGGACTGGTCTCTCTGATTGAACCAACAACTATTGATGAAGCATTTCCGGACAATGAATGGGTTCTGGCTATGCAAGAGGAACTAAATCAATTCACAAGAAATGACGTATGAGATCTGGTTCCCAAACCAAAAGGATTCAACGTCATTGGTACAAAGTGGGTGTTCAGAAATAAACTGAACGAGCAAGGTGAAGTCATCAGAAACAAAGCACGATTGGTAGCACAAGGTTATAGTCAGCAAGAGGGGATTGACTATACAGAAACCTTTGCTCCAGTCGCCAGGTTTGAATCTATTAGACTTTTAATATCATTTGCTGTTAATAAAGGCATCACTCTGTATCAGATGGATGTCAAAAGTGCATTCTTAAATGGCTATATAGATGAAGAGGTATATGTGCACCAACCTCCTGGTTTTGAGAATTCCAAAAATCCAGAATATGTTTTCTAACTAAAGAAGTCACTTTATGGTCTGAAACAAGCTCCCAGAGCTTGGTATGAAAGACTAAGTAACTTCCTGTTAGAAAAGGAATTCACCAGAGGGAAAGTGGACACAACCTTATTCTGTAAGACAATTAAGAATGACATGTTAGTATGTCATATTTATGTTAATGACATTATATTTGGATCTACTAAACCCTCTCTGGGAAGAGAGTTTGCTAAATGTATGCAGGCAGAGTTTGAGATGAGCTTAATGGGGGAACTCAAATTCTTTCTAGGCATTCAGATAAACCAAACTCCAGAAGGAACTTACATTCATCAGAGTAAATATGTCAGAGAAATTATGAAGAAATTTGATCTCTCAGAATGTAAGCCCTCAAAGATTCCAATGCATCCCACATGCATTCTGGAAAAGGAAGAGGTAAGTAAAAAGGTAGAACAGAAGGTCTACAGAGGTATGATTGGTTCTCTTCTCTATCTGACGGCTTCAAGGCCTGACATTTTATTTAGTGTTTGCATATGTGCTAGATTCCAATCAGATCCTAGAGAATCTCACTTAACAGCAGTTAAGCGAATTTTCAAGTATCTGAAAGGTACTGCTAATCTGGGTTTGTTTTATAGAAAATCAAATGATTACAGCTTAGTAGGATATTATGATGCTGACTTTGCTGGAGACAGAGTAGAACGTAAAAGCACTTCTGGAAGCTGCCAGTTTCTGGGAGAAAATCTGATCTCATGGTCCAGCAAGAGACAGTCCACAATAGCACTATAAACAACAGAAGCTGAATACATAGCAACTGCTGGATGTAGTACGCAAATGCTCTGGATGAAAAGTCAACTTGAAGACTTCAATATATTTGAGAGTAACATTCCTATCCTCTGACAATACTTCTGCTATTTGTCTCAGTAAAAATCCAATTTTGCACTATAGAGATAAGCATATAGAAATAAAACATCATTTTATTAGGGACTATATTCAGAAAGGGATTATTAACTTAAAATTCATTGACACAGACCATCAATGGGATGTCTTTACAAAACCTCTTTCTGAAGATAGGTTTAACTTCATTCTGAAGCATCTCAGCATGAAGCTAAGCCCAAAATAAATTGTTTTATTTACATATCTTAACCATCAAAACTTTGTTATTTTCTGTGAACTATTGATCAACCTGCCTTCAGAGTTTTAGAAGTACATATTGCATTAGAATCTATCCATGAAGACCTGAACGTTTCATTTCAAGGATAGAAGTGTGTTGTTCATATAATCAAACAGTTTTCATCCATTCATCATCTACTTTCTGAGGCTGAACACACGTTCACTTTTCTGAAAGGTCAAAAGCGCTGATTGGGTGCATTGAGACACACGTCATGGATAACTGTTCCAGTATCTTTCTGAATCCCCTAATTTCAGCTGTCATTAATGCTTATAATCATGACTAATTATTTCTCTCTCTTACTGTTTACGCTTTCAAGAAAAACTATTTAAACTCAAATCTCACTTTTTATAATCACATCTTTTTACTCTCTAAATACTTTCAATCGTTTCAAGTTCGTATTTTCAAAAAAAAAAAGCCTTTCATCTTTCTCAAATCTTGTGTGAACAATGGTTTCTTCAAGCGTCTAAAACATCAGAACTCAGGAAACTGCTTCAATGGAACAGTACGAAGAACCTTATAGAATGCTACTCACTCCCATTGATAATCTAGAAGTTCTTTCAGAACTGATTATTGACTTTGAAAGCTTGCAAGAAAACGGCTTCAATCTGTATGAAGATGTCAATGCTCAAGGTTGGAACAGATACTTTGACCGTCTTCTAGGGCAAACATTTCCAATTCTTGTCAAAGAATTCTGGATACATGCTTCTTCTTCAAATCATCAAGTTACCTCTTATGTCATGGGGAAGAAAATTGTCATTACAGAAGACCTAATTTCAAAGCATATTGGTTACAATGGTGGAGGTGTCAGATGTATTGACATGGCTGAAAGATGCTCTGATGTAGCCTCTATTGCAAGGGAAATATTTACTCTTGGACTTCTCTCCAGCAAAATCAGAGATCTGAAGGATCACCACAGAATCTGGGCTAAAATTATTCCGGGGTGTATCAACCACAGGAAGCCAACTAGCTCTCCTGGTTATATAAACATTGATCAGCAGTTTCTGTTCTATTTCATTGCTAAGAAAACTAAGGTAAACCTCCCACACTTTCTGTTTAATCATCTTAGAATTAGTGTGAAGGAAACAAGAGAAGATGAACGTACCAAAAGGGACCGGATACCCTTATGAAGACTCATATCAGATATTCTGGAAGAGAATAGGCTGATAGAGCATTTGACTAAAGCTCAGGAAATCAGATATTTGGAAGCAACTGCTGGGAAGCCCCTGAACGCAAAAAATCTGAAGAAGATGAAAATCATTGAGCATATCAAGAAGGAACCTTCAATTACTTCTCATGCAACCATCACTTCAAGGAGGATACCTCTAGATGATTTTGCTCTATTTTCTGATATTGACTCAAAGCCAGAAATAATAGTCAGATATCTGGATGCTTGCAAGAAAGATGGTACTGCACCAGAAATCAATATCTAGGACTTGCATCAGGCTGCTCCAGAAGTTGTTTTGAAGAAGACCAAGAAGAGGAAAGTTGCAGCAGAAGGACCATCTCAGAGGACTCCAAAAGCTGCCAAAAAGAAAGGTAATCCTTCCTCTGTTCCTGTTTTAGAATCAATTAATTTATCAACATCTGAAACCATAACTACTCAACCAGAACATCCAACCCCACAAACATTTGAAGACTTTGACATAGGGTTTGATCCATTAGAAACTCTAGGTCTGAATGAAACTCACTCCCTGTCTCATAATCCAAACCCTGAACAAACTCAACCAGAACTTGCCAAAGTTCTGTCTGACATTGATTCATTTGACCAAGACTTTTCAGCTCCCGTACCATAAAATCCAAATTCTCAACTCCCTGAAAATCCAAACTCTGATACCACGCCAGAAATTTCGCAACCTCTCTCTCCACAATAAGATATTCCTCATCCACCATCACCTCAACCTGAAAAACAACAACCAGAAGCTCAACCTTCTGAGAATCAATCCTCTGATATCCATGAACTAGAACATCACCATGTTTCAACAAACCAATTTGAAGAACCTAATTCAGATTCTGATATAATCCCAATACCCTGAATCACTGAACCACTTTCCTTTCGCATGTCTCTTACCATCCACGACATTCCAGAAATTCCTTCTTCTCTGGAATCCACACCACCAAACTCCCCTACCCGTCCAATCACCATACCTGACTCTCCCACTCCTTCACCCAATAGCAGTCCAGCTGATAACGTAAGACTTGTCATTGATCCAATTTCACTGGAAAGACTAGCTGCTATCTCTCACAAAACTACCATTCCCAAACCTAAACCAACTGAAACCACATCAGATGTTGGTACAAATTTGTGTATTTTTGAAACAGGGATACAGGAATGGATAAATTCTTTGAGGTATTCTAGTCAAGAGATGACTAATCCTGCTGCTTCTGACTATATATGGACAAAATTCAGAAACTGGCTGAGTTCTGAAACACTAAAGCTAAAGGAACAGAGTTATGAACAGGTTCAACAGAACTTCAGTGCTAAGCTAAAGGCTTTTGAAGACCAAGTTCTGAGCCATCTGCTCAAGAAAGATATTCTCCCTTTGGATAATGCTCCCTGGTCAGAGCATCATCCCTCAGATGAAGTTCAACCAGAATCAGAAGGTCTCTCCCTGACTGCTGCTCCAGAAGAGATGATCACAACAGAGGAAATGGTTCACTGTGAACAAGCTGCATAATGCTCTGAGAAGCGTCCAACTACTGAAGAATCTCCAGCACCTTCCTCAGTCATGCAAACTCTGGAAGAGTTGAAGAAAGAAAATGCTCTTATACATGCAAGGTTGAATAAACAGGAGGACACAAACAAATAGATTAAAAGCATCTTGGGCAAACAAGAAGAATCTAATACCCAGATCAAGAGTTTGCTGGAAGCTTTGTTCACACATCTTCCTCTTCCCTCTTAGATTCTTTTTCTATTTTAAATCTATTTTTTGTAACACTTAATTCTTTACCACTTCTATTCTGGAACTTATCATTGCTTCTTATTTTTAATATAATTCAACTATTTTGGCTATGATTATATTGCCTTTTTGATAACTGACAAAAAGGGGGAGAAAGTAAGATATTTTCAATAA